>OZ034971.1:38292803-38892803 GCA_964030785.1 Siderastrea siderea
TCCTCCTCCTACTCCTCCTCCTCCTACTCCTCCTTCTCCTCCTCCTCTTTCTCCTCTTCCTCCTCCTACTCCTACTCCTCCTACTCCTCCTTCTCCTCCTTTATCTCCTACTCATCCTCCTCCTTCTCCTCCTCCTCCTCCTCCTCATCCTTCTCCCCCTCCTACTCCTCCTCCTCCTACCCCTACTCCTCCTCCTCCTACTCCTACTCCTCCTCCTCCTCCTTCTCTTCCTACTTCTACTCCTCCTCCTTCTCCTCCTACTCCTCCTCCTCGTACTCCTCGTACTCCTCCTCCTCCTCCTCCTCCTCCTCCTACTCCTCCTTCTCCTCCTTCTCCTCCTACTCCTCCTCCTCCTTCTCCTCCTCCTCCTCCTCATCCCTTTCCTCCTCCTACTCCTCCTCCTACTCCTCCTACTCCTCCTCCTCATCCTTCTCCTCCTCCTACTCCTCCTCCTCCTACCCCTACTCCTCCTCCTCCTACTCCTACTCCTCCTCCTCCTCCTTCTCCTCCTACTCCTACTCCTCCTCCTTCTCCTCCTACTCCTCCTCCTCGTACTTCTCCTACTCCTCCTCCTCCTCCTCCTACTCCTCCTACTCCTCCTTCTCCTCCTTCTCCTCCTACTCCTCCTCCTCCTTATCCTCCTCCTCCTCCTCCTCATCCTTCTCCTCCTCATACTCCTCCTCCTACTCCCCCTCCTCCTCCTCCTCCTCCTCCTACTCCTCCTCCTCCTCCTACTCCTCCTACTCCTCCTCCTCCTCCTCCTCCTACTCCTCCTTCTCATCTTCCTACTCCTACTCCTCCTCCTCCTCCTTCTCCTCGTACTCCTACTCCTCCTCCTCCTCCTCCTACTCCTCCTTCTCCTCCGATCCTCCTCCTACTCCTCCTACTCCTCCTCCTACTCCTCCTACTCCTCCTCCTACTCCTCCTCCTCCTCCTCCTTCTCCTTCTCCTCCTCCTCCTTCTCCTCCTCCTCCTCCTTCTCCTTCTCTTCCTCCTCCTCCTTCTCCTCCTTCTCCTCCTCCTCCTTTTTCTCCTCCTCTTCCTTCTCCTCCTCCTCCTCCTCCTACTCTTCCTCCTACTCCTCCTCCTCCTACTCCTCCTTCTCCTCCGATCCTCCTCCTACTCCTCCTCCTACTCCTCCTACTCCTCCTCCTACTCCTACTCCTCCTCCTCCTACTCCTCCTCCTACTCCTCCTCCTCCTCCTCCTCCTACTCCTACTCCTCCTCCTACTCCTCCTCCTCCTACTCCTCCTCCTACTCCTCCTCCTACTCCTCCTCCTCCTCCTCCTACTCCTCCTCCTCCTCCTCCTTCTCCTTCTCCTCCTCCTCCTTCTCCTCCTCCTCCTCCTTCTCCTTCTCTTCCTCCTCCTCCTTCTCCTCCTTCTCCTCCTCCTCCTTTTTCTCCTCCTCTTCCTTCTCCTCCTCCTCCTCCTCCTCCTTTTTCTCCTCCTCCTCCCTCTCCTCTTCTCCTCCTCCTACTTCTACTCCTCCTCTCTTCCTCCACACCTCTTCTGCCTCCACATTTTTTTATTATTGTTTTTTAACTTATTTTTATTTTTATTTTGTACTTTTTGCTGAAGAAGGAGGAACGAAAATAAAATCGTGGAGGATGTGGAGGAGAATAAAAGATAAAATTGTGTAGAAGGAGGAGGAAATCCAAGGGAAACCGGTTTCATTTTGAGAAAGCTAGGGTTTTGGGTATGCTGCACCTCTAATTCAGTCGGAATAAGTACCTGGTCCTCACAAACGATTTGCGCAGGTCCTCAAGGTAACACCGGCAATAGTGCATGTGACTTCAAGTGGAAAACGATAAAAATAAACGAGCATACACTGTACAATCAATTCTGTAAGCCTGTACTGATCAATGAGAACGATAACTGGGCGCTCTGCAGTTATCAACGATCGACCACTGACCATAAGGATGGCGGCTTCAGCTTAGGTTGCCAAAAACCGTGCATCGGCAACAGTGTTGTGAAAGCAACCCTCTCTCCAATCATATGAAATTACAAGACATTTGACAAAGAGCAACTGGCACATGTCTAACATCTAACTGCATCTCTTTCCTTTTTCTAACGTTCTTTGGACACCTAGCATGTGTCCTACTGGTGCTTCACCAAATGATTCAGCTTACTGTATTTACTTTCGTTAACAACCAGGTGACTGTGATCAAGTAATAGACACTGCCCTTGTGCTCGACAACTCGAAAAGTATGAAAAATCCACAACGTAATGACATGTCAATGTTCCTGGATAATCTGGTTGATAGGATAGGCGTCTCTTCAAAAGGAAATCACTTTGCTGCTGTCACGTTTGACAGAGGTGCAAGAATCGTCAACAAATTTAACGACGCACAGTACCACAAGAAAACGAGCTTGAAAGCTCGGTTAAGAGAGGCAACAAACAACGTTCCACAACAATGGGGAGCTCGTACAGATCTTGCCATGGACCTAGCAGTTAATTCTGTATTTACTCCTGAGGGAGGGGACAGACCAAATGCCAAGAATGTCATGATTATTGTCAGTGAAGGAAAACCGCTCAAATCCAAAAACGACACAGAACCGTGGATTGGATTTGCACAGTCCACCAAAGCAATTAAGGTAATGCATTCTTGACCGCAATCGTATTATATCTCGCACCTACAAGCAAAAGCTCATATTTACATACCCAGCATGAACGAAGGAGTGATAGAAGGGATGGGGGAGGTTTAGGAAGGGTGCTGGATTTTACCCAGTATCAAATAAAAGTTTCGGAATTGCATATTTTCCATGCAGACATGCAAATAGAATCAAATGGATGATTGCTTTTTACTAACCTTTTCACCGAAAAAACTGCAAAACATTCATTTTTATTAAAAAGTGGCTTGATTACGTGATACCTATCCGACCATGTCTCGGACATCTCTCAACCGATTTTTGCAAAATTCTCGTACAGTTTGTGTAGTGGATTGGCAAGCAGCTACGTACTGGAAAAGACAGGAGCTGAAAAATTAACCTTCCTGAAAAAGTCGGGCAAAAAAGAGGGTTGTCCCCAAGTAACTCGGTGGTCACAGCATCTAGCAGGTGTGCGAAGTGTCATGGTTAAGGGGACTTGGTATGGTTTGGTTAGAAACTTAATATGCTCATGGCAAACTAAAGAGGATTCTTACTTCATGAGCGAGCTTAGTGTTTACCATCTCCCATTTTACCAAATACTTTCTTACACAGTAGAACCCAGTTAATACGGAAATTTATTTTCCGACTAAAGACTAAATCATGAAAACGGTAAGCAACAGAAAACTTTTAATGGCAAGCAAATCAACTTGTTTCAGGAACTATCCTCCATGTTTTTTTTTTCTTTTTGTGGCTTAAAGATGTAGCAAGGCTTAAAAAATCATGTTAAGAATGCCATACGAGATTTCTAAGTGTTAGCTAAAAAGAAATGTCATAAGCAGGGTGTGTTATATTTATAGTCGAAATAGTTTAAATTTGCCTGTAATTTTCTTTAATCAGGTTAAAAATGTCAGCGTTTTGGCGATTGGAGTGGGAGATTACTGGTTGTCAAATAAAACGGCTATGTATGAAATAGCCGGTAGAGCAGCAAAGTTGCTCTTCTATCCTACTTTCAACGATCTGGCCTCCACTAACATCGAGGAAATAACAAACACGTTCTGTGGTAAGTTAAGGAAAGAAATTTGCAAACAGGAAACCAATATTCTCCATATCCGTTAATATTTGAGCTTTTTGACTTATCTCCAGTCAAGCAATTGAAAACGGAAAGGTAAATTCACCTAAAACAGCTTTAAATGAGTTTTGCGAACTGCAAAATGGTGTTTTAGCGTTGATGAAAAAAAATTCCGAAAAAATCACAAGTTGATGATGCACTTCAAGTTGTGGAGAAAGTAGACTGAAACAAAGACTTTGACTTTGGCGAGATAGTAAAATTGATGACTTCAACTTCAACTTAAACTTTATTAACTGCATTCTCATAAATATCCACGATATTACCGCTGTAAGATATAAAAGGCGAAGTGTTCTAAAACAAACAAAAGTAACAGCAACAAATAATCTATAGTTGTTGGTTAAGTGAGTAATTTTTGAACATGTAATCATTTTTGTTAATTCAAAAATAAAAGTCGCAGTAGTTCTGCAAAGAAACAAAATTTGGACGTATTGTTCATGTAAGGAAGGAGTCCCTATTTTGTATATGACTAGAACGTTGTTCTGATTTTCGAAATCACACGATAATAGAGAGTGTTCTTCACGAAAATAGAAAGTCTTCTTAAATTTGACATCTCCCTGTTTCAATTATTTCCAATTCGAATTTTAACGGTTATTCCTCTATAATGACGGTTTTTCAGTAATGTGCTGGAGAAATGAAAAGAAGAGGATTATTTGATTTTATTAGATGGATCTATAAAATCTAAACGTCATCTTTTGATTTTCTTTACGGCGACCAATTTAACTTATATTTACCTTGTATTTACTTGAAGTCCAAATTTGGCCACGCTCCAAAAAAGGACTACTATTGCCATAAATTAGCCCCTAAAATGTTACTGTATTTTTCTCATCGAAACGGGCCCAATTTTAGAGCTAAAACAGAGCCTTCGAATTCAAAGTGTAGTGGTTTTTAATGGGTTAACATTGTGACTTTGTTTCACTTTGTAATTGAAGTGATTGACGGTGGATATTCAGAATGGAGTTCTTGGTCCCAGTGTTCTGCAACCTGTGGAAATGGGCATCGAAGTCGCAGCCGCACTTGCACTAATCCCCCTCCGAGCGCCAGAGGGAAAGACTGTGAGGAACTGGGACCTCACAATGAGACAGAAGAATGTAGTAATGGCGGCTTCCCAGGTATATGTTTTTTTTTTAATAAAGATGATTACAAAACGATTGATTTGAAACTTAAAAGCTAACTTCAGTTAACTTAACTTAAAAATTAACTTTAAAGTTAACTAATAAAGGGCGCTTTATTTCTAAATAAACAAGAAAACCTGTGTTTTATCAAAAATGGGCCCTTACAGTTGGAGTTAACTTGTGAGCTATTAGGTTCGAGCCTGGGAGGGGGCACAAAGTGCGGAATCTGCCTGCTCTGACGCAAACTTGGTGACTTTTCCTAAAATTTATCTGGGAACATTAATTTAATATAGCAAAATCTCTTTCATCAAATTGCTTCCGAAATAGTGCAACAAATAAGCTTTACACACCCGTCGCAGTCACTTGATAGCCAAAATTGACATCAGAAATCAATCAATCCATGTCAATCGCCAACTGCCATGATGTGAATTTAAAAGATCTGTTTAAGCCCCAAAGTGTTAAATTAGGCCTCATGCCCTTGTTAGAAGTATCTAAATTTCGATCATAGTTTGGGGAATTGTTCAACTAATCCAGCTTATTGAGAAAATTTACTCGCTTTTATCTGCACTTAAAAACATACCCTATTTTCTAATCGCTCCCTTCGAACTCATCTGGGCCTACTTTAGGCGACTAGTTACTATATTGACTATATTAACTAGTAAATTTTAATGATATAACACAACACCAGTCACGTGTCATTGGAAACATTTGCAAACGCGAAACGGACACTTCAACTTTTTGTTAGCCCTTAATGACCTAATCCACGAATTGATCCCGTGAAGATTGGTACCAGCATATACAGCTATTTCAATCAGCGCTGTCGGAAAACTTACGCGATAGGACCGCTAAGTAATATGGGTAATTTATTTTAAAATCTACGAAACTTATCTATGGCTCGCCCCTACACAAAATAAATCACCTAGGCAAGTGCTTATGGTACTTCCACCCATCCTATGGGAGTGGCAACCGTGAAATTACAGCCCAACCACAAAAGATTTACGTCTACCCACACTTCACTTCGGTCTTGTCGCGTGAGCTCAAGGCTTTAAAATCCGACAACGTGAATTGAAACACTTGTATATCTGTTGTTGAGACAGCATTTATATCTGTCAAACCCTGCTGCTTACAAACAAATGTTACGTTTTCAGTTAGCTTGGCGGCTCAAGTTGAAATTCAACCAAATCTCCATTAAAACAAATTCCTTATCCCATCTAGAGATATTCATAAACGTTTTAGAAAGCTGTACTTCAACATATATTAACACCTAAGTTTGTGGAATCGCTTATTACCTTGTTTTCTTTCGTCTGCAGTAAACTCCACCTGCGCACCTCCTACTAAGGCAGACTTCAGAATAAGGTAAGCTTAAACAAAGCTGTCTGTATTTAAATTAAGCAGTTGAGAGAAAAATTGCCGCTTTTCACTGTCACGCAATCAAAAAATAAATTCGAAACCTTTCAATAACAGAAGCTAAGAATTTGAAATGTTACAAAAGATTAATAAATAAACAACTTCTTGTGCGGTACACTGTTCTTGAGTTATTTGCCGAAACGTTCCACGCAAATTCATAGAGCTCACTTGTATCGACTCAGTATGCAGACAACATAAGGGATACCAACATGGCGGCCGGAAATAAATGAAAACATCTGGAACTCACTTTTGCTTTGAAGGCGATTACTTTTCTCTCGTAAGCTATTATCCTTAAACATAAACACCTCTCCTAACACTTGAACTGTCCAAACTGCCAAAAGTAGTGAGAAAAGACCTTTTTTCGAACGAAACGGCTGTGTCATGGCGCCACCTTGATTTCACGTCAGGGCGGCAATTTCGAAATTTCAAGATGCTGCATTTTAAACACAAAAGGATGATATCGAGCTGGGAACTTGGAAAAGATAACTTTTTAGGTGTTCCTACACCTGGTGACGATTAAAATTAAGCAGGCCTAGCGAGTTTTGATTTTTGAATTTTATGACGTCACGTGCAAACCAGCAATAGCAACGTTACCTTTTACTAGTCAGTTCTCACTTCAATTCTCTCAGCAGCAACCCTTGTAACTGAGAAATCGCAAATTGAAGTAAATGCCTGAAATGAAGTTGTTTCGAAAGTAATATCCCTGTAAGTAGAGAAAAAATTGTTTAAGACGATTTCCGCTCAACGTTGGAGCAATAAGTGCAAAAAAAAAAGAGTTACCAAAAAAATACTCATAGCATGGTAACATTTTGAATAAAAAAGAATACGTTATCAATACTCAAGCTCCCAAGGTGACCCTGCAGAGAAAATTGAATTTGAAGTTATCCATATTTTAATTGAAAAGACGCTTCATGCCAGTTCAAAACAAAATGGCGCCCATTTTGAGTATATTTATAACGAGATTTGACATAAATTTTCATGAGAATGCTTGAGAATTTTATCGTGAGGTCACTTGGAGAAGTGAACTAAAGTGAGATGTTTTAAATAGTATTCAAAATGTTACCGTGCTATGAGTATCTTCTGGTAAATAATTTTTGCACTTATTGCTCGAGTGTTAAGCGGAATCCGTCTAAATTTTTCATGTATTATTTTTAATTGTCGAAGTATTCTAATGATTTTCTCCAGGCACTTCCGTTACCTTGGCCAATATTTTATCCAGACGTCTTTGTATGAACGTTACTTCCGTGGTCCGTACCTCTATCGTGGTAGTACGGTGGTACAGAAGCTCTCTACGTTTGGTTGATTTCTATATGAAATTTTATCCTTACTTTCCAATTTGTTACTTTCGAAACATTACGGCATTTTATGTGACTGTCTCTTCTGGCCTGCTGCTCTTCTTATTTAATGTCTTTTTTCGTCTGTTTGTTCGTTTTATAGTTGCATTTATAACTGTGGTCCTAGCATAATTCCAAACAAGCGAATGATCATAGGATCAAATTGTACAGGAGAACTCTGCAAAGACATCACTCGCTACCACTGGTCTTTGTTTGAGAAGAGGTCTGCGGATTTCGACCACTCTTGGCAGGAAGTCACAGACTTAGCAAACCGAACACGCACAGATTTAAACAAACCGACTCTTATTCTCACGGGCAAGCTCGGCGGAAATTACTATTCCCTCCAGATGGACACCTTGTACAAGATAAACAGTTCCATTTCTCTGAGAGGAGGAAGGACGTTTGCAAGCAACGAGATTGTGTTCAAAACTGTAGCACCTCTGCGAGTTCCCAAGCAAAGATGCAAAGTCACACCACATGAAGGATTTGTGTTGGAGACCACTTTTGTGATAAACTGCTCAGGCTGGCACGCTAAAAACGTGAGCTTATTGTATATGTTCAGGTACGTGTGTATCCTGATAACATGGGTGTGAAAATTACATTTTCAGCATTAAAAAAGTAATAACTTAATTGACCACTCCCAAACAGGGGCTCTTCAGGGAAATGAAAGAAACATTATCCTAACAAACAAAATAGCTTTAAGAACCCCTACTGTCAAGAGGCAAACCAGCTTGATATTTACAAGCGTGACCGAGGAGTTGAACTTGGGTCTTCCAAGAACAACTCCAGCTAGTGCTCAGAGCGGGACTTGAACCCGGGACCTCCGGATTTCAAGTCCGGCGCCACTAACCCAAGCTACCTTTTGAAGGACCTTTATTTGCCTGAATTTTTTCAGGTTTCTTCTTTTCAACCGCTTAGATTGAAACACCTTCACTGCGATGATCCACATATAATTCTAGACTAATTTTTACTTAAATTAGTGTTCAACTTATCGTTCAGCTATTGTTGAACGGTTTCATCTTCAGTCTTACAAGGCACTTAGTGAGTTCAAATGAAGCAGCGGTTTTAATTAATCGTCAGCAAATGCTTGGAATTCTTCCAGAGACCGCCGGGTTGACTTTTAATAGCTTTCAAACCGACGGAAAATTTGTATCGCCGTTACTCCGCCCAAGTTTAACCGACCTCAACCAGGAGGCCAAGAAACGTCGTTTCTAACTCAGTCCTTCCATTAGTGTTAGTATAAAAATAAAATAAAGAAATCGACTTTGCTTAACGAGGGTGAAACTGAACGGATAAACCTTTTTTTTTTTTTTGAGGAGGGAGAAAAAACCAGAGGACCCGGAGAAAAAACCCTCGGAGCAAAGTCAAGAACCAACAACAACCTCAACTCACATATGGCGCCGGGTCCGGGAATCGAACCTGGTCCTTGGTGGGAGGCAAGTGCTCTCACTACTGCGCCATCCCCAAATTTCCCTTCTGATGAATATGTTTCCTTTTTAGTTACAATACTTCAACTGGCCTTGTTATTGTGGACAATGTCACTAACCTGTATTACACTTCAACGAGGCTTCCTATAGGGAAGGAATCTGAAGGATATAATGTCACTATAAAGGTGGAGATATCTGATATGGAAGGAGCAAGTCATGTTGATGTGCTAACCGTGAAGGTACGTTTCTAAGACAAACTTAGAGCGTTTTACCAACTCTACGAGAAAAACCAGAACTTTTTAGGCTTTTTCAGGCTTAAGGCAAATATTAGAGCCACTACTTAGGCCCAGTTCACATTAACGCTTGTTTGTTTAAAACTGTCAAACTTTCTTATATGTTTTTGCTGACCGTCCGAACTAATCGATCGAAGGTGGAGATGTTTATCCAAAACAACGAACGCTTACAATAGCGCTCCCAAAGCGGACAGTTCTGAAAACAGGTCCATCATTTAGGTGTGGTCATCAAATAAGAAGCTTTTCGAAACGCTGTTATTACAAATAATTATGAAGTCATCGGGAGTATTTAATGGTATCGCAGGTGCCATTAAAGCATACACACACACACACACATGAAAAATGAGGGTTCTGGCACAGAAATATTATTAAGCGTTTTTTTACCCGAAATGAGGCTCCCAAGCTCACCTCATTTCCGGTAAAAAACGCTTAATAAAATTTCAGTGCCAGAACACCTCATTTTTCATGTGTGTAAATAACGCAAACAGCATAAAATTAAACAAAGCGCGTGACTTCGTGATCCAGCGAATTCGTAATAAATATGTATGGATGTGCCACAGAAAATTTTCCTATTTAAGAAATGTCTGCACTGCAATATATACAAAGTGTGCCAGAATTTTTTCCTATTGAACAAATATAATCACAAGTATATACACCAAAATGGCGGCCGCAAGATATTCGTCCGATGTTCTGGAATCAAAAAACTGTCAGGTTACCGAAGCCATACAAAGCCTACCGCCTGAGCTACGTGAGATAATTCACAAACATTACCTCGCTATAAAACTGAGAGAGCGAGTGGCTTTTGGTTTGAAAGAAGTACACAATGAGTTATTAAAACAACCTTTTTGTCATATCAGGCAGCAACTTGTGCGTATAATAATATGTTTAGAATATAATAACTGCCCCTGGGAAGGGTTTTTGTTATCCTTGTTTAATAAAAGGAACCAGACATAAACTGTTGTACACTCCTCCGATCGAGAATTTATCTTTATTAAAGGTTTGCTCTGATAATTACGATTGGCACATTGTATATAAAGAATTATCAAAGAATTTGTTATCTTTAACTTGCCTTTTATGAAGAGTGCCAACAACTCATATAACTGAACACGAATGAAAAAAAAAATTTTTTTATCTGATTTGATATTTGTGAGTCAAATTTGATGGCAACCGGATTCAACACCTGTCAGATTACCGAAGCAATACAAAACCTACCACCAGAGTTACGTGAGATAATTTACAAACATTACCTTACCATAAAACTGAAAGAGCGAGAGGCCTTGGGTTGGAACCTTGTTCACAATGAGTTTTTAATACAACCTTTCTGTCCTGAAATGGAGCGGCTTGTACATATTATAGTGTGTGTTGCCTATATGCATTGTTGTTGTGGAGGGTGTTGTTACCCTTGTTATAAACAAGAAGAAATCTTACATGAAATAACCATCTCTGTCCCCGATATAATTGATTTAATCCTAATTAAGTTTTGTACTGATATATGGGAAGAGGACCACAACCATTAAGTTGTGTTTACGGCGCGTGATTTCGCGGTTGGTGAAACCCACAGACAATGAAGGATTTATTCGTTTCTGAAAAGAGGATAGTTAAATATTCTTTCGCACATCGAGTTAAGTTTAAACTTAAATATATCGAATGGTCTAATGAACAAGTTTAAACTGGTGACCTTTTTATAACAGACGCTCACGTGAAACGAAAAAAAAGGAAGTTAAAAACAATAACTTTCACGTGTAAAACAAAAGAATACATACCAAATCTCCCTGGCGACTGAAAAAGTGAAAATAGATTTTTGATTTACTTTTCAAACAGTTAGTTGCCAGGGAGATTTGGTATGTATTCTTTTGTCTCAGTGACTATTCACATGATATTTATTTTTAAAATATTTGTGACATAATCTCTATCTCCGATCGGGGGTTTCCCAAATTGTGTTTACAGGTGCGTGACTTCGCAGTTCAGTGAAATCTTAATTAATATACACACACACACACAAACATGCTTACATTAATTCATAATCAAAATATTCATTGCCGTCAGTAGACGTTTTGAGACCTATTTTATAAACAAATTGATAAGAATCATCTTCAAGATCTTCAGCAAGGCGTTTAGGAGCCCATACAAGAATTTCATCTCCACATTTTGTTTTTAAAGTTAAAATAGCTGAAATCCCATATTTACTTTCCCGGTGTGAAACTTTTTTAATTTTGTATATTTCGTCTGAAATATTTCTCCATTTTAAGATTTCTTTTCTTATAAAACTTTCTTTAGTTGGCCATTCTTCTAAGATTTCTTGTTGGTGTTTTAGAAAGTCTTGTGGGATTTCTTGTTGATTTAATAATACATTCTCTGTTTGGTAGTCTTGTGAGATCGCATGTTGATCTGTGCAGACAGCCATTGTTAAGAATATGTGAAATACACATTTGTTTAATAAGGTGTTCTTCACAACACCCGTCGGAAAGCGTATTATGGAACCACATCTTGGCCGGAAATGGGGTAGCCATTTTTGTCACGAGTTGGTAACATTATTTTTGAAACACACTCACGAGTAATGTATCGTATTTGTCTAATATCAGGAGGAGTGAGAAGTTCAAAAAACCAATAACAAATAGTTGCAAAAAGTGCAATCATTTTTGTTTGCGTATATAATTACTTTAAAAATCTACAATTGAGCGAATTTTTTATCGTACTTTCTTTGAACAGAAAGCGGAATCTCCATACAATGATCAGTGACGAAATTATCAATCATTTTTAATTTATCAAGAAAGGCCTTCTCGTCGAAAACTTCGCCTCGGAGGTAAAAGCGAATCTCAACAAGTATTTTCTGGTATTCGATACGGGAAAAATTTGCTCGTTCCGTTTTTTATCGTATTTCTTAAGGCTTGCCACTGCTTTCAAAATAAGACCAACACCAGTTAAAGTTGCCATGACAGCAGGGTTCAGTGTTATTCCTCCGGCTACTGCGGCACTGATTATTAACTTTCCAGCTGAAAGATTACAAACAAAATTTTTTCTTCGAAAACCGCGGTGCAACTTTTCATATCCATAATGTTTCTTACGGTAAAAACCATACAAATCTTTCAGAATTTTAACTTTCTCTTTAGAAAGTGTTTGGTCGATATGGTTGAATTCGAAAATGTCCCGCATTGTGCTATATAATAAATGTAAAAATATTTGGGTTTCTATTTATATTCAACCAATAATAATAAATTTTCGTTTACATGTGATAGTTGTGTTTCATCCGTCATAAACATTGATATTACATAATAAATTCCTACATCATGATTAATATCGAAGTTTTGTTCTTTTTTTCTTATATCAGTCGAATTGAACCTGTGTACAACAGATTTTGTCGAATCATTAGGATCTTCTTTTTTCAAAAAAAGACTAATCGAATTATATTTACTTTGGTTTGTTTCATATATTATTTTTGCCTTTAATAACACATTACTTTTATTCATTATTATTTTTTTAAAACCATTTAATGAAAAATCACCATTACCATCTTTTTTATCATGAAAACCATTTATGCGATGAACGGAGCCACTCAAATCCGTGTCCGTTTAAAGACAAATCTGTTTGCATTATCATTTTCCCATTTTCAATAACAAAAGCGGTGTCATAGACACTTGGGTCAACATTTGAAATTGTTTCTTTAACACCATAGACAATTAAATGACCAATTGTTATAAATGATGGATTACTGACTGTACCGTGCAGATCAAGATAAAGAAATTGTGGGGGTGAGCTACCCCATCTGTGAAAATTGATAACTGTTTTGGTGTACTTTTCGAATGTTTTTGTTGCATAATTAGAAATTGAAATCGTCGTAGCTTGCGGGGTTACACTCAACTCATTCATTTCTGGCGGAAACCATTCAACGACTAAAGTATAGTAACCGACCGGAAGTTTATATAAGTTAAAACCGAGGCGTGACCGGTACTGGTAGGGTGAGCCTTTTTCAAACAAGAGTTTAAGTTTTTTATTAATTTGATGTGGAGAATTGGGAAAATCAACAATACCCAAAACCTCGATATTGTTTTCACTCGAAGATTCATCAGTGTCTTCCATCAAGTATCTGAAGGCGTCTCTTTTTTGCCCTGAATTAACGATCTGAGATTCATGAATTTTTTTAGTGACAAGATCTCTCACAGTTGTTATTTCATTTTCCATGAAATCAACATTAACTGCGCATTTCGAATCTTTGTAATCGGTTTCTAAGTTAACAATTTTATTATTGTTTAAATTCAAGTCTCCAGTCATACTTGTTGTGCCATCAACTTTGAGAAACTTTTTTTGTGTCATATCATCGATTCTGTTGTTAACAAACTCGACACATGCGGCGTCTCTTTGGTTTGATGGAAGATCAAGATTGATAATTGATTTATTTTTCATATCAATATCAGCTCCTTTATCCAGTTTTTTTTCAAGTTGATTATCGACATATTTTTTGTTTGTGGCTTGATCTGCCTGTACTGGGTCTTTTACGTTGTAGATGGTATTATTGTTCATATCAATGCTGGCTTCCATTTTTCCACCTTCCTTTTTTGAAAGAAAGATATTTCTCGTGTCTTGATAGTTAATTAAGTTTGTCAGATCACCGTGTACAGGATAAGGGTTGCTTTTTAATCGCAAAATATCGTACTTATTTTCCATGTCAATATTAGCAGAACCGCTGGCACTACCCTGGGGGCCACAATCACCTTTATCGCCCTTACCGCCCTTGTCGCCCTTGTCGCCCTTATCGCCTTTTAAACCCCGTGGTCCTTGTGCTCCCTCCTGACCTTGTGGTCCAGCGGGCCCTTTTTCTCCCCTTGGACCATAAGGACCTTGTGGTCCTCCAGGGCCTTTATCACCCTTCGGTCCAGGAGGACCCTCAGGGCCAGGAGGACCACCTGGGCCAGGAGGACCAACTTTTCCACTTTCACTCGTCGTAGTTTGGCTAGTTCCACCTATTTGGCTGTTAATATACCCCATTATATATCTTCATCAAAATTTTTTTTCATTAATTTTTGGGGTTTGTCATAGTAAAGAAAAGAATATTTTTCATCGGTGGCGCGATCTAAAACCTCATGATCCACACCTATTTCGTTTGCAATTCGTTTGTTTTCTTTTGGATCTAATCTGAAAATACAAAGATGGCTGCAGTTAACACGGATGTCTTTTGGCACCTTGTAAAAGGTTTGAGAGAGGTAAATAACGCAGCAGTTTTTGTGCCGCCCGTTGATAAAATAATTAATGATATCGTTTTGGTTTTTTTCGCAAACAAGATCGTCAAAAACAACTATTTTTTGGTTGTCCACCGGAAGCTCTTCGAGTGGAATGATTTCATCACCATGAGCCTCAATAACACCATAACCAACCTTTTTTCATCAAAGTCCTGCAAAAGATTCTGATATTTGTTCTGGTGCAGGTTTTTTGAAAAGAGGTAAATTTTATCATACTCTAACAACTCATAAAGCATATGCAGTAATGTGTTTGTTTTACCAGAATTACTGGGCCCACAAATTAACATCCGAAAAACATCTGCTGGCATACAAGGGTGACCTTGCTTGTATTCACTCTCGGAAGAACCTGGGTCATAATTTGGAATGTTCATTTTTTTTTCGCTTCTATATATTCACGCTGGAAATATGTCAATGAAAAAATGGCGTCAGTTGGCTGACGAAAAAACGATGTTGGATCAGCAAACAGAAGAAATTCACCAAAAGTTCAGAATGGATAAAATAAACAAAGAGTTTGGTCAGCTTTCAGGAGAAGAACTTTTTAAACCAATCACAAAAAGGCTTGATGAAAAAAGCAGCGACAATGTAGAAGAAGAAGAGGAGGAGCAGGAAGTTCCTGATTACACAATGGATGAATTTGACGAAATCAACCCGTTTGGTGACGAATTCAGACCGGATGCACCAACTCCAGCACCATCACCACCAACAACACCCACAACACCCACAACACCCACAACACCTATAGTACCAACATCACAACCACCCCCATATCAAAAATTTGATGATTTTCCATTACCACCTCCACCTTTGATGGAAGAAACTGTTATGCCGGGAACTTCCAAAGATGAAACAAGGGAAGAAACATCAAAACGGCTAAGAAATGTTAAAAGTATTCTTGCTAAATTTGGAAGTGATCCAACTTACAAAGTAAAAAGTAAAGGATCTAAATACTATGGATATAATGTGGAAGAACTAGAAGCTGAGGCGTTTAAACTCGAAACAATTAAGGCACATCAAGAACATGCAGAAAAGTTACTTAAAAGGAAACAACCTTTATTAACACAATTACAAGAAAAAAAGGCGAAATTAAAACCACCTAAAAAACAAGAAAAAAGAGAAACTGCTCAAACTCCTCTTGAAAAGGCTGTCATGAGCCGAAGACCTGCTTTTGAACTTTCTGACAATGAAGATGACTCTTATGATCAGGATTGGGAAACCGAAGGAAGCGGTATCGCTGATGAAGCTGAAAAATTGATTAACCAACTTTATTTGAGCTTAGGATCGATAAAAGCAGGAAATAGCTCAAAAAAACTAAAAAATCAGGTATCACATCTTCTTGATTCACTAGTTGAACTCGGCACAATCAATAAAAAACAAAAGAAAAAATTATTTCTGATTATATACTTCAATAATTATGTCTTTTGATCTCATTCTCAGCTCAAAAAGCGCAAAACTCCAACGAAATGGAGACCAGAATGTTCCACATGATTTCACAATTAATTTTCCAACTCCAATTTATTTGGATCCAAAAAAAAATATCAAGCAGCATTAAAAAATATCACAATGAGTTATTCATGGTATAATATAGATGCCGCTTATGATAATAACAAAATTCGCAGGAGAAAAAAAAACGGAACAAGCTTGGAAAACTTTGACTTTCCCAAATGGAATGTATGATTACGCAAAAATTAACCATTTTATTCAGAAACACGTCGGTAGAGTAGATCCGAAAGTTGAAAAAAGTGATTTCATTTTCAATATGTATTTCGATATGACGGTTTACAGAGTCGTCATTTTAATTCATGATGATTATGAGCTTGACTTATCTCAAGGATCTTTTTCTGATTTAATTGGTCATGGAAAAGAGACTTTGAGTGGAGATAGTGTAGGAAGAAAACTACCAGATATAACAAGAGGTGGTGATTGGGTGTTTATCCACTGTGATCTGATCACCGGGGAATCAAACAATGTTCCAAGAGATGTCATATACAGTTTTTCAACAGCCATGCTTCGAGTAAGTTATCCATTTGAAAAAAACGAGGTTATTCTCAATTGGCATCCTGTGAACAAAAAAATTATCGATTCGGTAAGGATAAGAGTTACTGACGGAATTGGTGGTGCTCTGGATCTTAACGGGATAGATATTTTGGTTAATTTAATGATCAAACAAGAATGATTTTTGTTTTCATTAATATACAATCATGTATCATCCGAGCGAGTGGGCAAGATACTTTGACGAAAATACCGGACGTTATCGATATAAATCAGATCGGGTATTATCCGTGACACCTTCATGACCATCGGTAAAGTATTCAAAAACAATGTAAAGAACGTGGCAAAGAAAACTGCGGAAAAAGCTTCAAAAACAATCGCTGAAAAAGTGGGTCAGAAAGTTGGTGAAATTGCTGTGGAAAAAGGTTCGAAACAAATACGAAAAATACTGCAAGAGCGAAAAAAGCAAAAACCGTTGTCACAGGGTGCAAAAAAGAAACTTGCAAATATTTTACGAAACCAAGCACCAAAAAAACCAGACGAGGCTCTGATAAAATTGAATCGAATTTTAGCAAATGAAATTTAAGCGCAAAAAAAAATTTTTTTCTTTAATATAAAAGCTTGTTGTTATGTTCAGAATTCAACCATACCTCGAGAGTGAAAAATATGTCAAATTCAATTTAACCACCCCTATCCTCTTACCCGCTAATGGTGACACTCAAGAGAAAGAGGGTTACACTTTCAAGTCGATGGACAGGGACAATTTTTATGATTGGTATAATGCCTTTTTCCGCGTAGATTACAAGTTTGAAGCAACAGCAAATGGAGGTAATGTTGTCGCTGATACCGAATCAGTTCCGATGAACGGTTCTTTTTCATTGATAAAAAGTTTGAGGGTCAACTCATCTGGCAAAGAACTTTACTATGCGAATAATATCCACAAATTCATTTTCATCAAAAATCTGCTTGAAGTTTTCTGATGATTTTTCAAGAAGCGTGGCAAAAGATCAGTTTTGGTATCTTGACATTGACGCAACCACAGCAACTGATGGAAATGCGACGAATACTGGAATGAGATCAAGGGCGCTTCTATCACATGGCGGAAAGATGGTTCAGACAACAATTCCTTTAAACAGATACTCCTTTTTCGAAGGGCTTTCCGACAGGCTGCTGCCACCAATGCAACTTGAGTTTCTTATTACTTTACAAAATGATAGAGAATTGATTTACCAAAATGATGGAACAGCTCGAAGAATTGTTGTTCGCAAATTAGAATTATGGGTTCCACAATTACATTTCACTGGTAAAGGACAGACCTTTGTAAATGAAAATTTCTTAAACAACCAACCCAATGGAAATACTTGAAAGAAAATATTTTTTCTTTGAGTGAAAGAAGGGACGAGAGTGGTATGTTCATGATTGGGAGTGGAATAAAAAACCCCAAACATGTCTTTGTATTCTTTCAACAAGCTCGTAAAATAAATCGTTACGAACAAAATCCTTACTTTTTTGACACATTTGATATCGATGGTGGTGCCTCAGCAAAATTGAAAACTTGCAGCCTCCAATGCGGGACAAACTTTTACCCTCAGATTGAATACGATAATGAGTTTAAACTAAGAATTTTGAAGGATTTGATAAATTTTAGATACAGAAAAAACGACTACAACACCGGCGTTCAGATACAAGTCGCAAACTTTGAGAAGTTATACCCAATTATATACTTCGATTTACGAAATGTCAAAGAAAGTTTGACAGGGGACCCACAAAGCCTTTATTTTCATTACAAACTTAACGAACCTGCTAACGCTCAAGATTATAAAATCTTCGCCGCGGTTTTGAATGAACAAGAATTTGTTCTGAAACAACTTGGTAATGAGCTTGTTGTCGTCTAGAAAAAAATTGAAAAAAAAATTCTGAATATAATATACACACAATGAGCACAACTTATCATCCATATAAAATCGCACTGACTGATGGTCAGAAAAAGAAACTTCAAAAAGCTTATGTAACAAAGATGCCTGTTGGTCTGAAAATCAAACCAGACCAAATTGGGCGTGGTGACGAACTTCTTCTCACTGAAACTCAAATCAAGCGATTGAAAAAAAGATCGGCGGAAGGGAAAGGAATGGTAATAAAATTTAGCCAGACACAAATTCAGAATACTGCGCAGCGTGGTGGAAATTTGTTTTCTGCTATGTTAGGTTTGGCACGACCTTTGATAAAGCCAGCCCTTGGAGCATTAGCGAGTGCAGGTTTGAGTTTTGGCGCTGAAAAGGTGCTGAAAAAGATATTTGGAAATGGCTTTGGACCAAGGGAAATTGAGCTTTATAAACTTGTCCAGCAAATGACTCCTTCTCAAAAAAAGTTGGCAGAACAATATCTTGTTGGAAAAGGTTTGGTGAAAGGAGGCGGCGCACAATACGGCGGTTTCCTTGGTATGTTGGCGTCTATCGGAGTACCTTTGGCCCTTGATTTGGTCAGAAAAATAATTGGAAAAGGTATGCAAACGCAACCACCACGCTCACGACCGAGACGAGCACCTCCTCTTCCACCACCACCAAAAGGTAAAGGTAAAGGGATGCAAATTCAACCTCCACCTATTTATGGAACTTGAGAGGATTATTATCGTTTAAAAAAAAACTGAAATTTGAAGATAAACCTCTTTCCAACATTGACGTGAGAAAATGGTGCAACTTTTTACGAATTCCCATCAAAGGTATTTTTAGCAGAAACGAAACAAAACCTTTGTTTCATTCCCCATGCATTGTCAACTTGGATGATTTCGGAAGTTTGGGAACTCACTGGGTATGTTGTTGGCCAAAAGAAAAAGGTCTTTATGAGTATTTCGATTCATTTGGGCTTCCACCACCTTTGGAATGGGAAAAAGAAATGTCAATGCATGGGATGACACATTTTTTCAGAAATGATAACCAAATTCAATGGGAACAAAGTGTGAGATGTGGTTACTACTGCCTTCTCTTTTTAAACGAAAGAAATAAAGGAACAAGTTTTGCTGACATTTTGAAAATGTTCTCCAACGATTTACTTCAAAATGAAAAAATAGTGAAAAATTATTTTTCTTAAAATATACAATAGAAATGTACTGTGTGAAAGAAGAGCGGAACACCCCCAATGTGAAGGGAACCGAAAAAGTTGTAATCACAAAGAACAATCGAAAACTCTTGAAAGCAAAATGCGCTAGTTGTGGAAAAATGAAATCAAGTTTTTTGCTGGGAAACTAGGTGAGCCCTCCCTTGCGGAGGGCAGTGGAATATTCGGTGACGTTGCTATGGCAGTTGGTGATCTTGCAATTACAAAAGGAATCCCATATCTTGCAAAAAAAAGTGTTGAAGCTGGACGATATTACACTTCTGAAGCAATGAGAGACCTAAAACTACAAAAGAAAGCAATAAATTACACTCTTGACAAAGCCCGCCCAGTTATTTCAATCCTCTTGAAAAGCAGGTGAAATACGATCCAGAAACGGGTGAAATTCTTGAAATATATCAACAGCCAACAGGTGCAACAGATGCGATTGCAATGCAACATGATGTTGATTATGATGTTTTTCCAACCGTGAAAAAAAATATGGTGAAAATCTCAAAAAATGTAAAAACAAAGCGGATAAAAAAATGGTGAAGTCTCTTGACGCAGTTCCTTACAAACAGAGGCAGTGGGGCCATGCGGCTGCAAGAAATGCAATTAATGCTAAACAAAAGTTAGGGTTGGGTTTGAAACAACAAAAGGGAACTGGTGCTTTGGATAAACCATTGGAAGTAGCGAAATTTGCTGAAACTTTGGCAAAAAAAATGATTCCTTCAACAAAACCTGTATTCGATCGGTATTGGTCAGGTGATATTGCGAAAAATGCTTTCACAGGACCAACTGGTGTTACAAGCAAGAAATTTTGGACTCATCCGAAAAAGTTATGTTTGGTGAAAAGTTATGTTTGGTGAAAAATCCGAAAACAGGCAAATATGAAAATGTTTATGAAGAACTTTGATTGGCTTTTAACCACCATTTATCAAACTCCTGTTTTGCGAGCCACCAGCTTACTAAGCTTTTTGGAAGGTGCTGAGAAATAGATTTCATAATTTCTTTTTTGTTGGGCCAGCATTCAGAAGGTACCTTTTCAAAATAATTATAAAAAAAACAAGGATAGTTCACTGACTTGCCGGACATCTTCTGAAATTGAGCAATAACGTTGCCAAGAAAATTTACCTCGCTGGAAGAAAACATTTCGTTAATTTTCCATTTCCGCAAAACACTTTTTAAATGAAAATTAGTTGCAGTGAAAATTCTTTCCCGATTTTCTTCTTGAAACTCTTCATCATCAAATTCAGACGCTCTACCACATTTTGGACATGCACGACAGAACTCATTCACCACATAAATTAATTGCTCCTCGCATGAAGGACAACGATAAATCTTTTTTGATAATTGGTATGAATTTAATTTTTTTTTCAATGTTTCTTGCATTTTTTTTTGCCGAAATTTTCTCACCTTGCAACCAACCAAACGAGTCGTCCATTTTTTTATTTTGTATGGTATACAATGAGCTCCCGTATTTTCAATAAGTTGTCAAAAATTTATTACAGCCCGCAAGGGTATTGGAAAGGGTTTGCAGCAATTAAGAAATTAGCCCAGGCAGCGAAAGTCTCGGAAGATGTGGCTCAAAACTGGTTGATGAAGCAAGCTCTTTGGCAGGTTTATTTACCAGCCCCACGTTACATTCCAAGACCGAATTTGATGTTCCTGTTCCAAACAAAGTTCACCAAGCCGATCTTCTGTATCTCCCACACGATCGCCCACCACGCTCCCGTAAAACTTTTAAATATGCTCTCACAGTGGTAGATGTGGCCTCTCGATACAAAGAAGCCGAACCGTTAACCACAAAAGAGGCAAAAGAAGTCGCAACTGCTCTGGAACGGATTTATAGTCGTGGTCCTTTGAAGTGGCCGAAACTGCTTCAAGTCGATCCTGGTCGTGAGTTTATGGGCGCTGTGAATCAACTGCTTTCGAAACATAATGTGGTCGTGTGGATATTCACCGTGATCAAGCAATCGTTGAAAGATTCAACCGCACCCTGGCTGAACGGCTGTTTGGACACCAGTATGGGGTTGAAATGAGCCTCCCTGAGGGTCAGCGGTCTACTGCGTGGGTGAAAAGGCTTCCTCAAGTTGTTGCCGCTCTGAACAACGAGGTAACAAGCCTTATCGGCAAGAAACCCGCCGTTGCCATTAAAGAAAAATATGTTTCTGCAAAGCCATCGACACCTTATTCAAGGCCTGTTGGGCAAAGGGAAAAAAAGCTCCCCTCTCTCGTTAATGTGCGCTATCTCTACCAACCTGGCGAGCTTGAAGGCGGTGTAAAAAGAGCTACAGATCCAATCTGGTCTTTGAAAGTTTACAGCATTGAAAGATCTTTTACCAAACCAAATCAACCCGTTCTCTATTATTTGTTCGACGGTCCCAAGCGCGGCTTCGTGCGTGAAGAACTGCTGGTTGTCCCTCCAAACACACAATTACCCCCCCGAGCAACTTTAAAACTTCGGCATCTAACTCTATAAGTTCATCATATGTTAATGTTGGCATTTCGTTGTACCCATAAGCTTTTGTATGAATACCATCGTCACATATCCATCGCTTTGAATCAAATGGTGAAAGCGAAATTTTGTTAAGATGCATTCCGTATATCTCATGCCTCTCGCTTCGAATAATGTTCATTCCATGCCTTTTCTGCTCCTTACCAAAAAGAGTTTCCTTGTAATGTTCATGCATAATTTTTTTATTCACAACACTCTTTTTTACACCTTTTGCTTTTTTTATATTTTTTTCGTCAGCTTTCAAGATAGAATACATTTTTGGTCTAAGACAAACACACTCTACAATTGGTGTTCCATTGCATTCATCTTTCATTTTGCCCAAGACCTTTTTGTTTATATTTGAGTAAAGTGGATGCTCCTTCGGGTAGTCGTTCGTATCATAAAGATCTTTGTTTTTTTCGATGTCTTTGTATACGTCATCAGTTTCAATTTCAACAAGAAGGCTGTCGGTGTCTGTGTACAAAAGTTCGCACTTTGGGCCATATTTTTTTTTCAGCTCGTTGTAGAAAAAGTCGTACATCAATATTTTGCTGTTGTCAAGTATTGTCATCCCCGTGTAGACCGGCTTGTTGAGCAGCAGCCGGCTTTTGCGCATGTCGATTCCGAACAGGTCGTTTGAAAACATAACATGCCTTGAGTACAAAGGGCTGACAACCAATTTCCTTATTTTGCCTGTCTCATTGCTTCTCACTATTTTTATGTCAACACGGTTACGCAGGTTTTCCATGGTTTTGCCGAAAACTGAGTTATTCATGAGCTTGTAAAAGTTCTTTTCAAAGTCGCTCTTTGCGTTTTTCCTGAATTCTGTATTCATCTGGATGTACGGCTCCATCCAGCATTCTTGTTCGAACTCCAACACCCTGTGTACGCACTTCAGTTTCATTGCCTGCTTCAGATAAAACTGCAAGTTTCTGTAATGCACGACATAGTTGCTTTTGTCCTCAAGTGTCAGCAGCAGCTTCTCACTGTCCGGCGGTTTCAAATCAAGGTCTTTCATCAACCTCTTTTGGTAGTCAGACATACATTCTTTTTTTACAATCTTTTTCTCCGGAGCCAGTGGATAGCTGTTGTGTTGCTCATGCAGTTCTGCTGGATATTCAAGATCAACCTCAAGAATCCACCCATTTTTTGCGTTTTCTTTTTTCTTCATTATTTCTTCCTCATTCGGCATTACACGTTTCCATTTAAAATCTCTTTTCGGGAGCGGCTTGCTCATTGCCCATCCGTAAAGGTTGTTCTCGTCGAGATACATTATGTATTTGTTCGGTTTGCTGGGGTCATAGTCCGGTACTAGCGGGTTGTTTGCCTTTGCGTATGTCTTGCTTACCATGGAGATTCCACCCCGCATTCCCCTTTCCACGAATAGATGCATTTCAAGGTCTGTGAATAACTCAAGCTCGACCCCCGTCTTTTTCAAGAGCGCGTCCCAGGAGAGTCCTGGCGAAGTGTAATAATGAGCCGGATCTAACCCGTACTGCTCTTGGCATAGGTTTCGGAAGTTCTCAAAAACATCCGCCAGCAGGGCGACATCCGTTTTCACGTAAAGATCGTGATAATCGCCCAGCGTTTTTCATTCAAAAGTTTCCCAGACAGTCTTCGCGTGCGCTTACAAGTGAATCAAGACTTGCTTGCAAAAAGTTCAAGCTGTCTATAAAATAGATATTACCGACTGAAAATGTAATGTATTTCTCCATGTTGTTGGCAATGCATTTTACCTCTTTCTGCAGCTGTGAAATTGCTTGCATTAAATGGTGTGCATCGTAGCCCCTCAGGTTGTGGAACACAACTGGTATTTGGTACGTCTTGGGGTTTATACGCAGTTTCAGATTACATTCGTTATGCGCCGCTCCACGGTACCTTCCAGTAATATGGCAATGGTCTTTTACTGCGTCTCTGAAGTTTTTCTGAAGTAACGTTTTTCTACAGAAAGAACAATTTTTCTGTAATTTTGCTGTCAATTGGTCTTCTTTTTCAGTTAATTTTTTAAGACATAAAAACTTCCATTGTTCCTCTTTCTGAGCTGTGTAAAAACATTTTTTGTGCCATTGACCCTTACAACTGCATTTTTCACTGCCTTCACCGCCTTCTATGCTCCAAACCGGTAAAGAGTCTAAGAATTCATCTTTTATCAAACTTTTGTTACAAATATGGCAATCAGTTGCACTTTTGAATTTTACCCAGTCATACGGCTCCATCACAATCGGCTTTTTTTCTGCTAAACTGTCTCTTATTTTCACCTCTTCCTGCAAAATGTCATTTAAAAACGTTCTAACAGCGTTTTCGCCCCTGTAAACCTTTGACCCTGAAACTTCACCGTCGATTCTCACAACCATGTAAGAATACCCGCATGCCTCATGCCATTCGGTCTTCTCTGTGTAGCTTTTTTTCTTGCTCTCTGGCCCAATCTCACAGCCAAGAATCTTTCTAATCAAAGCCTCAATGTCAGCATATATCACGTATGGAACATTCATCTGTTTATGATGATTTCGGAAAGAAAGGGTGTTTTTTCCCTCTTCCGGCATCTCGATCCTTGTCGGCCTTCCATTCACACCATTGCAATATTTTTTGTGGTTCTCAAGCAAGTCTGCTTTTGAAAAACCTGTCAGGCACATCATGCAGTAGTGTTTTGCGTTTCTATTTTTTGTCTGATCGTAGTAGAGCAAAGCGCTCACCCGTTTTACATAACAATAGTGTTGTATAATCCCCGACTCAATTAACATAAGGTTTATCCGCGGCACGCTTTTTTCTTTTTTACTTATCCTATGCGGAATCACACAATTGTTTTCCCAGCCAAATACGTTAATTGCTAGGTTTTTGTTTTGAGCTTCAAGCTTGTCTATCTGTTTTACCGGTGTTGGGAAATCGATTCCTTCGTAGTTTATACCATCGTTAACAGGATATTTACTTGGTCTTTGCGGGTTCTTTCCATCTTGTGGAGGAAATAAAGCAGCTCTGAGAGCCCACTTCAGGCATTCATTGTCTCTGTTTTGAACGTTGATTATTGCCTTCTTTTTTTCCAGATTGGCTGGAAGAGGTAAATAAGTTCCTCCGCGCAATGGCTGATAGCGTGCAACATTCACATAAGCTGTCATTATTCTTTCAAGAACCCATCCTGAGCCCCGCTCTGACCAAGACTCTATTTCACCCTTTATTCTTTCAACAAATCCGTCGAATTCTGTTTTTATCTGGTCCTCGTCATTTCTGTTGAAAACGTGCGGCTCATTTTCTCGAAAATAATGTTCCATGTACTGTGTTCCACCGTCTCTCTCTATTGAAAACTCTACTTGTAAACCAAAACTTACTTTTACGCTTTTTAATTTTGGGATTTCGTTTTCAACCAAATCAGTAAACTTTTCTTTCGTTTCCCTTGCAAACACAAAAAGATCTTTATTGTTTGGATTTTCTTCAGAAACAGCCATTCTCCAAACACGAAGCCAGTCCTGGAAATTATTTTGGGATATTAAAAACCTGTCATATGATACAACATATTTTGGTTTTAACGTTTTAGGCAAGTTTATGTTTTTCTCCTCCGGTATTGAACCGAAAAACATTTGCAGAACATCGGACGAATATCTTGCGGCCGCCATTTTGGTGTATATACTTGTGATTATATTTGTTCAATAGGAAAAAATTCTGGCACACTTTGTATATATTGCAGTGCAGACATTTCTTAAATAGGAAAATTTTCTGTGGCACATCCATACATATTTATTACGAATTCGCTGGATCACGAAGTCACGCGCTTTGTTTAATTTTATGCTGTTTGCGTTATTTACACACATGAAAAATGAGGTGTTCTGGCACTGAAATTTTATTAAGCGTTTTTTACCGGAAATGAGGTGAGCTTGGGAGCCTCATTTCGGGTAAAAAAACGCTTAATAATATTTCTGTGCCAGAACCCTCATTTTTCATGTGTGTCACACAAGACAGAAAGGTCCGAGAAGAACCTGGGGACGCAAACGCCTCGCCATCTTTGCGAAGATCTCTTTGTCCGTTTTAGGGACACTAAAAACCGAGGTTTTGGAAAACGCAGTAGCATGGTTGAAGCCTTAGGCTTTTTATACAACACTTTAATTCCTGCACCAGGGTAGCCCGGGTTGCGGTATAATTAATGGTTCAATCATAGTTAATAAAAGAATCTGGTTATGGAGCTTAGCAAAGTCCTTTACTTTATGTTTTTTTTTACCGTTTCTAGCCTTGACCGTGCACATACAACAATAGATTTTGAATTTTGCATGAGCAACTAGCCAATAAAAATGTTACCGGTTATTTAGCCATAGTGTGCGAACGTAAAACAAAAGATTTCGCTCGGTCGTAGTACTTTCAACACAAATTGCAGTATGGATCAGTAGAGTGATAATCCTGGTTTTTGTCGGTTTGTGTTTTGTGCAGCGTTTATGCATTAGTTTTAAGACTATTTATACATTAGTTTTAACCCTGGTCGTTTGTACGACTTGCATACCGAACTTCCAAAAAGTTCCGGGGTTAACCTTGGTTTGGACACGGAAATTCCTAACAATTAGCATTAACTGGCTTGCCAGGCCTACCACTGTAACCGTGGCAATATGGCAGCTGTGTTCTCGCCCTTATCACCGGCACTTTCACCATTTAAGCTTATACTCAATTTGTCAACTTCTTTTAGGTGAAGCCCTCAATGCACATTAACGTGACTCAGAGAGTCAATGAGATTGAGAAATTACTTGAGGAAGGAAACGTCCGGGATGCTGCTACTTTAGCTATTGCCTCTCTGAGCGCTGGTGATGACGACGTAAGGTTTTAAGAGTTTGTGCTTTAACTTCCCTCATATTATGTTCAAACGTTAGAACGTTTTTCGTCTGTAGATGAACCTAGACTTTGTTTATCTAAATGAAAGCTATTTTAAAAGCGGAAAAGAAAGAGATTTCCCTTGCTGCTGTTTATTATGTTGTAAGGATGGTTAGTTTGAAGTCTACGAATCAATCCTTACCTATTCCTTAAAGTAGGCCTTGCAAGTTAAAGCTACTGAGTAGTAACTATTTCTGTGGTAGTGGTTAACATTTTAAAGTATCTCGATAAGAAGCGACCACAATCGCCGTACAAAGACATTTCCAGTCGTTCCTAGTTCTGTCGGGAAAGGAAGTGTTCGCGTCTGGGAATCCTTTCAAAATTAGGTTCGGATTGCCTTGAAAGTTTTAATTGATAAATGTTTAATTAATGAAACTTATTCAAATCGGACAACAAGCTAATCCGTCTGTGTTTTTACCTTGCTTTTAGGCCAAGGACGCTATTTTGAGCTCAATGCTTGAAGTTCTCGTTTCAAATATCAGCCATACAACTCAACTTTCCACCATTGTTGTCCTGGCAACAGAGGGCAGGGACAGGATACCTCCTAATACTCTGGCAAGTAGCAGCTAATTAAAAACCTTTGAAATAGTCTCGATACCAGGAAAGAAAATATAAAAACATAACGCACATACAACATAATTTAATCAGCATGAAAACGGCGAGACCGAGAATTCCTTTCTTCAAATCATGTTTTGGCTTATTGCAAGACAATGGAAAGTTTACAATGTTTCGGCTCTATTCGAGAGTCATGGTCTTAAAAAACTTCACAAATAGGCAGCTTATAAACCAACAGTCATTAGACATTTACAGCTGAAGAAATTACAATTACTTAGAGAAAAAGTTTTTATTTTCTAAAGACTTTTAGTCCTTCATTAACCCTATTTAGCCTGAGAGGGGGGGGGGGCACATTGTGCCCCCTCTGACTTTAACGAACTATAACTTTTAAACGGCTAGCCGAATAATCACCAAATCTCGTGACTTTTCCTAAAATTTATCAGAGAAAATTTTCCTGTGTCAATGACGTGTCTATGATGACTGGCGTTTTCATACCAACCGTCTTCTCAGGAGTGTATTTTGACTATTTTCTGTCGTTTTTCAGTCTTTTTTCAGTTTATTTCCCTTAGTTTGTAAGAAAAAGATAATCCTTTGCTTTTTTCTGCTTATTTTGATTAAGTATGTTTCCTAGAACAAATTCATATATTTTTTGATGGCGCCATTGTCAACTGTATGACCGCAGGCTCGGGATCCAAGATCGCGGCCTCAAATTCAAAATGGCGGGTTTGTGACGCCATTATGACGTCATGACACGTCATAACACCAATCTGTTAAGCTAATGACGTAATAAAAATGTGCCAAGTTTCATCATAAGAGCATTAATACTTTTCGAGATCTGTAGGGGGGCACTTTATACTCCCCCCCCCCCCCACAGGCTAAGAAACTCAAAAATAGCCCAGGCGAAATAGGTTAATACTTGGCCTTAACTGACATTTTCTGTTTGACTAGATGACGTTAAGTAATTAGTGTAATTTCTATATGTATGAAATCTTTTTCTAGATATGACGTATGCTGTCTGTTAATGGTTTGATTCTCTCTTTTCCATGATAAAACCTGTTCAGCCTTCACAGAAATCTTGACAGGATTTCTGATCTTTGAAAGACTCTCAAAATTGTATTGGTGTCTTCTGAAAGTTACTTTGAGACTACAAAATCCTAAATTTTGTCTTCCAATAGCGGACTCAGTTGGGGCTATTTTCAGTCGAAGAATCCTTTCATAGCACAGGAAACTGCCTGCCTCCTCTCAAGAATAATACATCAATACAATTTCATGATTGACTAAAGCATGACGCACACCCACTTTTGGCTAGCAGAATTTGCCTATCACAATGGCATTTTACTGCGCTGTATACAACTATCAGCAGAACCAACAATGCCGCACTGTGTATTTCACAGAAACAGCGAGCCCGGATTCGTTAGAATAGACTGTTTATAGTCTGATGATATTTATTTTCCCTCGTTAACCGTACAATCATTTCTTTTATTTAATTTTAGGAAAACTCCGCAGCTTTGCTTAACAAGTCAATGACCTTCCTTCGTAAACATGCTCAGGATCACGTGGATGTTGTTGAATACGAAATCGCTGGAATCATTTTAAGTGGAGTATCAAACATACTGCATGCCTCTATAGACATGGAACACGTCCAGGTTAAGTTTCAGAATCCTTCGTTTTTTTTTGCCGTAAAAAGCATCCGAGATATTTGAACTCTTTGCGTATGGAAATTTGCATGGAAATTTGCAGTCAAATGCAAATAAACGTTTGCCAAGAATGTACTTACAAGTGAAATTGCAGAAAATTAAGAAGAGTCTGCGAATGCCAATGCATGGCATGAGATGCAAAATAGAGAAACGTGTAGTGTACTGGAATTAAACAAAACAGTAGTCTGCCAAATACCCCGATTTGAATGTAAAAAAGATACTGCTTGTTCCAAAAACCCCCGCGTAATTTTTTTTCTTTTTTAAACCCTGGCCAACCCTTAATCTAGATAGTGAAAGAACTTAGTAAAACTAAAACCAAATGTTCTTTTGCGGCAGGGTAAGATCTTTATTGAGACCATCTTATCACTGGTGGACTTACTTGGTACCATACTGTTGTCCATTAGCACTGTTGGTCAGAAACACAGCGAATATAAGAGTGACACGATCATCATGAGACTTCAGCGGCAAGACCCAGCTGAAGTAGGAGGTGCAGAATTTCGTGGAATTGAAGGTGAAGGGGGAGTGACATTTCCATCTCAAAAAGTGTTGTTTGGAAGCCTTGGAGTCAACATGCAATCCGTTGATACCCAAGTGAGTTATTTGTGGTAATGGTAGTGGCGAATGTTCCCATACCTATTACAATGTTTAAGTGAGGATAATATAGGACATCATAACATTAAGACGCAAATGGCAGTTGTAATCAAATTATTCCTAATGTTACCTATTCCTCTAAAACCACGAACAGGCCAGAAAACAACACTGGAAACTAGTAACGTGTCCTCCTCTTTCCGTAGATAAGGTGTACTGTTGTAGGTTCTTTAATTACCCTGCTAGTATTCTGTGAAAAGGTGTCAAGGCCAAAGGCATAACAACTCTGTTCAGTGGTGCAGTCATCTGAATTAAAACAAGGTGTGGTCAATGTTGAGACATTTAGAATAATCTGATCTCTTCACCACCCTGGTTGGTGGTTGGCAGTGCGGCCAGGCGATCGCTCGCTCTTCAGACTAGTGCCCTGCAAGATGAGCTAACAAGCAGCGGCTAAAATCGCTGCGTAAAAACAAAAACTACCAAAGACATCAGGCTAGGTCACCTGGAAACTCAAGTGTCCGCTTTACAACAGATGAAACAACGAAACTGCCATGTTAAGAGAAAGTGTCGATAATTCCAAAGTTCCCAACGTCTGTTATTCTTGGTGTTTCATCCATCAGAATTTCTACTGTTGTTTTCTGTTGCGAGCTTCCCAAGAGTAAGGCAGGGTCTTGTTAAGAGAGTATATCTCCATGCGTGCCCTAACTTAGCGGTAATTTTTCAATCATGGATGACGTTTCCTCAGTTTCCATGGCACCGGGAAGGTCACTGATTCGTGGGAGAGCTCTTTTATCCAAGGTGAGCGGCAGAGAGTGACAAAGTGCTAACAATTCTCTTTGTTATTTTTCATAGATGGTTACTTTTAAAGAAAACCCATATAACTGGAAAAATGCTTCAAAATATATCAAATCGTCCGTGTTGAGTGTGGATTTAAAGAAGCTGGATGGTTCGCGTCTAAGTGTCTCAGGTCTTAGCCACCCTATTGAACTGTTTATTCCACAGAAGGCACCCAAGGATGCCTTTCAACCTGAGACCCTAGACCATCTTTTTGTTAAACCTTATAACGATTACAACGCAATACGCTACCACAAGTTTGTACTTGAAAATGATTTTGACAACGTGCTTGTAGAAATTAGACCAGAAGGCCAAGCTGTTTTTGATGTCTTTGTAAGCGCGGGTGTAAAACCAAAGCCGGACAACTACACCTTTAAAACAAGAATTCCCAATGTATCATCGTGTGATAAGCGATCAATGGATTTCTCTAACTGCACCGGAAATCCTTACAGGTTTATCCTGTCAAGCAAAGACACAGGAAATATAGGCGATCATTTTGTGGGCATCCGTGTCGCGCATAGGGCAGACAAGCGGAACAAACGCAGCCGTATGACGCGGAGATCCTGTTTGGATGGGAAAGGTCGCCAGAAACGTTCCTGCATCGGTGTAAAAGATCCCCCTACCACCCCTCCCCCAACACCAAAGATCATAAAGCCAAAGTACGACAACCGTACAGACGTAAACTACACGATGTCAGTGACGGTGAAAAGTTGTCTTTACTGGTCTTACAGCAAACAGGACTGGACAAGCGAAGGATGCTCGGTATGTTGCCTCATAGAAATACAGAATTGGACATTTTAGGACAATCTAGCATGGTGCTCTTCTTGTCTTTTAAATAACGTATTCAGGTTTGATCTCCGGTGTTAGGGTTGTTACTTGGAGAGAGATCTAAACCCTTGTTTTTCGATGTGTTATCCTTTGTTTTAACTGTTTTGTGCAGACGTATCTCGGACCTATGCATCCGCATCTTCGGTATCGTTTTTCAGTGTTTGTTTATTCAGCAGACCCCCGCTTTCTCGGACTCAAAGAAACTAAAAAATGTTCGAGATAACTTCACCTCGAAAGAGCCAATATTAAACAATGGAGAATCGGAGAACATCAACCAAGAAAAACTAGCCTCAGTTCAAGATAGTGAAGGATCTTTAGAGATAGCCTGGGTTAGAGAAAGTTGGAGTCTACATGCATTTTTGCTTGTTTGAGTTGGTGCGGCATGTTAGGTGCTTGTTCTATTTTATAAGTAGAACCATTTTCAGTTCGCAACTCTACCTTTGGTTATCTAGTCCTTGGTTTACAAATTTCGAAAAAAAAGGGGAGGTCGAAAGCAAACAAAACTAAGTATTTGCAGCCTTTGTTTCACTTAATTAAATGAGTAAAACTGCAGATGGTGGTAGGGAATTCTCGGGAAGGTAGTGCGTATTAGCTTCATTAATGACTCTTCCTGGGAAAGTCCCGATAACTTTTTGGGCCTGGAAAGTATTTTAAGCGTGCAATGTTTGCATTAAAGACACAAATTTTGTTGGTTTTAAAAGCTGAGTTATAAAATTCTAAGTTGCTTTAAAAAATTAGGCTGATATGGGGGCAAAAACCTTTCCCATCGTTCTATAGATTTCGATCTTAAAATATAGCTGCGGGCCCGAAAAGTTATCGGGACTTTCGAGAAACGGGCCCCAGGATTGTTTAATGTCTTCAGCACTCGTCCGAACGGCGAGCTGTTATTGCCCAAATGATCTCAAGTCTGTAACAGATATCGAGAATTTAACCCTACGGCTTATTATCAAAATGTTATGGTATCAAGCAACGGAGAAACACAACTACCAGATTGGTTATCAATTATTGCACTACCAGCCCTTATAGGTCATGGGTGTTCGAGGTGCGTTAAAATTCTGAAATTTCCAAAGTGCGCCTGGAACTACTGGCTTGAATATATCTGCAACACTGAAGTAATATTTTCTTTTGTTGTCTTGGTGTCAAGGTTGGACAAAAAGAGGTCGAAGGAAGTTTGCATTGTTTGTGTACCCATCTTTCAGCATTCGGTGGAAGAATTTTTGTGGCTCCCAATCCCATTGACTTTAGGAAAGTGTGGGAAGAATTTAAACGGCTAAAAGCTGAAAGCTTCGTTGTTCTTTCAACTGTGTGTGTCATATTTGGAATATATTTCATCGGACTCGTGTTTGCACGTCGGGCTGACAAAAAGGACATGAGAAAGGTCAGTGTCGCATTAAATACCCGTTTTATAAGTTTTTTTTCAGCTATGAAAACGTCTCTTTATCTATACGAACCATAGTACAACAACTGAGCCCAAAAATGCTTCCCGAGAAGATATTTCTCCAAAATGTTTTCTTGGGTCCCTTAAACATTTCAATAATTAGGTGTTTCAGATTCCCACAGTTGCTGACAGCAAGAAACAAAGCCTCAAACACTTGACTAAGTTACGCGTTCATATCAAAATACCTTCAACTTCGCGTCACATTATGTCGTGCTACAAGGGCTACCATCTTGTGAAGTCAGTGTTCGACTGGCTTCACATATCTTTATTTCCCTCTTATTTTACAGTAGGGTACCTCAAATCTACACTCTACCTCAAATCGCACTAGCATTCATTTCTAAAGGAGGCTTCTCTCCAATGACTGCCAATACAGATAAATTGATTTTCTAAAAACATAGACAAATTCATAATCGAAAGGGAGCGGGAATGTCAGACAAATCACTTATTTCAACATATCAGGAAACTATCACTAATGTCTCTCATTAGCTGCGCTCATCCATCCGATTACTGATAACAAAAACCTACAAGAGCACATTAGGTGAGTTAACCTTCATCCTGTTTTTGTGAATGCATTATCTACTCTTTCTTGATTACAGGTTGTGGCAAATGTTTACTTGACTGATTTAAACACGGAGGGTATCACTTACGACATCAACATCCAGACAGGAATGTGGAAAAGCTGTGGGACAACTGCCCATGTTGCAATAACCTTAAACGGAGATCAGGGAAGCAGTGGTATAATTCCATTAACGGATCCTTTGGCCCGGAGAAAGTTCTTTTCCCGAGGAAGTGTGAACAATTTCACGTTAATCCTGCCCTCGTCATTGGGAAACCTGACGGATATTTCCATTTGGCATGACAACACTGGATCTAGTCCGGCCTGGTTCCTTCAACAAGTTGTTATAACTGACCAGCAAAACGAGGGGAAGTGGTACTTTTTCGCCAACAAGTGGCTTGCTCTAGACAAAAGAAGTGGTTCTACTGAGCTTAACATTGAGGCCGCTAAAGAAGACAGACTTACTTTGTTCAAACCATTGTTCTATGCCAGAATGGCCCGAAGTTTAGGGGAAGGGCACATCTGGATCTCGGTGTTCACGAGACCGCCACAAAACCCGTTCACGCGCTGCCAACGTTTATCGTGCTGCCTTGCGTTTCTTTTCACGGCCATGTTAACCAACGCTATGTTTTACAAATTTGGTCGAACCCCGACCGACACCTTTAAGTTTGGGCCTTTGGTCACGAGCTGGACACAAATCAAAATCGGAATCCAAAGTAGTTTGATAGCAATTCCAGCAAACCTACTCGTGATTTACATCTTTAGGAACACGAAACAATCATCGCAGAAGGAAGTATACGATCCAGGCGAGAGACATGGGAAGACAAAGACACCGGGATTCCTCCCACCATTTTTTGTTTACGTTGCCTGGTGCCTATGCTTGCTCATTTCCTTAACCGGTGCCTCATTTACAGTGTCTTACAGCATGTATTGGGGACCAGATGATTCCAATCAGTGGCTGACATCAATTTTAGTGTCCCTCGTTCAGGATGTTCTCATCACTCAACCAATCAAAGTTTTCGCTTTGGCTGCAATGCTGTCGCTACTCATAAAGAAACCACCAGAACAGGATTCTGTCGTAGGACCTTCGTTGTTCCAGAGCAAGAAAGGCAAACGCTCGACACCAAAGCGCACCCAAGAAGATGAAATTGCAGAGGAAAAGGACACCAGTAGCAAAGAGTGGAACATGCGTGAGGCAGTCAAAGAAGTGCTGTCATTTCTGGTATTCAGTATCATCCTGATGGTTGTTTGTTATGGAGATCAACACCCAGCCCGATACCAATTCACCTCTTCTACGAGTAGTATCTTTGAGGCAGATTTTGATAAGGTCAGTTGCCAATGAACTAACTGCGTATACAAACCAAAACATACTATGCTATGTTTTTTCCTAGAGGAAATCTACGTTGTGTTATTCTTGAAAAGAGGGAAACAAAAGAAGACGAATGACCATGCATTGGGAGGCGGATTGGAACACCTGTCAAATGCTTACGTGCCTGAAACATTAAGCCAAAGAAAATTAGGCTGTGGGATTGAATTTCAATTCTTTTTGAACTTCTTCATTCTTGAGATGAACGCTTCCCCGTCCCTGGAAAAAGAATCTACCAGAGATTTGTAATGAAACTTAGCACAAATATTCAGCAAGTCGTGTAGTTTTGCAAAATTGCATTAAAAATGGAGAAGGGGGGATCACCGTACTTGTTTTAGTTGGATACTGCTGACGAATATAGTGTTTACAGGCATTTTCAGGCAAAACCGCGCGAAGCCAATTTGCTCAACCTTTCCACTGCAGATTGATATCCCATATATAAGTTGACTTTAAACGAATGTTTTTGTCATCTGTGTCGTACAAACCATGTCCGAAAAGCTTCAAGTTTACGGGGTACTCAAGAAGTAGACGGTGAAGAAGGGAGCATGATGGGCGGTCGTGTACCCTAAATACCGTTTTTTTCCTTAGGATTTCTTTAAACTGTGCAAAATCCAATCATAAAATTTGCCATTTTTTATTTTGCGTTGAGAACACTGTTCTTATTGAGTTTATACAAAACAAATGGGGTTTAAATGAAAATGGAATGATGTGTGGAGAGGAAACTCAGGAAAACATTCTGAGTTCCAGATGGGATTCGAACCCACGACCTTCTGGACACTAGTCGGATGCTCTAACCACTGAGCTACGAGAACTCTTGTGGTGAGCGATGGTCAATTGTGGGCTGACACAACGACTGCATCGCGCAGTCACATTGTGCCAATGAACACACATATTAACTGTACCACGCAGTCACCGTCTTCTTTGAGGAGGAAGCAACCATTTATTTTTCTGAACAACTCGGTTTTTATAGAAAGCCTACCAAGTTGCCAAAGTGCGCACGCTCGTGCGCGCGCTAATCACGCAAAAAATGATGCGCAGAAAGGATGCACAATGCAGTTAAATGGAATCACCTTAATGTCTTCTTCCATATCTGGGTCTTCTAGAGTACCAAATGGTTTTGCAGCGTATCTTAATCTAGCATTTCCACTATTTCTGCAGTATGGCCCCTTAAAATTGAATGCTTTAATGCCCTTCCTTAAAATTGAATGCTAGTGGCGAAAGGCCATTCCCGGTGTTTTATTTGATTTTTCCCTTACATTTCCCGTTACTCCCTCATACGTGTACAAGTAAGTGTGGGGAGGAGATTTGGTCACAAAACAGGTTTTCTTGTCTAAAGACACAGCAGAATAGTGGACTCTCGGAACTGAACAGCTCTGAATTCCAGTTGACAGACTCAGTCAGACACAGTATCTACTCAGCCGCCAAGGCTCAGCGATGATATCTGTGGCCTCTTTTGAAATTATCTAGCTGGTTTATTAATTTCAATTATGAAAAAAGCCAAATAATTTGAAAATTAATGCCAATTTTCAGGTGGAAGATACTGCTTCTCTGTGGAAATGGGTTAACGACGTCTTACTCCCAGGTCTCTACGATGTCACATGGTACAATGGGCAGCCGTTTGAGCACAAGGAAGGATTTATCAGCAACAAGCACACATTCATGATAGGAATGCCACGACTGAGGCAATTAAGAACAACGACGAGTAAGATATTTCACTAACGCTATCAGCCTGGTATCCTACCCATGCTGTACATTTTGCATCATGCTGAAATTTAATACTGGAAAAACTCGTGTCATAATATCTTTATCTAAAAGACATTCACCTTATTTTCTCAAAAAAATGGCCGCCAGTCAACATCCCCGTTCAGACTATAGGCCTATCATGAAGTTTTATTTCTTTGTTCGCGATGAACCAAATGCAAACGTTAACGAAATGTTTTGTTGTTATCTTGGTAGGGAGATGTCCTACTGGTGTTATGGCAAACATACCAGTTAACGACATTTTTTCTGGATGCCTCCAAGCATACACAAGTGACAGCGAAGACAGAACTCCATTTCATCGCCCAAACTGGATTCCTCTAAAAAATTCCAGTCAGTTTAAGTCACTTGGTGAGATCTGTCCAGAGGCCTGGAAGTACCAATCTGCTTCCCAGATCGATACTCTATCGCACGACGCAGTGAAAGAAACTTATGGTGGAGGTGGGTACGTAGCTGATCTCGGCTACAACGAGGAGACAGCCGCGGACGTGGTAAGAGAACTTCGAGCGCACAATTGGGTGGATGACCGCACTGCTGCCGTGTTCATAGAGTTCACATTGTTTGATCCATCAACGAGACTCTTTTGCAACGTCAGAAACGTCTACGAGAGGCTGCCAACTGGTCAGGCCGTCACAGCAGTACACGTAACGGCACTTTCACTATTTCCATCACCAAATGTAAACTTCCAGTCGTTTTACGAAGTGTGCCAGTTATTGTTTCTCATTGCGATCGTCGCATTTTTCATTGTCGAGATGATCAACTGCTTCCGCCAGAAGAAGTATTTCCGTCAGGTGAGGAATTGGGTGGAGCTCCTCCTTCTGGCGGTGTCTTTTGCAGCCGTCGTTGTGTCATTCCTCAAAGGAAAGTTCACCAGTTTGTATGTGAAGAAGATTCAGACGAATCCTTACCAAAGCTTTAGTTCTGACTACGTCATACGCTTGTTAGACCTGGAAACCCTTTTTCTGTCCGTGGCGATTTTCATCATAACTTTGAAGCTCTTGAGGCTTATCCGGTTTAACCGTCACATTTGCCAAATGCAGGGAACACTTAGAAGCTCCATTCAACCAATTCTCTCATTTTCGTTGGTGTTTGCCGTCGCTGTCGTTGCTTTCACTCAGTTTGGTTATCTTTGCTTTGGCACCAAGTTGGCGAGCTTTTCGTCCTTTTCCGAATCTTTACGGATGGTGCTACAAATGGCAGTTGGTGGGTCAATCGACAATCAGGAAATACATCAGAAATATCCAATCTTGGGGCCGATGTTCTTGTTTTTCATTTTAATGGCCATATTATTCATATTGTTCAATGTTTTTGTGGCTATTCTTGTTGGAGCTTATGACAACGTCAAGAGCAATCAGGGAGATACCATTTATGCCGATGCTGAGCTTGGACGCTTTATGTACAGCGTCTTCCTAAAGAGAATCAAAGACCTGCCTGGCCAATTGACCTCTGTACTTAGGGTTTTGCTGAGGAAATCATCACGCAAACCACCAGCGAATGCTCATTTTCGTACTACAAACTATACTCGTGTGGTGGGCAGCATAATTAAGCCAAAGGAGAAGAAAGCCCAAGATGGCATAGAGTTGGAGATCTTTCAACCTGTAAATGACCTTACGATTCCGGGGGCTCTTTCTGGATGCCTGAATGCCGAAGACGATAGTGACGTGGAAGAAGACAATATCCTTGCCGACATTAGGTCTAGTTTTAAAGAAATATCGTCAGAATTAAGGTCTTTCAGCGTCTCTTCCTACCACGCCAGCCAGTGTACACAAATAGAAACCCGATTGTAATCCCCTTACCCCTCCGTTCGCCTCTAATGTTCTCCAATTATGGGTAGCCAATAATTTCACTTTATAAGTTCTCAGGGATATGACGACAATGCCAGCTCATGCTTTCTCGTCTTCCGTGAAGTGGTAATCTAGTGGAGATTAAATGAAACAAGGTGTATTTTGCATATTAATGACGTTCTTATCAAGGAATCGAGCGGTAAGTGGCTTCATTGCCAGCGAGGTGCGTAGCAGCAAAGAACCTACGAACCCAGATTAGGGTTTGACATTAAGACAACACTCTGATAAAAAATAGCTAATGTAGCAAAAATCAAACGCTTGAAGTGAGAGGTCAAATTTTTACTCGTAGAGTAAGGGGAGTTTACATGTATCGGTGCGGTTTTATTCCAGTACGAGATGGAAATTTTATTAATATTCCACGTTGCTATAAGCCGTGCTTACGATGGTTTGAGTTTTATTCAAGAGGACTTAAACCGAAGAAAAAAATAAAAAGGGATGAATATACAGTTATAGTGCGTTTACATGGTGCATGGCACAGGTATGTCTTCGTACCGGAATGATAATCTCGATCCGGTAAAGCTACCAAGACTAATTCGAACTGCAGAAGTCAGATTTGCACTAGTATCTTGTAAACGATTACAGATCCATGATAGAAAAACTGATTAGAAATCTCAACGGTAGGACGTACCGGTAGTGATCATATCCAGATATTTTAACAATAATAAATAAATAACAATTATTCACCTAAGTGGAGGTGAAGAGTAGTGGTCTGTTACTCTTCACCGACACTGAGGTGAATATTAAATTGTTTCAATATAATCCAAACCAGTGGATAGCCAACACCAAATTGTGCCTTGTTTTCTGAGAAATGATAGAAAACTTGCACTAAATCCAAATAAATGACGGGAGGTGAATAGCAAATACTATCCTGAGTCTGAGTAGCCAATCAGAGCGCGCCAAAAACACTATCCACTGATTTGGTATATACTAATAACAACTATTGTTTATATAACGGTCCCTCGCCTTACTGCCCAGGTCGGTGGGTAGAGATAGGAAAACCTTAAAGCCTCTTTAATTCCACATTAGTCGCCTTATTCTAGCCTAACCAATAGAAAACAAAGGTTGGAACTCGTCAATAGTTACTTAAAACAGAGAGATAATAAGTCGCAGTGTGCAAGAAAGTTGCTGATCTGTAATTTGGGGCTTCCTTGCAATAAAATATTACAGAAAGAGGTTTTAATGCCACCTGACTTTCCTAGGACCCTTTAATATAATAACAACCTTAGAAACGTTTGTCAGTGGCAAGCCTAGATTAAACCAGTAGCACATGCCTTGGGGCATGAGCTGACAACAGATAGACTAAGCAATCACAACAGATAGTCTAGCATCACATCGCTGTTCCAGAGGGTGGCGTATTGTGAAGAAGAGTTTGCTATTTTTAGCCAAACAGTTAAAAAAGGTTAAAAAAAACTGGCTAATCAACAAACTAATGACAAAACAAAGATAAAAATCAAAAGCTGAGCAGATAGACTAAGCAATCACAACAGATAGTCTAAGCATCACATTGCTGTCGTAGAGGGTGGCGTATTGTGAAGAAGAGTCTGCAACAAACTAATGACAAAACAAAGATAAAAACAAACGCTGAGCAACAACCTACTAACTAAATAACTAAACAACCAGCCACTAACAATCCAATTTGACATTTTTCTTAGCAAACCAAACCACTAGTTAAGCAATCAGACAAAAACGATCAGCCAGTCAACTATAAGCCTACGTATGGATTAACCAACTAAACAGTTAGCTCAGCAACAAGACAACAAACAAACTAACCAACTGACAAAAAACCTTAATATTACCAAATAGTACACCAACCTGTCTTAATAACCAACCATCCGATGAAGTGACCAACAAACTAATCTACCAGCCAAAGGCAAACCAGTCACCATACAAACTAACCAATCAAGTAACCAATTAATCAGACAGCTTAATGCAAACTTATTCACCACCCAACCAACCTAAAACAGTCACAGTCATAAAATGAGCCCAGGAACTAATCAAGTACAGTAGCAAAACTTCCAACCAATTAATGAGCTAACTAACCAAAGAACAAACAAACGAAATCAAACAACCAAATAACCGACCAAAGAAAAACAATCATCCAAACTATCCAGTTTTCCTACCAACTGACCAAACTACCAACACACCTACCAACCTAAAAACAGAGCAAAAATATCTCCAACCAAGCAAACAGCCATTGCAAACCACCAATCAACCGCCAACAAAAAAAGCAACCGACCAACCTACTAACAACTTATTACGAACCAGCCAATCAACAAACCAAAAGCCAATACCTACTAACCAACTAACCAAACAGCCAAACTTACAACTAACCGACTAACCTATTATATATTAACCAAAAACCCATCAACCAACAATTTAAATTACCAGCCAGTCTACAAGCCAAAAATCTACCAACCACCCAACAAACCAATCCATCTACCAACCAACTAAGCAAGCTATTGACACGTGTACATGCACTTACCTGTGCCAACCAACTAACCTAGGTACCTAACCTGCTTACCTAGTAACGTGTCCAATAGCTAGCCAACAAACCAAGCAACCGCCCTGCCAACTTACCAAACAACCAGCCAACCAACCAACCTACCCACAATGTATGCTACCAACCGCCCCACCCACCAACCAATCAACCCACTAACCAAACATCTAACCATGCAACCAACCTACTGACTGACCAGTCAACAAACTAACCAACAGGCCAAAAATCGCTGAGCTGGTAAGCCACAGAGCTTCAGAAAACGCAATGCTGAGGGATGCTAGCGCTTGAGAGATGTAGTAGGAATTCTCTCAGAACAACTTTTTATGGAACAATAATAAGCTTAGATAACTTAAAACTACAAGAAATCGAAAAGGCCGATAAAAATGTAACTGAGTTTATTGGTAGTTTACAGTTTTTTTAATTAAGTATTATGATACGCTGAAGAAATTAACAAAAAGGCATGATGATCAATCATTACGCTTTAAAGGCCTTTGAATAAGTGTTTGTAGCTTAATAAACTAATTTTTAAAAGCTTATATTAAGCTGTGGTTATTATTCAACAAATTATATACAGTAAGGATTCAGTTGTTTATGCAACTGACCATATTTAGAAGTGCACGGCAGATCTTCTTTAGGCAGACATTTTGAATTCGAATATCGTGGAATTTTTAACAGTTTCGCGAATATTTTCCCTCTTGGAAATAAACTTTTCCTAACTTAAAAATTCAAAATGTATTTATCTTAGCTTTCGAGGTTAACCAGGTGTTACTGCAAAATTCAAAAAAATTAAAACTTAATCAAGAAAATGCCAAGTTGTTGTTGACGCAGAATTTACCTTGTTAGTACTTAATTTCGCGGGTATTTAGTTTCGCGTTTTTCGCGATTGTAAAAAAATCGCGAAATTAAAGACCCGCCAATGAAAATCCTCGCGAAATTTAAACACGCGAAATTCAATACCCATCTAGAAACTTCAAATCACAGAAAGAAGTGATTCACATGTAATAACAACAACATATACTGGATATGTATTGACAAATACACAAATTATTAACTGGTTCTACTGGTAAGTTCCATTTTGTATCTTCTGTTGTGAACTGACATTAATTTGCAAAGATTTCACATACGGAGTAAAGAATCTAGGTATCATCTCCATCTGAATCATCTAGAAATTTTACGCTTGAATCGCGAAATTTAATGCCCTTTTTTTACATTTGCCTTTTGAAATCGCGAAAATAAGACCCCGCGAAATACTGTCTCGCCAAAATCGCGAAATTAAGTACCCGCAAAGTGAAGTACCAACAAGGTTATTCACTTGCTCACAAAAAGTTGCAGAGTTAATAAGACTCTCGCTCACCACTAGAGAGCTTTACTACTAAACTAGCAGTAGTAATAGGTGAATTAACCAAATACCACCTGATTGTCAAAGGTTTATTTAATAATTTTAAAGCTTCTTTTATAATATTCAAGCTCCTTGCGTCGCTTAAACATAATGGAAGAAGCTTTAAAAATCGAAAATAAACCTCTGACAATCAGGAAGTATTTGTTTAATCCCGGATATACTTCTTAACCAAAATAAACCGCCCCACCGAAAAATATTTTCAATTAAAGGTTGTTACCCCTGTTATATTGTTCGAACAGCGGCTATGGTTTGTGAATCAAACAACTGTCAACTTTCTGAGGCCATTTATAACCTCCCTCCAGAGCTTCGTGAAAAAATGTACAAGGAGTATTTAAAAATAAAACTTAGGCAGCGAGAGGCTCTTGGCTGGAACGAGGTTCATGAGGCTCTTGAAAATGCGCCTTTTTGTGAAAAGCAAGAAAGAATAGTGAACGTTTTGTTTTGCAGAAAATGTGAAACTTGTCGAAAAAATGGTCTTTGCAGCTCCTGCAAAAAAAATGGAGTTCATCACTATCTCGGCTATCCTGTGTTTGACTTTTACGACTACGACGAAATCTTTCAGAAATACTGGTAAACAGAGGTTATCCACTTCGCCCCGATTTTTAAGAAATTGGTTGACCTCGGTGTGCTTTGTTTGTGAAGAATTCCAACCACCAATAAAAAAAAACATAACCGAATATGAATTATTATTTTTTAATCTGATTAGATATTTGTGAGTCAAATTTGATGGCAACAAGATTCAACACCTGTCAAATAACGGAAGCAATTCAAAACCTACCACCAGAGTTACGTGAGATAAATTATAAATATTACCTCACCATAAAACTGAAAGAGCGAGCGGCTTTGGGTTGGAACCTGGTTCACAACGAGCTTTTAATACAGCCTTTCTGCCCTGAAATGGAGCGGCTTGTGCATATTATAGTGTGTATAGCTTATATGCATTGTTGTTGTGGAGGGTGTTGTTACCCTTGTTATAAACAAGAAGAAATCTTACATGAAATAACCATTTCTGTCCCCGATATAATTGATTTAACCCTAATTAAGTTTTGCACTGATATATGGGAAGAGGACCATAACCATTTAAAGTTGTGTTTCGGCGCGTGACTTCGCGGTTCGGTGAAAACCCGCAGGCAATGACGTAATTTATATTATTGTACAAACATTGAAGGGAAACCCCCTTAGCAACTCAAGCTTGAAAAAAAAATACAGTGAAACTTCTTAAATCACTCACCCTGAAAAACAACTCTTGGTTTAAAAAATTTTTAAGCACTCAGGAATGCAGACGCTATTGTTTAACTATATTCGTGGTCTCTGTTGCTTACATTAATTCATAATCAAAATATTCATTACCGTCAGCAGACGTTTTGAGACCTATTTTATAAACAAATTGATAAGATTCATCTTCAAGGTCTTCAGCAAGTCGTTTAGGGGCCCATACAAGAAACTCATCTCCACATTTTGTTTTTAAAGTTAAAATAGCTGAAAGCCCATATTTACTTTCTCGGTGTTTAACCTTTTTAATTTTGTATACTTCGTCTGAAATATTTCTCCATTTTAAAATTTCTTTTTTTATAAAACTTTCTTCAGTTGGCCATTCTTCTGATATCTCTTGTTGATCTTTTTTTAGCCAGTCTTGTGGGATTTCTTGTTGATTTATTAATACATCTTTTATTGGGCAGTCTTGTGAGATCGCTTGTTGATCTGTACAGACATCCATAGTAAGAAGATACATTGGAAGATATATTTGTTTAATAGGGGTGTTCTTTTTTTTTGTGAAGCGGAAAACATGCCGAAAGGTGACGGTAATTCCGAAGGGCGCCGGAAATTCTGAAAGGTGCTGTTAAATTCGAAAAAATTTTTAGATTACTGTTTGACTCTTTTTTTTCACCAACTCACGTGTGCTATCACGCTTTGTCTCACATGTTTTAGTTTAACCTTGACACTGGATTATGTAATATCACGTGGAGCTCAGGTGCTTGTTGCCAAGCAAATGTGTCATATGTTTTAAACGTCTCAGTCAAAATTTTATTGCGACTCTGTTGGTGAAGTTGTCAACTTTGTGAAGAAAATCGTTTTATGGAACAACATCATAGCCTGAAATTGGGTAACTGTCTTCATCACGAGTTGATAATTTTATTTTTTTCGAAGAACATTCATGATGTGGCGACATTATTTTTGAAACACACTCACGAGTAATGTATCGTATTTGTCTTAAGTCAGGAGGAGTGAGAAGTTCAAGAAACCAATGACAAATAGTCACAAAAAGTGCAATCATTTTGTAAGCGTATATGTTTACTTTAAAAATCTACAATTGAGCGAATTTTTTATCGTACTTTCTTTGAACAGAAAGCGGAATCTCCATACAATGATCAGTGATGAAATTATCTTTCATTTTCAAGCTATCAAGAAAGACTTTCTCGTCGAAATATTCGCCTCGGAGGTAAAAGCGAATCTCGTCAAGGATTTTCTGGTATTCGATACGGGCAAAATTTGCTCGTTCCATTTTTTTATCGAATTTCTTAAGGCTTGCGACTGCTTTCAAAATAAGTCCAACACCAGTTAAAGTTGCTATGACAGCAGGGTTCAGTGTTATTCCTCCAGCTATTGCCGCACTTATTATTAACTTGCCAGCTGAAAGATTACAAACAAAATTTTTTCTTCGAAAACCGCGGTGCAACTTTTCATATCCATAATGTTTCTTGTGGTAAAAAGCGTATAAATCTTTCAGAAGTTTAACCTTCTCTGCTGAAAGTGTTTGGTCGATATGGTTGAATTCGAAAATGTCCCGCATTGTGCTATATAATAAATGTAAAAATGTTTATTGTGTAATATATTCAAGTAACATTATTATTTTTTCATTATTCCAATAAGAATTTAGTTCAATAAAGAATGAACAACAGTGTTTTAATACATGATTAATAATAATTGTTTGATTTTTTGTTGTTTCGGTTGAATTAAAAATTTCAATAGAATGAGCAATTCCTATAAAACCAGGATTTTTAAATTCCAAATTTAATTTAAGGGAAATAGGTGTATATTGTCTTTTGTTTTTTTCATACATTAATTTTATTTTTAATAACTTATCATTCTGATTCATTATAATTTCTTCACAACCATTTAATAAAAATCTGCGACTATTTGTAGTATTTAAAAAACCATGAATATAATTAACCGAACCTTTCAAATTATATCCGTTTAAAGAAAGATCTGTTTGCATAACCATTTTTCCGTTTTCAATTACAAAAGCGGTGTCATAGACACTTGGGTCAACATTTGAAATTGTTTCTTTGACGCCATAGACAATTAGATGACCGATTGTTAAAAACGATCGTTTACTAACTGTACCATGCAGATCGAGATAAAGGAATTGTGGGGGTGAGCTGCCCCATCTGTGAAAGTGGATAACTGTTTTGGTGTACTTCTCGAATGTTTTGGTTGTTTCATCAGAAATTGAAATCGTTGTTCCTTGAGCTGTTACACTTATCATATTCATTTCCGGCGGAAACCATTCAACGACCATTGTGTAATATCCGACCGGAAGTTTATATAAGTTAAAACCGAGGCGTGACCGGTACTGGTTGGGTGAGCCTTTTTCAAACAAGAGTTTAAGTTGGTAAGCTTTTTTATTAATTTGATGAGGAGAATTGGGAAAATCAACAATACCCAAAACCTCGATATTGTTTTCACTCGAAGATTCATCAGTGTCTTCCATCAAGTATCTGAAGGCGTCCCTTTTTTGACCTGAGTTATTGATCTGAGATTCACGAATTTTTTGAGTGACAAGATCTCTCAAATCTGAAATTTCCTCTTGCACAAAATCAACATTAACTGCGGATTTCGAATTTCTGTAATCGGTTTGTAAGTTAATAATTTTATTGTTATTTACATTCAAGTTTCCAGTCATATTGTTAGTGCCATCAACTTTGAGAAACTTTTTTTGTGTCATGTCATCAATTCTGTTGTTAACAAACTCGACACATGCGGCGTCTCTTTGGTTTGATGGAAGATCAAGATTGATAATTGATTTATTTTTCATATCAATATCAGCTCCTTTATCCAGTTTTTTTTTCAAGTTGGTTATCGACATATTTTTTATTTGTTGCATGATCTGCCTGTGTGGGGTCTTTCACATTGAAAATTGTATTATTATTCATATCAATATTTGCTTCCATTTGTCCACCCTCTTTTTTTGAAAGAAAGATATTTCTCATATCTTGATAGCTTATTGCCTTCATCAAATCGCCGCGGACAGGATATGGGTTGCTTTTCAATCGCAAGATACTGTACTTATTTTGCATGTCAATATCAGCAGAACCGCTTACACTACCCTGAGATCCAGGATCACCTTTTCCTCCTTTATCACCCTTGTCGCCCTTGTCGCCCTTATCGCCCTTGTCACCTTTTAAACCACGTGGTCCTTGTGCTCCCTCCTGACCTTGTGGTCCAGCGGGCCCTTTTTCTCCTCTTGGACCATTAGGACCCTGTGGTCCTCTAGGGACTTTATCACCCTTCGGACCAGGAGGACCCTCAGGGCCAGGAGGACCACCTGGGCCAGGAGGACCCACTTTTTTTCCGCCACTTTTACTCGTTGTAGTTTGGCTAGTTCCACCTATTTGACCGTTGATTTTACCCATTATATATCTTCATCAAAATTTTTTTTCATTAATTTTTGGGGTTTGTCATAGTAAAAGAAAGAATATTTTTTATCGGTGGCGCGATCTAAAGCGTTATGATCCACACCTATCTCGTCTGCAATCCGTTTGTTTTCTCTTGGAAGAAATCTGAAAATACAAAAATGGCTGCAGTTATCACGGATGTTTTTCGGCACCTTGTAAAACTTTGAGTGAGGTAAATAACGCAGCAGTTTTTGTGCCGCCCGTTGATAAAATAATTAATGATATCGTTTTGGTTTTTTTCGCAAACAAGGTCATCAAAAACAACTATTTTTTGGTTGTCCACCGGAAGCTCTTCGAGTGGAATGATTTCATCACCATAGGCCTCGATAACCTCGTAACCAACCGTGGGGTCGGAGTTGACTTCTTCAGCAAACTCCTGCAAAAGATCCTGATATTTGTTCTGGTGCAGGTTTTTTGAGAAGAGGTAAATTTTATCATAATCTAACAACTCATAAAGCATATGCAGTAATGTGTTTGTTTTACCAGAATTACTGGGCCCACAAATTAACATCCGAAAAACATCTGCTGGCATACAAGAGTGACCTTGCATGAAGTCACTCTTAGAAGAACCTGGGTCATAATTTGGAATCTTCATTTTTTTTTCGCTTCTATATATTAACTCAAGAAATATGTCAACAAACAGAAGAAATTCACCAAAAATTCAGAATGGATAAAATAAACAAAGAGTTTGGTCAGCTTTCAGGAGAAGAGTTTTTTAAACCAATTACAAAAAGGCTTGATGAAAAGAGCACCACTGTGGAAGAAGAGGAGGAAGAAGAGGAGCAGGAAGTTCCTGATTACACAATGGATGAATTTGACGAAATTTACCCTTTTGGTGATGAATTCAGACCGGATGCGCCAACACCAGCACCATCACCAACACTAGCACCATCACCAACACCAACACCAACACCACCACCATCACCACCACCACCCTCATATCAAGAAGTTGTTGATGATGATGATTTTCCACCACCACCCCAAACGTTGATGGAAGAAAAAAAATCCACACGTTAAGAGTGGGGGAAGCCGGAACCGGTTAAAAAAGAATATACCCACGAATCAACTCTATTACAAACAGTCAATCAACTGATCACGAAATACGGAAATGACCCCAATTACAAAGTAAAAAGTAAAAAATCCCCATTATTTGGTTATTCAATTGAGGACCTCAAAAAAGTAAGAGATGGAATTTTTGCGAAAAGAGGGGTACCAAAAACAGTTTTTGAGAAACAGTTACAGGCGGGGAAGTATAGACTGAAGTCCACTTCCCCACAAGAAAAAAGAGAAACTGCTCAAACTCCTCTTGAAAAAGCTGTCATGAGCCGAAGACCTGCTTTTGAACTTTCTGACGATGAAGATGAAGATGAATTTTCTGAACAAGATTGGGAGATCGAAGGAAGTGGCTTCTATGATGATGAAGCTGAAAAATTGATCAACCAAGTTAATTTGAGTTTTGCATCAATAAAAGCAGGAAACAACTCGATAAAACTTAAAAAACAGATATTTTATCTGCTTGATACGCTTGTGAAAGTTGGAAGAATAAATAAAAATCAAAAGAAAAAAATTATTTCATTTATATAGAACAATGAGCTTCGACATACTGCTTGACTCGAACCTTGCAAAACTTGAAAGAGGTGGAGAACGGAATGTTTCACATGATTTCACAGTAAAATTTCATCCACCGATCCAATTGGATAAAGGAAACTATAAAGCAACGTTGAACAGACTTATTACAATGAGTTACTCATGGAATAATATCGATTCTCGTTATGATAATAACAAAATTCGCTGGAAGAAAAAAACAGAACAAGCGTGGAAGACCTGAACTTTCCCGAATGGAATGTATGATTACAAAAGAATCAACACATTTATTCAGCAACACACCGGTAAAGTTGATCCAACAAACAAAGACAGTAATTACATTTTCACAATATACTTCGATATGACAATTTATAGGGTTGTGACTTTGATACATAACGATTATGAGCTTGACTTGTCTCAAGGAAATTTTGGTGAATTGCTTGGTTATGGAAAAAGTACCTTGAGGGGGGATGTTGTCGGAAGTAAAGTTCCAAATATCACAAGAGGTGTTGATTGGGTATATATACACTGCGATCTTATCTCACGCCGAACAAACAATGTTCCAAGCGATGTGTTATACAGTTTCTCAACAGCAGATCTTCAGGTTAGCTATCCATTCAAAATAAATCCGCGTTGGCATGAGTGGCAACCTGTGAATAAAAGTTATATAAATGCAATAAGAGTTTGGGTGACAGACGGAAGAAACAATATTCTCGATCTCAACGGGGAAGACATTGCAATAAGCTTAATGATTGAAAAAGATTAAAGATTTTTTGTTGGTATAATATACAATCATGTATCATCCAAGCGAGTGGGCAAGATACTTTGATGAAAAAACCGGGAGTTATCGATATAAACACAAAGGGTCGGGTGTGATCCGTGACACCTTCATGACAATTGGTAAAGTACTCAAAAACAATGTAAAGAATGTTGCAAAAAAAACTGCTGAAAAAGCCACAAAAACAATCGCTGAAAAGGCGGGTCAGAAAGTTGGTGAATTTACTGTTGAAAAAGGTGCAAAACAAATACGAAAATTACTGCAAGAGAGAAAAAAAACAAAAACAAAAACCGTTGTCACAAGGCGCAAAAAAGAAACTTGCAAATATTTTGCAAAACCCAACACCAAAAAAATCAGACGCTCTTGTGAAATTGAATCAAATTTTGGCAAAGGAAATTTAATAAAAAAAAAATTTTTCTATAAATATAATAAGCACTTGCTAACATGTTCAGAAGTCAACCATACCTTGAAGAAACAAAATACGTTCAAATTAATTTGAACAACGCACTCACCTTCCCTGGAAATAACCAAACTCAAAACAAGTCAAACTATAAATTTTTTGTTGAAGACCGGGACAATTTTTATGACTGGTACAACGCTTTTATTCGACCCGACTTCAAATTTGAAGCTATAGCAAACAGTGGTAACGTTGCTGCAGACACTGAATCAGCTCCTATTAACGGTTCTTTTTCATTGATAAAAAGTTTGAAAGTACTTTCATCTGGAAAAAACCTGTACGAAGCAGACAATATTCACAAAGGTATTTTCATCAAAAATCTGCTTGATTTTTCAGACGATTATTCAAGAAGCGTGGCAAAAAACCAATTTTGGTATCTTGACTCTGACGCTACCACAGCCACTGATGGTAATGCGACAAACGTCGGAATGCGGGCAAGAGCGCTTCTATCACAGGGAGGTTTAATGGTTCAGACTATTATCCCTTTAAACAGATACTCTTTCTTCGAAATCCTTTCCGATAAATTGTTGCCACCGATGCAACTGACTTTTGAAATTGAACTGCAAGACGATAAAGAAATGATTTTTCAAAACAATAACACAGATCTAAGAAGAATTGTTGTTCATACATTTGAGCTGTGGGTCCCCCAATTACATTTCACTGGTAAAGGACAGACTTTGGTAAATGAAAATTTTTTGAAACCAACCCAATGGAAATACCTGAATGAAACTCTGCATAGCAGCAGCGCCCGAAGGGATGCAAATGGTACGTGGTTAATTACACCGGGGGTAAAAAACCCCAAGCATGTTTTTGTCTTCATTCAACAAAGTCGGAAACAAAATGATTACAGGTACAACCCTTACATCTTTGACACATTTAATATCGATGGTGATGACACAGCAAAATTGAACACTTGCCGCCTTCAGTACGGCACAAAATTTTACCCTGATCTTCCTTACAACCGTGATTTCAAAATAAGAATTTTGAATGATTTAATTAATTTCCGATACAGAAAGAACGACTACAACACCGGAGTTCAGCTGCTGCTTGCAAATTTTGATAAGTTATACCCAATTATCTATTTTGATCTACGAAACACTGAAGAAAGTGTGACAGGTGATCCGAAAAAGCTCGAATTCCATTTCAGTCTGAATGAAGCCGCTAACGCTCAAGATTATATAATCTTCGCTTTGGTTTTGAATGAAAAAGAATTCGTGCTGAAGCAAATTGGTAATGAGCTTGTCGCTGTCTAAACAAAATGTAAAATTCAAAAAAAATTCTGAATATAATATACAAACAATGAGCACAACTTATCATCCATTCAAAATCGCACTGACTGATGGTCAGAAAAAGAAACTTCAAAAAGCTTATTTAACAACGACCCCTGTTGGTCTGAAAGTCAAACCAGACCAAATTGGGCGTGGTGACGAACTTTTTCTCACTGAAACTCAAATCAAGCGATTGAAAAAAAGATCGGCGGCAGGGAAAGGAATGGTAATAAAATTAAGCCAGACACAGCTTCAGAACACCGCGCAGCGTGGTGGAAATTTGTTTTCTGCTATGTTAGGTTTGGCAAAACCTTTGATAAAGCCAGCTCTTGGAGCATTAGCAAGTGCAGGTTTGAGTTTTGGCGCTGAAAAGGTGCTGAAAAAGATATTTGGTAATGGTTTTGGACCAAGAGAAATTGAACCTTATAAACTTGTTCAGCGAATGACTCCTGCTCAGAAAAAGGCGGCAAAACAATATCTTGTTGGAAAAGGTTTGGTGAAAGGAGGCGGCGCACAATACGGCGGTTTCCTTGGTATGTTAGCGTCTATCGGAGTACCTTTGGCCCTTGATTTGGTCAGAAGAATAATTGGAAAAGGTATGCAAACGCAACCACCACCACCACCACGAACAAGACGATCACCAGGAATACCAAAAGGTAAAGGGATGCAAATTCAACCTCCACCTTTTTATGGAACTTGGGAGGATTATCGTTTAAAAAAAAAACTGAAATTTGAAGATAAACCTCTTTCCAACATTGACCTGAGAAAATGGTGCAAATTTTTACGAATTCCCATCAAAGGTATTTTTAGCAGAAATGAAACAAAACCTTTGTTTCATTCTCCATGTATTATAAACTTGGATGATTTTGGAAGTTTGGGAACTCACTGGGTATGTTGTTGGCCAAAAGGAAAAGGTCTTTACGAGTATTTCGATTCATTTGGGCTTCCACCACCTTTGGAATGGGAACAAGAGATGTCAATGCATGGGATGAAAAATTTTTTCAGAAATGACAACCAAATTCAATGGGAACAAAGTGTGAGATGTGGTTATTACTGCCTTCTCTTTTTAAACGAAAGAAATAAAGGAACAAGTTTTGCCAATATTTTGGAAATGTTCTCCAACGATTTGCTTCAAAATGAGGAAATAGTGAAAAATTATTTTTCATAACTATATAAAATGGAAAAAGTGTACTGTGTGAAAGAAAAGCGGCACACACCCAATGTAAAGGGGACCGAAAAAGTTATAATCACAAAGAACAATCGAAAACTCTTGAAAGTAAAGTGCGCAAGTTGTGGAAAAATGAAATCAAGTTTTTTGCCGGGAAACTGAGTGAGCCCTCCCGCGCGGAGGGCAGTGGTATTGATATACATGCAGCAATTGGAAAATTTCCGAAACCAAAAAAAGGTTGGACATTACCAGGACATAATTACACAGGGCCATACAATCCTCTTGAAAAGCAGGTTAAATTCAATCCAGAAACGGGTGAAATTCTTGAAATATATCAACAACCCACAGGTGCTACAGATGAGATTGCAATGCAACATGATGTTGATTATGATGTTTGTTCCAACCGTGAAAAAAGTATGGTGAAAACCTGAAAAAATGCAAAAACAAAGCGAATAAAAAAATGGTTGTCTCTTGACGCAGTTCCTTACAAACAGAGGCAGTGGGGTCATGCGGCTGCAAGAAATGCAATCAATGCTTAACAAAAGTTAGGGTTGGGTTTGAAACAACAAAAAGGAACTGGTGCTTTGGATAAACCATTGGATGTAGGGAAATTTGCTGAAACTTTGACAAAAAAAATGATTCCTTCCACAAAACATGTATTCGATCGGTATTGGTCAGGTGATATTTCGAAAAATGCTTTCACAGGTCCAACTGGTGTCACAAGCAAGAAATTTTGGACTCATCCAAAAAAGGGTACTGTCATGCGTTTAATAAAAAATCCAAAAACAGGAAAATATGAAAATGTTTATGAAGAACCTTGATTGGCTTTTAACCACCATTTTTCAAACTCCTTTTTTGCGAGCCACCAGCTTTCTAAGTTTTTGGGAAAGTGATTAAAAATATATTTCATAATTTCTTTTTTCTTTGGCCAGCATTCAGAAGGTACTTTTTCAAAATAATTGTACAGAAAACAGGAATAGTTCACTGACTTGCAGGACATCTTCTGAAATTGAGCAATAACGTTACCAAGAAAATCTACCTCGCTGGAAGAAAACATTTCGTTAATTTTCCATTTCCGCAAAACACTTTTTAAATAATCATTTTTCTTTGGAAGAGCAGTGAAACTTGTTCTCCAATTTTCTTCTTCTTCTTCAAAATATTCATAATCATCACATTCAATCACTCTACCACATTTTTTGCATGCATGACCGAACTCATTCACCACATAAATTAATTGCTCATCCCATGAAGGACAACGATCAATCTTTTTTGATAACACGTTTATTTCATTTTTTTTTTTTGCAACATTTCTTTAATCATTTTCGGCGAAATTTTCTCACCTTACAAACAACCAAACGGGTCGTCCATTTTTTTATTGTGTATAGTATACAATGAGCTCCCGTATTTTCAATAAATTGTCAAAAATTTATTACAGCCCGCAAGGGTATTGGAAAGGTTTTGCAGCAATTAAAAAATTAGCCCAGGCAGCAAAAGTTTCGGAAGATGTGGCTCAAAACTGGTTGATAAAGCAAGCTCTTTGGCAGGTTTATTTACCAGCCCCACGGTACATTCCAAGACCGAAATTTGACGTTCCTGTTCCAAACAAAGTTCACCAAGCCGATCTTCTGTATCTCCCACACGATCGCCCACCACGCTCCCGTAAAACTTTTAAATATGCTCTCACAGTGGTTGATGTAGCCTCTCGATACAAAGAAGCCGAACTGTTAACCACAAAAGAGGCTAAGGAAGTCGCAACTGCTCTGGAACGGATTTATAGTCGTGGTCCTTTGAAGTGGCCGAAACTACTTCAGGTCGATCCTGGTCGTGAGTTTATGGGTGCTGTGAATCAACTGCTTTCAAAACATAATGTTGAGGTTAGACGTGGTCGTGTGGATATTCACCGTGATCAAGCTATCGTTGAAAGATTCAACCGCACCCTGGCTGAACGGTTGTTTGGACACCAATATGGGGTTGAAATGCGCCTCCCTGAGGGTCAGCGGTCTACTGCGTGGGTGGCTCGACTGCCCGCTGTTATTTCAGCTTTGAATAAAGAAGTCACTCGACTGATTGGTCAAAAACCTGTTGATGCCATTAAAAAGAAAACTGTTCCATCCAAACCCTCGACACCTTATTTGAGACCCGTTGGTGTGAACGAAAAAAAGCTCCCCTCAGGTTTAAGTGTTCGCTATCTTTATCAACCCGGTGAACTTGAAGGTGGTCGACGAAGAGCTACCGACCCAATCTGGTCTTTAAATGTTTACGAAATTGAAAAGATTAAGATAAAACCAGACGCTCCGGTTATCTATTATTTATTTGACGGGCCAAAACGCTGGTTTGTCCGCGAAGAGCTTTTGGTTGTCCCTCCAGATACACAACTACCACCAGCAAGCTAACAATTGAGAAAAAAAAGGATTGTACAGAGAGTTGCAAGAAACATTAAACGAAAAAAATGAAGAGCAGCTATACGTGTTATGTGAACACCTGGTGTACAAATAATTTTGAATTAAAAAAATATTGAAATTAAGAATAAAATGGAAACGAATGTAAGCAAATGTCTTCTAACACAAATGTGTGAATTCTTAAAACAAACAAATCAAGAAGAAGATTTTATAAAAATGTTGAAAAAAAACTTAGTTAATGATGATCCCACTGAAGAGGAAATATGTTTGGTTAAGCTTACTCTTGAAAGGTTCCGAAATTTGTCCGATGAGCTTGCTTAATTGTCCCTCCAGATACACAACTAACAATGAAACTCGATCGGTTCTGTGTGAATACCGTCTTCCAATACCCAGCGTTTATCGTAATAAGCACTCAACCCCAGCTTCTGCTGTTCGTAAGTAACAATCTGCCCGTCCCGCATCCTAAAACCTCTATTTTTTGCTATGTCCTTGCTGCCTTCCAAAGCATTCTTGAAACGCTGACACGTTAAATCGTTTTGTATCTTCGATACCCCTTTTGTACTTAATTTATTTTTTTTACAGTCATGCTCTTCACCGAAATAACATTTCGAAGAAAGAGCAATCATTCTTCTTCCTTGAAATTCAAGTTTAAAAAGTCCTGGTGTTCTACTGCTCCATTTATCCCAAGCTAACCAATTTTTCTTTTTTACCTCAAATTCTTCTTTTAAATCTGGTTTGACTATGTCTTCCAACTTTTCTGCACTGATTGCTATATAATTGCTGTCTGTGTCCATCTGAATCAATTCGAAATCTTTTCTGTCAAAATATCTGTCAAGAAAATCATAATAGAATTCAAGCATTCGAAGTTTTGCCAATTGATATACAGCAATTCCAACCTGAAATGGTCTTCTGATTGTGATCCGAGGCTTTCGGCTTTCCAGCTCATACGCTTCCCCAATTTCGTCAAGATCACTGAAATACGCGCTTCGCAAGGCTCTGTCCACAATCTTTTCTATTTTTGTATAAATTGTGTTTTTTTGTCTCTCCAAGGCTTCGATGAGCTTTCCATACCCACTATTTCCTAACAGTTTGAATACCTCAGCCAGCAGCGCCTTGCTTTTTTCTTTATCTCCAGTTCTACGAGCTTCAGTCACTTGACCCACAAACCAAGTAAATATTTTTGTTGGTTGGTAATCAATTGTCCGATAAACATTTGTAATCACTGCTCCATGTTCAAGATACCATCTAAGTAGAGGTGCGTATAATAATATCTTTTTTGCAGACAACGCCCCCACTAACTTCTTTACGTCTCCGCGGTTCCTTTTTGTGCGTTTAAGAAAGCATATGTTGCGCCACAAGCATATGTTGCGGCACAGCTTCAACAGGGACCTCTTTGTTGTAAAAGAACGGGCACATTTCCCTAAACTTTGGGTATAAGTGCTTAGGGATCTCTATATCAACTTCTGCAAATCCAAACCATTTTTCTTCTTTGAGCCTTTGCGACAGTATGGGAGCGGCGGCTTCGTTATTGTAATGCACGACCCTTCCTTTTCCACAAGGCATGTCTCTTAACATAGTTGACAAATACAAAGCGTTGGCGTCGTAACCCAATATATTTTTGCAAAAACGAGGTTCCGCTATTCGATGAGACCTTATTTTCGTAACTCCAACTTCATGTTCTCTTGTAAAAACAAGGCTTGGTCCTCCAACAACAGCTGCTTTCAACATCTCAAACGCTTCTTTGCACGGGCTGTAAAGATCTGCGCCCCTCTCAACACATCCACGGAGCAAGTAATGTAAACTAACACCTGAGATACTTACAGCATCTTTTAAAATATCGATTCCTTTATCGCTGTAGAATGCACACATCTTTTCCAACGCCTCGAGACCAGGCACTACATCGTGATTATTGTAGTAACGCAGCCAATCTTCGAACGTTTTCATCCCTTTTTCTTCAAACAACTTTTTACAACCCTCCAATTCTGTTTTTGTGAGAAGATAACACCTTTTCAACTTTGAATACCAATGTTCTTAGTCAGGAAGCCCTTTGAAATCAAGCTTTTCAATACTGTCAAACCATTCGTATGGAAACCAAGATTTTTCACTTTCACATTCGTAGGCTTTCACCCATTTTTCATAACTTGTGCCCGGTCCTAAATAGTTTATGATATCGAGAAAACGAGAATTTTTAGTCAAAATGTACATAATTTTGTTTCCATTTTTTGCAACTCTTACTCTATCTGCTGTATCAGCTACAAGTTCTGCAAAATGTTTTCTGATAAGATTCAAATCATATTTCCCAGAGTTAAACCCAAGAACTGGCACCTGATTACACCATTCTTCTATTTTTAAACGCTGCGTTTTTATAAGCATATTTATATCGTCAGGTTTGAAGGTTGCTCTTACTTGTTCCCTTATGTTTTCTTCACGCCTTTCAAGTTCTTCCATAACCTTTTTAACCAAAACCGCAGGGTCTCTTTCACAAATATGAGTTGGTTCTCTTTCTAAAGAGTCGACAAGGCTAACAGAAGCTGATACATGTTCATTTTCGATAATTAACGTTTTTGTTGGTTCTTTTCTTTGATTTTTATCTCCGTATGCTTCAAAGTCATATATAATTGCATGTGGATAACTTTGTTGTTTGAGGTTTTGGTAAATTTATATTTATTTTTCCAACTTCACAAGACCATGCTTCGACAACATGGTATCCAGCAGCTCGAAGCTTTTGTGTACGTGCAACAGTTGCTTTAAATCTATCTTCTATTGTTTGACCATGATGAGAAATAATTTTATTTCGATCATAAGGGTAACATTTTTGACATCCATGCCAATGACATCCATGATATTGAAAAACAGTCTTTGTTTCATGGTTATAACCGTCAACAGGCGCACGCTCAACCCATCTTTCACCTCCATGTCCGCAAGCAGCGTGGTGGATGTGAATTTTACGAAGTGCTGCTTCTTTTTCAAGCCAGCGAAGAGATTCTGGAGAAGATGAATGTTTTGGATAAAAAGCTTTCTCAAAAACTGTTTGTGGTAATTTAACTTTTTCGGCCGGACATTCAATCACCGTCTTCCCTTCCGCACATTTTTTGACATGCCGTTGAAGATTGCAAGCTTGAGTAGATCTTGTATGACAATGAACACATTCATAAACTTTTGCAATCTTCATAATATCTTTTATAATGAAAGCATGCCCTTCGTAAATTCCAATTGTCAAAATATTTGTTAATTTGGCTGGTGGTGTCCTGCTAAGATGCCATACAACTTCACTATTCTGCAAACGTTCAGGCTCATATACACGAATACCCAACCAATCTTTGAAAATTTGTTTTTTATTAAGATATTTTTCAACATCATCAAGTTCATCTAAATATGTTTTCCGGCAATCTGGAATAGCTTTGAGGTTGAAGAAACCCTTTGCAAGTTCCCATGCTGCCCTTGTACTTCGATCTGGTCTTGAACCTCGGTGCACCGCAATACAACGCCAAAGACATAAATTGTCTTTGTAAGTGTCTAAAGCTATCATATTATTACTATGTGAAAGGTTACGCAGCCAATCTGGTAATGGTCCCGTACCTAAAAGGGGCTGACGATCAAGAATGACCTTTACATCAACATTAAAATGAGCTTCAAACACCCATTTTGTGTCAGGTCTATTAATGTTATCAGAATCCAAACGAAATTTCTCCCGATCACTCAACCATTTCTCCGCATCAGAAAAATTATTAAACCATGGCGAGCCTTTGTTTGTGTAATAAACAAAAACCGTTCCATCTTCAATGTTGCGTAACTGATTTGAAAAAATATGTCTTACGTAAAACGATGTGTTTACTTTCTCTCTTAGTTTTTTCATAAAAACGGGTGTTAAATCTTTTTCAAGATCTCGAATGGAGCGCCATCGTTTGAAACGACGCCCACTTATTTCTTCTTCTCCCTCATATTCAGCAATATCATATAAATCAAGAATTTCGTTTTGATAGTTTGTAACATTTCGGATGGTTTCCCGAGAAATTGGATCAAACTTTCTCAAAATTTCTTGTGTTTTTCTCCCCCTTCTACGAGGTGGAGCAGTTGGTTGATATGTTTTTGGAATTAATGGTTTCTTTTCCACTTTCTCAGAAATTGGTTCATCCAATATGTTTTTAATTGTTTTTCGAACAGCAGGAGCGTCCTCTGCAAGAAATTGCTCTAAAGCTTGTAACGTTTCTGGACCAAGCTCTTTCAATAGCTCTTCAATGTTTATGTTTTGTGCAGTCATTTCAACTCGGGTATAACACTTATTTATCAACCTTTAATTGAAAATATTTTTTGGTGGGGCGGTTTATTTCGGTTAAGAAGTATATCCGGGATTAAACAAATACTTCCTGATTGTCAGAGGTTTATTTTCGATTTTTAAAGCTTCTTCCATTATGTTTAAGCGACGCAAGGAGCTTGAATATTATAAAAGAAGCTTTAAAATTATTAAATAAACCTTTGACAATCAGGTGGTATTTGGTTAATTCACCTATTACTACTCTAGCAATATTTTTTTTTTGTTTACTTTTATTACTAAAGATGGTTTTGTAAATGTGTCTGCTTGAAGCGAACTGTAGTAAGCTCTGAATTCTTGACATTAGCCTCTGCGATTATTTATTTCGATGGCTGTTGTGATAACTTGGGTATTTTCATGACATTTTTGTTCCGAAAATGGTACTTGGCAAAAATATGTCAAAAAACTAAAACAATTGCCCTTCTCAATCTTGCAAAATATATCCTACTTTCGTGAAATTGCTTACACCTGATTGCTATCTGGGAATATTGCTTGCGACTTTGCAGGACAATTGCTAAAACAAATATCAAAAAAATAATTTGAAAGAACATGTCAAGCTCCGTTTAAGCTCGAATAGTTTCTTGACTTTTGTGACCGTTTTCTTTAAAATTTGGTAAAGTGATGATGTTTTTTCATTTTGATCACCACAAGATTCAATGCTTGCTTACTGTTTGCAGCACCGGCAGACCACCCTATGTGTTCGTGGTTAATAATTGTTGACATGAGACGAAATCAATGGCGCGTATAGAAGAAATATAAAGAAACATTACGTTGACTTCGATTTACTTACAAAATATAAAATTTACTCTAAATGATTCAATAAAAGTTAAGATGAAATGCTGACTGAGTCTTGTGTCATATTTTTTTGCTGTCCTGAGCCGTTTAAGGCGTTATTTTAGAGGTCATTTATCGACCGGTAGAAAGAGAGAGAGAAGGGAGAACAAGGCATGCAGCAAAACAGCCGGCAGCCGCAACCTTGTACAATTCAAGCTAGAACTGACGCCAAACCATCAAAATTCTCACCTCGAAAACACCAACATCCGATCGACTAGATATTTCTTCGTCCCTGTGCCGCGCGATTTAGAGCTTCATCCTTCCAACGTTTTCCCAGAAAAGCGATCCTGAAGTCGCAAAAGTAGCTTTCTCAACATGATCGGTGCAAGATTCCAGACCAAAGGAATTTGAAGAACGCGAGTCCATTCGAATCTACCAATCAGCGCGACTCGACCGATGGCGTCTCGACCGTTGGGCTTTTGAACTGCCAACGGTCGAGACACGCTGATTGGTAGATTCGAATGGACTTGCATTCTTCAAATTTCTTTGGTCTGGAAACTTGCACCGATCATGTTGAGAAAGAAATGGTCTCGGGGAAACAAAACTCACTGTTTCCCTTGGGGCCAGTCATTAAGTGCTTATTGATCTACGAGGTGCAAATACGTACGCGTGTTGTCTTAAAATATTGCTGATAAGCTCAATTTGTTTCATCGAGCCACTCAGGAATGTTTGGAAGAAATATATGTCTATGTTCGGTTTTTTAAAACGAAGCAGATGCGATCTCTTCAAGCTTTTTGTCCTAACAGCCAAGTAAGAACAATAGTCAAGACATTTTATATTTGCCTATATTGTTATTTCATATTGAACGACCCCGCTATAAACGTCATTGGTCGCATATATTTATTTTCTTGTGCACGGGATATTTAGGCAGGCTTAACAAAACAATCAAATCTATATCCTTCCACATTTTGCATCTCGTTAAAAGAATTTTTCCATCGTTTAGGAACGCAGATTATAAGGCACTCTTGATTATACCCAGTAATTCAACTTTGTTGTTTTACTTGACTTATATACGTGTCTATAAACAACGCCTTAATTATTTGTATTTCTAAGAAAGCTAGTAGGCTACATATGTACAATGGGGCTGACAAATTTTTCTTATTTGTTATTCTGAAACACAGTTTAAAAAATAAACGGGCTATAAATACATCATCTTCTAATGTGACGATGCCACAAATGTTTTTCTTTGATATGACAGGTACTTTGCACATGCAACACACTGTCAACTGTTGTTTTTCCCGCTTTGCTCACGCCAGAGTGAAAGAAAAATATTGAACATTGTGTCAACCGCAAGACCTTGTAGTGAGTGAAGCTTATCAGAAGGCGATTGTGCTCTTTAATGCTGAAGTAATTGGTTTCAGCGATATGAAAAGCCGGCTTCTTCTCACGTTCTTGGGGAATCCAACGAGAAAATTTCAGCAAAATATTTAAAGGTCGCTCGCATAAGCAAGGGTCTTCGTTTCGTAGTTTGACGGGCCTTTTTCTACAAAACGAAGACCTTATCGATTTCGCGTCTGTTGCTGTCTGATAAAGCGCTTAGGCCTCTGTAGTTTGACATGTAGGTTAGTCCTAGGTCTAGCTTCTGTGTCTTCGTTTTTAGGTGTTAGGTATTCGTTTCGTGACGACTACACCGGCTGAGTCTGATGAGGATGGCGCAGATGATAGAAGTGGTTTCAGTATGGTTATGCCAACAATTGTTGGAAGAGAAAGAGTGTTCACCAGCAGAATGAGAGATTTTCTTCAGACCATGCGGAGGTACATGTAGCCAAAGGGCATCAATCAGTGCTTTTAATTCATCATGTGCAGCATCAGCTTCAAACAACCACTGGATATAGGATTTCAGATTTGTTCACTGGGATATGGACCCAAATTAGACTTGGGATTTGCCCCTATCCCCCCCCCCCCTTCAGGACCCTCCTAAATGAAGCCACAAGCAATTTCCCTTTCCTTTCCTAACTCAATGTTCTGTTTTAGGTTTCACAAGGCATTAGGGTTCTTTTTGGTGGGAGAAGGGGAATACCGATATATTTATTTCAAGTATATCTACAAATTTTCCAGGTCAAATTGCTATTGCTTTTCACTTGTTTGAAAAGGTAAATAAGGAGATGATATTGTGTACAAAACATAGTCTCCCTTTTTTCTCACTTTTTTTGTGGGGGCGGGGTTAGCAGGCCGATTGGGTGTCAGTAGGCAAGTAGCGTGGCTGACGTTCTTACAACGTTTTGACGTCCTCTGTGCCGTATCAGAGTCCACGCGAAGGGCCGAATAGAATCTATTTGTTTTATGCACTTTGTCTTGATATCGGTTATCCTGCACAAAAACACTCTTCGCACTGCTGATTTGCGTGCGCAAAACTTTGCGGTCCGTAAAGCCAATCGTCCTTTTGTACAATCACAACTCCGCTAGTCCAATCAAAACGCACGTTTTTAATACTGAATTGCCCTTTCTCCACATTAGAATTGTATCTATTAAAAGATCAGCGAAATATTTAAATTTAACTGTTTCTCAAGCGACGTACCGGTAAATTTATAACCTAAGCGCTTCATAACACTTCCGCAGTGCTTTTCAACAATTTGTACAATAGTGGAGTTTGTTTTCACTCTCCATTTAAAAGCGATTTTCTTTGAGTCTCGTGTAGTAGTAAAAGCATTCACGGAGCCTTTTGGAGATGTATTTCCCACTTGTGTTGCCTGATACACCCATTTCCTGGTGTTATCTAACATCCCGATTCTTGCAAATTTGTAGAGCTCACTGACTGTTGATAAAGGACGAGTAGCAAGATCTTCAAACCGGATTAACTTGTACATCTAACGAGTGGCGAAATTGTATTCAACATCCCAAATGAGATGTCCGACGAAAATTGACGGCAAATGTTTTTCACAAACCATTCCAACTTTCGTCTTGGTTCCAGCTGTGGCCTCTTAAAAAAGTTCACAGTCATCAAAGAATTGATAACAGCTCTTGGATCTCGCACCAAATGAATAATTCTGCATTCACTCTCATGGTTTGAGAAGCAACTTGTTAACGGCTGGTTGCTCCACTGACCAGTTGGTATTCTCGGCGTAAGTATTTTCATTACAAAAACGCTGTAATTGTGTTTACAAGCTTCCTCAAGATCATCTGAAGTTACCGTCAACACATCCTTTAAAGCAAGCCTTCTATGCCGATTTTTTTTCGACCAAGTTCCTTGTGAAGGCGCCATCGTCAAAATTGCACGTCAACACATCCTTTAAAAATTTAGATGCTAAGGCTTGATAGGATATCAACGAGAAATTAAAGTGGAACATAGACTTTTCGGTGAAATACCCCTGAATTGAATGCAACGGCTCAAAAAAAATACAAAACCCTTAGACGATGATTAAACAAGTCGCCTAAAAATGAAGATCCAGATCTTGGTAAAGACAAAATGACGACATTGATCCTGCGCTTTGTTGAAACAAGCAACTTAGATCCCGGGAATATTTCTTGGCCTTTGATTCCGTTGCTAAAAACAAGGCAGTGTCCCCGGTTTCTGAATGGGTAGATAAACATGAGTAAAAGGAACACCAATACTGTTGTGCAAAACATTAGAAAAATCCGCTAAGTAGTGATGCCACACATTATTTTCCTCGTTTTCTTAGCAACTTGCCTCATTGTAATTTCAACAACTCTGTAGATCAAAAAGTGTTACCTGTCAAGAAAAATAGAATTGAAAATACGATTCCAGTCCTTGCTAAAGAAGGTTCTTCCTAGTTAATACACTGTACCAAGATGTCTAGAGTTTTTCATATTTCTTCATCTTTCATCTTCCTTCATCTAGTGCGTCCCTTTCTGTGTGAAAAGAATATTATTTGTTTTGAGGAACGTTGTTTAACTAACCGGCTTATTAGAGGCATGACTAGTCTGGAAGCGATCATGTAATGCATGAATTTTTCTCTCTCCCTGCTGGAGATGTACAAAAGTAATTGATTTTCAAGCACATCACGCCAGGTGCATTTTTCTGCATGAATGCTTTTTAAAACCCTTTAATGCCCAGTGTCCGCATATAAATTTTTCTTACTGGTCGCCATACATTTGTTGTAGTGCTACTTGGGAGAAGTTGTTCAAATATCAAAAGAGTTCATTCCTGGTGATCATTCCCTTAATTCTTAACACCTGTGCATTTCATTGTGCATTGATATTACAAGGAGAAATCTGTTACTGATCACTATTGAGTTAAGGTGTATAGAGCGCGGAAAACTTGAAAATCTTATCCGAACAGGATGCACCGAACGCCCAATATTCTTTCACGTAGTTTTCCCTTGAAAAAAGACATCATTTGAACGATCATATATTTTTTATGTATTTTTAATGTAAATCAAATGCTACAACCGGACTTTATATATTGCTTCCTCAAGGCCTGACTCTACAGGAAGCAACTGTTAAACCTTTAGACATTTAGGACTCGCTGATGGTCAATTAATATACGATTCCATACAAACGTATTCTAGATCATCGCAGTTTTTGTAATTATGTGAGTAACTGCTAGCTGTTTATGATCAAACCTTTCGAAGATTAAGTTGTCTTTAGCTGTGGTGGCTATAACATGCTCTTGTTATTATTCAAATTTCAGCTTGCATAACTAATTTGTCGAATTGTAATTGGCCTCGGCGTTTGTTAAAATCTTCATTATACCAGCGGCAAGCGTTCTATTGCTTTTGCTGTCTGATTTTATCACTAAGTGGCATTTAATTTTCTCTCTGTTTTTTGTTTGCTAGATATCATTGGCTCCAACCCATAGTGAAAATAGTCTTTCTAGCAATGATCGATTATTTTGTGCCAGTTTTCTTTCAACCAGTCTACAAAAGATAATAAAGCTTTAAGTTTGGCTTCGACTCTTAAATGAAAATTGGGTTTGTGTTTTACCGGTAGTGACAAGCGACCGGGTTTTCAACAGCATGGATGGTGTTTAATGACCTCTACAAAAATAAAAAATAAAAATGGTAAAAAACCCTAAATTCTCGACTTGCATGTCAAAATACATTTCCCTGTAAAATAAAACTTTTTTGTAGTTCTTTCATTTGTTTATTTTATTTTATTATTTTTTTGAATTTTAAGGAATTCTCAGAATTAAATATTGCGAATCGACCGATGGATACTGCTTTTCATTTCATTAAAGGTTTTCACAGATTTACAAGTAAAAGCGTAATCAGTCGATTCCTTCAAGCAGTACGCGAAACGCGTAGGGAAGATCACGAATCACTCGCCTCGAAATTGTGAATTATAAACGTTTCTAGCCTCCTTGCAACAAGAACTTCGCACCATTGCTGAAGGAAGTTCCTGATGAATTCCCTTGTAAGCGTCTTCAGGCCCCGTGAATATCGTTTGTAGAAAAAGACTGAATCTGTCTAGCTGCTACCCACAACGAACAAACTCAATGGCGGCACCAAATATTGAGCTAATGTGCGTGTTGACAAAGGAGTGCAGCCAGGTTAGGACAGATGGCGAGAAAAAGACTCTCTCAGCAGCAATCCCTGAAGTCAAGGATTTGTTAATTTTTGAAACAACAGAAGGGAAGAACCATAGTTGGTTCGTTTTACAATCTATACTTAAAAGTGGATGGAGTCTTTAATTGTTATTTGGACTGGCCTATCCGTGTCTTACGTGAAAGCGTTGATATGAATACTAATAGAGAGGCGTAAATTTCGCAAAATTGCCTTCTTTTTTTTTTTTTTTGCTACGAATTCAGGGAAGTATCAGTGAAATAACAAAAACCAGCAGCACAATACACCTCATCACACAATAAAATAAAGGTAGTAATTCTGCGAGAAGGTATCGTGTTGTCATTGTAAACCTCTGTATGTTCGATTTTAAACTGCGTGTATACATAACTAAGTAGTTAAACTCACTTCAGTCCTGGCATCCGTTTATATGCAATGTAAAGCAAAGGAAGAGCTCGGGTTTTTCTCTTTCTTTCTTTTTCGTTTCTCTTCTTTCTTTTTGCCTTTGTGTGCTTAGGGAAGCTCTCTAAAAGCCTAGTCCACCCCAGCCCCCACCGCCCCCACCGCCCCACTGCCCCCCCCCCCCCCCCCCCCCACACACACACATGTTGTCCTCACAAAAATAAAGGGACTGAAACTTTTGTGAATATGTACTGAACTGTTATTAAACGGGCAGCGCTAATTTACCTTCATTTTCCTTCTGCCCAATGTGTCAGTCGTTTACGGTGTTATTCTAAAGACAGATGTGCCGAAAAATCTTGTAATCTCATACGATTTGTCCAATTATTTGTAAGCTGCATGTGCAAAGCAAAAATTACCCAGGGATTGCTCAGCTGTGGGTAGGGTTAAAGCGGCGTACGATTCTGCCATCTCATTGCCTCAATAAATTGTCAAGAAATCGTGTTATGAAAAACCATCAACAGAGATATTGCGTAAGAGCAAATCTTTGAACTAAACGTGACCCAGTTGAGAAGTCGGAATATATTTTTAGCCTTTACCAATTTGAAGTCTTATACGTTCAATATTGATGCACGTTCAATGATCTTTGACCATTTAAGGGTTGTTTTGTTTTCAAGGAAGTTAAAAGAAAAACAGGCATCACGATTTCAAAAAGCAGTGTTTTCATACCGCGTTTAACAAGCGTTTGGACAACTGGTTAGTTTTTATCCCTACCAAGGAAAGCTCCTCATTCGCAATATTTACCGTTCCACTGCGTCACTCATGATGAATTTGAGGCCTGAAAAATAGCAACGGCGCTTTGACTTTTTTTACGATGGCGAACTCTTTAATCGCAGCGTATTTTTCACTTGTCTTCCTCTGTTATATTTGGGAGGGGGAAACAGAATTTCCAGGTGAGAGTGAGCTTTCGCTTATTGTATTTTGCCATCACTACTGAAATTCCACTAGCTGATGTATTTTTCTCACTAAATAATATATTTCAATGCTTAATATGCACTTGTAATCGCCATTTTCCTCTTAAATATGCCTCAAAGACCAGCAAAAATCCTAACCAAGATTACAGTGTTATCGCCATAATCTAGATTTATTCAACGTTCAAATGGGTTTAGAAAACCGTATTGTGCCACTGTTTCCAACTGACGAGGGAATATTTTGAGACATTTTTGAGGAATTGCTCAACGTGTATATTGATGAAATTAATATGACTCCTATGATAACAAATCTATAAGAAATTATACAATTTGCTTTAAGTTTTAAACAAGAAAGTTATGCCCATGCATCATGTTTTTTCCCGCTTCGTGACTATTTGTAATACCCATCTAATGGCAAATTAATGGTCAATCTTACTAACTGACAATTATAGGTGACAAACTGACATTTACGTGAAATGTCCATTTGCAGTGCTAAAATTATCACGCATAGCGCTAGGCCTTACAAAAATGTGCTTCTCTGTTTTGTAACAAAATACGACCCAACCAAAAAATTCAAAGCTACCGTAATTTAGAGAGTAAATTGGTATGAGAACTTCAAAACGCTTCAGTGCTTGTTATCTAAACCAGTTGCGCATCTAAATTTTTATAAGGGGTAGAATGATTTGACGCTTACCTGAATGTTACAATTAACGGCAATTCCGGAATTAAAATTTTGCGGGAGATATTTGCCCTTACAAACACTTTACTTGAACGTTTTAACCAATAAGGTAGAGACAACATTAAAAAGGTGTACAGAGCCATCTTACATGCGCATTTCTAATATATGGTAAATTTAGGCTCCGTCTAACCGAAAGCTTTAAGGTTTATATTGTAGACGCATATTTTCTAATACGTTAAGGCCTCTATCCACATGAAATTGACTAAAACGGCCGTAGTAAAACGTATATTTACCAAAACACTCTCCAAAATGCATATTTCAAAAGCTTCATTTACGCATTTGAATAGTGTGGACAGTATAAACGGGTTAATGTTCTTAAATGCTGACGGGCTACCTCGTTGGTTTGTCTTTTGCCTGAGCTGCGTTCAAGCCTGATTACATGCATTCAAGTCAACATTGCTTTGCTAGCTGTGCACGCGGATTACATTACAAGAAGGCTTAACCTCACTTTGTAACGCCAACGGGCAAGCTGGATTCCGAAGGGAGCAAAGACCTTGCAGATTTTGGGTTCGGCCAGGACGGACAAGAGCTTGGTGCAAAAACTTCGCTTCTCAAATTTTCATCGCACAAGAGTGGAACGGGAATTTAAGCATTATATATTGGTGTTTAGGAATCGTTTTGGTGTGGACAGGTTAAAAAGATCTTAAACGGTCACCAGCCTCGTGTGGACGGAAAACTTTCGATACTTTTACAGACGTTGACGTTTCCCTGTAAACGGGGCCTTAATCTTAAGACTTCAGAAATAACCTTCTCTTTACTTAGTCTTTTCTGTTAATATTTTTTACTTTTCATAGCATTACAGAGTAGTGGTATGAAAGACACTGAATTGTACAAATTTTGAAGGGGGGTGGGGAGCTGCCATTAATGTAAGGTTGAAAACATTAACGTCGATGACGTCTTAGGCTATTGTCTATGTCTCAGACATAAAGTGCAATGGAATGCTATTAGCGTATATCCAGGAGACGGTTATACCATCTTCGATGTCGTCATAGCCCGTTCATTTTCATATGATTCTAAACACTGAACCATTCTTCCTGCAGTTGTTATCCACTGCAGTCACGCATTGTTCCTCCAAAATTTCATTTTCCCTCGTCTTTCTCCTCTACGATAATTCCTTCCTCCTTCTCTACAATTTGTTTTTCCTCCTCCTCCATCTCCTCCTCCTCCTTTTCTTCTCCTTCTCCTTCTCCTCTCCTCTTCCTCGTCCTCCTTCTCCTCCTCCTCCTCTTTTTTCTTCTCCTTCTCCTTCTCCTCTCCTTTTCCTCGTCCTCCTCCGCTCCTGCTCCTCCTTTTTCTTCTCCTTCTCCTTCTCCTCTCCTCCTCCTCCCTCCTCCTCGTCCTCCTTTTTCTCCTCCTTCTCCTCCTCCTCCTCCTTTTTCTCCTCCTTCTCCTCCTCCTCCTTTTCTCCTCCTCCTCCTCCTCCTCCTCCTCCTCCTCCTTTTTCTCCTCCTTCTCTTCCTCCTCATTTTTCTCCTCCTCCATCTCCTCCTCCTCCTTCTCCTCCTCCTCCTTTTTCTCCTCCTCCTCCTCCTCCTCCTCCTCCTTTTTCTCCTCCTCCTCCTCCTCCTCCTTTTCCTCCTCCTTCTCCTCCTCCTCCTCCTCCTTTTTCTCCTCATCCTCCTCCTCCTCCTTTTCCTCCTCCTTCTCCTCCTCCTCCTCCTCCTCCTCCTCCTCCTTTTTCTCCTCCTTCTCTTCCTCCTCATTTTTCTCCTCCTCCATCTCCTCCTCCTCCTTCTCCTCCTCCTCCTTTTTCCTCCTCCTCCTCCTCTCCTCCTCCTCCTTTTTCTCCTCCTCCTCCTTCTCCTCCTCCTCCTCCTCCTTTTTCTCCTCCTTCTCCTCCTCCTCCTTTTTCTCCTCCTTCTCCTCCTCCTCCTTTTTCTCCTCCTCCTTCTCCTCCTCCTCCTCCTTTTTCTCTCCTCCTCCTCCTCCTCCTCCTCCTCCTCTCTCCTTTTCTCCTCCTTCCCCTCCTCCTCTTTTTTCTCCTCCTTCTCCTTCTCTTCTCCTCTCCTCGTCCTCCTCCTCCTCCTTCTCCTCCTCCTCCTCCTCCTCCTCCTCTTCCTCCTTCTCCTTCTCCTCCTCCTCCTCCTTCTCCTCCTCCTCTTCCTTTTTCTCCTCCTTCTCCTTCTCCTCCTCCTCCTCCTCCTTTTTCTCCTCCTTCTCCCTCTCCTCTCCTCCTCTTCCTACTTCTACTCCTCCTCTCTTCCTCCACACCTCTTCTGCCTCCACATTTTTTTATTATTGTTTTTTTAACTTATTTTTATTTTTATTTTGTACTTTTTGCTGGAAAAGGAGGAACGAAAATAAAATCGTGGAGGATGTGGAGGAGAATAGAAGATAAAATTGTGTAGAAGGAGGAGAAAATCCAAGGGAAACCGGTTTAATTTTGAGAAAGCTAGGGTTTTGGCTATGCTGCACCTCTAATTCAGTCGGAATAAGTACCTGGTCCTCACAAACGATTTGCGCAGGTCCTCAAGGTAACACCGGCAGTAGTGCATGTGACTTCAAGTGGAAAACGATAAAAATAAACGAGCATACACTGTACAATCAATTCTGTAAGTCTGTACTGATCAGTGAGAACGATAACTGGGGGCTCTGCAGTTATCAACGATCGACCACTGACCATAAGGATGGCGGCTTCAGCTTAGGTTGCCAAAAAAACGTGCATCGGCAACAGTGTTGTGAAAGCAACCCTCTCTCCAATCATATGAAATTACAAGACATTTGACAAAGAGCAACTGGCACATGTCTAAAATCTAACTGCATCTCTTTCCTTTTTCTAACGTTCTTTGGACACCTAGCATGTGTCCTACTGGTGCTTCACCAAATGATTCAGCTTACTGTATTTATTTTCGTTAACAACCAGGTGACTGTGATCAAGTAATAGACACTGCCCTTGTGCTCGACAACTCGAAAAGTATGAAAAATCCACAACGTAATAACATGTCAATGTTCCTGGATAATCTGGTTGATAAGATAGGCGTCTCTTCAAAAGGAAATCACTTTGCTGCTGTCACGTTTGACAGAGGTGCTAGAATCGTCAACAAATTTAACGACGCGCAGTACCACAAGAAAACGAGCTTGAAAGCTGGGTTAAGAGAGGCAACAAACAACGTTCCACAACAATGGGGAGCTCGTACAGATCTTGCCATGGACCTAGCAGTTAATTCTGTATTTACTCCTGAGGGAGGGGACAGACCAAATGCCAAGAATGTCATGATTATTGTCAGTGAAGGAAAACCGCTCAAATCCAAAAACGACAGAGAACCGTGGATTGGATTTGCACAGTCCACCAAAGCAATTGAGGTAATGCATTCTTGACCGCAATCGTATTATATCTCGTACCTACAAGCAAAAGCTCATATTTACATACCCAGCATGAACGAAGGGGTAATAGAAGGGATGGGGGAGGTTTAGGAAGGGTCCTGGATTTTACCCAGTATCAAATAAAAGTTTGAAAAAACTGCAAAACATTCATTTTTATTAAAAAGTGGCTTGATTACGTGATACCTATCCGACCATGTCTCGGGCATCTCTCAACCGATTTTTGCAAAATTCTCGTACAGTTTGTGTAGTGGATTGGCAAGCAGCTACGTACTGGAAAAGACAGGAGCTGAAAAATTAACCTTCCTGAAAAAGTCGGGCAAAAAAGAGGGTTGTCTCCAAGTAACTCGGTGGTCACAGCATGTAGCAGGTGTGCGAAGTGTCGTGGTTAAGGGGACTTGGTATGGTTTGGTTAGAAACTTAATATGCTCATGGCAAACTAAAGAGGATTCTTACTTCATGAGCGAGCTTAGTGTTCACCATCTCCCATTTTACCAAGTACTTTGTTACACAGTAGAACCCAGTTAATACGGAAACTTATTTTCCGACTAAAGACTAAATCATGAAAACGGTAAGCAACAGAAACCTTTTAATGGCAAGCAAGTCAACTTGTTTCAGGAACTATCCTCCATGTTTTTTTCTTTTTGTGGCTTAAAGATGTAGCAAGGCTTAAAAAATCATGTTAAGAATGCCATACGAGATTTCTAAGTGTTAGCTAAAAAGAAATGTCATAAGCAGGGTGTGTTATATTTATAGTCGAAATAGTTTAAATTTGCCTGTAATTTTCTTTAATCAGGTTAAAATGTCAGCGTTTTGGCGATTGGAGTGGGAGATTACTGGCTGTCAAATAAAACGGCTATGTATGAGATAGCCGGTAGAGCAGCAAAGTTGCTCTTCTATCCTACTTTCAACGATCTGGCCTCCACTAACATCGAGGAAATAACAAACGGGTTCTGTGGTAAGTTAAGAAATGAAATTTGCAAACAGAAAACCAATATTCTTCATATCCGTTAATATTTGAGCTTTTTGACTTATCTCCAGTCGACAAGCAATTGAAAACGGAAAGGTAAACTCACCTAAAACAGCTTTACATGAGTTTTGCGAACTGCAAAATGGTGTTTTAGCGTTGATGAAAAAAAAATTCCGAAAAAAGCACAAGTTGATGATGCACTTCAAGCTGTGGAGAAAGTAGACTGAAACAAAGGCTTTGACTTTGGCGAGATAGTAAAATTGATAACTCCAGCTTAAACATCAACTTTGTTAACTAGCATTCTCATAAATATCCACGATATTACCGCTGTAAGATATAAAAGGCGAAGTGTTCTAAAACAAACAAAAGTAACAGCAACAAATAATCTATAGTTGTTGGTTGAGTGCGTAATTTTTGAACATGTAATCATTTTTGGTAATTCAAAAATAAAAGTCGCAATAGTTCTGCAAAGAAACAAAATTTGGACGTATTGTTCATGTAAGGAAGGAGTCCCTATTCTGTATATGACTAGAACGTTGTTCTGATTTTCGAAATCACACGATAATAGAGAGTGTTCTTCACGAAAATAGAAAGTCTTCTTAAATTTTGACATCTTTCTGTTTCAATTATTTCCAATTCGAATTTTAGTAGTGATTCCTCTATAATGACGGTTTTTCCGTAATGTGTTGGAGAAATGAAAAGAAGAGAATTATTTGATTTTATTACTAGATGGATCTATAAAATCGAAACGTCATCTTTTGATTTTCTTTACGGCGACCAATTTAACTTATATTTACCTTGTATTTACCTTAAGTCCAAATTTGGCCACGCTCCAAAAAAGGACTACTATTGCCATAAATAAGCCCCTAAAATGTTAATGTATTTTTCTCATCGAAACGGGCCCAATTTCAGAGCTAAAACAGAGCCTTCGAATTCAAAGTGTAGTGGTTTTTAATGGGTTAACATTGTGACTTTGTTTCACTTTGTAATTGAAGTGATTGACGGTGGTTATTCAGAATGGAGTTCTTGGTCCCAGTGTTCCGCAACCTGTGGAGATGGGCATCGAAGTCGCAGCCGCACTTGCACTAATCCCCCTCCGAGCGCTAGAGGAAAAGACTGTGAGGAACTGGGACCTCACAATGAGACAGAAGAATGTAGTAATGGCGGCTTCCCAGGTATATATGTTTTTTTTTAATAAAGATGATTACAAAACGATTGATTTGAAACTTAAAAGCTAACTTCAGTTAACTAAACTTAAAAATTAACTTTAAAGTTAACTAATAAAGCGCGCTTTATTTCTAAATAAACAAGAAAACCTGTGTTTTATCAAAGACGGGCCCTTTCAAGCTAGAGTTAACTTGTGAGCCATTAGGTTCGAGCCTGGAAGGGGGCACAAAGTGCGGAATCTGCTTGCTCTGACGCAAACTTGGTCACTTTTCCTAAAATTTATCTGGGAACATTAATTTAATATAGCAAAATCTCTTTCATCAAATTGCTTCCGAAATAGTGCAACAAATAAGCTTTACACACCCGTCGCAGTCACTTGATAGCCAAAGTTGACATCAGAAATCAAGCGATGTTGTCGATATCAATCCATGTCAATTGCCAACTGCCATGATGTGAATTCAAAAGATCTGTTAAAGTGTTAAATTGGGCCTCATGCCCCAAAGGCTGAATCGACCCTTGTTAGAAGTACCTAAATTTCGATCATAGTTTGGGGAATTGTTCAACTAGTCCAGCTTATTGAGAAAATTTACTCGCTTTTATCTGCACTTAAAAACATACCTTATTTTCTAATCGCTCCCTTCGAACTCATCTGGGCCTACTTTAGGCGACTAGTTACTATATTGACTATATTAACCAGTAAAATTTAATGATATAACACAACACCAGTCGCGTGTCATTGGAAACATTTGCAAACGCGAAACGGACACTTCAACTTTTTGTTAGCCCTTAATGACCTAATCCACGAATTGATCTCGTGAAGATTGGTACCAGCTTATACAGCTATTTCAATTAACGTTGTCGGAAAACTTACGCGATAGGACCGCTAAGTAATATGGGTAATTTATTTTAAAATCTACCAAACTTATCTATGGCTCGCCCCTGCACAAAATTAATTACATAGGCAAGTGCTTATGGTACTTACACCCATCCTATGGGAGTGGCAACCGTGAAATTACAGCCCAACCACAAAAGATTTACGTCTACCCACACTTCACTTCGGTCTTGTCGCGTGAGCTCAAGGCTTTAAAATCCGACAACGTGTATTGAAATACTTGTATATCTGTTGTTGAGACAGCATTTATATCTGTCAAGCCCTGCTGCTTACAAATAAATGTTACGTTTTCAGTTAGCTTGGCGGCTCAAGTTGAAATTCAACCAAATCTCCATTTAAACAAATTCTTTATCCCATCTAGAGATATTCATAAACGTTTTAGAAAGCTGTACTTCAATGTATATTAACACCTAAGTTTGTGGAATCGCTTATTACCTTGTTTTCTTTCGTCTGCAGTAAACTCCACCTTCAGAATAAAGTAAGCTTAAACAAAGCTGTCTGTATTTAAATTAAGCAGTTGAGAGAAAAATTGCCGCTTTTCACTGTCACGCAATCAAAAAATAAATTCGAAACCTTTCGATAACAGAAGCTAAGATTTTCAAACGTTACAAAAGATTAATAAATAAACAACTTCTCTAAGTCTCAGATCTGTGCGGTACACCATTCTTGAGTTATTTGCCGAAACGTTCCACGCAAATTCATAGAGCTCACTTGTATCGACTCAGTATGCAGACAACACAAGGGATACCAACATGGCGGCCGGAAATAAATGAAGACATCTGGAACTCACTTTTGCTTTGAAGGCGATTACTTTTCTCTCGTAAGCTATTATCCTTAAACATAAACACCTCTCCTAACACTTGAACTGTCCAAACTGCCAAAAGTAGTGAGAAAAGACCTTTTTTCGAACGAAACGACTGTGTCATGGCGCCATCTTGATGTCAAGTCAGGGCGGCAATTTCGAAATTTCAAGATGCTGCATTTTAAACACAAAAGGATGATATCGAGCTGGGAACTTGGAAAAGATAAATTTTTAGGTATTGCTACACCTGGTGACGATTAAAATTAAGCAGGCCTAGCGAGTTTTGATTTTTGAATTTTATGACGTCACGTGCAAACCAGCAATAGTAACGTTACCTTTTACTAGTCAGTTCTCACTTCAATTCTCTCGGCAGCAACCCTTGTAACTGAGAAATCGCAAATTGAAGTAAATGCCTGAAATTAAGTTGTTTCGAAAGTAATATCCCTTGTAAGTAAAGAAAAAATTGTTTAAGACGATTTCCGCTCAACGTTCGAGCAATAAGTGCAAAAAAAAAGAGTTACCAAAAAAGTACTCATAGCAAGGTAACATTTTGAATAAAAAAGAATACGTTATCAATACTCAAGCTTCCAAGGTGACCCTGCGCGAGAAAATTGAATTTGAAGTTATCCATATTTTAATTGAAAAGACGCTTCATACCAGTTCAAAACAAAATGGCGCCCATTTTGAGTGTATTTATTACGAGATTTGACATAAATTTTCTCGAGAATGCTTGAGAATTTTATCGTGGGGTCACTTGGAGAAGTGAACTAAAGTGAGATGTTTTAAATAGTATTCAAAATGTTACCGTGCAATGAGTATCTTCTGGTAAATAATTTTTGCACTTATTGCTGGAATGTTAAGCGGAATCCGTCTAAATTTTTCATGTATTATTTTTAATTGTCGAAGTATTCTAATGATTTTCTCCAGGCACGTCCGTTACCTTGGCCAATATTTTATCCAGACGTCTTTGTATGAACGTTACGTCCGTGGTCCGTACCTTTTTCGTAGTAGTGCGGTGGTACAGAAGCTCTCTACGTTTGGCTGATTTCTATATGAAATTTTATCCTTACTTTCCAATTTGTTACTTTCGAAACATTACGGTATTTTATGTGACTGTCTTTTCTGGCCTACTGCTCTTCTTATTTAATGTCTTTTTTCGTTTGTTTGTTCGTTTTATAGTTGCATTTATAACTGTGGTCCTAGCATAATTCCAAACAAGCGAATGATCATAGGATCAAATTGTGCAGGAGAACTCTGCAAAGACATCACTCGCTACCACTGGTCTTTGTTTGAGAAGAGGTCTGCGGATTTCGACCACTCTTGGCAGGAAGTCACAGACTTAGCTAACCGAACACGCACAGATTTAAACAAACCGACTCTTATTCTCACGGACAAGCTCGGCGGAAATTACTATTCCCTCAAGATGGACACCTTGTACAAGATAAACAGTTCCATTTCCCTGAGAGGAGGAAAGACTTTTGCAAGCAACGAGATTGTGTTCAAAACTGTAGCACCTCTGCGAGTTCCCAAGGAAAGATGCAAAGTCACACCACATGAAGGATTTGTGTTGGAGACCACTTTTGTGATAAACTGCTCAGGCTGGCACGCTAAAAACGTGAGCTTATTGTATGAGTTCAGGTACGTGTGAATACTGATAACATGGGTGTGTAAATTACATTTTCAGAATTAAAAAAATAATAACTTAATTGACCACTCCCAAACAGGGGCTCTTCAGGGAAATGAAAGAAACATTATCCTAATAAACATAATAGCTTTAAGAACCCCAACTGTCAAGAGGCAAACCAGCTTGATATTTACAAGCGTGACCGAGGAGTTGAACTCCGGTCTTCTGAGAACAACTCCAGCTAGTGCTCAGAGCGGGACTTGAACCCGGGACCTCCGGATTTCAAGTCCGGCGCCCTAACCACTCGGCCACGTTGCCATTAAGAATGCCATTCAGACGTTCATGAACGCTCAAACTGGTTCCAGATTGCAGACATTGAAACTGTCAAAATATGGCCGTGTAAGTTACCTTTTGAAGGACCTTTATTTGCCTGAATTTTTTCAGGTTTCTTCTTTTCAACCGCTTAGATTGAAACACCTTCACTGCAATGATCCACATATAATTCTAGACTAATTTTACTTACCTTAGTGTTCAATTTATCGTTCAGCTATTGTTGAACGGTTTCATCTTCAGTCTTACAAGGTACTTAGTGAGTTCAAATGAAGTAGCGGTTTTGATTAATCGTCAGGAAATGCTTGGAATTCTTCCAGAGACCGCCGGATTGACTTTTAATAGCTTTCAAACCGACGGAAAATTTGTATCGCCGTTACTCCGCCCAAGTTTAACCGACCTCAACCAGGAGGCCAAGAAACGTCGTTTCTAACTCAGTCCTTCCATTCGTGTTAGTATAAAAATAAAATAAAGAAATCGACTTTGCTTAACGAGGGTGAAACTAAACGGATAAACTATTTTTTTTTTGTGAGGAGGGAGAAAAAACCAGAGGACCCGGAGAAAAAACCCTCGGAGCAAGGTCGAGAACCAACAACAACCTCAACTCACGTATGGCCCCGGGTCCGGGAATCGAACCTGGGCCACATTGGTGGGAGGCAAGTGCTCTCACCACTGCGCCATCCCCAAATTTCCCTTCTGATGAATATGTTTCCTTTTAAGTTATAATACTTCAACTGGCCTTGTTATTGTGGACAATGTCACTAACCTGTATTACACTTCAACGAGGCTTCCTATAGGGAAGGAATCTGAAGGATATAATGTCACTATAAAGGTGGAGATATCTGATATGGAAGGAGCAAGTCATGTTGATGTGCTAACCGTGAAGGTACGTTTCTAAGACAAACTTAGAGCGTTTTACCAACTCTACGAGAAAAACCAGAACTTTTTAGGCTTTTTTAGGCTTAAGGCAAATATTAGAGCCACTACTTAGGCCCAGTTCACATTAACGCTTGTTTGTTTAAAACTGACAAACTTTCTTATATGTTTTTGCTGACCGTCCAAACTAATCGATCGAAGGTAGAGATGTTTATCCAAAACAACGAACGCTTACAATAGCGCTCCCAAAGCGGACAGTTCTGAAAACAGGTCCATCATTTAGGTGTGGTCATCAAATAAGAAGCTTTCTGAAACGCTGTTATTACAAATAATTATGAAGTCATCGGGAGTATTTAATGGCATCGCAGGTGCCATTAAAGCATACACACAAGACAGAAAGGTCCGAGAAGAACCTGGGGACGCAAACGCCTCTTTCAATATTCGTTCTTTATTCCCTAGTATGGGCGAAGATCTCTTTGTCCGTTTTAGGGACACTAAAAACCGAGGTTTTGGAAAACGCAGTAGCATGGTTGAAGCCTTAGGCTTTTTATACAACACTTTAATTCCTGCACCAGGGTAGCCCGGGTTGCAGTATAATTAATGGTTCAATCATAGTTAATAAAAGAATCTGGTTATGGAGCTTAGCAAAAGCCTTTACTTTATGTTTTTTTTTTTTACCGTTTCTAGCCTTGACCGTGCACATACAACAATAGATTTTGAATTTTGCATGAGCAACTAGCCAATAAAAATGTTACCGGTTATTTAGCCATAGTGTGCGAACGTAAAACAAAAGATTTCGCTCGATCGTAGTACTTTCAACATAAATTGCAGTATGGATCAGTAGAGTGATAATCCTGGTTTTTGTCGGTTTGTGTTTTGTGCAGCGTTTATACATTAGTTTTAAGACTATTTATACATTAGTTTTAACCCTGGTCGTTTGTACGACTTGCATACCGAACTTCCAAAAAGTTCCGGGGTTACCCTTGGTTTGGACACGGAAATTCCTAACAATTAGCATTAACTGGCTTGCCAGGCCTACCACTGTAACCGTGGCAATATGGCAGCTGTGTTCTCGCCCTTATCACCGGCACTTTCACCATTTAAGTTTATACTCAATTTGTCAACTTCTTTTAGGTGAAGCCCTCAATGCAGAAGATTAACGTGACTCAGAGAGTCAATCAGATTGAGAAATTACTTGAGGAAGGAAACGTCCGGGATGCTGCTACTTTAGCTATTGCCTCTCTGAGCTCCGGTGATGACGACGTAAGGTTTTAAGAGTTTGTGCATCAACTTCCCTCATATTATGTTCAAACATTAGAACGTTTTTCGTCTGTAGATGAACCTAGACTGTGTTTATCTAAATGAAAGCTATTTTAAAAGCGGAAAAGAAAGAGATTTCCCTTGCTGCTGTTTATTATGTTGTAAGGATGGTTAGTTTGAAGTCTACGAATCAATCCTTACCTATTCCTTAAAGTAGGCCTTGCAAGTTAAAGCTACTGAGTAGTAACTATTTCTGTGGTAGTGGTTAACATTTTAAAGTATCTCGATAAGAAGCGACCACAATCGCCTTACAAAGACATTTCCAGTCGTTCCTAGTTCTGTCGGGATAGGAGGTGTTCGCGTCTGGGCAACCTTTCAAAATTAGGTTCGGATTGCCTTGAAAGTTTTAATTGATAAATGTTTAATTAATGAAACTTATTCAAATCGGACAACAAGCTAATCCGTCTGTGTTTTTACCTTGCTTTTAGGCCAAGGACGCTATTTTGAGCTCAATGCTTGAAGTTCTCGTTTCAAATATCAGCCATACAACTCAACTTTCCACCATTGTTGTCCTGGCAACAGAGGGCAGGGACAGGATACCTCCTAATACTCTGGCAAGTAGCAGCTAATTAAAGACCTTTGAAATAGTCTCGATACCAGGAAAGAAAATATAAAAACATAACGCACATACAACATAATTTAATCAGCATGAAAATGACGAGACCGAGAATTCCTTTCTTCAAACCATGTTTTGGCTTATTGCAAGGCAATGGAAAGTTTACAATGTTTCGGCTCTATTCGAGAGTCATGGTCTTAAAAAACTTCACAAATAGGCAGCTTATGAACCAACAGTCATTAGACACATTTACAGCTGAAGAAATTACAATTACTTAGAGAAAAAGTTTTTATTTTCTAAAGACTTTTAGTCCTTCATTAACCCTATTTAGCCTGAGAGGGTGGGGGGGGGGGCACATTGTGCCCCCCTCTGACTTTAACGAGCTATAACTTTTAAACGGCTAGCCGAATAATCACCAAATCTCGTGACTTTTTCTAAAATTTATCAGAGAAAATTTTCCTGTGTCAATGACGTGTCTATGATGACTGGCGTTTTCATAGCAACCGTCTTCTCAGGAGTGTATTTTGACTATTATCTGTCGTTTTTCAGTCTTTTTTCAGTTTATTACCCTTCGTTTGTAAGAAAAAGATAATCCTTTGCTTTTTTGTGCTTATTTTGATTAAGTATGTTTCCTAGAACAAATTCATATATTTTTTGATGGCGTCATTGTCAACTGTACGACCGCAGGCTCGGGATCCAAGATCGCGGCCTCAAATTCAAAATGGCAGGTTTGTGACGCCATTATGACGTCATGACACGTCATAACACCAATCTGTTAAGCTAATGACATACTAAAAACGTGCCAAGTTTCATCATAAGAGCATTAATACTTTTCGAGATCTGTAGGGGGGCACTTTATGCTCCCCCACCCCCCTCCCCCAGGCTCAGAAACTCAAAAAAAGCCCAGGCGAAATAGCTTAATACTTGGCCTTAACTGACATTTTCTGTTTGACTAGATGACGTTAAGTAATTAGTGTAATTTCTATATGTATGAAATCTTTTTCAAGATATGACGTATGCTGTATGTTAATGGTTTGATTCTCTCTTTTCTATAATACAAACTGTTCAGCTTTCACAGAAATCTTGACAGGATCTTTGATCCTTGAAAGACTCTCAAAATTGTATTGATGTCTTCTGAAAGTTACTTTGAGACTACAAAATCTTAAATTTTGTCTTCCAATAGCGGACTCAGTTGGGGCTATTTTCAGTCGAAGAATCCTTTCATAGCACAGGAAATTACCTGCCTCCTCTCAAGAATAATACATCAATACAATTTTATGATTGCCTAAAGCATGACGCACACCCACTTTTGGCTAGCAGAATTTGCTTATCACAATGGCATTTTACTGTGCTGTATACAACTATCAGCAAAACCAACAATGCCGCACTGTGTATTTCACAGAAACAGCGAGCCCGAATTCGTTAGAATAGACTGTTTATAGTCTGATGATATTTATTTTCCCTCGTTAACCGTACAATCATTTCTTTTATTTAATTTTAGAAAAACTCCGCAGCTTTGCTTAACAAGTCAATGACCTTCCTTCGTAAACATGCTCAGGATCACGTGGATGTTGTTGAATACGAAATCGCTGGAATCATTTTACGTGGAGTATCAAACATACTGCATGCCTCTATAGACATGGAACACGTCCAGGTTAAGTTTCAGAATCCTTCGTTTTTTTGCCGTAAAAAGCATCCGAGATATTTGAACTCTTTGCGTATGGAAATTTGTATGGAAATTTGCAGTCAAATGCAAATAAACGTTTGCCAAGAATGTGTTTACAAGTGAAATTACAGAAAATTAAGAAGAGTCTGCGAATGCCAATGCATGGCATGAGATGCAAAATAGAGAAACGCGTAGTGTACTGGAACCCAACAAAACAGTAGTCTGCCATATACCCCAATTTGAATGTAAAAAAGATACTGCTTGTTCAAAAAACCCCCGCGTAATTTTTTTCTTTTTTAAGCCCTGGCCAACCCTTAATCTAGATAGTGAAAGAACTTAGTAAAACTAAAATCAAATGTTCTTTTGCGGCAGGGTAAGATCTTTATTGAGACCATCTTATCACTGGTGGACTTACTTGGTACCATACTGTTGTCCATTAGCACTGTTGGTCAGAAACAGAGCGAATATAAGAGTGACACGATCATCATAAGACTTCAGCGGCAAGACCCAGCTGAAGTAGGAGGTGCAGAATTTCGTGGAATTGAAGGTGAAGGGGGAGTGACATTTCCATCTGAAAAAGTGTTGTTTGAAAGCCTTGGAGCCAACATGCAATCCGTTGATACCCAAGTGAGTTATTTGTGGTAATGGTAGTGTCGAATGTTCCCATACCTATTACAATTTTTAAGTGAGGATAATATAGGACATCATAACATTAAGACGCAAATGGGAGTTGTAATCAAATTATTCCTAATGTTACCTATTCCTCTAAAACCACGAACAGGCCAGAAAACAACACTGGAAACTAGTAACGTGTCCTCCTCTTTCCGTAGATAAGGTGTACTGTTGTAAGTTTCTTTAATTACCCTGCTAGTATTCTGTGAAAAGGTGTCAAGGCCAAAGGCATAACAACTCTGTTCAGTGGTGCAGTCATCTGAATTAAAACAAGGTGTGGTCAATGTTGAGACATTTAGAACAATCTGATCTCTTCACCACCCTGGTTGGTGGTTGGCAGTGCGGCCAGGCGATCGCTCGCTCTTCAGACTAGTGCCCTGCAAGATGAGCTAACAAGCAGCGGCTAAAATCGCTGTGTAAAAACAAAAACTACCAAAGACATCAGGCTAGGTCACCTGGAAACTCAAGTGTCCACTTTACAACAGATGAAACAACGAAACTGCCATGTTAAGAGAAAGTGTCGGTAATTCCAAAGTACCCAACGTCTGTTATTCTTGGTGTTTCATCCATCAGAATTTCTACTGTTGTTTTCTGTTGCGAGCTTCCCAAGAGTAAGGCAGGGTCTTGTTAAGAGAGTATATCCCCATGCGTGCCCTAACTTAGCGGTAATTTTTCAATCATGGATGAGGTTTCCTCAGTTTCCATGGCACCGGGAAGGTCACTGATTCGTGGGAGAGCTCTTTAATCCAAGGTGAGCGGCAGAGAGTGACAAAGTGCTAACAATTCTTTTTGTTATCTTTCATAGATGGTTACTTTTAAAGAAAACCCATATAACTGGAAAAATGCTTCAAAATATATCAAATCGTCCGTGTTGAGTGTGGATTTAAAGAAGCTGGATGGTTCGCGTCTAAGTATCTCAGGTCTTAGCCACCCTATTGAACTGTTTATTCCACAGAAGGCACCCAAGGATGCCTTTCAACCTGAGACCCTAGACCATCTTTTTGTTAAACCTTATAACGATTCCAACGCAATACGTTACCACAAGTTTGTACTTGAAAATGATTTTGACAACGTGCTTGTAGAAATTAGACCAGAAGGCAAAGCTGTTTTTGATGTCTTTGTAAGCGCAGGTGTAAAACCAAAGCCGGACAACTACACCTTTAAAACAAGAATTCCCAATGTTTCATCTAACTACACCGGAAATCCTTACAGGTTTATCCTGTCAAGCAAAGTCACAGGAAATATAGGCGATCATTTTGTGGGCATCCGTGTCGCGCATAGGGCGAACAAGCGGAACAAACGCAGCCGTATGACGCGGAGATCCTGTTTGGATGGGAAAGGTCGCCAGAAACGTTCCTGCATCGGTGTAAAAGATCCCCCAACCACCCCTCCCCCAACACCAAAGATCATAAAGCCAAAGTACGACAACCGTACAGACGTAAACTACACGATGTCAGTGACGGTGAAAAGTTGTCTTTACTGGTCTTACAGCAAACAGGACTGGACAAGCGAAGGATGCTCGGTATGTTGCCTCATAGAAATACAGAATTGGACATTTTAGGACAATCTAGCATGGTGCTCTTCTTGTCTTTTAAATAACGTATTCAGGTTTGATCTCCGGTGCTAGCTTGTTACTTGGAGAGACATCTAAACCCTTGTTTTTCGATGTGTTATCCTTTGTTTTAACTGTTTTGTGCAGACGTATCTCGGACCTATGCATCCGCATCTTTGGTATCGTTTTTCAGTGTTTGTTTATTCAGCAGACTCCCGCTTTCTCGGACTCAAAGAAACTAAAAAATGTTGGACATAACTTCACCTCGAAAGAGCCAATATTAAATAATGGAGAATCGGAGAATATCAACCAAGAAAAACTAGCTTCAGTTCAAGATAGTGAAGGATCTTTAGAGATAGCCTGGGTTAGAGAAAGTTGGGGTCTACATGCGTTTTTGCTTGTTTGAGGTTGGTGCGGCATGTTAGGCGCTTGTTCTATTTTATAAGCAGAACCATTTTCAGTTCGCAACTCTACCTTTAGTTATCTAGTCCTTGGTTTACAAATTTCGAAAAAAAAGGGGAGGTCGAAAGCAAACAAAACTAAGTATTTGGAGCCTTTGTTTCACTTAATTAAATGAGTAAAACTGCAGATGGTGGTAGGGAATTCTCGGGAAGGTAGTGCGTATTAGCTTCATTAATGACTCTTCCTGGGAAAGTCTCGATAACTTTTTGGGCCTGGAAAGTATTTTAAGCGTGCAATGTCTGCATTAAAGACACAAATTTTGTTGGTTTTAAAAGCTGAGTTATAAAATTCTTAGTTGATTTAAAAAATTAGGCTGATATGGGGGCAAAAACCTTTCCTATCGTTCTATAGATTTCGATCTTGAAATATAGCTGCGGGCCCGAAAAGTTATCGGGACTTTCGAGAAACGGGCCCCAGGATTGTTTAATGTCTTCAGCACTCGTCCGAACGGCGAGCTGTTATTGCCCAAATGATCTCAAGTCTGTAACAGATATCGAGAATTTAACCCTACGGTTTGTTATCAAAATGTTATGGTATCAAGCAACGGAGAAACACAACTACCAGATTGGTTATCAATTATGGCACTACCAGCCCTTATAGGTCATGGGTGTTCAAGGTGCGTTAAAATTCTGAAATTTCCAAAGTGCGCCTAGAACTACTGGCTTGAATATATCTGCAACACTGAAGAAATATTTTCTTTTGTTCTCTTGGTGTCAAGGTTGGACAAAAAGAGGTCGAAGGAAGTTTGCATTGTTTGTGTACCCATCTTTCAGCATTCGGTGGAAGAATTTTTGTGGCTCCCAATCCCATTGACTTTAAGAAAGTTTGGGAAGAATTTAAACGGCTAAAAGCTGAAAGCTTTGTTGTTCTTTCAACTGTGTGTGTCATATTTGGAATATATTTCATCGGACTCGTGTTTGCACGTCGGGCTGACAAAAAGGACATGAGAAAGGTCAGTGTCGCATTAAATACCCGTTTTATAAGTTTTTTTCAGCTATGAAAACGTCTCTTTATCTATACGAACTATAGTACAACAACTGAGCCCAAAAATGCTTCCCGAGAAGATATTTCTCCAAAATGTTTTCTTGGGTCCCTTAAACATTTCAATAATTAGGTGTTTCAGATTCCCACAGTTGCTGACAGCAAGAAACAAAGCCTCAAACACTTGACTAAGTTACGCGTTCATATTAAAATACCTTCAACTTCGCGTCACATTATGTCGTGCTACAAGGGCTATCATCTTGTGAAGTCAGTGTTCGACTGGCTTCACATATCTTTATTTCCCTCTTATTTTACAGTAGGGTTCCTCAAATCTACACTCTCAAATTTTCTTGGAATAAAAATCGCACTAGCATTCATTTCTAAAGGAGGCTCCTCTCCAATGACTGCGAATACAAATAAATTGATTTTCTAAAAACATAGACAAATTCATAATCGAAAGGAAGCGGGAATGTCAGACAAATAACTTAGTTCAGCATATCAGGAAACTATCACTTGTCTCTCATTAGCTGCGCTCATCCATCCGATTACTGATAACAAAAACCTACAAGAGCACATTAGGTGAGCTAACCCTCATCCTGTTTTTGTGAATGCATTATCTACTCTTTCTTGATTACAGGTTGTGGCAAATGTTTACTTGACTGATTTAAACACGGAGGGTATCACTTACGACATCAACATCCAGACAGGAATGTGGAAAGGCTGTGGGACAACTGCCCATGTTGCAATAACCTTAAACGGAGATCAGGGAAACAGTGGTATAATTCCATTAACGGATCCTTTGGCCCGGAGAAAGTTCTTTTCCCGAGGAAGTGTGAACAATTTCACGTTAATCTTGCCCTCGTCATTGGGAAACCTGACGGATATTTCCATTTGGCATGACAACACTGGATCTAGTCCGGCCTGGTTCCTTCAACAAGTTGTTATAACTGACCAGCAAAACGAGGGGAAGTGGTACTTTTTCGCCAACAAGTGGCTTGCTCTAGACAAAAGAAGTGGTTCTATTGAGCTTAACATTGAGGCCGCTAAAGAAGACAGACTTACTTTGTTCAAACCATTGTTTTATGCCAGAATGGCCCGAAGTTTAGGGGAAGGGCACATCTGGATCTCGGTGTTCACGAGACCGCCACAAAACCCATTCACGCGCTGCCAACGTTTATCGTGCTGCCTTGCGTTTCTTTTCACGGCCATGGTAACCAACGCTATGTTTTACAAACTTGGTCGAACCCCGACCGACACCTTTAAGTTTGGGCCTTTGGTCACGAGCTGGACACAAATCAAAATCGGAATCCAAAGTAGTTTGATAGCTATTCCAGCAAACCTACTCGTGATTTACATCTTTAGGAACACGAAACAATCATCGCAGAAGGAAGTATACGATCCAGGCGAGAGACATGGGAAGACAAAGACACCGGGATTCCTCCCACCATTTTTTGTTTACGTTGCCTGGTGCCTATGCTTGCTCATTTCCTTAACCGGTGCCTCATTTACAGTGTCTTACAGCGTGTATTGGGGACCAGATGATTCCAATCAGTGGCTGACATCAATTTTAGTGTCCCTCGTTCAGGATGTTCTCATCACTCAACCAATCAAAGTTTTCGCTTTGGCTGCAATGCTGTCGCTACTCATAAAGAAACCGCCAGAACAGGATTCTGTCGTAGGACCTTCGTTGTTCCAGAGCAAGAAAGGCAAACGTTCGACACCAAAGCGCACCCAAGAAGATGAAATTGCAGAGGAAAAGGACACCAGTAGCAAAGAGTGGAACATGCGTGAGGCAGTCAAAGAAGTGCTGTCATTTCTGGTATTCAGTATCATCCTGATGGTTGTTTGTTATGGAGATCAACACCCAGCCCGATACCAATTCACCTCTTCTACGAGTAGTATCTTTGAGGCAGATTTTGATAAGGTCAGTTGCCAATGAATTAACTGCGTATGCAAACCAAAACATACTATGCTATGTTTTTGCTAGAGGAAATCTACATTGTGTTATTCTTGAAAAGAGGGAAACAAAAGAAGACAGATGACCATGCATTGGGAGGCGGATTGGAACACCTGTCAAATGCTTACGTACCTGAAACATTAAGCCAAAGAAAATTAGGCTGTGGGATTGAATTTCAGTTTGCAAAAAAAAATTAAATTCTTTTTGAACTTCTTCATTCTTGAGATGAACGCTTCCCCGTCCCTGGAAAAAGAATCTACCATAGATTTGTAATGAAACTTAGCACAAATATTCAGCAAGTCGTTTATACAAAACAAATGGGGGTCAAATGAAAATGGAATGATGTGTGGAGAGGAAACTCAGGAAAAAATTCTGAGTTCCAGATGGGATTCGAACCCGCGACCTTCCGTACACTAGTCGGCTACTCTAACCACTGAGCTACGAGAACTCTTGTGGTGAGCGATGGTCAATTGTGGGCTGACACAACGACTGCATCGCGCAGTCACATTGTGCCAATGAACACACATATTAACTGTACCACGCAGTCACCGTCTTCTTTGAGGAGGAAGCAACCATTTATTTTTCTGAACAACTCGGTTTTTATAGAAAGCCTACCAAGTTGCCAAAGTGCGCACGCTCGTGCGCGCGCTAATCACGCAAAAAATGATACGCAGAAAGGATGCACAATGCAGCTAAATGGAATCACCTTAATGTCTTCTTCCATATCTGGGTCTTCTAGAGTACCAAATGGTTTTGCAGCGTATTTTAATCTAACATTACAACTATTTCTGCAGTATGGCCCCTTAAAATTGAATGCTTTAATGCCCACCCCTTAAAATTGAATGCTAGTGGCGAAAGGCCATTCCCGGTGTTTTATTTGATTTTTCCCTTACATTTCCCGTTACTCCCTCATACGTGTACAAGTAAGTGTGGGGAGGAAATTTGGTCACAAAACAGGTTTTCTTGTCTAAAGACACAGCAGAATAGTGGACTCTCGGAACTGAACAGCTCTGAATTCCAGTCGACAGACACAGTCAGACACAGTATCTACTCAGCCACCAAGGCTCAACGATGATACCTGTGGCTTCTTTTGAAATTATCTAGCTGGTTTATTAATTTCAATTATGAAAAAAGCCAAATAATTTGAAAATTAATGCCAATTTTCAGGTGGAAGATACTGCTTCTCTGTGGAAATGGGTTGACGACGTCTTACTGCCAGGTCTCTACGATGTCACATGGTACAATGGGCAGCCGTTTGAGCACAAGGAAGGATTTATCAGCAACAAGCACACATTCATGATAGGAATGCCACGACTAAGGCAATTAAGAACAACGACGAGTAAGATATTTCACTAACGCTATCAGCCCGGTATCCTACCCATGCTGTACATTTTGCATCATGTTGAAATTTGATACTGGAAAAAATCGTGTCATAATATCTTTATCTAAAAGACATTCACCTTATTTTCTCAAAAAAATGGCCGCCAGTCAACACCCCCGTTCAGACTATAGGCCTATCATGAAGTTTTATTTCTTTGTTCGCGATGAACCAAATGCAAACGTTAACGGAATGTTTTGTTGTTATCTTGGTAGGGAGATGTCCTACTGGTGTTATGGCAAACATACCAGTTAACGACATTTTTTCTGGATGCCTCCAAGCATACACAAGTGACAGCGAAGACAGAACTCCATTTCATCGCCCAAACTGGATTCCTCTAAAAAATTCCAGTCAGTTTAAGTCACTTGGTGAGATCTGTCCAGAGGCCTGGAAGTACCAATCTGCTTCCCAGATCCACACTCTATCGCACGACGCAGTGAAAGAAACTTATGGTGGAGGTGGGTACGTGGCTGATCTCGGCTACAACAAGGAGACAGCCGCGGACGTGGTAAGAGAACTTCGAGCGCACAATTGGGTGGATGACCGCACTGCTGCCGTGTTCATAGAGTTCACATTGTTTGATCCATCAACGAGACTCTTTTGCAACGTCAGAAACGTCTACGAGAGGCTGCCAACTGGTCAGGCCGTCACAGCAGTATACGTAACGGCACTTTCACTATTTCCATCACCAAATGTAAACTTCCAGTCGTTTTACGAAGTGTGCCAGTTATTGTTTCTCATTGCGATCGTCGCATTTTTCATTGTTGAGATGATCAACTGCTTCCGCCAGAAGAAGTATTTCCGTCAGGTGAGGAACTGGGTGGAGCTCCTCCTTCTGGCGGTGTCTTTTGCAGCCGTCGTTGTGTCATTCCTCAAAGGAAAGTTCACCAGTTTGTATGTGAAGAAGATTCAGACGAATCCTTACCAAAGCTTTAGCTCTGACTACGTCATACGCTTGTTAGACCTGGAAACCCTTTTTCTGTCCGTGGCGATTTTCATCATAACCTTGAAGCTCTTGAGGCTTATCCGGTTTAACCGTCACATTTGCCAAATGCAGGGAACACTTAGAAGCTCCATGCAGCCAATTCTCTCATTTTCGTTGGTGTTTGCCGTCGCTGTCGTTGCTTTCACTCAGTTTGGTTATCTTTGCTTTGGCACCAAGTTGGCGAGCTTTTCGTCCTTTTCCGATTCTTTACGGATGGTGCTACAAATGGCAGTTGGTGGGTCAATCGACAATCAGGAAATACATCAGAAATATCCAATTTTGGGGCCGATATTCTTGTTTTTCATTTTAATGGCCATATTATTCATATTGTTCAATGTTTTTGTGGCTATTCTTGTTGGAGCTTATGACAACGTCAAGAACAACCAGGGAGATACCCTTTATGCCGATGCTGAGCTTGGAAGCTTTATGTACAGCGTCTTCCTAAAGAGAATCAAAGACCTGCCTAGCCAATTGACCTCTGTACTTAGGGTTTTGCTGAAGAAATCATCACGCAAACCACCAGCGAATGCTCATTTTCGTACTACAAACTATACTCGTGTGGTGGGCGGCATAATTAAGCCAAAGGAGAAGAAAGCCCAAGATGGCATAGAGTTGGGCAGAGAGTTGGAGATCTTTCAACCTGTAAATGACCTAACGATTCCGGGGGCACTTTCTGGATGCCTGAATGCCCAAGACGATAGTGACGTGGAAGAAGACAATATCCTTGCGGACATTAGGTCTTGTTTTAAAGAAATATCGTCAGAATTAAGGTCTTTCAGCGTCTCTTCCTACCACGCCAGCCAGTGTACACAAATAGAAACCCGATTGTAATCCCCTTACCCCTCCGTTCGCCTCTAATGTTCTCCAATTATGGGTAGCCAATAATTTCACTTTATAGGTTCTCAGGGATATGACGACAATGCCAGCTCATGCTTTCTCGTCTTCCGTGAAGTGGTAATATAGTGGAGATTAAATGAAACAAGGTGTATTTTGCATATTAATGACGTTCTTATCAAGGAATCGAGCGGTGTGACCAGCGAGGTGCGTAGCAGCAAAGAACCTACGAACGCAGATTAGGGTTTGACATTAATTAAGACAACACTCTGATAAAAAATAGCTAATGTAGCAAAAATCAAAGGCTTGAAGTGAAAGGTCCAATTTTTACTCGTACAATAAGGGGAGTTTACATGTATCGGTGCGGTTTTTATTCCAGTACGAGATGGAAATTTTATTAATATTCCACGTTGCTATAAACCGTGCTTACGGTGGTTTGAGTTTCATTCAAGAGGAACTTAAACCAAAGAAAAAAACAAAAAGGGATGAATATACAGTTTTATTATTCAACAAATTGTCACTATGCCCATATATGGTAAGGAAGCCCTCAATATCTGTCATCCTACATGACAGATATCCTGCGATATACGTAAATGACCATATTTGGAAGTGCACTGCAGATTTTCTTTCATTGCTTGTTTGGCGGCCATTTTGAAAAGCGAGGCAGTTTTAGCAGTGTTCTCCGTGAATTTTAACTCTCTGGAAGAAACTTTCCAGGATTAAATGCTCTCAAAAAGTCAACAAGTATTTGCTTCAGCTCACTTGGAACTTTTATAGTGAGAACTCAACCAAGAAAATGCTATTGCGAACGAAGCAGCACACTTGCTCACGGAAAGTTGTAAAGACTAAAGTTGAAAAGATTTTAATTCACAGAAAGACGACTTATTCTCGGTAAGGTAGCAATATTGTTTTTCCTTTGTCTTGTCATTTCCAAACATGAGTTTGTAAATAAGTCTTTTTAAGTGAACGGTAGTAAACTTCGATTTCTTGAAGTTCTGTTTTGATTTTTATTTAGCTTATGTGTTGCTAGCTTTTAGCGTTTTTTATCATAGAGCCGTAGTTTTTCTCGTTCTGAAAATGGTAGGCGATGGGAATTTGTTGAATAATAAAACAATTATCCTGCTCAATCTTGCGGAATATCCCCTGATTTTAGCCAACTCGGCCTACGGCCTCGTCGGCTAAGTATCAGGTGATATTCCGCGCGATTTCGCAGGATAATTGTTAAATAGTGCGTTTACATGGTGCATGGCACAGGTATGTCTTCGTACCGGAATGATAATCTCGATCCGGTAAAGCTACCAAGACTAATTCGAACTGCAGAAGTCAGATTTTGCACTAGTATCTTGTAAACGATTACAGATCCATGATAGAAAAACTGATTAGAAATCTCAACGGTAGGACGTACCGGTAGTGATCATATCCAGATATTTTAACAATAATAAATAAATAACAATTATTCACCTAAGTGGAGGTGAAGAGTGGTGGTCTGTTACTCTTCACCGACACTGAGGTGAATATTAAATTGTTTCAATATAATCCAAACCAGTGGATAGCCAACACCAAATTGTGCCTTGTTTTCTGAGAAATGATGGAAAACTTCCACTAAATCCAAATAAATGACGGGAGGTGAATAGCAATTACTATCCTGAGTTTGAGTAGCCAATCAGAGCGCGCCAAAAACACTATCCACTGATTTGGTATATACTAATAACAACTATTGTTTATATAACGGTCCCTCGCCTTACTGCCCAGGTCGGTGGGTAGAGATAGGAAAACCTTAAAGCCTCTTTAATTCCACATTAGTCGCCTTATTCTAGCCTAACCAATAGAAAACAAAGGTTGGCACTCGTCAATAGTTACTTAAAACAGAGAGATAATAAGTTGCAGTGTGCAAGAAAGTTGCTGATCTGTAATCTGGGGCTTCCTTGCTAATAATATTACAGAAAGAGGTTTTAATGCCACCTGACTTTCCTAGGACCCTTTAATATAATAACAACCTTAGAAACGTTTGTCAGTGGCAAGCCTAGATTAAACCAGTAGCACATGCCTTGGGGCATGAGCTGACAACAGATAGAGTAAGCAATCACAACAGAATTAGTCTAGCATCACATCGCTGTTCCAGAGGGTGGCGTATTGTGAAGAAGAGTTTGCTATTTTTAGCCAAACAGTTAAAAAAGGTAAAAAAAAACTGGCTAATCAACAAACTAATGACAAAACAAAGATAAAAATCAAAAGCTGAGCAGATAGACTAAGCAATCACAACAGATAGTCTAAGCATCACATTGCTGTCGTAGAGGGTGGCGTATTGTGAAGAAGAGTCTGCAACAAACTAATGACAAAACAAAGATAAAAACAAACGCTGAGCAACAACCTACTAACTAAATAACTAAACAACCAGCCACGAACAATCCAATTTGACATTTTTCTTAGCAAACCAAACCACTAGTTAAGCAATCAGACAAAAACGATCAGCCAGTCAACTACAAGCCTACGTATGGATTAACCAACTAAACAGTTAGCTCAGCAACAAGACAACAAACAAACTAACCAACTGACAAAAAAACTTAATATTACCAAATAGTACACCAACCTGTCTTAATAACCAACCATCCGATGAAGTGACCAACAAACTAATCTACCAGCCAAAGGCAAACCAGTCACCATACAAACTAACCAATCAAGTAACCAATTAATCAGACAGCTTAATGCAAACTTATTCACCACCCAACCAACCTAAAACAGTCACAGTCATAAAATGAGCCCAGGAACTAATCAAGTACAGTAACAAAACTTCCAACAAATTAATGAGCTAACTAACCAAAGAACAAACAAACGAAATCAAACAACCAAATAACCGACCAAAGAAAAACAATCATCCAAACTATCCAGTTTTCCTACCAACTGACCAAACTACCAACACACCTGCCAACCTAAAAACAGAGCAAAAATATCTCCAACCAAGCAAACAGCCATTGCAAACCACCAATCAACCGCCAACAAAAAAAGCAACCGACCAACCTACTAACAACTTATTACCAACCAGCCAATCAACAAACCAAAAGCCAATACCTACTAACCAACTAACCAAACAGCCAAACTTGCAACTAACCGACTAACCTATTATATATTAACCAAATACCCATCAACCAACAATTTAAATTACCAGCCAGTCTACAAGCCAAAAATCTACCAACCACCCAACAAACCAATCCATCTACCAACCAACTAAGCAAGCTATTGACACGTGTACATGCACTTACCTGTGCCAACCAACTAACCTAGGTACCTAACCTGCTTACCTAGTAACGTGTCCAATAGCTAGCCAACAAACCAAGCAACCGCCCTGCCAACTTACCAAACAACCAGCCAACCAACCAACCTATTCACGATGTATGCTACCAACCGCCCAACCCACCAACTAATCAACCCACTAACCAAACATCTAACCATGCAACCAACCTACTGACTGACCAGTCAACAAACTAACCAACAGGCCAAAAATCGCTGAGCTGGTAAGCCACAGAGCTTCAGAAAACGCAATGCTGAGGGATGCAAGCGCTTGAGAGATGTAGTAGGAATTCTCTCAGAACAACTTTTTATGGAACAATAATAAGCTTAGATAACTTAAAACTACAAGAAATCGAAAAGGCCGATAAAAATGTAACTGAGTTTATTGGTAGTTTACAGTTTTTTTAATTAAGTATTATGATACGCTGAAGAAATTAACAAAAAGGCATGATGATCAATCATTACGCTTTAAAGGCCTTTGAATAAGTGTTTGTAGCTTAATAAACTAATTTTTAAAAGCTTATATTAAGCTGTGGTTATTATTCAACAAATTATATACAGTAAGGATTCAGTTGTTTATGCAACTGACCATATTTAGAAGTGCACGGCAGATCTTCTTCAGGCAGACATTTTGAATTCGAATATCGTGGAATTTTTAACAGTTTCGCGAACATTTTCCCTCTTGGAAATAAACTTTTCCTAACTTAAAAATTCAAAATGTATTTATCTTAGCTTTCGAGGTTAACCAGGTGTTACTGCAAAATTCAAAAAAATAAAAACTTAATCAAGAAAATGCCAAGTTGTTGTTGACGCAGAATTTACCTTGTTAGTACTTAATTTCGCGGGTATTTAGTTTCGCGTTTTTCGCGATTGTAAAAAATCGCGAAATTAAAGACCCGCCAATGAAAATCCTCGCGAAATTTAAACACGCGAAATTTAATACCCATCTAGAAAATTCAAATCACAGAAAGAAGTGATTAACATGTAATAACAACAACATGTACTGGATATGTATTGACAAATACACAAATTATTAACTGGTTCTACTGGTAAGTTCCATTTTGTATCTTCTGTTGTGAAATGACGTTAATTTGCAAAGATTTCACATACGGAGTAAAGAATCTAGGTATCATCTCCATCTGAATCATCTAGAAATTTTACGCTTGAATCGCGAAATTTAATGCCCTTTTTTTACATTTGCCTTTTGAAATCGCGAAAATAAGACCCCGCTAAATACTGTCTCGCCAAAATCGCGAAATTAAGTACCCGCAAAGTGAAGTGCCAACAAGGTTATTCACTTGCTCACAAAAAGTTGCAGAGTTAATAAGACTCTCGCTCGCCACCAGAGAGCTTTACTACTAAACTAGCAATATTTTTTTTTGTTTACTTTTATTACTAAAGATGGTTTTGTAAATGTGTCTGCTTGAAGCGAACTGTAGTAAGCTCTGAATTCTTGACATTAGCCTCTGCGATTATTTATTTCGATGGCTGTTGTGATAACTTGGGTATTTTCATGACATTTTTGTTCCGAAAATGGTACTTGGCAAAAATATGTCAAAAAACTAAAACAATTGCCCTTCTCAATCTTGCGAAATATATCCTACTTTCGTGAAATTGCTTACACCTGATTGCTATCTGGGAATATTGCTTGCGACTTTGCAGGACAATTGCTAAAACAAATATCAAAAAAGTAATTTGAAAGAACATGTCAAGCTCCGTTTAAGCTCGAATAGTTTCTTGACTTTTGTGTCCGTTTTCTTTAAAATTTGGTAAAGTGATGATGTTTTTTCATTTTGATCACCACAAGATTCAATGCTTGCTTACTGTTTGCAGCACAGGCAGACCACCCTATGTGTTCGTGGTTAATAATTGTTGACATGAGACGAAATCAATGGCGCGTATAGAAGAAATATAAAGAAACATTACGTTGACTTCGATTTACTTACAAAATATAAAATTTACTCTAAATGATTCAATAAAAGTTAAGATGAAATGCTGACTGAGTCTTGTGTCATATTTTTTTGCTGTCCCGAGCCGTTTAAGGCGTTATTTTAGAGGTCATTTATCGACCGGTAGAAAGAGAGAGAGAAGGGAGAACAAGGCATGCAGCAAAACAGCCGGCAGCCGCAACCTTGTACAATTCAAGCTAGAACTGACGCCAAACCATCAAAATTCTCACCTCGAAAACACCAACATCCGATCGACTAGATATTTCTTCGTCCCTGTGCCGCGCGAATTAGAGCTTCATCCTTCCAACGTTCTCCCAGAAAAGCGATCCTGAAGTCGCAAAAGTAGCTTTCTCAACATGATCGGTGCAAGATTCCAGACCAAAGGAATTTGAAGAACGTGAGTCCATTCGAATCTACCAATCAGCGCGACTCGACCGATGGCGTCTCGACCGTTGGGCTTTTGAACTGCCAACGGTCGAGACGCGCTGATTGGTAGATTCGAATGGACTTGCATTCTTCAAATTCCTTTGGTCTGGAAACTTGCACCGATCATGTTGAGAAAGAAATGGTCTCGGGGAAACAAAACTCACTGTTTCCCTTGGGGCCAGTCATTAAGTGCTTATTGATCTACGAGGTGCAAATACGTACGCGTGTTGTCTTAAAATATTGCTGATAAGTTCAATTTGTTTCATCGAGCCACTCAGGAATGTTTGGAAGAAATATATGTCTATGTTCGGTTTTTTAAAACGAAGCAGATGCGATCTCTTCAAGCTTTTTGTCCTAACAGCCAAGCAAGAACAATAGTCAAGACATTTTATATTTGCCTATATTGTTATTTCATATTGAACGACCCCGCTATAAACGTCATTGGTCGCATATATTTATTTTCTTGTGCACGGGATATTTAGGCAGGCTCAACAAAACAATCAAATCTATATCCTTCCAAATTTTGCATCTCGTTAAAAGAATTTTTCCATCGTTTAGAAACGCAGATTATAAGGCACTCTTGATTATACCCAGTAATTCAACTTTGTTGTTTTACTTGACTTATATACGTGTCTATAAACAACGCCTTAATTATTTGTATTTCTAAGAAAGCTAGTAGGCTACATATGTACAATGGGGCTGACAAATTTTTCTTATTTGTTATTCTGAAACACAGTTTAAAAAATAAACGGGCTATAAATACATCATCTTCTAATGTGACGATGCCACAAATGTTTTTCTTTGATATGACAAGTACTTTGCACATGCAACACACTGTCAACTGTTGTTTTTCCCGCTTTGCTCACGCCAGAGTGAAAGAAAAATATTGAACATTGTGTCAACCGCAAGACCTTGTAGTGAGTGAAGCTTATCAGAAGGCGATTGTGCTCTTTAATGATGAAGTAATTGGTTTCAGCGATATGAAAAGCCGGCTTCTTCTCACGTTCTTGGGGAATCCAACGAGAAAATTTCAGCAAAATATTTAAAGGTCGCTCGCATAAGCAAGGGTCTTCGTTTCGTAGTTTGACGGGCCTTTTTCTACAAAACGAAGACCTTATCGATTTCGCGTCTGTTGCTGTCTGATAAAGCGCTTAGGCCTCTGTAGTTTGACATGTAGGTTAGTCCTAGGTCTAGCTTCTGTGTCTTCGTTTTTAGGTGTTAGGTATTCGTTTCGTGACGACTACACCGGCTGAGTCTGATGAGGATGGTGCAGATGATAGAAGTGGTTTCAGTATGGTTATGCCAACAATTGTTCGAAGAGAAAGAGTATTCACCAGCAGAATGAGAGATTTTCTTCAGACCATGCGAAGGTACATGTAGCCAAAGGGCATCAATCAGTGCTTTTAATTCATCATGTGCAGCATCAGCTTCAAACAACCACTGGATATAGGATTTCAGATTTGTTCACTGGGATATGGACCCAAATTAGACTTGGGATTTGCCCCTATCCCCCCCCCCTTCAGGACCCTCCTAAATGAAGCCACAAGCAATTTCCCTTTCCTTTCCTAACTCAATGTTCTGTTTTAGGTTTCACAAGGCATTAGGGTTCTTTTTGGTGGGAGAAGGGGAATACCAATATATTTATTTCAAGTGTATTTACAAATTTTCCAGGTCAAATTACTATTGCTTTTCACTTGTTTGAAAAGGTAAATAAGGAGATGATATTGTGTACAAAACATAGTCTCCCTTTTTTCTCATTTTTTGGGGGGGGGCGGGGTTAGCAGGCCGATTGGGTGTCAGTAGGCAAGTAGCGTGGCTGACGTTCTTACAACGTTTTGACGTCCTCTGTGCCGTATCAGAGTCCACGCGAAGGGCCGAATAGAATCTATTTGTTTTATGCACTTTGTCTTGATATCGTTTATCCTGCACAAAAACACTCTTCGCACTGCTGATTTGCGTGCGCAAAACTTTGCGGTCCGTAAAGCCAATCGTCCTCTTGTACAATCACAACTCCGCTAGTCCAATCAAAACGCACGTTTTTAATACTGAATTGCCCTTTCTCCGCATTAGAATTGTATCTATTAAAAGATCAGCGAAATATTTAAATTTAACTGTTTCTCAAGCGACGTACCGGTAAATTTATAACCTAAGCGCTTCATAACACTTCCGCAGTGCTTTTCAACAATTTGTACAATAGTGGAGTTTGTTTTCACTCTCCATTTAAAAGCGATTTTCTTTGAGTCTCGTGTAGTACTAAAAGCATTCACGGAGCCTTTTGGAGATGTATTTCCCACTTGTGTTGTCTAATACACCCATTTCCTGGTGTTATCTAACATCCCGATTCCTGCAAATTTGTAGAGCTCACCGACTGTTGATAAAGGACGAGTAGCAAGATCTTCAAACCGGATTAACTTGTACATCTAACGCGTGGCGAAATTGTATTCAACATCCCAAATGAGATGTCCGACGAAAATTGACGGCAAATGTTTTTCACAAACCATTCTAACTTTCGTCTTGGTTCCAACTGTGGCCTCTTAAAAAAGTTCACAGTCATCAAAGAATTGATAACAGCTCTTGGATCTCGCACCAAATGAATAATTCTGCATTCACTCTCACGGTTTGAGAAACAACTTACTAACGGCTGGTCGCTCCATTGCCCAGTTGGTATTCTCGGCGTAAGTATTTTCATTACAAAAACGCTGTAATTGTGTTTTCAAGCTTCCTCAAGTTCGTCTGAAGTTACCTTGTTACAAACTAAAGATTTCCCGTTTTTGATACAAAACGGAAACGACATCAAAGCAAGGCTTCTATGCCGATCTTTTTCGACCAAGTCCTTTGTGAAGGCGCCATCGTGAAAATTGCACGTCAACACATCCTTCAAAAATTTAGATGCTAAGGCTTCGTAGGGTACCAACGAGAAATTAAAGTCGAACAAAGAGTTTTCGGTGAAATGCAACTGAAATGAATGCAACGGCTCAAACAAATAAAAAACACCAGGATGATGATTAAACACATCGCCTAAAAATGAAGATCCACATCTTGGTAAAGACAAAATGACGACATTGATCCTGCGCTTTGTTGAAACAAGCAACTTAGATCCCGGGAATATTTCTTGGCCTTTGATTCCGTTGCTAAAAACAAGGTTGTCTCCCCAGTTTCTGAATGGGTAGATAAACGTGAGTAAAAGAAACACCAATACTGTTAAACAAAATGTCAGTGATTTCCGCTGAGTAAAGATGCCACACATTTTTTTCCTCGTTTTCTGAGCAACTTGCCTCGTTGTAATTTCAACAACTCTGTAGATCAAAACTGATACGATTTCAGTCCTTGCTAAGGAAGGTTCTTCCTGGTTAATACACTGTATCAAGATGTCTAGAGTTTTCCTTTATCTAGTGCCTCCCTTTCTGTGTGAAAAGAATATTATTTGTTTTGACGAACGTTATTTAACTAACCTAGCAGGCCTGCACCGATCCAAAGCGGCTCTGTGATTGGCTAGTTAGCGAGAACAATAGAAATATTTTTTCGGGAAATGACGTGGTACATGTGTCGTTGCTTATTTCACATTGGCTTTGAAGTCGAATTCTTTGTTTTATTAGTAAACCAACTATTAGGCCCCCTTTCTTCATATGTCACATCATTTCGTGCAAAGTATCCTATTCTTCTCGCTAGCAAGCCAGTCATAGTGCCGCTTTCGATCGGTGCAGGGAGACCTGTTCCTTAAGAACTAGAAGACCTCAAAAGACAACAAAGGATCCTCTCAGTTGAACCTCTGGGTTCTACCGGTTGTACCGAGTGTACGAAGTGTACCGAGTGTACTGGCTGTACCGAGCGTACCGAGTGTACCGAGCGTACCGAGTGTACCGAGTGTACCGAGAGTACTAAGCATACCGAGTGTACCGAGTGTACCGGTTGTACCGCGTGCACCGAGTGTACCGAGTGTACCAAGCGTACCAAGTGTACCGAGTGTAACGAGTGTACCGAGTGTACCGAGTGTACCGAGTGTTCCGAGTGTACCGAGTGTACCGGCTGTACCGAGCGTACCGAGCGTACCGAGTGTACCGAGAGTACCGAGTGTACCGAGCGTACCGAGCGTACCGAGCGTACCGAGCGTACCGAGTGTACCGAGCGTACCGAGTGTACCGAGTGTACCGGCTGTACCGAGTGTACCGGCTGTACCGAGTGTACCGAGTGTACCGAGTGTACCGAGTGTACCGAGTGTACCGTGTACCGAGTATACCGAGCGTACAGAGTGTACCGAGTGTACCGGCTGTACCAAGTGTACCGAGTGTACCGAGTGTACCAGCTGTACCGAGTGTACCGGCTGTACCGAGTGTACCGAGTGTACTGAGTGTACCGAGTGTACCGCGTGTACCGAGTGTACCGAGAGTACCGAGTGTACCGAGTGTTACGACTGCACCGAGTGTACCAAGTGTTACGAGTGCACCGAGTGCATAGAGTGTACCGAGCGTACCGAGTGCACCGAGTGCATAGAGTGTACCGAGCGTACCGAGTGCACCGAGTGCATAGAGTGTACCGAGCGTACCGAGTGCACCGAGTGCATAGAGTGTACCGAGCGTACCAAGCGTACCGAGTGCATAGAGTGTCCCGAGCGTACCGAGTGTACCGAGTGTACTGGCTGTACCGAGTGTACCGAGTGTACCGGTTGTACCGAGTGTACCGAGTGTACCAGCTGTACCGGCTGTACCAAGTGTACCGAGTGTACCGGCTGTACCGAGTGTACCGAGTGTACCGAGTGTACCGAGTGTACGGGGCTGTACCGAGAGTACCGAGTGTACCAAGTGTTACGAGTGCACCGAGTGTACCAAGTGTTACGAGTGCACCGAGTGCATAGAGTGTACCGAGCGTACCGAGTGTACCGAGTGCATAGAGTGTACCGAGCGTACAAAGTGTACCGGCTGTACCGAGAGTACCAAGTGTACCAAGTGTTACGAGTGCACCGAGTGTACCGAGTGTACCGAGTGTATCGAGTGTACCGAGTGTACCGAGTGTACCGAGTGTACCGAGTGTACCGAGGGTACCGGCTGTACCGGCTGTACCAAGTGTACCGAGTGTACCGAGTGTGCCGGCTGTACTGGCTGTACCGAGTGTACCGGCTGTACCGAGTGTACCGAGTGTACCGAGTGTACCAGCTGTACCGAGTGTTCCGAGTGTACCGAGTGTACCGGCTGTACCTAATGTACCGAGTATACCGAGTGTGCCGGCTGTACCGAGTGTTACGAGTGTACCGAGTGTACCGAGTGTACCCGCTGCACCGGCTGTACCAAGCGTACCGAGCGTACCGAGGGTACCGAGTGTGCTGGCTGTACCGAGTGTACCGAGTGTACCGAGTGTACCGGCTGTACCGAGTGTACCGAGTGTGCCGGCTGTACCAAGTGTACCGAGTGTACCGAGCGTAGAGTGTATCGAGTGTACCGGCTCTACCAAGTGTACCGAGTGTACCGAGTGTACCGAGTGTACCGAGTGTACCGAGTGTACCGGCTGTACCGAGTGTACCGGCTGTACCAAGTGTAACGAGTGTACCGAGCGTACCGAGTGTACCGGCTGTACCGGCTGTACCGAGCGTACCGAGTGTACTGAGCGTACTGAGCGTACTGAGCGTACCGAGCGTACCGAGTGTACCGAGTGTACCGAGTGTACCGAGTGTACCGAGTGTACCGGCTGTATCAAGTGTACCGAGTGTACCGAGTGTACCGGCTGTACTGGCTGTACCGAGTGTACTGAGTGTACCAGCTGTACCGAGTGTTCCGAGTGTACCGAGTGTACCGGCTCTACCTAATGTACCGAGTATACCGAGTGTGCCGGCTGTACCGAGTGTTACGAGTGTACCGAGTGTACCCGCTGCACCGGCTGTACCGAGCGAACCGAGCGTACCGAGGGTACCGAGTGTACCGGCTGTACCGAGTGTACCGGCTGTACCGAGTGTACCGAGTGTACCGGCTGTACGGAGTGTACCGAGTGTACCGGCTGTACCGAGTGTTACGAGTGCACCGAGTGTACGGGGTATTTATGTCCACTCTTAATTCAATTAAGAGTGGAAAAGAATTGCTTAAGTGATACCCTGGAAAAGCTACAAACGTAATAATTGGTCACAAATGCAATTAAATCTTCCAATGTAAGAACGACTACCCAGAAATTTAATAAAGCCCTCAAATGTAATAAGGATTGATCACAATAAAACCGGTGCGAGACCATTAAGGGCTTTGTATGTTGGAACCTAAATTTTGAAGTAAATGCGATATTTGATGGGGAGTGAATGCAGAAAAGAAAAGGGGAGTGTGCTACTTAAACTTGCCACTATAGCGTACTGAGTTGCGGCTACAGTAAATGATGGCGTGGACTTGTTTTCCTTTCGAATGACGTTTTGGACCTATTAATTCCCCACTTCAAAGCATATTTTACCACCATCTTTGCACCCAAAATTGGACACGTTTTTTCTGGTATAGCTCTGCCAGAATTTGGTCGATATTCAAAATGGACACACGTATGGATGGATCATAGGAAGCCCAAGCATAATACTTGAACATCATTAAAAATGGCGTTTCAAAATATAAGTCTTTGTATGGGATTTCGAAGCGAACATTTTGAGCAATACATAACAACGAACTAACTGAATTAAGTTCATGAAACATTACATGGTGTTGTTTGCTATCCTTACAAAGCATTTTGGGCAATTTTAGGTCCATTTACTTAACTGTGTTAGTACGTGTATAATACATTGACAAGGAAGGAGTCAATTGGCCCGATTTAGCCACTATCACCGCTCGACACGTTTCGGAATTCGCTCGAATTTACCCACAAATATAGTTCAGGCTCCCATTCTGACTTAGCGACTTGACAAAAGGAAGACATACAAGTGATCTTCTCAAAACCAATTGCACATACCTCGTGTCCCAAAAGAATTATCCACTGCACAAAATCATAATAGCATCTCAAAATAAGCCGCCATGGATCCGTGAGGATCCCGATAGCCCCGTCTGACCGCGGTCGGCAATGGTCACCAGTCAAATCATGCCCTTATGGGGAGGGCCACGCTCGTTTTGGTCGTGTTACAATTGTAGTAACTATGACCCGGTAAGGACACAAAATTGTCGCTCCAACGTAGTCTGGTTCGCGCGAGAATGGTGGAATCGCTGCGCGGGACTCCGTGACCTTATGGAGAGAATTAAGTTAGCGAAAGAAATTAAAACGGTCTTGGCCGTTAGAAACTGAAAATGAGTCAAGAAAAAGAGAAAGTGAATCGTGTTTCTCCTTCCTCCTATATTTCTATTCATGCGTGGTAAATTGAACATATTTGCGATGATGTACAAAACGTTTGTAATACAGGTCAGTCTACTGCGTTAATTTTAAATACGTACTCTGCGTGAATTGAATGTGTTCAATTTTTTGGAATCGTCGATAGGTTTTATATACCACTGAGGTATATTTTTTCGAACCGAAGTCGGCAAATTCATTTAAATTCATATCCTCACGCGCGTGAAAATGTTTTATTTTAAAATTGTTATAATTTTATATACAATATCTATTTCTATATTTGCATGAACAGTCCGGGCCATAACCAGAACTGGATATAAATTTCTTGTAATCTGATTGGTTCACACATGACCAAAACATTACGTTGACCGCGAAAGGACTAAGTTCCAGGAGAGAGTACAGCGAAAAACAGATTGAAAGCTTTCCATTTCAGCTCGCAGGTCTTGTTGAAGAAAGGGTTCAAACATAAACATAGACAATTTTCTTCATTCGGATGAGGTCTTACTCGCCAAGTATTAGCTAGGACAGCCGAAGCGTCCTGAAAACTTGCTTACGGCTGGTATGTAATTATATCATCAACGACGACGTTTCGGCCTCTATTGCGCCGAGAATAATTTGCTGCTCGAGTTTATAAAAGCAGAACACGCGGTATTCATTGTCTCTGAATTAAAGTACTCATTCATCAGAGAATAAGCGTAGTCGAAGCTGTGTGGATGTGGGGTTCGGATTGTTGTGAGACTTGCGCCTTACTAAACTGAAGGCGGACAGTACCATTTATAATCTTTCTCGGTAGCCGGCTCTGTTTTGCTTTCGGTAGCTGGCATAAGCTTACCTATATCCCGGCTACATGCGACGGGAGGATTCCGTGCAATTTTATAAACAACGAAGACAGTTAGTTTTTGGCACTGAAAATGTTCTGCCATGCCTGTATACGTGTTTCAGGCGTGCTTGTATAAAAGGTTCAGGATAACCCAGATTGTATGAATTATTGCTTGTGTAGAAAAATTCAGTGGTCACAAATAAAATCGAGCGCTGAAAACTGTCTCTGTAATTGTTAGCTGTGGAAAATCCACTATCAATGAAATTTAAAATTCCAGTGGCCATCCTGAGATGGTAAAGATGTGTTTCACTGCTTAGGCCTCAGAGGCTGATGTTAAAACTGATTACTTTTTATTTTTGTGCATACAGGGTTAAAATGTAAGCTAATTATACATGTATTTTGAGCAGATATAATATATTCTTTCACATCAAATAAACTTAACCAACTGAAAATTCTACAGGATAGGAACTAATGGCCAAGGTATATGTTTTACTGTACTAGTAAGCATACAAGGATTTTGGCCCTGCAGTGAGCACATAAACAAGACATAAGACTTATTTGAGATAGGCCAATGCAATAGTCCCATCCAACCCAGAGCACTTATTAGAGAGGGTTCTAGTTTGAATAGTTAGTGTCAATGCAAAAACAACTGAAAGAAGCTCCTGAATTGGCTTTGGAAATGAAATAAACTATTTCTTTAATTGTTTGCTAGTCCACGACTCAAAGAAGAGGACCTCTTTAATATAGACCCACTTCCTGAGTTCAGATGGCTAGCAAGAACACTTTCATTGCTGATGACACTATCCAAGTTGTAAGTAACCTACACTGATCAGAAGTGTAAGCAAACTGTTCAATCTTGTTTGACGATCGTATTCTCCCAATATCTTTACAGGAAGTACATTTTAAGTTGTGATAAGCTATGCATTGCTAACCAAAGTTTTGATATTGTGACAAGATATGACTTACAAACATTTATGTAAAACAGTAATAAGCACATACAATATGCAGGGAATAATTCAACTTCATTCAAGAAAAATGTTTCCACCCCATGATCACTCGACTTCACCGTGAAATTGTTCAAACCACCCAGGGCGTACTCTCATATGGAAGGAGAGAGGGGTTGTAAACTGCCGATTTGGATATCACTTTGAGTAGAGAGGATGGAATGCTAATAATACATACTACATAATAAATTATACATACTAGTCATACTAGTAATACATCCTGGTATTACTTCGGGTTGTAACTGAAGAAATAAAAATATTTCCATCATTGTTGTGTGCGTGGTGTAGATGTTTCATAATGGGATCTTAACGCAGTCAACTTCTGTCATGTCCAGATTGGTCTCCTCTAGGATTACAATTAAAAAAAATCTGGAGAGCAATATTATTCTTGACCCACTGGAGTTATGCCACAGGTGAAAAGTCTAAGGAATGCCACTACTATCATCATGTAAGAAAATGTTATTCTAATCTCCCCGGGGAGAGGACTCATCCACTTCCCTAGCTTGTCTATTAAGCAGGGTATGCAGAGCAGTGGGAAGGTTGAAGGCTAAACTTAGGAATGCTTCCATTTCATTCTGTAGTTTTGGGGGCAGTATAGGTATCATCCCCTTCGAGCGATGCCAACATTTCCTTTGACTCCCCAGTGCTCTGCATTTTCAATTCCCCGCCTGGCAACCCCACACGGTTATTATAGTTGCACAAAAATAATGAAAATGCATTACTAACAATGCTTCTTTTCACAATAATTTATTAAACTGTAAATGGTTTGAACCCAGGAGTCATATCATAATTCGGTAAATTGTGATCGTCTGGGTGAGTGTAGTCCTGAGAAGGACTGTTTGAGGTGACATTGACTGACGATCTCGTCGACCAATCAGGACAACGACCAGAGACATAACATCTACTGACGATTCACAGTTCACTTGACTCTGATGATGACTTCCACTCAGGTTGTCGAAACCTCGGTCAATGTCACCTCAAACAGTCCTTCTCAGGACTACACTCACCCGGACGATCACAATTTACTGAATTATAATAATTTATTATTTATGCAAACATCTTCCATCAAAACACTCCAATTGTGCCAGTTCTTCTAGGTAAGCAGCTCTGTATAACCTGGAAAAAAGCAACTCTTGTTGATAATTCTGAAGTAACCTCTGAGCATGTTGTTGCAAATACTTTTTTTTCTTAGTCTTGTTGTATTATGGTAAATAGCAAATTAGTAAATTAATTTAAATAGACAGTAGAAAACAAAATGATGCAAGTCTTCAAATCACATCAGCATCAAACAAAAAACAACACCAGTTTACAGCAGTGCCAGAAGTGAGAGCTGACCGAGTAAATAAAATATGTCAAAATTTATTTGGAAGAAGAAAATTTAGGTCGTGAATAAAAACATCTTGTAGCTGCTTCTGCAAGAAAGCACCACAAATATTCTCCAAAAAGCACATCATGTTGACCTAGATGATGAAATGAGCATCTTAAAGCCCATTTAAATTTCTACTGCCAGAATATGATACAACATTTTACTCTGTATGCTGCACACAGCTTTTATAATCCTAATTTCCCACGACAGTAGAGAACCGTTTCCAATGCGGCCTACAGCTTGCAGGGTCTCGTCTCCCATGTTTTTTAGTTTTTTTTTTTACTCCCACACAATCTACAATCACGGTGCTTTTCCTTGACTGCACGGGAAAAATGAACACAGCGTGAAATTCGAGTCACAGCATCATCAAGGACTGGCCGTAAGGTTTTTCTCTGTGATGACATTTCTTATGGTGCCTACGTTTGCATCTTCAAAAGCCTTGGACCCAGAGACGCAGTCATGGACCCACACAAAAATAACACCATGTAAAAGCAAATTTCATACACATTAACGACATATTTTTTTCACAAGGGACAAAAAATGCTACGTACCTGATTTTTCCATTGATGTGGCGTCCTGTCGAGTCGAAAACAGAGCAAAAAAAGCACAAAATGGCACGGTTTCGGCCTCCCAACTCGTGAAAGCTTCGCAAAATGCCATTTTCTTCTCCACTCAACAAATCTCTATTGTTCTATTCTATTGTGAACAAAGCCTTGTGGGAAAAGGCCGCTTTTTGGCCACAAAAAGAGCTCAGAAAAGAGTATGTATAGTGTACCTAGCTTCGGCGGCCATATTGCCATTTCTCGTGACGTCACCAGATATCCAATTCTGGTTATCCGCCGCACTGATGAAGCCGGTCAGGTAACCTACTTATTAAAAAAACAAGAAAATATACACCCTGAAAATGGATATAAATTCAGAAATGGGAATGATTTATTTTTGCTATCCGCTTGTAACACGCAGCGATTTTCTCACGCGAACCAGACTACGTTGGAGCGACAATTTGTGTCCTTACCGGGTCATAGTTACTACAATTGTAACACGACCAAAACGAGCGTGGCCCTCTCCATAAGGGCATGATTTGACTGGTGTCCAGTGCCGACCGCTGTCAAACGGGGCAATCGGGATCCTCACGGATCCATGGCGGCCTATTTTGAGATGCTATTACGATTTTGTGCAGCGGATAATTCTTTTGGGACACGAGGTATGTGCAATTGGTTTTGAGAAAATCACTTATATGTCTTCCTTTTGTCAAGTTGCTAAGTCAGAATGGGAGCCTGAACTAGATTTGTGGGTAAATTCGAGCGAATTCCGAAACGTGTCGAGCGGTGATAGTGGCTAAATCGGGCCAAATGACTCCTTCCTTGTCAATGTATTATACATGTACTAATACACAGTAAGGTAAATGGACCTAAAATTGCTCAAAATGCGTTGTAAGGATAGCAAACAACACCATGTAATGTTTCATGAACTTTATTCAGTTAGTTCGCTGTTATGTATTGCTCAAAATGTTCGCTTCGAAATCCCATACAAAGTCTTATATTTTGAGACGCCATTTCTAATAATATTCAAATATTATGCTTGGGTGTCCTGTGGATGGATCTGTCCTTGCTGTGTTAGCTTAACCTGCGATCAGGCTCTATTTTCGTTTCGCTCGGTGAAACATTCAGGCGGGACAGGCGAAACGAAAAATAGAGCCTGATACAATTCTTCTACGGAACGTCTGCCGCCCACTTTTTTGATTGATTGACATTCAACAAAACAGCCAATCAAAATTTCTTCTGCTTGCACGATCCTCGGCATGCAAATTTCCCATAACGGCAATTCGCAAAAAGTCACGCAAATGTGGCAAAATAAGAAAATCATAGGCTACCATATATCTTCTAGGCACAAGCACTCAAATTTACACGATTGCTAACTTGAAGGTTCCGGTATTGTACATGGTTGCTCTGTCTGAGCTGAAACTGAATGAAAATTCAAAACACGACGAGGTTGTCATGTACCAAAATATGCTGCATTCTTGAATCCTTTCCCATTTCAGGTGGTATCCGGAAATATTCTCTTCGCATTTGTCACCGATTTTCCGCGTAAAAAACCTTGGGCAATTAAGAGAAATACCTCCAGTTTCATTCTTTAGAATAAAGATATAAATAAAACCGTTAATAAACAAAGGAGTATTTTGTAATGTAATTTAGTTCCAGAAGTGATAAATATTTGAGATTAGCAGCGAATTTTGTCTCTAAACAGCAGCGAATTTTAAAACGTAGAACATTTATTATAAAACTAGTCAGATCCTTTGGTGTCAATGTCAGAGATCAATAAAACGACATAAGTATTAAACAATGAATGAATAAACTAAAAATCGTTATTGCGACTTGATAGCGGCTCTCGCCAAATATCGGTTTACCGATTGTTGATCATTCTTGGCGAAAGATACTTGTTCGTCTGCTGTTCGTTTTGTTTCGTAAAACGCGGAAACAACCACTACTCTGTTCATGTTATCAATACCAGGACATACTAGCTGAAAGACGTCAAATGCAAATTCCGAGACACGATGCGATAAAACGGAATACATACTTCACTGTTGCTGTACTTCTCTACTCCAGGTGAGAGACAGCTTGCGTCAAACCGAACGCCATTCTCAGGAGAGAAAGAAATGGTGACAATTCTCCTAGAACGACGAGAATTTATTAGAGCAACACATTTTTACTTCGGGAGACTTGTTCCTTGGTTGTTCCTTGGCAATGGCGGTCGGATCGACGTCTTGTAGACAATTTACTTCCGTTGACAGCTCTATTGTTAAAGGGCCAATCAGATTGCGAGATTCCGCGGCCAAAATTTGGCCGCCGACACGAACTTCTGTGAGAGATTGTATCAGGCCCTATTTTAGCGAGCGACCAACGTAAGAGAATATGAGAGCGATGCTGAAATTCGGCCTGATCGCAGGTTAGTGTTAGCTGCTTATCAAAACAATCTGGTGACGTCAAAAATGATGACGTCACAAGTGATTCAATGTCTCCCGTCGAAAACGTCCTAAAAATAAGCCTCTTGGCGGGAAAGAGTTAAATCTTAGAGAACGTTTAGAGGTTTGCCTTAAGGTATCAGGGTACCCCAAATGACAACATTGCGTTATCACCGTCTGAGCATCAGGCGTTTCATAAAAACCTAGACAAACTATACATTTTCTGAAAGCTTAATAACTCAAGATTACGAAAACATATTTATATAAAGAAAACAGACAATTCTGTTGAAAATATAGCTAACGTTTTTCAAAAGTATACCGTTCACAAAATCGGTTCCGCTCCACTCAAAAGTGGTCTGGAGAGTAAGGCGAACATCGTGCCGAATTCTTCACACCTTTGTCTCAAAAACCGTGTCTCGGAATTTTTTTATCTGGCCTGGTTTGTTTTCTGCACTCAGTTTAACTTTGAAGTTTAAAAAAACACCCCTTCTCTTTCTTTAACGGATCATAACTTTTGAGTGAACATAAAAAATAAAATTTGGAGACACGGTTTTGGTGTCAAATTATCTGGCAACATTCTCGCCAAATTTGAGCTAAATTGGTTGAAAACTCGCTGAACGCGAACTTCAAACGTGCCCTCAATTTCTTGAAAAGTTGGGTTTGAGAAAAAAGGCAAAATAGATGTGGAGACTTTTTGCGGCCAATGAGATTAAAACACCTAGGTGTCAGGATAATAACCTGCGGTTTGATAGAGGGGAGGCTCAACTTACCTTATAACAATAGCGCAAACATGCCGCCAAGAATGATGTCATATTTTTATCGGAAAGCGACTTTCGTTCGGGTTCTGTGTACGCGTGCCGTTCAAAGGGCCTTAAGCACTGGAAATTTTACCCTCATAATTTCACGTCGGCTGTACAATGCCGAAGACATCAACAACAAGAAAGGGTAAGACTAATCAAGCTGCCGCAACCCGAAAGACGAAAGTAAATGCGAAAGTAAAGCACGTTGAAACCCACGAAGAAGCCGCCACGTGCTCGGCTCAAGAACTAAGAGAGAACGTCCTGTCACAAATGCAAGCAATTGGGTAACAACAAACTTCTTTATTACTTGAGACAGGACTTTTACAATTTACTTTTTCGAGGAAGGTCACGTCCGGGTGACAAACTCGACAACAAACCTCTTCATCGAGCTTTTCTACGAGCGTTTCGCCTAACATGATTGTTCTTCCTTTCAATCGTTGCCACGATTCTTCACAGTATTGTCCATCACCTTCTCTTTCCGTGTCTTGCAACGGCTCTGCCGTAATCTTTAAGCGGCTCGCAGACAGTGCGTTCTCGTTCTTCCATAGGTTCTTCCAACCACATTTCTTGATTATAAATACACCAGCTTTTGTCGCTTGTGCAAAGTTTTTCGGCCCACACCGAGCAAAACTCTTTTGTATGATTACGCTTTGCCGTATTTTCTTTTTGGTAGAGGCAAACAGGCAGGATCTCTCCCTTCTTTACTAGTAGCTCATGTTTTCCACGCAACATACCCTTCGATAACGCGGAAATTGGTACGCAATCGATCTTTATCTCATGTCAAAACATCAGGGTCCTCTTATGTCACATGGTATTTTCGGCAATGTTGACAGATGACTGTCAACACGTAATTAGAGGAAATTAATGGCTCTAACCTTTTTTCGTCCATAACTTTGCGTAGAGACAATCTTTTTTTCTGAAACTTGTTGTAAAGGAGAGTTTTGAATAATATCTATCTGAAAATGACAAAAGCGTATTTTTTGAAAAAGTGGACAATTTTGGGGTACCATGATACCTTAAAAGATGGTGAATTTGGCATGGCTCTGCCGAACTGGTAGACTATTCCAAATAATACTGGCCCAGTGAATAAATGAATTGTTAGTGCTTTAGAACGTGTGTGTTCAAATTTCAAATTTCAAATTGGTTATATCCTTGCATACGGTGAAATTTGAATTAACCAATCAGCATTCAGTAGGCGGGAAAAACTGTGGTGTCCTGACGTCACGCAGATTTTGTGCTCTTCGCTTCGATTTCTGCGTGATCAGCGAAGTTCATACTGTGGACATGCGGTTTTATTTCAACGTTCTTCAAATTAACCGCTTGCCTTACTTCAATTTATTAAAGTCACAACTATCTGCAATTATATGGTCTGGATGAGCAAGCAGAATCGATTCAAAACTTTTTTCTGCGGCCGGGAGACTTGGCTAGCTGGACTTGAATGCGAAGGAGGTAAAAGTTTTCCTCTTGTTCTACTGAATATCATTTTTCACAAGAAACTTCACATCCCTTTCACTCTCCTTGGCATCGTTTATCACATGGTTGTTCGCTAACTGAGCAGCTCTGAGTAAAGTAGGGTACAATCCGTCTTCTGTGCTTGTAAAGCCATGATCTTTGGTCACTTCATACTTGTTTTCATCGAGTACTTCATGTCTGGTTTTAATTCACACCAACTTCCAGCTGTGCCTGCACCTGTGATTGCCTGCTGTCAACGAGATTGGTCTTATCGGTTAGGGAAAAGTGTTCTGTTCGTCAGATCAGAAATACATCATGAATGTTTGACAAATTTGATCTACGGTCGTTGTATGGTTGCACTACACAGCTGATGCTTCAAATTGGAAATAGGCAAGTTTGCATAATTTTCCACATATCCGGAGACGAACGAAAAGGCCTTTTTGGAATTTGGAGCTTCCTTGCTCATCGTAACAGCGAAAAGCTCGTAGTCAAAAGTCGCAGAAAATTTACTTTTCTTCTCAAAAGTCAAAACTCACCTGAAATTCAGGCCAAGCAAAAAAACATGCGGACCGCCTGGGAAACGACACTTTCGTTTGCTTTATTCACCAAGGAAAGTCAAAATAATTATTACCTAGCCCTTCTTTCTGAGTGGGGAATTAACTTGACTAACTGGATTGGAACAGTAATTGCAGGAACAAAGTTTATTTAGTCAAATATTGATATGTCTATTTTCTTCTCGCTTCAATTTCCACGCCAGATAAGGTATCCTTCAAAACTGGCAATCAGTCGACTTTTACAGACAGAGAGCAAAGAGAGGAAAATGTGTAATTTCTCACGAAATTTCAAGAAGATTTAAATTGTTATAATTAAAAGGAACAAGTTCGAGAACTACTCTAGGATTCAGGCAGGAGAAGTTTATTCAAAAAGGAGAAGTGAAAGTAATTATAAAAGAGCAAAATATAGGTCACAGCGGTCCTGCATCAGTCCGCCGTACCGAAAGAGATTTGGAATTATAAAACTTTGCGTTACGTCGGATTCGTTGCAAAAAGGATGAACCGATAATCACAGGCGACTCTAAGAGATAAAGTTGTTCTTCAGAAACCAATTAACAAATTTATGATCCTGCTGCTTAGTATAAGCTTATTTCTTGGGTGGTAGCCCGGGGTGGTAGTTGCATTATTAAAGCTACGTAAACGTACCTTCAAAAACATGGGCGACTTAAATCAGAAAATGGGAGAGTGTGATAATTTTTTCTTTCTCAACAAGCACTCGTAACGCCATTCAACTTGTAACGATGCTAATGTCACTTCAACTTCTGTTTTGTAGATCATACAAAACCACTAAGAGTCTTACTGGAATTAATAGCAGTTTTGTAGGTCTCTTGATGGCGTTGTTTTTTCTCCGAATCTGATCCCAGTGGGGCCTGCTGGAAGTAGAGCAGCTCGAGTCAACTCTTCTGATATAAGGAATAAATTCTGGTGTAATATTACGGTTTTAGACGGTTTTAGTCATCGTCTTGTCGCTCTTCTTACCCTTTAAACAATGCACACTTGTAATCCACACAAAACAAACGCTAGCGGCTTCGGTCTTCCTACTAATTTTTACCTTTCTTGCAAGCGCAACAACACAACGCTATTGGAAAATACCCTGCCTTTCTGGGTTTGTTTGAATGGATCGAGAACCCTGTATAGCTTCAGTCGCTATAAACTCTTCATTTTGCTTACAAACACAAAATACTGGAGTTTCCTCTGTTTTCATTCGTAGCATTCTGAACCGTAACCGGAAACGAGGACCCAGCGCATTTCGCAGAACACAAACAGGACAAGGACACCACAGTTTTGACTGCCGCTCGTATCGCGGGCGCAGTTGCCGTATACAAGGATGTTCTGTAAAAAGACTCCTAATGCTATCTGGGTGGCGGATCCAGGGTTTTTGAAGGAGGAGGGGGCTGACCAGTTATAAAGATATCGGAACAATCCGAGACAAAATCGCCTCAGATGTTTTGTTCCCGTTTATAATTTCAGGCTTAAACGACCCCAAAGAGGGGGGTGGCTAGCAACCAAATCCACCCATCCCCTGGATCCGCCCCTTGTTTGGTAGGCAATGCAAGCAATTCTCCTTTTGTAAATCGAAGATAAAGAGTTCCATTTAGCCTTACTCAGTACTTCATGCTTTGGGACAGATGGACTTATAACTAAATGTAAAGAAGATCCTCGCAGTTATTAACGCAACTTATGCAGTTGCGAAAAGAAAGCCTGAAAAAATCAGGCTTGCCGGGATTCGAACCCTGACCTCTGCGATCGCAGATTTTTACATTTATTTCTTCATTCCGCAGTTCAAATATATGAACTTCATATATTCATAATTTCAGATGGACTTATGTTATGGATCAATCTAGCAACACGGATATAAAATGGGGTTGGAAGGCCTACGCGACTCCTGCTTCACGTCTTTGTTCGCTGCGCCGTATCTCGGTCTTTTGACCAATTTCAGCAATTTTGCGTCTTGTGCTTTTGTAGTGGGTTTAGTTTGGAGGATTTTTATTTGGTGACTGAATTGAGCCGTTACAACTAAGGCGTCGCACTTTTTAAGACTTTGATCTCTAGGTCATATCTCATCAACTTTCTGATAACCGGTGGATCAGTTGTGGCTCGCGCGCACTGTTTGTTATTCTCAGTTAAATTTGACCTCTGATCGTTTGTTAAGCAATTCAATGTGGTTTCTATGCCTCTTTCTGCACATTAGGTACGTTGAATCTGGCTCGTATAGGAACTTGATAGATAGCTTTTACCAACATTTTCATGGCAAACATCGAAACAAAAATACTGAGCCAAAGCAGAATAAAACGAAACCTACAGTAGGGAAACGTTTCATCGATGACGGGACATCTCTATGGGACATCGGCAAACAAGAAATAGATTTATTTCTTGAACAAGCAAACAGTTCTCATCCAACAATAAAATTTACAGCTGAAATTTCAGACAAGGAAATCACATTCCTTGACACAGTTGTTTATAAAGGAGAACGATTCAAAAAAGACGCTATTCCTGTCACAGAAACTCACTATAAACCGACTGAAACATTTCAGTACACACATTACACCTCCTGTCACCCACCAGGTGTCAAAAGAGGTTTTATCAAAGGCGAAGCTATTAGACTTCTACGAACAAATTCCTCGGAAAAAAATTCCCAGGAATCTCTCTCTAATTTCAAAACACGTCTCCTCGCGCTTGGATACCCTAAAAACGTGGAGAGAATATTATCTGAAGACTCCTTCGCCGGAAGAGAGTCGGCTTTTGAAACAAAAGAAAAAGACTCACGAGCAAATATTACCATTTGTCACAGCATATCACCCGGGAGTTAAAAACCTAAAAAATATATTGATGCACAAATGGAGTTTAATTCAAAATCAGTCATTGCCGACGACCATTTTCAAAAAGCCTGCTATTATATCATACAAGAGAGACAAATCGCTATAAAAAGACATGCTCGTGAGAGCAAAGCTTTGAAGGCACAATAACTTACACGTCGCAAACAAAACTCCACAGTAGGGAGTCTTTGCAGGCCTGTCGCGATTGTTATACATTAGAGTTCTCCCTCGAGAAAGCCTGTGGTGTGATTGGCTCGGTACACCCGGTACGGAAATGCTTAAAGCGGAGCAAAGCGGAGCAAAGCGGAGCAAAGCGGACCAATCACAGAGCCGCTTTCGAACGGTACAGGTAAACAGAACTAACCGGCTTCAGAGACATGCAGTCTGGAAGCGATCATGTATGCATGAATTTTTCTCTCTCCCTGCTGGAGATGCACAAACGTAATTGATTTTCAAGCACATCACGCCAGGTACATTTCTCTGAATGCTTTTTAAAACCCTTTAATGCCCAGTGTCCGCATATAAATGGTCGCCATACATTTGTTGTAGTGCTAGTTGGGAGAAGTTGTCCAAATATCAAAAGAGTTCATTACTGGTGATCATTCCCTTAATTCTCAACACCTGTGCACTTAATTGTGCATTGATATTACAAGGAGAAATCTGTTACTGATCACTATTGAGTTAAGGTGTATAGAGCGCAGAAAACTTGAAAATCTTATCAAACAGGATGCACCGAACGCGCCAAAAAAAGAGATCATTTGAATGATCACATATTTTTTATTTATTTTTAATGTAAATCAAATGCTACAACCGGACTTTATATATTGCTTCCTCAAGGGCTAACTCTACAGGAAGCAATTTTTAAACCTTTAGACATTTAGGATTCGCTGATGGTCAATTAATATACGATTCCATACAAACGTATTCTAGATCATCGCGGTTTTTGTAATTATGCGAGTAACTGCTAGCTGTTTATGATTAGGCCTTTCGAAGATGAAGTTGTCTTTATATAGCTGTGGTGGCTATAACATGCTCTTGTTATTATTCAAATTTCAGCTTGCATAACTACTTTGTCGAATTGTAATTGGCCTCGGCGTTTGTTAAAATCTCCATTATACCAGCGGCAAGCGTTCTATTGCTTTTTGCTGTCTGATTTTATCACTAGGTGGCACTTCATTTTCTCTCTATTCTTTGTTTGCTAGATATCATTGGCTCCAACGCATAGTGAAAATAGTCTTTCTAGCAATGATCGATTATTTTGAGCCAGTTTTCTTTCAACCAGTCTACAAATGGTAAAAAAACTCTAAGTTTGGCTTCGACTCTTCAACAAAAATTGGGTTTGTGTTTTACCGGTAATGACAAGCGACCGGGTTTTCGACAGCATGGTGTTTAATGACCTCTACGAAAAGAAAACAGAAAAATGGTAAAAAAAAAAACTTAAATTCCCGTCTTGTATGTCAAAATACATTTCCCTGTAAAATAAAGCCTTTTTGTAGTTCTTTTATTTTTTTTTCGAATTTCAAGGAAATCTCAGAATTAAATATTGCGAATCGATTCATGGATACTCTTTTTCATCTCATTAAAAGTTTCCAGAGATTTATAAGTAAAAGCATAATGTTGATTCCATCAAGCAGTGCGCGAAACGCAAAACGAAAATTACGAATCACTCGCCTCCAAATTGTGAATTACAAACGTTTCTAACCTCCTTGCACCAGGAACTTCGCACCATCGATGAAGAAATTTCCTGATGAATTCTCTTGTAGGCGTCTTTTAGGCCCCATGAATATCGTCTATAGAAAAAGAAATCAGTATAGCTGCTACCCACAACGAACAAACTCAATGGCAGCACCAAACATTGCGCTGATGTGCGTATTGACAAATAAAAGGAATGCAGCCAGGTTGGGAATAAAATGATTATATTTTGAACAGATGGCAAGAAAAAGGATCTTTCAGCAGTAATCCTTGGAGTTAAAGGATTTTTTATTTTTTGAAACAATAGACGGGAACAACCATAGTTGATTCCTTCTACAATCTATTCTTAAAAGTGTGCTGGAGTCTTTAACTGCTTCTTAAACCGTTAACAGGAATACTAATCTAATAGAGAGGCGTAAATTTTGCAAAATCGATTTGATTTACTACGAATTCAGGGAAGTATCAGTAAAATAACAAAAACCAGCAACACAGTACACCTCATCACACAATAAAATAAAGGTAGTAATTCTGCGAGAAGGAATAGCGCTATCATTGTTAACGTCTCTGTGTTCGAGTTTAAACTGCATGTATAAGTTAAACACACTTCAGTCCTCAGGCATCCGTTTATTGGCAATATAAAGCAAAGAAAGAGTTCAGGTTTTTCTTTCTTTTTTCTTTTCTATTCTTTCTTTTTGCTTTTGTTAGCTTTTTGAGAAGCTCAAAAAGCTTTTATCGCAAGACTAAAAGTCCCCACCCCCCCCCAAACACATGTTCTCCCCCCGAAAATAAAAGGACGGAACTTTTGTAAATACTGAACTGATAATTCCCCCCCCCCCACCCCCACCCCCTTCCTTACTATTTTTAATGAGCTGTGGGCCCCCTTCTTAAACGAGCAGTGCTAATTTACCTTGAGTTCGTTTTCCTTCTGCGCAGTGTGTCAGTCGTTAAGGGTGTAATTCTCAAGATAGATGTGAAGAAGAAACTTATAATCTCATACGATTTGTCCAAGTATTTGTATGTTGTGGCAAGCAAAAATTGCCCAGGGATTGCTCCACTGTGGGAGGAGTTAAAACGGCGTATAATTTTGTCATCTCATTGCCTCAATAAATTGTCAAGAAATCGTGTTATGAAAACAATCATCAACAGAGATATTGTATGAGAGCAAATTCTTGAACGAAACGTGACCTAGCTGAGAAGACGGGATATATTTTTAGCTTTTACCAATTTGAAGTCTTTTTCTTTCAATATTGATGTACGTTCAATGATCTTTCACCATCTCACGTTTTTTTTTAATGAATTTAATGGAAAACCAGACATCACGATTTCAAAAAGCAATGTTTGCATACCGCGTTTCACAAGCGTTTGGACAACTGGTTAGTTTTTACCCGTACCAAGGGAAGCTCCTCATTCACAATACCTTTCCACTGCGTCACTCATGGTGAATTTGAGGCCTGAAAAATAGCATCGGCGCTTTGCCTTCTTTTAAGATGGCCAATTCTTTAATCGCAGCATATTTTTCACTTGTCTTCTTCTGTTATATTTGGGAGGGAGAAACAGAATTTCCAGGTGAGAATGTAATCGTTTTACAGTTCAACCTAAGCAAGGCTTCTAAGCTCCTTCTGAGCTTTCGCTTATCCAAATACGTATTGTATTTTGCCATCACTACTGAAATTCCACTAGCTGGTGTATTTTTCTCACTAAATAATATATTTCAATGCTTAATGTGCACACGTAATCACCATTTTTCTCTTAAGGTATCAGGGGCCCCAAATGACAACATTGCTTTTTCACCGTTTGAGCGTCTGGCGTTTCACAAGGACCCTGACAAACTATATATTTTCTGAAAGCTGAATAATTGAAGATTACGAAAACGTATTTAGATAAAGAAAAAACACAACTGTGTCGAAAATAGAGACTACGTTTTTAAAAAGTACATCGTTCACAAAATCCGTTGCGCTCCAGTCGAGAATGATCTGGAGAGAAAGACGAACATCGCGCCGAATTTTTCACACCTTTGTCTCAAAAACCGTGTCTCGGAATTTTTGTATCTGGCCTGGTTTATTTTCTGCACTCAGTTAAACTTTGAAGTTCGAAGAAACGCCTCTCCTCTTTCTTTTACGGCTCATAACTTTTGAATGAAAGGAACAAATAAAATTCGGAGACATGGTTTTGGTGTCAAATTATGTGGCAACATTGTCGCCAAATTTGAGCTAAAATGGTTGAAAACTCGCTGAACGCGAACTTAAAATGTGCGCCCAATTTCTTGAAAAATTAGTTTCGAGAAAAAAGCCAAAATGTGATTTGGAAACTTTTTCCGGTCTGAGGAGATTAAAACACCTTGGTGTCAGGATAATTACCTGCGGTTGACAGAGGGGAGGCTCAACTTACCGCCTTACAACAATAGCACAAACATGCCGCCAAGAATGGTGTCAAATTCTGCCTGTGCTGTTCAAAGGGTCTTCAAACGCAATAAACGGAAATTTTAAAGTCATAATATCACGTCGGCTGTAAAATGCCGAAGGCATCATCATTTGAGCTGGGTAAGACTACCCAAGCTGCCGGGACCTGAAAGACGAAAGGAAAGGCGAAAGGAAAGCATATTGAAATTTGCGAAGAAGCCGCCACGTGTTCGGCTCAAGATCTAAGAGAGAACATCCTGCCAGAAATGCAAGCAATTGGGAAAAAAATAAACTTCTTTATTACTGGAGACAAATTCCGTACTTTCTTGGACATGCCGACTTTTGCGCCAAGTTGATTCTTTGATACATCTGGCTTTGTAGAAATGTTGTGGAATTTGAATGGATGGATTGTTTTTCGCCGTTCGCGTTACGAAAAGCGAGCTGGCAGTCGAAGCTTATCACACTGACAAGTGAGGAGTCAGGAAGCGAGAGTAATTCCTCAACGCTCGATCGTTTCTCTCTCTCTCTCTTTCACAGATATGATCGAAGCCACTTTGTAGACACACTCGAAATGAGCGGGAACTGCTACGCAAGCGATCGCGTGTCAAAACATCGGGGCCCTGTTATGTCACATGCTATTTTCAGCGTTGTTGACAGATGACTGTCAACACATGATTAGAGAAAATTAATGCCACAAATCTTTTTTCGTCCATAACTTTGCGTAGAAACAATCTTTTTTTCTGAAACTTTTTGTAAAAGAGAGGTTTGAATAATATCTATCTGAAAATGACAGAAGTGTATTTTTCGAAAACATGGTCAATTTTGGGGTACCATGATACCTTACATGTCTCAAAGACCCGCGAAAATCCTAACCAAGATTACAGTGTTATCGCCATATACTAGATTTATTCAACGTTGATATGGGTTTGGAAAACCGTATTGTGCCACTGTTTCAAACTGACGAGGGATTATTTTGAGATATTTTTGAGGAATTGTTCAACATGTGTATTGATGAAATTGATATGTCTCCCATGATAACAAACCTATGAGAAATTATACAATTTGCTTTAAGTCTTAGACAAGAAAGATATGTCCATGCATCATGTTTTTTCCCGCTTCGTGACCATTTTTAATAACCATCTAATGGCAAATTAATGGTCAATCTTATTAACTGACAATTATGGGTGGCAAACTGACATTTACGTGAAATGTCCATTTGCAGTGCTAAAAATTATCACGCATAGCCCCTACAAAATGTGCTTCTCTGTGTTGTAACAAAATACGATCCAACCAAAAATTTCAAAGCTACCGTAATTTAGAGAGTAAATTGGCATGAGAACTTTAAAATGCTTCAGTCCTTGTTATCTAAATCAGTTGCGAATCTAAATTTTTATCAGGGGTAGAATGTTTTGACGCTTAGCTGAATTTGACAATTAAAAGCAATTCCGGAATTAAAATTTGGCGGGAGATATTTGCCCTTACAAAGGGAGTACAGACGTTAACATATACCTCGCCGTTGTACATGGGCGAGATATCAGTGTTTCACATATACAGACGCATATACCTCGCCGTTGTTCATCGGTGAGATATCAGTCTTCCTTATATACAGACGCACCTACCTCGCCGTTGTACATCGGCGAGATACTAGTCTTCGTTATATACAGACGCATATACCTCGCCGTTGTACATCGGTGAAATATCAGTCTTCCTTATATACAGACGCACCTACCTCGCCGTTGTATATCGGCGAGATACTAGTCTTCGATATATACAGACGCACCTACCTCGCCGTTGTACATCGGCGAGATATCAGTCTTTCTTATATACAGACACAGGAGGAGGTGGTTCTATATTAGATAACTTGTTAAATAATAGATATTGCGAAGTTGGCGAATTTTGTCTCGTTCTATATATTGCAAAAGTCACATAATATGTGTTTGTCTGATCACCGCCTTACAAACACTTTACTCGAACGTTTTTAACCAATAAGGTAGAGACAACATTGGAAGGGTATACAGAGGCATCATACATGCACATTTCTAATGTATTGTAAATTTAGGCTCCATCTACTTAAAAACGTAAAGGTTTAATTATATTGTAAACTCATATTTTCTACTACGTCAAGGCCTTCTATCCACATAAAAACGACTACATTGGCCGTGGTAAACGCATATTTACCAAAACACTCCCCACAACGCATATTTACAAAAGCTTCATTTATGCGCCATATATTTTGTGTATACGGCGTAAACGGGTTGGTTCATAAATGCTGACGTCACAACGTTAGACTCGGCCTAAAAAGGAGAACGGAAGGGCTACCTTCGTCTGCTTGTCTTTTGCCTGAGTGGTTTTTGAGCCCGATTGGGTGCATTCAAGTTAACATTGCTTAGCTACAAGCAATCGCAAAAAGACTTGAGACACTCTATATCCATTTTAGCTCATATTTCACCCTCCCAGCTACAACACCTTTCTGCTCCCCCCCCTCCCCCCTTATCAATGTTGTATGGATTTCGAGATGTCAATCAAAGTAACAAGGAGCAACATTGAAAGGGGGAGGGGGGTGTGGTGAACAAACAAGCCTTTGATTTCTTTGCAACAGGCTGCTTTAACGCGAAAGTCCGATTTCCGGGGGAGTGTCTCAACAATTTTGCAAATGATAATCTGCGTAACGGCACATTTCAAGAGATATATGTTTCCTTTGTGGAATATTACGCGTTTAAGAATTGCAGAGGGAAATAGAGCATTTTGAAGTATTCTCCGCGGAAGTAATTAGCGTGACTTTTTCATTCGATTTTCATGGAAAATGGGAGTTCGTGCCAGAGCGATCTGCACCGCCCCATTAGTTGATGTCTTTAGCTAAATAAGGATTTGTTTTTACGTACTTTCCAGAACAAGTTTATTGATACTGTTCAATGATATCCTTAAGCTTTCTTTACGCTTGTAGTTCACGCTTTACGGAGGTAACTTAATTATAGCGATAAGCGTTTGTCTGCACAAGTATTTCGTCATAAAAACACGTACTACATTGTTCGCTCAGAATTAAAAGGGACAGCATCGCTTCAGCTTTCCAGTGTCTTCATTCAACTGCACATTGTATGTACTTCTTGACAACGTTAGTAATTGTTGATATTTTCGTGAGCTAGCTGTAAATCCGTAGTCAGTTTTCTTCCTTACGTATTGTGTGAAATTGGCGTGAAATTCGCGTACGGTGTTTGTTTCGCAACTTGTCAATCGGAAAGCCTGGAAATGGATTTGCTGGCAGAATATGCAAGTGTTAGCGAGTCAAGCTCAAGTACATCTGATGGGAACGAGTGTGAAACGGTAAACACTGATAAAGATTTAAATGCGGGAGCTGTGAGACAGGTGTATCTTGTAATGTACAGAAAGAAATTCCACTTAAACGTGCGAATTCCGGAGGAAAAACAAAAGGAGATTGCTTCATGTCCAAAGTGTTTCGCCACCTTTATTCTACACTGAAAGAACTGTTGCTAAAACTGGCTTCGAAAGAACTGAATAAATGAAATTTACTACTCACGTGATAAACCAACAGTCTACGGTCAACAGCCTGCTAACTGAGAAGATATCTAATAATTCTATTAGTGGACATGGACACGGGACGCAATGTCGACTTTTCTTCCTCCCTGATCTTGGCAAGGGAAAATGTCACTTTCTAGAGATGAATTAGAGAGGCCATCGAAATTCACTGTCAGACCCCAACACTGAATCGCGACAACGGATGCGAGCTCCCGCCGATCTACAGGGGTGTTTTGTCGCGTGGTTTTCACCATCCTAAATCACGTGACAAAACATCCAACACCATCACTTGATAAAGATTCTGCGACGGAGTCGAAAGCTTGTGACTTAGTCAAATTTTGGATCCTGAGAAAGAAACTTTGTTTTGTTTTGACTTATTGATTATGACAGGATCAAGCAACAATTTTTTCACTAAAATTACAAGATATTTGGCAAAGAGCAACTGGCACATGTCTTAGGGGAGAAGGGGTTGGCGCAGTGGTGAGAGCGCTCGCCTCCCACCAGTGTGGCCCAAGTTCCATTCCCGGTCTCGGTGTCATATGTGGGTTGAGTTTGTTGTTGGTTGTCGTCCTTGCTCCAAGAGGTTTTTCTCCGGGTACTTTAGTTTCCCCTCTCCTCAAAAACCAACATTTTTCAAATTCAAATTCGATCCGGACACAGCCAGTGGAAGAAGGGCCACCTAGTGGATCCACTCCTAATTCCTATTTATTTATTGATTGATTTATTGATTGATTTATTGATTTATTTATTTAGTTAGTTAGTTAGTTAGTTAGTTAGTTAGTTAGTTAGATAATTACTCATTTATTTGTTTGGTTATTTGTTTGTTTATTTGTTTAGTTATTTATTTGTTTACCTCTTTCATTTTTCTAACGTTCTTCGGACATCTAGCATGTGTCCTACTGGTGCTTTACCAAATGACTCAGCTTGCTGTTTTTATTTTCGTTAACAACCAGGTGACTGTGATCAAATCATAGACACTGCTCTTGTGCTCGACAACTCAAGAAGCATGAAAGCGAAACAACGCAATCGGCTGTCAGTGTTCCTGGGTAATCTGGTTGATACAATAGGTGTGTCTTCGAAAGGAAATCACTTTGCTGCTGTCACGTTTGACAGAAATGCGAGAATCGTCAACAAATTTAACGACACGCAGTACCACAATAAAACGAACTTGAAAGCTCGGTTAAGAGAGGCAATACAAAGCAAACCACAAAAACATGGAGCTCGTACAGATCTAGCCATGAATCTAGCAGTGAATTCTGTATTTATCCCTGAAGGCGGAGACAGACCAAATGCCACGAATGTCATGATTATCGTTACTGACGGAAAACCGTGGATATCCAGTGGTGATAAAGAACCATTGATTGAATTCGCACAGTCCACAAAAGCAATTGAGGTAATGCATATTTCACCACAATCGTATTCTTTACAATAACTGTGAGAATTCCGGCGTGCTGATTGGCTGTTACTAATTGTCAATGAGAGTATAGGTCATAAAGCTGACGTCATACCCTTGCGAACTGAATTCCCAGAAAAGATGGAATTCCTAGGAATTCTTAAGAATTCCTAGGAACTCCAAACGATTCCAAGACATGCAAATTAGGAAAAACATAAAAGCTTGGAATTTCTGGGAATATCTGGCAATGTGTTAAAACTGTACTTGGAATTATTAGAAATTCCTAGGAATTCCCAATAATACCAAAACTGACAATGAAAGGGCTTGGGAATGTCTGAGAATATATGCGAATGGCTAAATTAAATGGCTAATGGGCCAATAAAAATGGTTGGGAATTTATGAGAATAAATAGGAATGACTAAATTAAATATGAGAAATATTGGCAATTTACTTGGAATAGCAACTTTAAGTCCCTGACTTAAATACTTGACAGACTTCAAGTTGAGGATATTTCAGTAAAATGTCTTTGGAACTTCCAGGAAGTTATAAAAAGGACATTTAATGTATCACACAGTCAAACAAGTCTTAACTTGTTTTCTAAACATTGAGGTATTCCTGAACCTTTGAGGACAGGTCAGGCAAACAAAATTGAAAGGTACATACATGACTCAAAAATTAATAAATAAATAAATTCCTTGTGTAAATTATGTGTTAGTTCGCTTGTTGAATTGAGGACACCAACTGAATAAAGGATGAATACGTACATGTACCAAAGCAGCAAAAGCATCTTATTATGCTACTATTTTCTGTTCACAAAAAAAGTATATCCTTAAAAATTGTCCATGACACAAGTAACTGTAAAGTATCTTTAAAAAAATATTGTTCATGACACAGCTTCAACCACACTCCATTGAAGTTAGGCAGTGTACTAGGCATGGATTTGCAGAGTTCCCTTTGAGAAAGAACACTTTTTTCCACAATGTCCTCTTCCTTTGCCAGTTGAAATTTACCTCTGAAAATAAAGAATAAAATAAAAGTAAACGAGAAGTCATGAAATGATGCCTTCAAATAAATACTATTATCATACCAGCACACGACCTCACTCATGAAATTTTATTGAAAACATACTCAGGAGATGATGTGTGTAGGGGCAGATACATGCAGGTTGGTGTGAGCTGGTCCAGAAGAGCTGTCCAGCTCCGCACACATTGCCACCTGATTACTATAGTGTGCACGCAAGTCTTCATTCATTTAGTATTTGTCAAGACCTTTCCGTAACTTTCCAATCAAATTCAGCCTTAAAATGGTGGTATGATAAAATACTTCTTGACTACGCTGTAAGTTAGGTCAGGCCGGACGGCAAAATATTTGGATCTCGGTCATGGCGCATGGAACTACTCTGCCCGTATTCCATGCGCTAGAGCCAAATACTTTCCCATCCAGCCCTCCCACTCAGTCAATAAGTACATATTATTATTAGGAGACAATTACACAACAACGACTTTTAAGAGCGTATCACGTAATTGATGACAGGACTTGTGATTATTTCACTCTAATAACTTCACTTTCTTGTGATTTCGTGTTAGTAAAGAAAATGAATACAACAGTAGGTAATGTCGAGGAAGGGATTTAAGAACCCCCAGCCACTTATTTACAAGTGCATCAATGTTTTGAATATGAACAAAAGAGACCATTCTTATTCAATGACATGCAAATGGGGTCAGATATTCTTAATTTTTTGCTTGTCGACCACAGGGTCAGCTGTATCCAATCTTTTGACTGAGTAACAGTTTGATTAATAGTAATGTTTGTGCTGCTGCACTGTATACAAAGGGAGCTGTTGTAAAGATCGTTTCTGAACTGGTTGCAGAACGAGAGTGCTCCTTGATGATATAAAGCTGTATAAACTCAAGCATACAAATAATTCTTTTATTCAACCTATTCAATAGCAAGAAAAGTCGATATCTCCGAATTATATTCTATATTCCTCTAAAAGTCTAACTCATTATTAAAATTTGAATATGTTTCAAATGAAGCTCCCTTTTTTTCACAGGATGTTTATGTGTGGGCGCCATACTCAGCTTTTCTGTCGACACAAAATGGGCCATTCCATGTAATGTCTGCAACTCCCCCCCCCCACTCCCATTGAGGTACAGGGAAATCCTAAAAGGGAAGGGAGGGGGTTTCAAAAGTCATTTATGAAGGAGTAGCTATGTCGGTTCCTTTGATCTCTCAAAAACATCTCCCTTTTTTAGTGGGGGTGCATACATGAAATGGAATGGCCCAATGGCGTCCAACTGCATAAGACATAGTTTAGAATCTGTTCAAGAAATTAAAGATTAATACTGTACCTTTATGTAAGAGAAGGTAGCTCCGCATCGAACACTACAACTCTTCAACCACTGGAATAAAAAAACTATCCATGTTTTCCTTTCTGGCGTACATAAACGACACGGCGATAGCCACCAAATACAAACAATCCGAACACTCCAGCAAAGAATCACTGGTCACTGGTTACGCGCGCCTGCAATTTTGAAGCGTGCGGTTGTAAGTCACATGACCTCTTGAAAGCGGCCCGGTCGCATGGCTGTCTTACCGGTGAGGCGGCCATTTTCAAATTACGTTGATCAATGTGCAAAGAGTTGCAAGTTTATCATACGCGAAAATGGTTTATTACACTATCCTTTTGGACTACTTTCGCTTACGATAAGTGAGGCTCAATCCAAATTGCTTCAGTGGAAGTTGATTGTAAAGATGGTGGATAATTGTTCGATTCAAGATGGTTGTAAACGGACTAACCGATTTCAAGGTGAGTAACTTACATTTTATTCTCTATCGAGGGCTTAAACAAATTAGTTCCCTTCTTTGCGACATTCTGCCAAATGAGTGTAACAAGCCTTAATACAGTGTGTAAAGCGTGCAATTCTTCAAGGAACAGAAATCAAAAGGGCCGTTGTTCAGTAAAATTGCCCCTAGGGTGGACAGTGTTAATTCTCACTGGTTAAAAGTAATAACGAATTCAAAACCATGTGTTAGTAGAGTGACTAACGCTTTTCATACTGTTTATTTGAAGGTAATTTCATGTTGCCTACACGCTAAGCAACAATTCAGTTTCTCTCAGATATGTGAGCACATTAAATTGAATGCATTAAAAGCCTACATCTGTAAATTGTTCTTCAATGACCAGTCAAAGGCGATTGAACTTGAAATGAACATACATTTGCCAATTTAGAAGGAGTGAGTTCTTAAACGTTTTGTGTGATTTAAATATATTATTGATTTTTTAAATCAAAGATACTGATATGTAACAACATGATTTCATAAAATTAGAATGAGACCTAGAATAATAGCAACATAATAGCAACTTCAGGTCTTTCCCATTTGCATTTGACAATGCTCCAGTGGCTTAAGGTGGAATTTTGTGCATTTCTAAAAGTTTCCTTTCAATCAACCAATCCAATCAACAATTTTAAAGTGGTTACCAGATTCATGGGTTTGTTCCAAGCATTTGTGAATGTCCAGTGTGTGCCTAGATACATGTACTGAGCAATAATTTATCATGTGGGCATATAAAACCCCAAAACGTGAAACTCACATTGTCAAGAGGGTTAAAGACACATGTTTGTTTGAAGCAGAGTTCAGCCATCTATTACATGTTGCATAGCTTTAAAAATGTTAAAACTTCAATTTCTTGACGAAAGGGGTCTTTGGATCACACTCCGTGATGCGAAACACAACATCCTGCGACAGAATTAAACACAATATTAAGCCGGACCGGGCATTACAAACATCAGGAAAGAAACTCATCATGTTGCAGATTATAGTAATTTAGATTCTTTAATAATTGTCTGTGACAAATTGAAATATGAGAGGCTGAAAAACCTATTGAGTTCTTAAATGAGGTAAATTCAACATACCTTGTATGTCGCTTAACAGACAATCCGAGGTCATACATGTATTTAACTGAACTCCATCATATAGTGATCTGAGAAAGATTGATGTGACCTCAAGATCAAAGTCTTGGAAAGCGACATTATTTTAAGTTGTAATGCTCAATTCAGTCACCATTTGAAAATCCTCCAAACTAAACCCACTACAAAAATGCAAGAAGCAGCATTGGTCGAAAGACTGAGATACACACATGTATATAAAGTGCAGTGGACAAAGATGTGAAGTACAGTGTAGGAGTCGTGCAGGCCTTCCAACCCCATTTTATAACTGAAAAATTCACATGGTCTTTGGGTAGGGTGTGATGAAGAATTCTTGTTACCAATTTGGCAACGAATTTTCAGGATTTGGTTGACAATGCAGAAAGTTTAGGCACATTGGCAACTTTATTAGGCGCAATTTCGTGCCCTGTGTAAAGTGTGTTGAACTGACTCTAGTTAGCCTGCGAGCAGGCACACTTAGTGTGCTATTCGCGTGAGTATCTTGGCGGCAGAAGTCGGTGAGCAAAGCGAGCCAGCGAGAAGAATGGGGCGAGGAAAAGTGAGCCTGCACGAAAGCCGTTGAATTTTGAATTCCGCCCCTGTGAGGTGACAAGTCTTAACTGTCAAGGTATCAATTATCTAACCAATCAGCAAGCGAAGCAAAATTTAAACAAATGCCACAGCAGATTTTTACACTCGAGAGGATCGAGTTCTTTATGAGTGTGCCAGAATAGTGTAAAAGAAAATTATAAACACAGTTGACAATTTTTGCCGCATTTAAATTAGACTTGCCACAAGTCGACCTCACGAGTTTCAGAGCACAAAAGCCGTAAAGTGAGTGGAGCAAGCTTTTTAGGCTGCGAAGCGGTGGAGCGACAAAGTCCTACAACAAATAAAATGGGACAAAGGACTTTTTTGAAAGTGTACATTTTAAAAATGTGTTCTATTCGAAATCAATATACACTGTAGAAGTTAAAAATATCAAACTCCAGGGATATGAAACTTGCAATAACAAAGAGTATCGAGCTGCTACCTCAGAAGACTAGTCACCCTTACATTATGCGTTGCAAACATCTGTAACCAGGAACAAGCAATACCATCTTCCCACAATGACAAATAACCGAACTCAGTGTAACAATGACTGCAAGATAATGCCCATTGCATGGTCAAAAAAAGATGTTAAATTTCCTATCATTACTGAGATCCCAAGAAGATAGGCTTGAAAACCACCATGCACTAAAACCAGTGTGGCTGATATTCCAAAAAATTACACAAAACTGCAATCGCTAACCAGACGCAACCAGCTGAGTCACGTTAAGAAATTGAATCGATTGAAAAACTGACAGACTGTGAACAGTTGTCCTATTTTCCTTCCCGCTAAAATTAGAATAAGAAAGATACTGCTCGCAGTCTAAGAAACCGAGAAAGGTGACAACCAGTAACACCACTTTGCTTGTTATTTGTCACAATAATAAAGTCTGTTATCATGTGTCATTTCAAACCAATCAGAATGCTGCGTTCATGGATGAATGCGGAGAATTCCAAATTCAGTGGCTTTTCTGCAGGCTCACTTTTCCTCGCACCATTCTCGCTGGCCCGCTTTGCTTGCCAACTTCCGCCGCCAACATACTTGCACGAATAGCACACTAAGTGAGCCTGCTCGCAGGCTAGATTCTAGTAAGTTCTTTGCATGACTGGCATGAACCAAATATTAATTAAACTTACTGAACATCTTTTGTATCACACTAATTTTTTTAAGGTCATTGCCCTGTATTGCATTGCGCATCCTTTAAATGCGCATGATTTGTGGCGTCATTGGCGCGCGCTCAAAGCGTGCGCATGTCCAGGGAGTAATGGATTTCCTATGAGGCTAAGCTCACCAGGGAAAAGAAAGGTCATTTACTCTTAAACAAGCATGGTGACCTATCTTTTTTTCCACTTATTTTTGACCTACCATTCATCCTCTTTTTGTTCAAAGAGTTAGAAAAAAACACATGTTCAGAAAAAAGGTTATTGCTAGAAACACATTACTCATGGAGATGAAATCACAACCTCGAGAACACGCACATGAGGAAGGTTTGAAGTCAATTTCTTCTGATTCTTCGAGCATCTGCCATAAAACATCTAGTAAATTGTTCCTTGTTATCGGTATTTCACATCTAGTAGATTGTTTCAAGATTTGCTTTAATTATGTGCTTCCTGTTCCAATGGAAAGTAGCATAAACTGATCAAATACACATGTGTTTTGTCAGGAAAAATTGCATGGAATTATGGGGTAACTTAAGACGATGATATCTCGTGAACGGACATGGGGACCTATTCTTTTTATTTTATATTTCAAAACATTGGACGATAGATAACAACTAGTGAAAGTTTGACAAAAATCATATGTTAAATTTTATTTCGGGGGAATGACCTTAATTCTTGTTTTGATTGCAAAATTATTGAAAAGTCTGTAACACGTCAAGCAACTGGGCTAGATGGCTGACACTGTTAGTTACATACTAGAACTTAAATTTCAGTTAAAACTGAACCTCTGCATGCATATACATCTACATTGCTCCTTCAACAATCTCCTAGGATCTGCAAAGTACTGTACTACATGTACTGTGGTGTAGATAGAATTAGAGTATGGTTTACGTTCACCTTAGCTTAATATTAGTGCATGGTAAATAAATTTATTGTTTATGAGCCAAATTGTTATTAATCAGAATATTTTTCTTCAAGGTCTACATATGTACACATTGTATGTACTCCCAGTTCTACAGCAAAACAGTTTGTTGATTCACATTGTACATGGCAAAGAAATGCATCACACTTGATCAGGTAAGTTACTCAAACACATACATTAGAATCCTCATTGTAACACTTCAATTTGTATTGCTTAGATCTGTTTTCTTTAAACGTACCGGTAGTACGTGTAACATGTAATTAGGCTTTGGGTCGCAGGCTTTTCTTCAGGGATTATGACAGAATTACGTACACAGAGTTTGGAGTTGTTGAACTTTTCCATGGATTCATGTCATATCAAGGCAATATCTCCTTGGTGATAACTGCTTGAATTATTAAGACATGAATACTTCATTGTAGATTATAGTGGACTACATGAACATGTACATTGTGACTACAATATTGAACAGTCACTGAAACAAACACCATGTGCTAACAGGGTTTTCAATAAGGGCCGGCAGCCGGCGAAACTCGCCACCTATTCTCCATTAACTCGCCGCCTATTTGATTGAGAAATTACCTCATAATTTACGACTAACATGAGAAACATTCGCCACAAAAAACGGGCCCTGGATCGGCCAAGATTTGTTCACGAAAAACAGAAGAATCTTGCCTGAATTCTGAGTAATTTCAGCGGTGATTTGCATTTCCTGTTCTGTTCAAATACCCTAATTCTTGCTCTAGAATGCAGGAAATGCATTCTAAGAGGCCCAAATTTTCGAAATTTTCCAGGGGAGAATACCCCCGGACCCCCCCTAGAATCTTGCGCCTTTGGCGCGAGTATTTCATTCTCCGCCTACTCCTAACGTTTTGCCACCTACTCAGTTTCTTATTGAAAACCCTGGCTAAATATTGTAAATAACTACAGAGATTGGTCATGCATTAACCAAAAATGATATTTTTTAAGATGGTGGAGTAACCAGGATGAAACATAATTATTAAAAATTTTTAAAATGTGCTCAACATGTTGCGTATAGCAAGCAGAACATTTAAAGTAAATAATCCCTTGACTTAAATCAAACCCCTGACCTTCTGCACTCCAGCTGAACTACATGATACATTTTACTAAATAAATTAAGCTGCAAGGAAACTGGTAGTGAGGTAGATAATCTTACTAGGTTCATACTACATCATGTCCTGCATTTTGCTAGAAAGGGCAGTGTTGAGGGCATCCTGACTGTATGGTGACCTTGTAAGCAATGACCTACAATATAGCTCCTTCTAGACTCGTGTAAGCTTCATTCTGTACAATAAAAGTGGTTAGAGCTCCTGATTGGTAAACGGGAACACCTCAGATTCAGCTTTTCTGGGGGTCTCATTCCATTTCAACACCTACATGTACACTCATAGGTCCAGGTGGATGGTTAAATACCATGTATTTGGCTCTCAGGCATGGCACACAGGCCTCCTGCATTCGGTCGATATGCCAAACATTAAGCCTTAAGCCAAACATTTTCTTGTCTTACCTTCCCACTCATTCAATTAGAACATAATTATTAGTTTGAGAATTTTGAGAAACCATACATGAACATGTGAAAGCCATCACCATGTATTCACCAACTTACAGTGTTCTTTTATGGTGTATCAGAAAATTCTTCTCTGGTTAGTGGTTTTAAGGATTTGAAATGGTCTATCACTGTAATGCTAAAGCAATGTGAATGTCACTCAAGTGAGAGCTTAGCTTCAGATATCATTCTTATTGTGCCACTCAGGCCTCCACATCTTTGGAACACACTACTTGATTGTTTACTTTATTTTGTTTACTAATTGAACTGTAATTGTAAATGTTGTGGTTCAAATTTTTCTTTAGTTTGAAACTTTTCAAACCAGATTAATTTTTATTTTCCTTTGCCTAAGATTTTGGTAATGAATCTGAGACAAAGGGAAATAGAAATTATACTGGTTTGAAAATTTTTAAACCAAAGAAAAATTTGAACCACAACCTGTACATGTACATATGTACCTTATCTTTTATTGAAAATTAACGCTGCAACCTAGTAATAATGTTGAGTGTATGACAGGTCTAGAATTTATATAAAATTTCGATTTTTTTTTCCTAGGACCACATGTATAAGGCCATCAGAGGACCGAACTCAGAAGACTGCTTACAGCAAGTGAACTAAAGGCAGCCAAAACAGATAAGACCTTATATGTAAAATCAGTGAAGGTGGTAATTGATGATTGTTGAATTGTATTTCCAAAATGAAATTGAACTAATTTTATCATTTAACTCCTGTTGAAGATATGTTGAAAACAGACATTCTGAGGTAAACTGAATGTGCCCTTGTACCAAGAGCCCGGGAAAACTAGGGTTTTGCCCCGGTCCAAGCCTGGTTAAAAAACCAGACCCTCGATTTGTCTACTTTAAATATCAGCAACTGGCCTTTAAATTGAGGGATATTGCATCGCGTCCAACAGCTGTTTTTTTGTTACCATTTTGGGTCAAGTTAATCTAATGTTTCCCCCACTTATTTAAGAAATTCCCATTTATTCCCACAAATTCCTGACCATATTCCTATTTTTTCCCACATATTCCCAAAAATTCCCAGTTGTTCTTTAACATTCCTTGGAATTCCTAGGAATTTCTGAAAGTAACTGGGAATTCTGTCTTTAATTTTCTTTTAGTTGGAATTCCTAGGAATTCCTAGGAATTTCAAGACGGCACCATTTAAACTTGGAATTCCTAAGAATTCTTAGGAATTCCAAGTCCAAATTTACCGTGAAAATTCACACCTCAGATTCTTAGGAATTCCTAGGAATTCTCACGAATTCCTAAGAATTTTTTCCTAGGAATTCTTAGGATATTCTTAGGAATTCCTAGGAATTCTCAGAGTTATTTCGCATGGGTATGGAACGTAATCATGTCTGGGCCCGTGGGTAAATTTTGCAAATCTTTTGTGCCCTGGCGGTGCTTACATTTTTTTATGACAAAACTACAGTAATTCTGGAAATATTTATTGAAAACGCAGTCGGTAATCTGTAAACTTTGACTTTTGATCAACTGAACGTCTAATAAAAATAACGCCATAAAATGTTCAAAACTTGTTCCACTTTTATGGCGCAATTTTGATTATCCAAGACTTTGGCAAATTAAATAGAGTCGATTTGTTAAATAACTCCCACCCACAAGCAAAAACTCATATTTACATATTAACCAGCGTGGTAGAAGGCGTGGTACAAGGGATGGGAGAGGTTTTGGGAAAGTTTGGATTTTACCCAAAAAGATCAGAAGAAGTTTGGAAATTGCAAATTTTTTTTTTCATGCAGACATGTAAATAGAATCGGAAAGAAAAGGCTGGTTTTTGTTAGCCTTTTCACCGAAAAAAAAACGTTCATTTATATTAAAAAGTAATGATTTGAATTCGTGATACCTATCCGACCAAGTCTCGGACATGTCTCAACCGATTTTTGCAGAACCCTCGTACAGTTTGTGCATGAATTGGGAAGCAGTAAGGCACTGGAAAAGGGAGGGGCTGAAAAATTAATCTTCCCGAAAAAGTCGACCAAAAACGAGGGCTGTGTCCAAGTTGCTCGGTGGTCATAGCATTTGACAGGTGTGCGAAGTGCCTTTTTTTTCGTAAGCAACAGAAAAATTTTAATGGCAAGCGCGTTGACCTTTTCCAAAACACTTTATATTTAGATTACCATAAGAAATTTCTAATTGTTAGCTAAAAAGAAATGTCATAAGCAGGTTGTGTTATATTTTTAGTCAAAATAGTTTAAATTTTCCTGTAACGTTCTTTAATCAGGTTAAAAGTATCAGTGTTACGTCGATTGGAGTGGGACGTTACTGGCAGTCCAATAAGACGAATATGTATGTGGTAGCCGGCAGAGCAGCAAAGGTTCTCTTCTATCGTAATTTCAAAGATCTGGCCTCCACTAACATCGAGGAAATAACAAACACGTTCTGTGGTAAGTTAAGAAAAAAATTTGCAAACGGGAGACCAATATTTTCCATATTCGTTAACATTTGAGCTTTTTGACGTATCTCCAGTCAAGCAATTGAAAACGGAAGGGTAAATTCACCTAAAACAGCTTTACATGAATTTTGCGAACTTGAAAATGGTGTTTTAGCGCTGATGAAAAAAATTTCCGAAAAAAAGCACAAGTTGATGATGCACTTCATGTTGTGGAGAAAGTAGACTGAAACAAAGACTTTGACTTTGGCGAGATAGTAAAATTGATGACTGCAACTTAAACATCAACTTTGTTAACTGGCATTCTCATAAATATCCACGATATTACCGCTATGAGATATAAAAGGCGAAGTGTTCTAAAACAGACAAAGGTAACAGCAACAATAATCTATAGTTATTGGTTAAGTGAGTAATTTTTGAACATGTAATCATTTTTGCTTAATATTAATTCAAAAATAAACGTCGCAGTAGTTCCGCAAAGAAACAAAACTCAGACGTATTCTTCATGTAAGGAAGGAGTCCGTATTTTTTATATGACTTGAGAACGTTGTTTTGATTTCGAAATCACACGATAATAGAGTGTTCTTCACGATAATAGAAAGTCTTCTTAAATTTTGACATCTTCCTGTTTCAATTATTTCCAATTCGAATTTTAACGGTGATTCCTCTATAATGACGGTTTTTCAGTAATCTACTGGAGAAATGAAAAGAGAATAACTAATTGATTTTGTTAGATGGATCTATAAAATCGAAACGTCATCTTTTGATTTTCTTTACGGTGGCCAATTTAACTTATATTTACTTTGTATGTACCTTAAGTCCAAATTTGGCCACGCCAACTACTATTGCCCTAAATTAGCCCCTAAAATGTTAGTGTATTTTACTTAACGAAACGGATCCAATTTTAGAGCCAAAACAGAGCCTTCGAATTCACAGTGTAGTGGTTTTTAATGGGTTAACATTCTGACTTTGTTTCGCTTTGTAATTTAAGTGATTGACGGTGGTTATTCAGAATGGAGTTCTTGGTCCCAGTGTTCCGCAACCTGTGGAGATGGGCATCGAAGTCACAGCCGCACTTGCACAAATCCCCCTCCGAGCACTAGAGGAAAAGACTGTGAGGAACTGGGACCTCACAATGAGACAGAAGAATGTAGTAATGGCGGCTTCACAGGTATATGTTTTTTTTTTAATAAAGATGATTACAAAACGATTGATTATAAAATGATTATTATAAGAATGATTGGTCCAGGAGTTAAAATATAGACACTCAAATAAGATGTTTTGAAAATTAAACGTTAACTTCAGTTTGGAGTTAATAACTCTCTCGAAATAAGTTTCTTAGCGCCCTTTATTTTTAAGAGGGGCCCTTAAAAGCTGGAGTTAATTTGTGATCCATTAGGTTCGAGCCTGGGAGGGGGCACAAAGTGCGGAATCTGCCCGCTCTGACGTTGGGCCTTCAAATATATAATTATACATATATCTTTTAATATGCAAGCTAAGCCACCAAACTTGGTGACTTTTTGTAAAATTTATCTGGGAGCAATTTAATATAGCAAAATCTTGTTCATCAAATTGCTTCCGAAATAGAGCAACAAATAAGCTTTACACATCCGTCGCAGTCACTTGATAGCCAAAATTGACATCAGAAATCAAGCGATGTTATCAATCCATGTCAATCACCAACTGCCATGATGTGAATTTAAAAGATCTGTTTAAGCCCCAAAGTGTTAAATTAGGTCTCAAGCCCCAAAGGCTGAATCACCCCTTGTAAGAAGTACCTAAATTTCGCTCATAGTTTGGGGAATTTTAAACAGCTGTTAAACTAATCCAGCTTATTGAGAAAATTTACTTACCTTTATCTGCACTTAAGAACATACCTTATTTCCTTGAATAAGGGCCGCTACTGAATTAATCGCCCCCTTCGAACTAATCTGGGCCTACTTTAAGCGATTAGTCACTATATTAACTATATTACTATATTACTATATTAGTTGACTATATTAACCAGTAAAATTTAATGATATAACACAACACCAGTCATGCGTCATTGGAAACATTTGCAAACACAAAAAGGACACTTCAACTTTTTGTTAGCCCTTAATGACCTAATCCACGAATTGATTTCGTGAAGATTGGTACCAGCATATACAGCTATTTCAAAACCTAAACGATAGGACCGCCATGTAATATGAGTAATTCGTTTTAAAATCTACCAAACTTATCTACGGCTCACCCCTACACAAAATAAATCACATAGGCAAGTGCTTACGGTACTTTCACCCATCCTATGGGAGTGGCAACTGTGAAATTACAGCCCAACCACAAAAGATTTGCGTCTACCCACACTTCATTTCGGTCTTGTCGCGTGAGCTCGAGGCTTTAAAATCCGACAACGTTAATTGAAATAGCTGTATATCTGTTGTTGAAACCGGCCTTTATATCTGTCAAACCCTGTTACTTACGAATAAATGTTACGTTTTCAGTCAGCTTGGCGGCTCAAGTTGAAATTCAACCAAATCTCCATTTAAACAAATTCTTTATCCCATCTAGAGATATTCGTGAGCATTTTATTTTCTGGATGCATCTTAATACGTTTTAGAAAGCTTTACTTCAATGTATATTAACACCTAAGTTTGTGGAATCGCTTATTACCTTGTTTTCTTTCGTCTGCAGTAAACTCCACCTGTGCACCTCCTACTACGATCACAACTCTTGTTGCTCCCCCGGTTGCAAGCATTTCAGGAGTCTTCTTCGCAACCAACGGTGACGGAAACATTACGCTGAACGGTTCTCTTTCCAGTGACCCGGAAGCTCGTCCCCTTACATTTACCTGGCTTTGCAAAAGAGACTCCGAAACATTCCCCGAAAACGATTCACTTCCGGTCGTTGATGTACCGAATGGATACTCAAACGCCTCCGGTGGTTGTTATGGCAACGGTCCTGGAAGACTAAGTGTTGTTGCAAACGCGCTTGTTGTGGATATAGATAAGTTGGAGGAGGGTGAAACCTACGTGTTTAAGCTCGTTGTTTCAAACGGATTTAAGAGCACATACGCCATTCACTCTTTGACCATTCAGCAAAAGGTAGACTTCAGAATAAGGTGAGCTTAAATGAAACTGCCCGTGGTTAAATTAAGCTGATGCCAGCTAAGTTAATCTGAATTTGAAAGAAATGTAGAATTTAAATAATGAAGAAAAAACAGTAACTTTACCTTTTACTAGTCAGTTCTCACTTCAGTTCTACCAGCACCCACCCTTGCATCTGAGGAATCGCAAATTAAAGTAAATGGCTGAAATGGAACTGTTTCAATAGTAATATCCCTGTTAGTAAAGAAAAATTTTTTTTAATTTTTCAAGTAGTATTTTTAATTGTCGAAGCATTCTAATGATTTTCTCCAGGCAATTCCGTTACCTTGGCCAATATTTATCGAAACTTCTTTGTATGAACGTTACCTCCGTGGTCCTTACCTTTTTATGTTGAAATGCAGTGGCACAGGGGCTCTCTACGTTTGGGTGACTTCTAGCGATATGAAATTCTATCTTTCCTTTTCAATTTGTTACTTTCAAAACATTACGGTTCCATGTGACTGTCTTTTCTGGCCTGTTACTATTCTAATTTAATGTTTTTTGTTTGTTTGTTTGTTTGTTTGTTTGTTTTATAGTTGTATTTATAACTGTGGTCCTAAAGTAATTCCAAACAAGCGAATGATCATAGGATCAAATTGCACAGGCGAACTCTGCAAGGACATCACTCGCTACCACTGGTCTTTGTTTGAGAGGAGTTCTAAGGATTTCGACCACTCTTGGCAGGAAGTTACAGACTTAGGTAACCGAACACGCATAGATTTAAACAAACCGACTCTTATTCTCACGGGCAAGCTCGGCGGAAATAACTATTCCCTCAAGATGAACACCTTGTACAAGATAAACAGTTCCATTTCTCTGAGAGGAGGAAGGACGTTTCCAAGCAACAAGATTGTGTTCAAAACTGTAGCACCTCTGCCAGTTCCCAAGGAAAGATGCAAAGTCACACCACATGAAGGATTTGTGCTGGAGACTACTTTTGTGATAAACTGCTCAGGCTGGCACGCTAAAAGCGTGAGCTTATTGTATGAGTTCAGGTACGTGTGAATCCTGATAACATGGGTGGGTAAATTACATTTTCAGAATAAAAAAAATAATAACTTAATTGACCACTCCCCATGAGGGGCTTTTCAGGGACAATACAGAAAACAATCAAAATAAAGATAATAGCTTTAAGAACCCCAACTGGCGGGAGGCAAACCAGCTGGCTATTTACAAGCGTTACCGAAGAGTTGAACTCGGGTCTTCCAAGAACAACTCCAGCTAGTGTTTAGAGCGGGACTTGAACCCGGGGACCTCTGGATTTCGAGTCCGGCGCCCTAACCACTAGGCCACGCTGCCATTCAGAATGCCATTGAGAAGTTAATGATCGCTCAAACTGGTTCCAGACTGCAGAGATTGAAACTGTCAAAATGTGGCCGTGTAAAGTACTTTTAAAAGGACCTTTATTTCCAAAGCAATAGACCAATTTTGCTTACCTTAGTGTTCAATTTATCGTTGAGCTATTGTTAAATTACATTTTTTCCTTTGAAACGGTTTCATCTTCAGTCTTACTAGGCACTTAGTGAGTTTAAATGAAGCAGCGGTTTTAATTAGTCGTCAGGAAATGTTTAGAATTCTTTCAGAGACCGCCGGGTTGACTTTTAATAGCTTTCGAACCGACGGAAAATTTGTATCGCCGCTACTTCGCCCAAGTTTAACCGACCTCAACTCAGTCCTTCCTTTTATGCTAGTATAAAAGTAAAATAAATAAATCGACTCTGTTTTAAGAGGGTGACCCTAAACAGCTAAACCTATGACCCTCGGATTCCAGAGCAAATTGGAATTTGAAAAGGGATTTTTTTTTTTGAGGAGGGAGGAAAAACCGGAGGATAAGGAAGAAAAAACCCTCGGAGTAAGGACGAGAACCAACAACAAACTCAACTCACTTATGACGCCGGGTCCGGGAATCGAACCCGGGCCACATTGGTGGGAGGCGAGTGCTCTCAACACTGCGCCATACTTGCTCACCATGCAAGTATTGTAATGAAATTTCCTTTCTGATAAAAATGTTTTCTTTGTAGTTATAATACTTCATCTGGCCTTGTTGTTGTGGACGATGCCAGTAACCTATATTACACTTCAACGAGGCTTCCTAAAGGGAAGGAATCTGAAGGATATAATGTCGCTATAAAGGTGGAGATATCTGATAAGGAAGGAGCAAGTTATGTTGATGTGCTAACTGTGAAGGTACGTTTCTAAGACAAACTTAGAGCGTATTTTTGTTTTATCAACATTACCAGAAAAGCCAGTACTTTTTAGGCTTTTTTTTTATTGTTCGCCTCGAAACCCCAGTGGTTTACATAAGTCATATATTAGGCTTAAGGCAAACATCAGAGTCATCGTTTAGGCCCCCTTCACGCAAATGCGTGTTTGTTTGAAAACGTAAAACTTATTTAATATATGTTTTTGGTGACCTTCCAAACTAATCGATCGAAGGTGGAAATGTAATTAATCGATAACAACGGATTTACAATGGCGCTCCCAAAGCGGAGAGTTTTGAAAATAGAGGTCTATCGTTTAGGTGTGGTCATCAAAAAAGAAGCTTTCCGAAACGCTGTTATTACAAATAATTATGCAGTAATCGGGAATATTTAATGGTAGGAGTATCGCAGGTGTCATTAAAACATGCGCACAAGACAGAAAGGAACGAGAAGAACCTGGAAACGCAAATTAAGGAGGCTCGCAACAGTTTTTTTGGCCTTGGAGTGTATCTTTTGAAGTCAAAATTTCGCATAGAAGATAAACTTCGATTTCCTTGATGCTACACCACCTTTTCAACAACTGATCAAAGTTTATTTTCTCACTGGTTTCCTAGCAACAGCTTTCACCATAGCAACGGTAATGGGCAACCTCTCATTTTAAATAATGTCGAATATCTCGAAAACTAGTCAGACACTTTATGACGAAACTTGAACTATTTGAACTACTCAACCTACACAACTTGTATGCGAAATTAGGGAAAAATCTGTAAGAGCGTTTTCACGTAAATCATGATTCATTTTTTACGGGTTGATTTTGGTCATTCCTGCAATTTTCTCCAATATTTCAAGAAATATAAACTTTAACGCTTTCTCTTTTCAGTTGAAGGACCTGTTATGATATTAAAACTTTCTTAATGTACATTGAGCTTCCTAAGTGGCTTCGATTTTAAGATGTTTATATTTAAAAACTGCTAAAATGCAGCGCAAATCAGCGAAAAAGTCCGTAATTTGCATAAATATAAATATTTCTAAACTGCCCTTACAGATTTTTCTCTTAAATTGATTGACGTGAGAATAATAATTCTTTTTGATGTTCCAGCAAGTGTTAGGCTGAATAAACATTTCTGTTATTAGATAAGAAGGCTGGATCTTGGTCAAGTTTCAGTCGTTATTACCTTTCAACGAGCAACAGTTTTATTTCTTTTTTCGGGTCTATTTCTCGGTTATTCACGTGCAATGAATATTAATACACGCTGCGCTTGTGTCCTCTCGTGCGTTTATAATTCCTTCTCATAATAAAAAAAAAATATTCGTCATCTGAGCTTGTTTCTCGTCATTTTTCGGCCCCAGTGTAATGCCATCGTGGGCGTTAACATGTATGCAATCCGTAATTAAAAAAGCTAAAACGTCAGTCAGTATTTAAAGAATAATGGCAAAGAGTCTCCAGGAAGAAGCTCAGAAGACGAAAATTTTTTATTATTATGAGAAGGAATTATAAACGCACGAGAGGACACAAGCGCAGCGTGTATAAATATTCATTGCACGTGAATAACCGAGAAATAGACCAGGAAAAACAAAATAATACTGTTGTTCGTTGAAAGTTAATAACGACTGAAACCTGACCGAGATTCAGCCTTCTTATCTAATAAACGAAATGTTTATTCAGCTTAAACCTTGCTGGAACATCAAAAAGAATTATTATTCTAACTTCAATCAATTTAAGAGAAAATCTGTAAGGGCAGTTTAGAAATATTTCTATTTATGCAAATTACGGACTTTTTCGCTGATTTGCGCTGCATTTTAGCAGTTTTTAAATATAAATATCTTAAAATCGAAGCCACCTAGGTAGCTCAATGTACATTAAGAATGTTTTGATATCATAAAAGATCCTACAACTGAAAAGAGAAAGTGTTAAGTTTTATCTTTCTTGAAATATTGGAGAAAATTGCAGGAATGACCAAAACCAGCCCGTAAAAAATGAATCATGATTTACGTGAAAACGCTCTTACAGATTTTTCCCTAATTTCGCATACAGGTTGTGTAGGTTGAGTAGTTCAAATAGTTCAAGTTTCGTCATAAAGTGTCTGACTAGTTTTCGAGATATTCGACATTATTTAAAATGCGGGGAATACAATCCTGACCGCCGTGATTGAGCTGATATAGTTTGTACTGCTTATCTTTTCCTTTTTTTAATTCCGCGTGTGTTAATTTCAGAGCAGTAATCGCTTAGAAGCATGGACATTTATTTTATAACATACCATCCTGAATGTGGAGAAACTTTTCTCTCTTTATTCCCTGTCGGTGAACAGTCGATTGACATTATTGTTCGGGCAGTAGCAAACCTTAGGTTAGGTATTATTACAACCTATAAGAATTGAAAATGGAAGACATTCCACCCCTAAAATCCCTGAGCATCTGAGAATTTGTCAATGCTGCAGCTCAAATGAAGTTGAAAACGAAGTACACTTCCTATTATCTTGCAATAGATATGATCCAATTAGAAAATCTTTAATGGACGATATTATTAGTAAATATTCCGATTTCGATTCTTAAAATTGTATTTCTCTTAAATAGCATTGACGCTTTCACTTGTTAAAAAATAGGTTACTTCATTTACGAAGCTTTTGCATTAAGAAATGGATCAATAGACACAGAAATTGTAAATTAATCGATTTTGCAACATTTTTTCTTTCTCTTTTCTATGCGCAATGGCATTTGTAATTGGGAATGCAAATAAAATGTTGTTGTTGTTGTTCGAGATAAAGGCTTTAATAGATCGGATCGACGGTGCGTGGAAATTGAAGTTTGGAAAAACTATGGGTCAAATATCACACGCCACTATTTGCCTAAGGGTTTAACAATGTTAGTAAGCAATCTTAATAAATGAACTACTAAGAAAAATGATTAAATATCAAGTTATTATTTTTCGCAGCGAATAAGGCAAGCGAAAGCTTCGTTTCCTCGGCGGTCCGCATGTTGTTGTTGAGCAGTGGAAAATTTTCCTTGTGCGCTTTTAATTTTGACTACAAATATTTAGATTCCGGTCACACAAGGCCTCCAGTTCTTGAAAAAAAAAAGTTTTGATTTATTTCACTTCTTTTGGCTCAGAAAAAGAATTCTCTAAAAACTGTTTAAAATATTTAGCAGCGGCAAGCACTTGTGTTTCAATGTGTTGAGTGACCACTGTACTATGATAGACACGATAAGCTGCCTGGCAGCTGACTACAACAATTACGGTTTTTCAAGAAAGATTCCCAGACTATGCCAAGAATGGCCAAAATTTCATTGCTTTTTTTATAATATACAATGAACATAAACAACGGCAGACAAGGTATCGCTTCTTTTATTTTCTCCCACACCAACAGTAACATCGATCGACCCAAGGTTGAGAATTCGCGAGCATCAAAGTCTAAAGTTTTCATAGGTGTTTTGTCTAAATATCCACAGCTTAAAAGATCAATTCTTCGAATAGCCATGTCTATTTTGCTACAGGTTTACAGTGGATAAAAGTTACAAAACCTACCTTGGAATGGACAACTTTATGATCGCTGTATAGCGGCTGAACAGCTGCCTGGAGAGCGCTATCCAAGCTTTGAACAACCGAGATGAAGCGATAAATTTTATCCACCGGACAGCGACTTATCCGTTGAAAAAGAGTTATCCACTTTTTGAGCAACTGGGGCCTGAACTACAATCATTGTCTAAGCATATTTCGCTTATGTTTTGAACTCCCGCCAAATAACTCAAATAATATTGTCAACAAACCGTTTGTTTACAAGATTATTAGTTGAAACCTCACATCAGTTCTTACATCGTACGGTAAGAAAAATTCTTCATTTGCCGAATGAAACGAATCCTCAGAGACTTCGGAAGTTAAAGACTGTTCCGAATCGTAGAAATACTCTTCGGAGGTTTCGCAGTCGACGGTAGACATCTTCAGTCAAAACAAAAGGAAACGCGACTGAGGTGAGCCTCTGACGTCACAAGCTATAAATTGCGCAATCACCCAGGAACACGTTTTCAGTAATGGCGGACACATTTTACGCGACTTTGGAGCTAAAAAATATTAGGATGGAAGGTTTGTTGTTCAGTTTTCTCGGGATCTATGAACAAAACGCGATATTCTGCGACAGAATTTGGCGGAAATAAACCTATGAATTTTCGTCTCAGTGGCACTTTAAACGCCTCTTTCAATATCCGTTTTCATTCCCTAGAGACACCAAAAACCGAGGTTTTGGAAAACGCAGTAGCATAGACAAAGCGTTAGGCTTTTTATACAACAGTTTACTCCCGGCACCAGGGTAGCCAGGGTTGTAGTATAATTAATGGTTCAATCATAGTTAATAAAAGAATCTGGTTATGAAGCTCAGCAAATTCCTTCGTCTTATGTTTTTGTTACCGTTTTCAGCCTTGACCGTGCACATACAGTAATAGGTTTTGAACTTGCATTAGCAACTAGCCAATGAAAATGTTACTGTTAAGTTATTCAGCCATAGTGTGCGAACATAAAACAAAAGATTGTGCACGGTCGTAGTACTTTCAACATAAACTGCAACGCCTTTGTTATGGCCTTTGAATCTTGCAAGGTTTCATAACCAGTTCCTCGACTAACTATGGTTCGTTAGACAGATAATCCTGGTTTATTTCGCTTTTTGTTTTGTGCAGCGTTTATACATTAGTTTTAAGCCTTCTATACATTAGTTTTAACCCTCGTCGTCTGTAGGACTTGCATACCGAACTTCCAAAAATTCCAGGGTTAACCTAGGGTTGGACACGGGAATTCCTAATAATTGGCATTAACTGGCTTGCAAGGCCTACCACAGTAACCGCGGCAATATGGCAGCTGTGTTGCCCTTATCACCGAAACTTCCACCAATTTAAGTATCCTCAATTTGTCAACTCTTTTAGGTGAAGCCCTCGATGCAGAAGATTAACGTGACTCAGAGAGTCAATGAGATTGAGAAATTGCTTGAGGAAGGAAACGTCCGAGATGCTGCTACTTTAGCTATTGCCTCTCTAAGCTCCGGTGAAAACAACGTATGTTCTTAAGAGTTTGTGCTTTAACTTCCCTCATAATAGAGTGAATTCGTATAACCCGTTTCTTATACGCTAACGAGAATCACTAAATGCTAATGAGAAGAACAATTAAAAAACTGAGCACGCACAACTGAAACTGTTGCTTCAAATTCCTAATTGTGAACATTCTGAAAATAACAAGCCTTAGAATGAGCTATTCTTTTCTTCCACTGTTTGGATATCAGCGTGAGAAAGTACCGGCACGAGTGTTTCTCTGCCACAGGCGTCAGAAAGTCAGCTTTTTAATTTAACGTAGGGCTGCATGTGGGTTACGCGAGAGAAGCGTTGAACTGAAATTTAGTTCACTGGTGCATGTTCAAAATGTCGAAAGTCGTGTGATACAGGTACATGTAAGGCGAGCTACCTTGTGGAGTTTTGTAGCATTCTTTTTGAAATGACAACTTAAAACCTAGTGTCCCAAGTATTACTTTTCTGGAGTTGTACTTTGTATCTTTTTTTAAAATGCTTATTTTCTTTGACGTACGCTGAACACAGGTACGCATTTCAATCGTGAATCGCTCGTGCGTACCCAAATCGGTCATGAGAATATTATGCGCCTCATTAGCATATAAGAAACGGGTTATACGAATTCACTCTAATGTTCAAACATTAGACCGTTTTTCGTCTGTGGATGAACCTAGACCGTGGTTATTTAAAGGCCCACCTTCACCCAAAAGGCCTTGCGCGCCGCGCTTGCTGTTTTATGAATTTCGTGTAACACGAAATTGTTTCTGAGCGGGGTTTCTTTCAAAATTCGTTTCCTCCGGAGCCATCTTGTCGAAAATCGTCCAAAAGCATGCAGAAATCTATTCGTCAATTATCAGGCTGTTGTTTCCTGGAATTATTTTGTGACTGAGCAGGCCAAACGAATTTTTTTCGCTGTTGCTTCGTCCAATATGTTTCCTGCCAAATGATACCTCGCAGTTGAACATACTGCACGGTTCTGCCCAAGGAAAATATTGTCAGTATTCGTCTCAGAGGAGCTTCTGTTATGAAGCAAAGAAACAGATAGTTTATGAATCTTTTGTAGCGATGTCGTTTAAATTCCTGATTGTATTGGATGCCGGACCTTGGCAAGTAAGTTTGATTCGTTTGATTTGATTTTATTCGCGCGATGTAAACAGAGTGGCTCGCGAGTCTGTAATAAATGAATGGTTTGTAGGACTGCTTTCTTTTCCTTCCTCTGTAGCTATCGTCGTACGATTGAATTAAAATAATTAGTTTCTCAGTTAACCATAGGTTAATGGAGATTTGATCGATTAGTACACACATACGGCTGGCTTTCAAAGGCTAAAATTGTAATGCGGGAGTCACCGGACAAGTGCTATTTTGCGAGCGATAATCAGTGAGTTACTATTTAGTCGTATACGTTGTTTATTTCCCTTCAGACCAACCTCTATAATGACTAGGAGGGGCCTTTAAAATCACTGTTACCTAACAAGACAATGAGAATGCAATTTGCAGACTAAAACAATCTAATGTCCAAGTAACTGTTTGAGTCTTCTGCCGAGATCGCTGGCTTGCGCTTAGAAATGAGAACATAAACTGACTTCTCGCTTTCTATGTAATTGAAACTTTCACATGGCGAACATCAGCTAATTCCAACATTTTGGGGGAGTAAATGCCTTTCATAAAAGCCTAAAGATTTGTAAATTGAGGCCGTAGATTGGGGCAACTTCGCAAAGTAGATCGATGTGACATGGCTCCTCCGATTTGTTTTGAATTTACGTGACAATTTTCTCGCTCGCAGGAATATTCTGGCAACCAATCAAATCGCGAGAAAAACAATATGACCATGTGAAAACAATAACAAACGGTCGCAAGGCCGTTTGGGTGAAGGTGGGCCTTTAAAAGAGAGGTATTTTAAAAGCAAAAAAGAAAGAGATTTCCCTTGCTACTGTTTATTATGTTATAAGGATGGTTAGTTTGAAGTCTACGAATCAATCCTTACCTATGCCTTAAAGTCGGCCTTAAGCTTGCAAGTTAAAGCTACTGAGTAGTAACTATTTCTGTGGTAGTGGTTAACATTTTAAAGTATCTCGATAAGAATCGACCACAATCGCCGTACAAGGACATTTCCAGTCGTTCCGGTTCTGTCGGGAAAGGAAGTGTTCGCGTCTAGGCGTCTAGCAATCCTTTCTTAGGTCCGGATTGCTTTGAAAGTTTTAATTGATAAATGTTTAATTAACGAAACTTATTCAAATCGTACAACAGGCTAATCCGCTATGTTTTTCCTTGCTTTTAGGCCAAGGACGCCATTTTGAGCTCAATGCTTGAAGTTCTCGTTTCAAATATCAGCCATACAACTCAACTTTCCACAATTGTTGTCCTGGCAACAGAGGGCAGGGACAGGATACCTCCTAATACTCTGGCAAGTAGCAGCTAATTAAAAACCTTTGAAATAATCTCGATACCAGGAAGAACATATGAAAACATAACGCACATACAACACAATTTAATTGGCATGAAAAAGGCGTGACCGAGAATTCATTTCTTCAAACCAGGTTTTGGTTTATTGCAAGATAATGGAAAATTTACAATATTTCGGCACAATTCGAAAGTCATGGTCTTAAAAACTTTCACAAATATGCAGCTTATAAACCAACAGTCATTAGACACATTTACAACTGGAGAAATTACAATTGCTTAGAGAAAATGCTTTTATTTTCTAAAGGCTCTTAGTCCTTCATTAATACTTGGCCTTAAATTCTTGACATACACTGACACTTTTTGTTTGATTAGATGACGTTAAGTAATAAGTGTAATTTTTACATGTATGAAATCTTTTTCTAGATATGACGTATGCTGTATGTTAATGGTTTGATTCTCTCTTTTCCATAATAAAACCTGTTCAGCTTTCACAGAAATCTTGACAGGATCTTTGATCCTTGAAAGACTCTCAAAATTGCATTGATGTCTTGTGAAAGTTACTTTGAAACTACAAAATCCTAAATTTTCTCTTCCAATAGAGGACTCAGTTGAGGCCATTTTCAGTCGAAAAATCCTTTCATAGCACAGGAAACTACCTGCCTCCTCTCACGAATAATACATTAATACAATTTTATGATTGACTAAAGCATGACGCACACCCACTTTTGGCTAGCAGAATTTGCTTATCACAATGGCATTTTACTGCGCTGTATACAATTATCAGCAGAACCAACAATCCCGCACTGTGTATTTCACAGAAACAGCGAGCCCGGATTCGTTAGAATAGACTGTTTATAGCCTGATGATATTTATTTTTCCTCGTTAACCGTACAATCATTTCTTTTATTTAATTTTAGGAAACCTCCGCAGCTTTGCTTAACAAGTCAATGACCTTCCTTCGTAAACATGCTCAGGATAACGTGGTTGTTGTTGAACACGAAATCGCTGGAATCATTTTACGTGGAGTATCAAACGTACTGCATGCCTCTATAGACATGGAACACGTCCAGGTTAATTTTCAGAATCCTTCGTTTTTTTCCGTAAAAGGCATCCGAGATATTTGAACTCTTTGCGTATGGAAATTTGTATGGAAATTTGCAGTCAAATGCAAATAAACGTTTGCCAAGAATGTGCTCACAAATGTAATTGCAGAAAATTAAGAAGAGTCTGCGAATGCCAATGCATGGCATGAGATGCAAAATAGAGAAACGCGTAGTGTACTGGAATTAAACAAAACAGTAGTCTGCCAAATACCCCGATTTAAATGTAAAAAAGATACTGCTTGTTCCAAAAACCCCCGCGTAATTTTTTTTCTTTTTTAAGCCCTGGCCAACCCTTAATCTGGATAGTGAAAGAACTTAGTAAAACTAAAATCAAATGTTCTTTTGCGGCAGGGTAAGATCTTTATTGAGACCATCTTATCACTGGTAGACTTACTTGGTACCATACTGTTGTCCATTAGCACTGTTGGTCAGAAACAGAGCGAATATAAGAGTGACACGATCATCATAAGACTTCAGCGGCAAGACCCAGCTGAAGTAGGAGGTGCAGAATTTCGTGGAATTGAAGGTGAAGGGGGAGTGACTTTTCCATCTGAAAAAGTGTTGTTTGAAAGCCTTGGAGCCAACATGCAATCCGTTGATACGCAAGTGAGTTATTAGTGGTAATGGTAGTGGCGAATTTGTATTTATAGAGGGTAAATTCCACACAAATGTCCCATACCTATTACAATGTTTAAGTGAGGATAATATAGGACATCATAACATTAAGACGTAAATGGCAGTTGTAATCAAATTATTCCTAATGTTACCTATTCCTCTAAACCCACGAACAGGCCAGACAACAACACTGGAAACTACGTGTCCTCCTCTTTCCGTACATAAGGTGTACTGTTGTAGGTTCCTTAATTACCCTGCTAGTATTCTGTGAAAAGGTGTCAAGGCCAAAGGCATAACAACTCTGTTCAGTGGTGCAATCATCTGAATTAAAGACAATAGTGTGGTCAATGTTGAGACATTTAGAATAATCTTATCTCTTCACCACCCTGGTTGGTGGTTGGCAGTGCGGCCAGGCGATCGCTCGTTCTTCAGACTAGTGCCCTGCCAGATGAGCTAACAAGCAGCGGCTAAAATCGCTGTGTGAAAACAAAAACTACCAAAGACATCAGTCTAGGTCACCTGGAAACTCAAGTTTCCGCTTTACAACAGATGTTTAACAACGAAACTGCCATGTTAAGAGAAAGTGTCGGTAACTCCAAAGTACCCAACGTCGTTATTCTTGGTGTTTCATCCATCAGAATTTCAACTGTTGCTTTCTGTTGCGAGCTTCTCAAGAGTAAGGGAGGATTATGGTAAAAGAGTATATCCCCATGCGTGTCCTAACTTAGCGGTAACTTTTCGATTATGGATGAGGTTTCCTCAGTTTCCATGGCACCGGGAAGGTCACTGATCCGTGGGAGAGCTCTTTTTATCCAAGGTGAGCGGCAGAGAGTGCCAAAGTGCTAACAATTCTTTTTGTTATCTTTCATAGATGGTTGCCTTTAAAGAGAACCCATATAACTGGAAAAATGCTTCAAAATATATCAAATCGTCCGTGTTGAGTGTGGATTTAAAGAAGCTGGATGGTTCGCGTCTAAATATCTCAGGTCTTAGCCACCCTATTGAATTGTTTATTCCACAGAAGGCACCCAAGGATGCCTTTCAACCTGAGATCCTAGACCACCTTTTTGTTAAACCTTACAACGATTCCAACGCAATACGTTACCACAAGTTTGTACTTGAAAATGATTTTGACACCGTGCTTCTAGAAATTAGACCAGAAGGCAAAGCTGTTTTTGATGTCTTTGTAAGCGCGGGTGTAAAACCAAAGCCGGACAACTACACCTTTAAAACAAGAATTCCCAATGTCTCATCGTGTGATAAGCCATCAATGGATTTCTCTAACTGCACCAGAAATCCTTACAGGTTTATCCTGTCAAGCAAAGTCACAGGAAATATAGGCGATCATTTTGTGGGCATCCGTCTCGCGCATAGGGTAAACAAGCGGAACAAACGCAGCCGTATGACGCGGAGATCCTGTTTGGATGGGAAAGGTCGCCAGAAACGTTCCTGCATAGGTGTAAAAGATCCCCCTACCACCCCTCCCCCAACACCAAAGATCATAGAGCCAAAGTACGACAACCGTACAGACGTAAACTACACGATGTCAGTGACGGTGAAAAGTTGTCTTTACTGGTCTTACAGCAAACAGGACTGGACAAGCGAAGGATGCTCGGTATGTTGCCTCGTAGAAATACAGAATTGAACATTTTAGGACAATCTTGCATGGTGCTCTTCTTGTCTTTTAAATCACGTATTCAGGTTTGATCTCCGGTGTTAGGGTTGTTACTTGGAGAGAGATCTAAACCCTTGTTTTTTCATGTGTTATCCTTTGTTTTACCTGTTTTATGCGGACGTATCTCGGACCTATGCATCGCATCTTTTATTTCGTTTTTCAGTGTTTGCTTATTCCGCAGACCCCCGCTCTCTCGGACTCAAAGAAACTAAAAAATGTTACAGATAACTTCACCTCGAAAGAGCCAATATTAAATAATGGAGAATCGGAGAATATCAACCAAGAAAAACTAGCTTCAGTTCAAGATAGCGAAGGATCTTTAGAGATAGCCTGGGTGAGAGAAAGTTGGGGTCTACATGCATGTTTGCTTGTTTGAGGTTGGTGCGGCATGTTAGGGCGCTTGTTGTATTTTCTAAGCAGAACCATTTTCAGTTCGCAACTCTACCTTTAATTATCTAGTCCTTGGTTTACAAATTTCGAAAAAAAGTGGAGGTCGAAAGCAAACAAAACAAAGTATTTGGAGCCTTTGTCTCACTTAATTAAATGAGTAAAACTGCAGATGGTGATGGGGAATTCTCGGGAAGGTAGTGCGTATTAGCTTCATTAACGACTCTTCCTGGGGCCCGTTTCTCGAAAGTCCCGATAACTTTTTTGGGCCTGGAAAGCATTTTAAGCGAGCAATGTTTGCATTAAAGACACAAATTTTGTTGGTTTTAAAAGCTGAGTTATAAAATTCTAAGTTGATTCAAAAAGTTAGGCTGATATGGGGGCAAAAACCTTTCCCATCCTTCTACAGATTTTGATCTCAAAATATAGCTGCGGGCCCGAGAACCGGGCCCCATGATTGTTTAATGTCTTCAGCACTCGTCCGAACGGCGAGCTGTTATTGCCGAAATGAACTCAACTCTGTAACAGATATCGAGAATTTAACCCTATGGTTTATTATCAAAATGTTATGGTATCAAGCAACGGAGAAACAAAACTACCAGACTGGTTATTAATTATTGCACTGCCAGACCCTATAGGTCATGGGTGTTCAAGGTGCGTTCTGAAATTTCCAAAGTGCTCCTGGAACTACTGGTTTGAATATATCTGCAACACTGAAGTATATTTTCTTTTGTTCTCTTGGTGTCAAGGTTGGACAAAAAGAGGTCGAAGGAAGTTTGCATTGTTTGTGTACCCATCTTTCAGCATTCGGTGGAAGAATTTTTGTGGCTCCCAATCCCATTGACTTTAAGAAAGTTTGGGAAGAATTTAAACGGCTAAAAGCTGAAAGCTTTGTTGTTCTTTCAACTGTGTGTGTCATATTTGGAATATACTTCATCGGACTCGTGTTTGCACGTCGGGCTGACAAAAAGGACATAAGAAAGGTCAGTGTCGCATTAAATACCCGTTTTATAATTTTTTTTCAGCTATAAAAGCGTCTCTTTATCTATACGAACTATAGTACAACAACGAAGCCCAAAAATGCTTCCCGAGCAGATATTTCTCCAAAATGTTTTCTTGGGTGCCTTAAACATTTCAATAACGTCAGGTGTTTCAGATTCCCACAGCTGCTGACAGCAAGGAACAAAACCTCAAACACTTGACTGAGTTACGCGTTCACGTCAAAATACTTACAACTTCGCGTCACATTTAATGTCATGCTACAAGGGCTATCATCTTGTGAAGTCAGTGTTCGACTGGCTTCACATATCTTTATTTCCCTCTTATTTTACAGTAGGGTACGTCAAATCTACACTCTCAAATTTTCTTGGAATAAAAATCGCACTAGCATTTATTTCTAAAGGAGGCTTCTCTCCAATGACTGCCAATACAGATAAACTGATTTTCCAAAAACATAGACAAATTCATAACCGAAAGGGAGCGGGAATGTCAGACAAATCACTTATTTCAGCATCTCAGGAAACTATCACTTGTCTCTCATTACCTGCGCTCATCCATCCGATCACTGATAACAAAAACCTACAAGAGCACATTAGGTGAGCTAACCTTCATCCTGTTTTTGTGAATGCATTATCTACTCTTGCTTGATTTCAGGTTGTGGGAAATGTTTACTTGACTGATTTAAACACGGAGGGTATCACTTACGACATCAAAATCCAGACAGGAATGTGGAAAGGCTGTGGGACAACTGCCCATGTTGCAATAACCATAAACGGAGATCAGGGAAGCAGTGGTATAATTCCATTAACGGATCCTTTGGCCCGGAGAAAGCTCTTTTCCCGAGGAGGTGTGAACAATTTCACGTTAATCTTGCCCTCGTCATTGGGAAACCTGACGGATATTTCCATTTGGCATGACAACACTGGATCTAGTCCGGCCTGGTTCCTTCAACACGTTGTTATAACTGACCAGCAAAACGAGGGGAAGTGGTACTTTTTCGCCAACAAGTGGCTTGCTCTAGACAAAAGAAGTGGTTCTATTGAGCTTAATATTGAGGCCGCTAAAGAAGACAGACTTACTTTGTTCAAACCATTGTTTTATGCCAGAATGGCCCGAAGTTTAGGGGAAGGGCACATCTGGATCTCGGTGTTCACGAGACCGCCACAAAACCCATTCACGCGCTGCCAACGTTTATCGTGCTGCCTTGCGTTTCTTTTCACGGCCATGATAACCAACGCTATGTTTTACAAATTTGGTCGAACCCCGACCGACACCTTTAAGTTTGGCCCTTTGGTCACGAGCTGGACACAAATCAAAATCGGAATCCAAAGTAGTTTGATAGCAATTCCAGCAAACCTGCTTGTGATTTACATCTTTAGGAACACGAAACAATCATCGCAGAAGGAAGTATACGATCCAGGCGAGAGACATGGGAAGACAAAGACACCGGGATTCCTCCCACCATTCTTTGTTTACGTTGCCTGGTGCCTATGCTTGCTCATTTCCTTAACTGGTGCCTCATTTACAGTGTCTTACAGCATGTATTGGGGACCAGATGATTCCAACCAGTGGCTGACATCAATTTTAGTGTCCCTCGTTCAGGATGTTCTCATCACTCAACCAATCAAAGTTTTCGCTTTGGCTGCAATGCTGTCGCTACTCATAAAGAAACCACCAGAACAGGATTCTGTCGTAGGACCGTCGTTGTTCCAGAGCAAGAAAGGCAAACGTTCAACACAAAAGCGCACTCAAGAAGATGAACTTGCAGAAGAAAAGGACACCATTAGCAAAGAGTGGAACATGCGTGAGGCAGTCAAAGAAGTGCTGTCACTTCTGGTATTCAGTATCATCCTGATGGTTGTTTGTTATGGAGATCAACACCCAGCCCGATACCAACTCACCACCTCTACGAGTAGCATCTTTGAGGCAGATTTTGATAAGGTCAGTGGTCACTGAAGTAACTGCTTATGCAAACCAAAGCATGCTGTACTATGTTTTTTTCCCAGAGGAAATCTACATTTTCTTATTTTTGTACTGTTTTCCAGACGCAATCACCAACTTCCAATTCTATCAGAATGTTTTGTTCTGTGTTTGCTCTGATTTGATTTAAAAAGCTGTTAGTGGAGAGAAGAGAAGGAAACAAAACTGAAAGCGGATGACCATGCATTGGAAGGCGGATTGGAACACCTGTCAAATGTCTACGTACCTGAAACATTAGGCCGAAGAAAATTAGGTTGGGGGATTGAATTTCATTTTGCAAAAAATTAACTTCTTTAAACTTCTTCATTCTTGAGAGGAACGCTTCCCCGTCCCTGGAAAAAGAATCTGCCATAGATTTGTAATGAAACTTGGCACAAATATTCAGCAAGTAGGTTAGATTCTAAAATTGCATTAAAAATGGGGAAGGGGGATCACCGTGCTTGTTTTAGTTGGATACTGCTGACGAATGCAGTGTTTACATGCATTTTCAGGCAAAAACCGCGCGAAGCCAATTTTCTCAACATTTCCACTGCAGATTGATATTCCATGTATAGGTTGACTTTAAACGTATGTCTTGTCATCTGTGTCGCACAGACATGTCCGAAAAGCTTCAAGTTTACCCGGCACTCAAGAAGTCGACGGTGCAAAATCTTATCATAGATTTTTGCCATTTTTTTTTTTATTTTGCATTGAGAACACTGTTCCCGTTGAGTTTATAGAACAACAATGGGGTCATCGTCCTCTTTTAGGAGAAAACAACCATTTATTTCTCTGAACAACTCGGTTTTCATAGAAAGCCTACCAACGTGGGCGCACTTATCACGCAAAAAATGATGTGCAGAAAGGATGCATAATGCAGTTGAATGGAATCACCTTAATGTCTGTTTCCATATCTGTGTATTCTAGAGTACCAAATGGTTTTGCAGCGTATTTTTAATCTGGGATTACCGCAAGTTTCTGCAGTATTGCCCCGACGCTCCCCTTTAAGTTGAGTGCTAGTGGCGAAAGGCCATTTCAGGTGTTTTATTTGTTTTTTTTTTGCTTTCATTTCCCGTTACTCCCTCATACATGTACAAGTAAGTGGAGGGCGGAAATTTGGTCACAAGAGTCAACGACGTTTGAAAGTATCTAGCTGTTTTATTAATTTCAATTATGAAAAAAACCAAATAGTTTAAAATTATGCCTCTTTTCAGGTGGAAGATACCGCTTCTCTGTGGAAATGGGTTGCCGACGTCTTACTTCCAGGTCTCTACGATGTCACATGGTACAATGGGCAGCCGTTCAAGCACGAAGAAGGATTTATCAGCAACAAGCAAACGTTCATGATAGGAATGCCACGACTGAGGCAATTAAGAATAACGACAAGTAAGATATTTCACTAACGCTATCAGCCCAGTATCATATCCATGCTGTACATTTTGCATCTTTCTGAAATTTGATACTGAGATAATTTGGGTCATAATATCCTTATCTAAAAGACATTCACCTTATTTTCTCAAAGAATTGGCCGCCAGTAAAACACCCCCGTTCATACTATAGGCCTATCATGAACTTTTATTTCTCACATTATGGGTATCGCGATGAACCAAATGCAAACGTTAACGAAATGTTTTATTGCTATCTTGTTAGAGAGATGTCCTACTGGTGTGATGACAAACATACCAGTTAACGACATTTTTTCTGGATGCCTCCAAGCATACACAAGTGACAGCGAAGACAGAACTCCTTTTTATGGCCCAAACTGGATTCCTCTAAAAAATTTCAGCCACTCTAAGTCAGTTGGTGACATCTGTCCAGAGGCCTGGAAGTACCAATCTGCTTCACAGATCGACACTCTACCGCACGACGCAGTGAAAGAGACTTATGATGGAGGTGGGTACGTAGCTGATCTCGGCTACAACAAGGAGACAGCTTCGGACGTGGTTAGAGAACTACGAGCCCATAACTGGGTGGATGAGCGCACTGCTGCCGTGTTCATAGAGTTCACATTGTTTGATCCATCAACGAGGCTCTTTTGCAACGTCAGAAACGTCCACGAGAGGCTGCCAACTGGTCAGGCCGTCACAGCAGTACACGTAACGGCACTTTCACTATTTCCATCACCAAATGTGAACTTCCAGTCGTTTTACGAAGTGTGTCAGTTATTGTTTCTCATTGCGATCGTCGCATTTTTCATTGTCGAGATGATCAACTGCTTCCGCCAGAAGAAGTATTTCCGTCAGGTGAGGAACTGGGTGGAGCTTCTCCTCCTGGTGGTGTCTTTTTCAGTCGTCGTTGTGTCATTCCTCAAAGGAAAGTTCACCAGTTTGTATGTGAAGAAGATACAGACGAATCCTTACCAAAGCTTTAGCGCTGACTACATCATACGCTTATTAGACCTGGAAACGTTTTTGCTGTCCGTGGCGATTTTCATCATAACTTTAAAGCTCTTGAGGCTTGCCCAGTTTAACCGTCACATTTGCCAAATGCAGGGAACACTTAGAAGCTCCATGCATCCAGTTCTCTCATTTTCGTTGGTGTTTGCCGTCGCTGTCGTTGCTTTAACTCAGTTTGGCTACCTTTGCTTTGGCACCAAGTTGGCGAACTTTTCGTCATTTTCCGAGTCTTTACGGATGGTGCTACAAATGGCAGTCGGTGGGTCAATCGACAATGAGGAGATACATCAGAAATATCCAATCTTGGGGCCGATGTTCTTGTTTTTCATTTTGATGGTCATGTTATTCATATTGATCAATGTTTTTGTGGCTATTCTTGTTGGAGCTTATGACAACGTCAAGAACAATCAGGGAGATGCCATTTATGCCGATGCCGACCTTGGATACTTTATGTACAGCGTCTTCCTAAAGAGAATCAAAGACCTCCCTGGCCACTTGACCTCTGTACTTAGGGTTTTGCTGAAGAAATCATCACGCCGCAAACCACCAGCAAAGGCTCATTTTCGTCATACAAACTATACTCGTGCGGTGGGCAGCATAATTAAATCAAAGGAGAAGAAAGCCCAAGATGGCGTGGAGTTGGACATAGAGTTTGAGATCTTTCAACCTGTAAATGACATTACAATTCCGCGTGCTTTTTCTGGATGCCTGGATGCCGAAGATGACAGTGACGTGAAAGAAGACAGTATCCTTGTGGACATTAAGTCTTGTTTTGAAGAAATATCATCAGAACTAAGGTCTTTAAGCTTCTCTTCCTACCACACCAGCCAGCGTACACAAATAGAAACCCGATTGTAATACCCTTACCCCTTTGTTCGCCTCAAATGTTCCTTAGTTGTTGGTAGCCAATACTGTCAGTTAATAAGTTCTCAGGTATATGACGACCATGCCAGCTCATGCTTTATCATATTCCGTGAAATGGTCATGTAGATTAAACGAAACAAGGTGTGTTTTGAATATTAATGACGTTCTTATCACGGAATCGACCGGTGAGTGGCTTCATTGCCAGCGAGGTGCATAGCAGCAAAGAAACTACGAACACAGATTAGGGTTTGACATCGAGACAACACTCTGATCAAAAATAGCTAATGTAGCAAAAACGCTTGAAGTGAAAGGTCAAATTTTTACTCGTAGAATAAGGGGAGTTTACATGTATCGGTGCGGTTTTTATTCGAGTACGAGATGGAAATTTTATTCCACGTTTATATAAACCGTGCTTACGGTGGTTTGAGTTTTATTCAAGAGGAACTTAAACCAAAGAAAAGAATCTAAAAGGGATATGAATATACAGTTATAGTGCGTTTACATGGTGCATGGCACAGGTATGTCTTCGTACCGGAATGATAATCTCGATCCGGTAAAGCTACCAAGACTAATTCGAACTGCAGAACTCAGATTTTGCACTAGTATCTTGTAAACGATTACAGATCCATGATAGAAAACCTGATTAGAAATCTCAACGGTAGGTCGTACCGGTAGTGATCTTATCCAGATATTTTAACGGCAATAATAAATAAATAATTATTCACCGACGTAGGGGTGAATAGTGGTGGTCTGTTGCTCTTCACCGACACTGAGGTGAATATTTAATTCTTTTAGTATGGACCAAACCAGTGGATAGCCACCACCAAATTGTGCCTTGTTTTCTGAGAAATTGCCCCCGCCAACCACACAACAACAAAACAACGTACACGGTCTGTTTTTGGCCAAGAGAGAAGTTTATTTCTACCACCGAATACACGAGAAAAGGCAACATCAAGAGAGAAATAAACCTCTCTGCCACCAAACACCGGCCAAAAAACAAACTGTGGTGATCATAAAATTTCAAACGCCCGATAACATAAAATAAAATTATCCACGAATAAAATAGCTTGTCGCAGGCGATCAGCAAGTGCAAGCTTAGATTCGAAACTAAATTCTAAATAAAGTTTATAGGCGTCACTGGAGCAAACACCGTACAACTAGATTAGTTCCCCCGGATCACCGCAGCTAAAGGCCCATGAGGCGGCTCCCCGACGAAAGGAGTGACCCCTGAAACTTTCTGCAGAGGAAATTCCAGCCGCGGACAAACATGCGCGGAAATTGGTAATGAAACTACGCTTAGTAAGAGGAACGAGACCTCTGGCGCCTGGAAAAAGAAAAGCTGGACAGGAACGGTGAGCGGGAACTAAACGAACCATTCGAAATAAGCATCAACTGGACATAACGGAGAGCCTGCAATCCTAAGTAAAGGAATGTGAAGGAGACGCTCGCCGAACTGAATGGTTTTGGTACACTTAATTGTAACTAACAGACCACGAGAAGTGACAGCAATGTCGCTGCGGGTGAGATGGCGTCGAGGATCCAATGACTTGGCAGTCTCTGGAACAATGTTTGCTAAACGAGCCATAAGATAAAACGTGAACAAAAGGGCACAAAAGAGAGTGGACGAGCGTGGATCACCCTCAAACTCAAGAACACGAGAAATGCAGAGTAAAATTGAAGGCGTAACTGGCGGAGCCCTGCGTGGGGTGTGCAAGGCACTACGCGCAATGCCACGCAGAGTGAGAGGAAGAATAAAGTCTTCCGTAAAAGGGTAATCCGCGCCCGTAAATAAGTGCAACAATTTTTAAACACCAATTAAATAATTCCTTATAGAAGGAGGAGTTAAAGTCCGACTTAAAAACTGTACAAAAAGGCAAATTGTATCTAGTGTAGCAGGAATAGGAGCTAATTTAAAATAAAGGCAAAATAAGAAATAAGCCTTAAATTGAGTTTTTAAATTACTGAAAGTTTCAGCGCTGTCTGCTGAGTGCTGCGAGTTCCTGAGATCCTGACGAAGACGTCGTAGCTCCGGGAACCCTGAAATAGAATGTCAGAACCCAAGATCAGAAAGAACCGTAGAACTGAAATATCGCATCAGGAACAGGAACGGCCTGCCAATGATAAGCTGACTGCGCTGTAAAAATTGTTCCTTCGCCGCCGAGTCGAAAGAATCCCAACGGGAAAGAAGGTCAGCCAACGGGTTGGAGACACCGGGAACATGCACTGCACGAACTTCAAACTCATACCGTGCAGAAAAGTAACAAATTTCACGTAAACAGGAATCCATGAAAGAGTTACGACACCGTCCAGTATTCAACACAGTTACGGCTGCCTCGTTGTCACAACGAAAGGTTAATCGCAGACCTGTGCAACGAGGTCCCCATAATTTCAAGGCAACGACTATACTCAAAAGTTCCAGAGAACTGATGGCAAGGTTCTGCTCGGAAACAAAAGGTGGAAAAACCGCATGGAAGTACTGGTCATTGCACACACCGCCACAGCCCGTAAGACACGCATCGGTGGTGAAGACTTCGCCAGGAGAGGTCCACTGAGCAGTGCTAATCATGGAAACACCATCATATTCCCGCAAAAATCTGCGCCACCACGCAATGTCTTTCCGAAATTCTGCTGTTAAATTGGCATGATGATGGCTAAAGCGCAAGTTGCGAAGGAGAGCAAGAATGCGTGCAATAAAGACTCTACTTTGACGGACACACTTGGAAATGAATACCAGATTACCGACGAGAGACTGGAGAGCTGTTTTAGTAGCAGTTCGCTTAGTAAGCCAGTGGTCCAATAACTGTTCAATCTCACAAAGTCGCTCGGGGCTCACCGACAGTGTGAAATTGTTCGTGTCCAATTGAACACCCATGGCAAACAAACTATAACAGTGGCAGGTGAACAAGACTTTTCAGCAGATTCTTGGAACCCGAGAGCCGCTAATAAATCTCCGAGGGCTTAAAAGTCAGTATTGGCGGTAGAAGGAGAAGACACATCGATAAAGTCATCCAAATAAAACGTCCCTGCTGCGTCGAAATCCACGTTGAAAACGATGCGCCTGCTACGGGAGCGATCAAAAGTGAAAATGAAATCTGATACAGTAACAAAATCCTAGTAACCTTTGAACAGGAGGTGTGTCGCGTGGCGGCTGTCAATTAATCCCTTTGCGGCCAAACCCCAAACGGGAACAATGATGGAAAACTTTCGCTAAATCCAAATAAATGATGGGAGGTGAATAGCAAATACTAATCTGAGTTTGAGTAGCCAATCAGAGCGCGCCAAAAACACTATCCACTGATTTGGTATGTACTAGTATGGGCAATAAGGTCCCTCGCCTTACTGCCCAGGTCGGTGGGTAGAGATAGAAAAAGCTTAAAGCCTCTAATTCCACATTAGTCGCCTTATTCTAGCCTAACCAATAGAAAACAAAGGTTGGCACTTGTTAATAGTTACTTAAAACAGAGAGATATAATAAGATGCAGTGTGCAAGAAAGTTGCTTCCTTGCTAATAATATTACAGAGAGAGCTTTTAATGCCATAACAACCATATAATAACAACCTTAGAAACGTTTGTCAATGGCAAGCCTAGATTGAAACCAGTTGCACATGCCTTGGGGCATGAGCTGACAACAGATAGACTGAGCAATCACAACAGATAGTCTAGCATCACATCGCTGTCGTAGAGGGTGGCGTAGTGTGAAGAAGAGTTTGCTATTTTAAGCCAAACAATTAAAAAGAGGGAAAAAAACTTGCTAATCAACAAACTAATGATAAAACAAAGATAAAAATCAAAAGCTGAGCAACAACCTACTAACTAAATAACTAAACAACCAGCCACTAACAATCCAATTTGCCATTTTTCTAGCCAACCAAACCACTAGTTAAGCAATTAATCAATAAACAGACAAAAACGATCAGCCAGTCAACTATAAGCCTACGGATTAACCAACTAAACAGTTAGCTCAGCAACAAGACAACAAACAAACTAACCAACTGACAAAAAAACTTAATATTACCAAATAGTACATCAACCTGTCTTAATAACCAACCATCCGATGAAGTGACCAATAAACTAATCTACCAGCCAAAGGCAAACCAGTCAACATACAAACTAACCAATTAAGTAGCCAATTAATCAGGCAGCTTAATGCAAACTTATTAACCACCCAACCAACCTAAAACAGTCACAGTCATAAAATGGGCCCAGGAACTAATCAAGTACAGTACCAAAACTTCCAACCAATTAATGAGCTAACTAACCAAAGAACAAACAAACAAACAAACGAAATCAAACAACCAAATAACCGCGACCAAAAAAACAATCATCCAAACTATCCAGTTATCCTACCAACTGACCAAACTACCAACACACTTACCAACCCAAAAACAGAGCAAAAATATCTCCAACCAAGCAAACAGCCATTGCAAACCACCAACCAACCGCCAACAAAAAAAGCAACCGACCAACCTACTAACAACTTATTACCAACCAGCCAATCAACAAACCAAAGCCTATACCTACTAACCAACTAACCGAACAGCCAAACTTACAACTAACCAACTAACCTATTATATACTAACCAAAAACCCATCAACCAACAATTTAAATTACCAGCCAGTCTACAAGCCAAAATCTACCAACCACCCAACAAACCAATCCATCTATCAACCAACCAACCAACCCAGCTACTGACAAGTGCACATGCACTTACCTGTGCCAACCAGCTAAACTAGGTAACTAACCTGCTTACCTAGTAACTTTTTAAATAGCTAGCTAACAAACCAAGCAACCGCTCTGTCAACTTACCAAACAACCAGCCAACCAACCAACCTACCCACAATGTATGCTACCAACCGCCCCACCCACCAACCAATCAACCCACTAACCAAACATCTAACCATGCAACCAACCTACTGACTGACCAGTCAACAAACTAACCAACAGGCCAAAAATCGCTGGGCTGGTAAGCCACAGAGCTTCAGAAAACGCAATGCTTAGAGATGCTAGCGCTTGAGAGATGTAGTAGGAATTCTCTCAGAACAGCTTTTTATGGAACAATAATAAGCTTAGATAACTTAAAACTCCAGGAAATCGAAAAGGCCGATAACAATGTAACTGAGTTTATTGGTAGTTATAATTAGTAAGTAAGTATTATAGTTAGTATTATGATATGCTGAAGGAAGTAACAAAATGGCATGATGATCAAACATTAAGGTGGCTAACCATACCTACTCTCTTTGAACATGAAACACAAAGATGCCTCAAACAAAACAGGAAATCAAGTTATTCCTATTCGTAGAGTATGGTTTGAAGTTTAAAAAAGTGGTTTTTTTCGAGATCGGCATATCCATAGCAACACGGTGACGTCATTGCTATTTTTACTTTTCCTTAATTTGTACGAAATCCAGACATTCGTTTTTAAAGCAATTAATAGGACTTGTAGTTCATATAATTGTCTTCAGCTGTACCAATTTTAAACATCTTTTATGAGAGCGTTTTCGAGAAATAATTGACTGAAGTTTTAGCTGCTGCTAACAAAAGAATCATAAACAATTCTATTCGCGTTCCGCAAACTGACATTTATCCTGACCGTGGAAAGAAAACCTTGGCCTCAAATTGTTTTTAGAGATTTCAGCTATCCTGCAGGAATAGGTGAAAGAAATCGCTTCATTCGATTTCCAATAATGTGAACGTAATTAAAAGCAACATTCCACCTTTTTGTCAATAAATTACCTTGCTCTTAAGTTCCAAGATAATAATAATTACAAAAAAGCTGTCGGATGGATTTATTTGAAACTTCTTTGGCCGTTTTTTATGTTGTATTTTATATGACCTCCAATTTCCAAGTGCTTTAAAATACTTTTACCCTCTGCAAGATACTAAAATAAAGTCAGGAAACTTGACATTGGTCTTCCGAGGCAATTTGACAATTTGTTTGTTATTGGTGGCTTTGCTTGTTGCATAAGGCTTGTCAGGTCGGACCTGACAAATTATCATATTCGGGTTCCTTCTCCGAGGGCAATCGAGCGATAAACGAAATGGAATCCACCTGTGCATGAAAAACTAGACAATAGCCTTATGCAATAAGGCTTTTAATTACGTTCACATTATTCGAAATCGAATGAAGTGTTTTCTTTCATCTATTCCTGCAGGATAGCTGAAACCTCTAGAAACAATTTGAGGCCAAAGTTTCCTTTCCACGGTCAGGATAAATGTCAGTTTGAGGAACGCGAATAGAATTGTTTATGATTCTTTTGTTAGCAGCTGAAAACTTCAGTCAACTATTTCTCGAAAACGCTCTCGGAAAAAATGTTTAATATCGGTACAACTGAAGACAATTATATGAGCTACAAGTCCTATAAATGGCTTTAAAAACGAGTGTCTGGATTTCTTACAAATTAAGGAAAAATAACAATAGCAATGACGTCATCGTGTTGCTATGCATAAGTCGATCTCGAAAAAACCCACTTTTTTAAAACTTCAATCTATGCCCTACAAACAGGTGTAACTTGATTTCCTGTTTCGTTTGAGGCATCTTTGTATTTCATATTCAAAGAGAGTAGGTATGGTTAGTGAAAAACCGGGTCTAGCCACCTTAATATGCTTTAAAGTTCATAAAATATATAGGCCTTTGAATAAGTATTTGCAGAGTAATAAACTAATTTTTAAAAGCTAAAAACTTACGTTAAGCTGTGGCTATTATTCAACAAATTATCACTCAGCCCATATATACAGAAAGGATTCAGCCGTTTATGCAACTGACCATATTTAGAAGTGCACGGCAGATCTTCTTCAGGCAGACATTTTGAATATCGTGGAATTTTTAACAGTTTCGCGAACATTTTCACTCTTGGAAAGAAACATTTCCTAACTTAAAAATTCAAAATGTATTTATCTTAGCTTTCAAGGTTAACCAGGTGTTAATGCAAAATTAAAAAAATAAAAACTTAATCAAGAAAATGCCAAGTCGTTCTTGAGGCGGAATTTACCTTGTTGGTACGTAATTTCGCGGGTATTTAGTTTCGCGTTTTTCCTCGATTGTAAAGAAATCGCAAAATTATAGACCCGCGAACGAAAATCCTCGCGAAATTTAAACACGCGAAATTTAATACCCATATGGAAAATTCAAATCACAGCGAGAAGTGATAAACATGTAATGACAACAGCATATACTAGATATGTATTAACAATTGCACAAATTATTAACTGGTTTCAGTACTGGTAAGTTCCATTTTGTATCTTCTGTTGTGAAATAACGTTCTCAAACTGATTGATAATTCATGAATTTACAAGCCAATCAGGATACGCCAATTTGGTCAGGTGCGTGTGGTTTGAAACCCCGATGAAACACTGGACAGAGGCCTTTCCACGATAGTTTGATGAAATATCAAACTCTAGAGTTTGATAAAACGTCAAACCCATGTGATGCAGGGTTATCCTAATTTAAATATTAATGACACAAACACCGAAGTGAATAGACAAGCTTTATTAATCCCAAAAGGCAATTACAGAATATCCAAAACCAACTGAGCAAAATAAATATAAATTGCTTTCCTTACGTTAATTCATTTTTGGATAATCCGTTTACATTCATGCTTATGGTACAGTAATTGAAATATGGACAGGACATGAATTCACAAGTACTTGCTGAACTACCAACTTCTACAGTAGTTTCTGACACCTCTTTACTGGAAGAAACATAACTTGTAGAGCTGCACTTAGGTGCCAATAGATCGGAAACCTCAGTAGACTTCATTTCACTAACCTTCTCATACTTAAACAAAGCATTTGATCTGTGACCAGTACGGTCCCTAATTAACTTCTCTTCAACACCTGCGTTAAATAATGTGGATGCACACGTTACGCGAAGGCTATGACCACTCTTCGGCTTAAAACCTGCTTCCTTGCACATTGACGGCAATATTCCGTTGAGTTTATTGATTCCCACTGCCTGTTTATCGTATCCTTTCATTGTAGGGATGACACATTTTTCTCATTTGTTAATCTGAAACACAGTTGAAAAAATAAACGGGCTATAAATATTCGCATCATCTTTTTACGTCACGATGCCGCAAATGTTTTTCTTTGATATGACACGTGCTTGGCACATGCAACACACTGTCAACTGTTGTTTTTTTCTCATGCCAGAGCGAAAGAAAAATATTGAACATTGCGTCAATGACAAGACCTTGTAGTGAGTGGAGCATACCAGAAGGCGATTGTACTATTTAATAATGAAGTAATTGGTTTCAGCGACATGAAAAATCGAGTTCTTCTCACGTTCTTGGGGCATCCAACGAGAAAATTTAAGCAAAATATTTAAAGGTCGTTCGATGTTTTCTTAGATTGTTTCAGGGTCTTTTAAAGGCTAAAAAGAAACACCAACAAAATAAACGGAAATTAACAGAGGTTGACCTGTTCAGTTACCTTATCTGAAATTTCAAGTAGCGAAAAATATAAGGTTTGACTGTTTGTTAAACTATATTGTCGCTAAATTACAAAATATTGTTATATTACTTATTATATGAGATAGATTAAAACCTAAAATTGGTCAATAATGTTGGTGAGACGTGATAAAATTTCTAGATCGCTTAGTCATACTTTGTGCGTCATCCTACACACGTAGCTTTGACCGAACTTGAGATTGAGTTTATTTGTATGCGGTTCTGGTAACTCTGTTCTAGTTAAGAGAAAATTGATTATGTGATGACGGTCTTGCCTACCCTTATCCAGGAAAGATTAACCAAGTAAATTTCGGCGTATCTCTGCTAAGTTTGGAAGAAGAACGCTAGCAAAAGCTTGATCATATAGCTCCCTTGAATGACGACCACACATTATAAATAATTCCCTGAAGAAGATCTTGAATCGAATAACCCTTGAATCGAATAACCCTTATTCTCTAACCACCAGAAGCTGCTGTTGGCCTTCCCGTAAATGCTAGAATTTTGTTTCCAGTGTGTCTATGGTCCAAACTAACGTATAGCGTTCTGTAAAGATAATTCAAAAACCAAAAATTCTATCTTGTTGTCTTAAAAAATCACCACATCGGAAAGAATGGCTTTGTCAAGGAGGTGTGTTGTTACTTTCACTAGCGTTGTTTCCCACATATATAACACTTGAACTGAGAACTCCTTTCCATTGTCCCCTGTCCACTCATTGACCTAATCTATGCTGTCATTCGTACTACGGTAACATGTCAAATTAATGTCTGAAGTGTGTGAGTGCTCCATTTTCGGAGCAAAGAATCCTTTCGAGCCCAAACTATGCCACCTTGGTTTAAAAGGTCTCATTTCAACATTTTGCCTTTGTTTTTGCAACATTTTCTTCAAAACATTTTTAAATATCGGCATCCTAAAGGTGTACACGAGTGGATTGACCATGGAATTTGCCAGATGTAGAACATTCACGGACCACACCACAGGCGGAGAAAAACATCGTAAGCAGAACTCATTGGTGACATACACAACAAAAGCTGGCAACCAGAACACAAGTGATACAGTGATAGCTATGAATATTGTTCTTGAAAGTCGTAGGTTGTGTTCGGTATTTTGTCTTTCGTGGACTTGAATATCGGCCGGCGTGCAACGCAACCGAGTTCGTATCCTAAGATAACTTGCACAAATCACTAACAGAGAAATAAAAAGACACGCATGGTTGGCAAAAATTACATATTTTCTGTTGACTTTTGTATAATAGATCGGTAGCACAGATAGTCCAGCCATGCATATCCCAACTGCCCAAACGGTAGCGATGCTGCAGATATAAACTCGGGTGTTCATTACTCGATGACGGAGTGGCCACAATACGGCAAACACTCGTTCCAGGGAAATGAGAGCGAGAAAAAACAACGACGCACTCGATGCAAGGAATTGAAATGACGACGAAGGGTTTGTTAGAAGTTTTGCTTTACCTCCAAGGCCAACAATTTTCATTTTAGGAATCTTCTCGGTCGCTAGAACTATGGGTTCTGTTACTCCTACAAGTATGTCAGCGACTGCTAGGTTGATCAGGAGAAAACAAGTTCGTTTATGATGGAGTTTCTGTGTCGAGAAAACAAAGATGACAAACATGTTTCCAATAATTATAAGGGCTGCCTCAAGCGCGTGGGTCACGACAAATGCAGTGACCGTTGCGTTAAGCATGTCTTTGGCAGTTGCTATGGGATGATCGCCGTTTTCTCAAGATTTCTTCGCGCTCTTTTGACAGACAGTGTTTTTGCTCCAGTCAGAGATATCTAATAAATGTTTGGCAGTGCTTTAGGATGGAACTCTAACTCAAGCTGAATGCGAAAACGTCTCGTTAAGAAAAATGTGTCAGCCTGATCTATATGTATACGTGATGTGCATCATGATTCAAATTACCTATTAAATTCGCTTTATGACTACGTTATATTTTTCTAAATTTCTTCCCATGCATACTCTATTAACTCTCCATGTGGATCATTTAAAACGTCACCGAATAGATGTTTTTAAAATAGAAACGAATACATACACGTTCGGTGTTTTAAGACAACACAGAGATGCCCTCCGTTTTCAAGCTTTTTGTCCTGACAGCCACACTAATCGTTGATGATTAATTTATTGTATTTGCCTCTAATATTGATATTGCTCAACATCGCCATGCACTTCGCGAACCTCTGGTTACAGGTAGTTACATTAATTAATTTTTTTGTACAAAGGATATTTATAGAAAACTTGTATCTTTTTGACCAAAAACAAATCAGAGGAAGAGAAAGAGAGCTTCAAAGCATCACCCTCCTTCATTTCACAGTTTGTATGCTTTAATCGAGCTATTATAATAGCTGTTGTTGGACACTGTCTTGGTTTTAAATATTCATCTACGTTTTTCTCTCAATTGCTCGTACGTGTCCACAAGCATAATTATTTACCGTTTCTTAAAAGGGACTGTAGTGTATATGTAAAGAAGAAAAGACATATTTTGGTCCTTTGATATTATGCAAACACAGTAAGAAAATAAATGGGCTACATCGTCTCTACATTATCAATTGTAAGACATTGCTTGTTTATATTACTGACTGCTCTGCTTGACGTTTCCCTTCAATACTTTGTGTGACGTCGCTTGGAGATCGTAACACCAAGAAAACTGCCAAAAGAATGAGCTTTGTGTCAATCGAAGGACCTCGTAATAAGGCGATTTTACAGATGTTGAAGAACCCTCTACATTCTCTGTTATTCGCATGTAGTATTATAGATTTTCTTCAAAGATTTTGTTAATTCTGTAAATTATGAAAGGTACTTCATATTCTACTGAGCTGGAATTTAAAAGCATTTTAAAGACATTTTATATTAAAGGAGAAAACTAATTTCTGAAAATTTCTGTAAAAAAAACATTACAAATATTTGTCTTATGTATTCCATGGAAACGTTGGATTCTTGTTCTGTAAGATTCAGATTTAAAAAGGAAATAGGAGACGTCTGCGCACAGGCTACAGAAGTTTCGGAAAGTCTGCTAAGGGTTCAGTTTTAGTGCTAAAGCATCGGTCAGTGTTTGTGGGTAGGTTGGGTTAGTGAAAACCACTTACGACATAGGAACGTGATCGATCAGAATGCTTGCTTTTCTTACCGTAATTACTCAGAACTCCAGCCGCAGGCACCTTCATTGGCTCTGATAACCTTCGGACGAACAAGCAAAGTCATACCACCAACCAAGGGGCGTTGATGAAACGCCTCCCCTTGGTTTTTGTTGTGTTACAATTAATACCCCGAAGAGAACGTTCTTGCATCTGGTTAAAAAGAGATCTGGGCCGTGGAAACTGTAAACGCTCTGTCGACAAGAATCACTAGCTCGTTTGGAGTACTCGGCTTGCTGCAATTTACAACACTAAGGCCCGAAACGTCGAACCGGACCTAATTGCTATTTGCTGGGGTCCCACCAGCATGAGTGGAGGGGACTTTCTCTGTATTCAGCAGCAGAACGTATTTAAACGTATAAAGTAGTTATGAATCATGCCCTGCAGTTCTTGTGCAATGATATGTAGGAAGTTCACGTACAGAGCCAACACTGTTTCTTCAGTGCTTGTTGCGCAAAGTAAACAGCTAGTCACTGAATGCAAAACAAGAATAGATAGTGTATCAAATCTTTCCTCGTCGCTTATTATACTGCAGCAGATTTTTCGGAAAATCAGACAAAAATCGGCCCTATTCAAATATCCAATATTTAAACTGATAAAAATTTGATTTTGCTGTTTTCCACTCAATCTCAAAAAAGATGCTTTCATTGAAATATTGATATTATCCTGCAAAGATAATCCTTCCTGGATCGTGTCGAAAGAAAGCTATATGTTGGGCGTAAAAATCACTGATAATTGTGTCTCGGTTACAGTTTTTAATTGTTGTGTACTTCAGTTTGAATAGTTTTCAAACATATATTGTATTGTACATAGTTACTTCATTGATGCAGGGCTTCCCTGGATTTCAGTCTACAAATCATTCAGACGCATCAAGACGGTATTCAAATGAGACATTCTTTTTTTATTCAGGGGCACTTAACGGTTCGTTTCGGGAAATTTCTTTTTGGAAGGCCTAAAACACCTGAGATATTTGGATTTAATTGCACTGACAACTTGTCTAACTAGTGATTTCTTTGGCGAAACATCACCTCAGACTTTCGTAAAAAGACCAGAATGATTAATTCACATTGTTTTCGGAGGACAAATATATCGTTTAGAGTGCAAAATAAGGTCAGCTAGTATTTTCGGAGAGCCATCAGCAGCTCGGAAATTCGGCGGATAGGATTCTGTTTCCTAAAATTTTCTGCGGCCTAAATTTTCAGCTAAAAACGCCGAACAGTTCAATCTGTATTAGCTTACACAAATTTTCCTTTAAAAATCTCTGAAACAATCTAAGAACAAAGTAGAAAATGATAGTTCTAAAAAAGCGTAATCAAAGCAGGAAAGCGGTTACAAAATTAGAAGTTGGCAACGATAAATACACTTTCGACCAGTTTGAGATATTAGAGGAGGGAAAACGCTTTACGAAACACTATACAGGTCAGAAAACATTGACGAGCAGAGTCAGTCTGGATCCACTACTTTCAAATCCGAGAATATATCTCCGTTAAAAGAAGAAATGCAGATGTGCGAAGGTCTCGTCTCAGAAAACGAATGTTTAAACGCTCTGAAAGAATTCAAAAACGCTAAATCTCCTGGTACCGATGGTTTCTCTCCATAGTTTTATAAATTTTTTGGCCTGAGCTAGGTCCTGAAATGATTGCCAGTTTTAATTATGCCTTTCGGACTAGAACTCTTTCTATTAGTCAAAGACGTGGAATCATTTCTTTAATTCCTAAAAAGAACAAAGATAAAACTTTGCTTGAAAATTTAAGGCCAGTCTCTATGCTTAAGGTGTTTCGATACAGTTTTTTTAGGACCATACCTAACTTTTTGAATTGGCTCTTAGACAGTCTTCTCCTTGTCATATCAACGTGAAATTTGCAATACTTGTTGGGTTTGGATTGAACATTAGCGTGGTTTACATTTTGTAAAAATCGATATTTCCATGACAACGATAAACAAAAATCCTCGAAAACAGTAAAATTGAAATTTTGCACGATCCAGCTTTCGCTTCGAAAAGAGAATACCAGCATCTTAAACTGTGGTGTATGGCAAACAAAATATACAAGAACAAAAAAATTCTGTATGTTTGTTTTGAAGTAAATCACAAAAACATTTTCAACCTTAGTTTTTGCCTAGTAATAGTAAATGTACTGAAAAATAATCAACGCTTTGATGAAATGGCTAGTAAATACTTTTAAAATGTGTCTTTTACTTACTATTTTACGCCTAGAAAGTTTTGTTGAAACTGGTGTTCGTGATCTCGAGAACGACTTGTTTTTCTAAGATCATTCGCATAATAATTTTTATGGTAATTGTTGAATTTGAGCGCTTTTGCGAAAATCTTAAGAACGGCTCGATAGATTTTTTTTAAACATTGAACATGCGTGCTTGACGATGTGACCAATTTTAGTTTTGAGTCTTATTAACATTGATTCACTGGAACACTTTTAGATTTAACGTTAAAGAGGATGTATGAACCGACGGAAAGGCTTGCGTTACATATAAACAGTTGGCAAGTAAATGCTAATATATTCAAAGTAATGCGCAATGCATTCCTCCGTGATTTTTACTCTTCGTTGTAATTTACAGTACAATAAAGAACAAAGAAACCAGATAAAAATCACGAAGCAATGAATAACGCATTACTTTGAATATATTAGCATCTACTTGCCAACAGTGAATTTGTAACGCATCCTTCTCCGTCGGTTAATACATCCTCTTTAACTTTAAATCTAAAAGTGTTCCAGTGAATCAATGTTAACAAGACTCAAAACTAAAATTGGTCACATCGTCAAGCACGCATGTTCAATGTTTAAAAAACATCTATCGAGCCGTTCTTAAGATTTTCGCAAAAGCGCTCAAAATAAAAAATTACCACAAAATTATTACGCGAATGATCTTAGAAAAACAAGTCGTTCTCGAGATCGCGAACACCAGTTTCAACAAAACTTTCTAGGCGTAAAATAGTAAGTAAAAGACACATTTTAAAAGTATTTACTAGCCATTTCATCAAAGCGTTGATTATTTTTCAGTGCATTTACTATTACTAGGCAAAAACTAAGGTTGAAAATGTTTTTGTGATTTACTTCAAAACAAACATACAGAATTTTTTTGTTCTTGTACATTTTGTTTGCCATACACCACAGTTTAAGACGCTGGTATTCTCTTTCGAAGCGAAAGCTGGATCGTGCGAAATTTCAATTTTACTGTTTTCGAGGATTTTTGTTTATCGTTGTCACGGAAATATCGATTTTTACAAAGTGTAAACCACGCTAAAGTTCAATCCAAAACAAACAAGTATTGCAAATTTCACGTTGATCTGACAAGGAGAAGACTGTCTAAGAGCCGATTCAAAAAGTTAGGTATGGTCCCAAAAAAACTGTATCGAAACACCTTAACATAGACTACAAAATCTTGACTAAAACTATCGCAAAAAAGGCTAGAAAAAGTGCTCCCAAAAATCATGAACTCTGATAAAACCGTTAAAGTCAAAGGCCGCTTCATAGGTGAAAATGTTAGACTAATACAAGATGTCATGTTTTTCACCGAATACACAAAACACCCGGGGTGGCTATATTCCTCGATTTTAGAAAAGCATTCGACACAATAGAATGGCTTTATCCCAAGGTTGCCTTACAAATGTTTAATTTCGGTCCTGATATTCTAAATTGGTTTCAAATAATTTACAACCAAGTATCCAGTTGCGTCTTGCACAACGGCCATGCATCCCAATTCTTTCTTCTTGAGCGAGGAGTCAGGCAAGGTTGTCCCTTGTCGGGCCTCCTTTTTGTTATCGGAATCGAAACGTTTCGCTAGGGCGTTAAAAAACGACCCGAATATCAAAGGTATTATTGTAGGCCAAAAAGAAATAAAAATCACACAATATGCGGATGGCACCACGGTCCTGGTACGTGACTGCGACTCAGTGCCAAGATTATTAAAACTTTTAGAAGAATTCAAAAACGTTAGTGGCCTACAAATTAAGACCAGCAAAATAGAAGCCATGTGGTTAGGTACATGGAAAAGCCGCATGGAGAAACCCTTCGGTTTCAAGTGGCCACATGATCCTGTTCTCGCCCTTGGAGTGTACTTTTCTTATGATTCTGAACGCGCCAAGAAGCTTAATTTGGAAGATAAGATAGCCACATTGGAAAAAACTCTCAATAGCTGGAAGCGAAGAAAACTCACTCTTATGGGAAAAATACACATTGTGAAAATATTAGGCTTGTCCAAACTTATTTACAGCGCTTCTGTATTGGCAATGTTGAAACATACTGTAGAGAGAATTAGCAAAATCATTTTTAATTTCCTTTGGGATGGCAAACCTGCCAAAATTAAGAAAAAAACTATTATTGCCAAAAAAGAGCATGGCGGACTAAAAATGATTGACTTCGAAATTATGGGACGGTCACTCAAATTAGTTTAGATTAAAAGAATTGCAGAAAACAACCACGCTGCGTGCAAAATAATTCCAGAACAGGCATTGAGCCAATACGGTGGTTTCGCGTTTTTCAGTCTCAATGCCAGTATGATATTAATTTTTGTGACCTTCAAAATCTGCCTGAATTTTACCGAACCATTCTGAGTTACTGGCAAAATTTTAAGCTCTTAAATGATGACGAAAAACCAGCACAGAACCAAATAATTTGGAACAACCGTGACATTCTCGTAGATGGAAAACCAATTATGTATAAAGCTTGGCTCAAAAAGGAATAATTCATATCAAGGATTTATTCAATGAAGACTCAAATTTTCTTTCTCTAACCGATTTTAAAACAAAATTCGACTTAGAAGTACCTTTCACTGTCTATTATGGCCCATTAAATGCTATCCCAGCAAGTTGGAAAGAAAACATCCAAAATACGGATGTCTCAAGAGTTGCCCCATCAGAAGTCGTACCGTCTCTCCTACTTCCCTCTACCAAAATAGCGTACTCGACCATACTTGGCAAAAGCTACTCTGTACCAACAGCTGAGAGCAAGATTTTAAATTATGGCTTCACTACAGACAACATCCAAAATGTCTAAATGTCTAAATGGAGTTTTTGTTGTATTTATGTTGAGTGAGTTATCATTAGTAGTTTTAATTCTAACTCTTAGTAGTTTCTAGTTTTGACTCTATGCTAATTCGTTTTGTATTTTTAGATTGTATTTTAGTACGTTAGGTGTCCTCTATTAGCAGTGGGGAATCCCCTCTCATTATTATATGCTTCCATTTCAAATTTTGAAGGAGCCAAAGTTAATAATTTTCCAGTTTAAAATCATTCATAACATCTTACCCACGCAATCTAGCTTGTTCCGTGCGGGTATAAAAGACAGTGACATATGCCCCTTATGTAATTCTGAAAGCCAATCTTTAAGCCACATGTTGATTACATGTCATACTTCCTCGTCGTTTTGGAACCAGTTCAAACACTAGCTGGTGGCGAAAGAGCTTTCAGGAACAAATAAATTTACCTGAAAGCGTGATTCTGTACGGCTGGCACAAAAAATCAAACACCTGGCTAGTGCTCAACTAAACGCTCATTATTGAAAAATACCACATTTTCACCACAAGTGTAAGCAATGGCAACCTGGACTTTGAAGGTTTTCTCTCACGCCTGAAAAGCAAGCTTACTATTCTGCGAACAATAGCATCTACAAATAACAATATGGAGCAATTTACAGAAACTTGGGCTCCTGTGTTATAGGGCTAGAGGTCTGTGTGTGTGCTTCTGTGTGCGTCCGTCTCTTTGTTATAAGTTACTGTTAAGTGTTCTGTAATTAAGTATTATACGTTATTGTTAAGTATTTCATTGTAAATTTCGCGTGTAGCCTGCTAAGTCTGTATCGTTGTAAAACAGTGTAGAGTACTTTTATTACATGTAATTAAGTATTGTACGTTAGTGTATAGTTTTCATTGTATAGTAGCGTGTAGATTTGTAATTGCACTAATAAAAAAAAAGAAAATGATATTTCAAGTATTTCTGTAAAATTTTCTTGTTGGGTGCCCCTGTTTGTGGTCTCTTAGAGACTCGTCTTACCAACAAACTGCTCGACAAACAATAGAAATAATAACTATGGGACCAAATATTTCTATTGTCGTGGACCAATTCTGTGCCAAGGCGGGTTCACACAGTAAAAACATGATGGAAATTTGGCTTGTTTTGCTGCCTGGGGAACCCATACGGTGACTGTTCGGGTAACGTTTTTTTTTTTTTTAGTATCTAGTATCTGTAAACAGTAACCGAAATTTATGGTAAATTTTGCAGCGGTTGTGCAGTTAAGGTTTTCGTATTTTAATAAATTATTCCTCAGTGAAAGCTATCAGCCACGGTAAAGGTGATAGCAATCTTTTCGTGTTGAAGGCCAAGTTTTCAGAATGTTTTCAAAAACTTGCAACATGTTGCCGCAAAAAAACGGGGACTGAGTAATCTGCGAGTTGTAAAGTTGCAAGTTGGTCAAGTTATTTTTTGCACAAAGAACGAGCAAGACTAACCTAAGTTGGAAATATGTCAGTTGATAGAATGTCGTAGCTCGCACCTGTTGTCGTCAGCCTGGCGGCTCGAGATTGTATGTGTTGCAGTTTGTCCCATAACGTTTTGCCGCAGCTATCCCAAAGTGGGGAACAATAGGCGAAATGTGGTTGGACTAGTGATTTATAGTTTATTTCCAGTGAATAGGTGGCAACAAACGGCCTGATACATTCTATTACCCCGATACCAGCGCTCGCCTTTTTACATATGTTATTTATATGCTTTTCAAAACTACGTTTTTCATCAATATGGACCCCTAAGCAACTATGAGAATCGATTCGTGACACTTGATTGTTATCTATAAGAACATCATGTGGCTGACATTAAGTATTACTGTTCAAATTATAGGCCGACCCGATAATCATGAGATTGGTTTTGGAGGAATGGAATTGCAACTTAATAAGTATATTTCGTTTTATTACTGCTCCAAAAAGGCTAAGATTCCTGTATGGAGTAGAGTATTTGGAGAACCTGTTGTGTGCCATTGATGTGCGAAGTTTAACCCAAGTTTACAAGTTTGACTGATTAAAACCTCGCGTTACTTCTCAGTACATAGGGGAGATTTTTTCCCAAGATAATCAGTACAGCGGATACCTGTAGTTGAAGGGTTAAATTAGCCTTACAATTTACCACCCTCGGAAAAAGGAAAAGTCCCCTGAAATTAAAACAAAGTTGGATGTATGCCCCGAATATATTCTGCAACATTCCGATATTATGTGCAATTTCTCGTACAATTTCTCGAGGCTTTTGATATTCGGGGCAATATCTTCAGGTTCCCAGCGAACAAATTATGCCGTTCTCCCGAAACAGCTGTCAGTTAGGCTATGTTTATACGGAACCGGTTACAAACGGATCGAACCGGATAGGCCCTCTGGAACCGGTCCGGAACGGATCCAAAGCTGGACCTTCTGTTTTGCCAGTCCAGTTTTGGATCCGTTCCGCACCGGTTCCAGAAAGGTCACGTGTAAACACCAGGACCGGTTCCACACAGTTCCATGTAAACCGAAGCCGATCCGGTCCGGTTCGGTCGAAACGGTTCAGGTCTGGTCCCGTGTAAACATAGCCTTAGAGTTGGCACCCGGCGTGTGTTTTGTTTTTATGCTTTTAATCTAAAACCACTAAGTACAATTGATAGTCTAACATGTTCAAACGGAATCAAAGTGAAGTCTTTAAAGTATTCACTCCCAACGAACGTGATGTGTAAAAATCGTATCTGGTCTTTAGACAGCTGGCGGAAAATTGTGCTTGTTATTCACAAGTTTCAGAACCAAAAATAGAAATACCGTCAAACTATCGACACTAACCTTCACCAAAATGTCAAGCATTTCATCCCAAGTCTTTGAAGGATTTCGTATGACGATTACGAGATATTGCTTATTTAACAAATAGGTGGATGGATATTGTGCAATTTACAAAATTTGGTATATTGCCTTGTGTTGGGGGTTGCGTTGCGTTGTGCAGTTTGCAACAAAGCCTTGTGTTCTGGAAGAAAACCTCTGCGCGAAACCGTCTGCTTTCTTGCGTGCAAGCCCAAGATTTGTCAGCTCTATGAAACCTTACTTGACCGAGTTTATTTGAGCATTGCTTTACACTCCACTTTGTAAGCGTGACACAGCGCGCGCACTTGGCGGTTGACTACCGGTTAGAAACCAGTATTTTTAATTTATTTGTCCAAACTACGGCGTCATATCGAACAGTCGGTCGGTTGTCAATCTACGCAGAACATAGGGCTTGACGCGTGCGTCGTGAGCTGCTTACCGCCGCCGTTTGTCTGTATTCATTGTGATGCTGGCTTGAATTTCTTTGGGATGAAATTTAAACTATCGTTCCCCTGTTTCGCGCGGGGTCTCGCGGTTGTGGCTCTTATTGCGTTTCTTTACATAGTGGGATACTATGTTCTTAATACACGAGTAACAGACAAAAAGTATCCTCAGGGAAAATTCTCTACAACTGGCCTTCAAATATCGACTGGTGGAAATGCGCGGGTTGATTCTACAGTTCAAGTCAAAGAACAACTGAAAGAAGAACAGGAAAAACGTGTAACTTACCAGTACGTAGCACCCGGAGACTCTACTGTGGTAGGTAAAGTACTTCTAACAGACAAGGAAACAACGCTTCTTGTGCAAAATTTTCTCAAGGAGAAAACTTTTAAACGTAAACCCATTACACTAGACGCCAAGACGCCGTTTTTCGACCTTGTGGTTCCCGTTACGGGTGCCTCCAGCAACCATTTTGGAGAGCTCATGACGAATGTGAACTTCTTCCCCACGCGCTTTCCAGGGACAAAACTGTTTTGTTATGATATTGGGCTTCAAGAATCTGAAGTTGATCAATTAAAAAAGCACCTTACGTGATATACAGAAAGTTTGATTTTAATAAATATCCACCACATGTTAAAAACCTGCGCTTTTATGCTTGGAAACCACTGATAATTCAAGAACTTTTGGCAGAATTTGATGGAGTCATGTGGATTGACACTTCCGTGAAAGTCTATGGGGATCTTGCCCATCTTTTGGAAAGATTGGTTCACTTTAAATCTGGAATTCTATTTTTTCTAAAAATTAGACCTCCGACTCACTCCATTGCAGCTGCCGTTGATCCAGGCATGATGGAATACTTTCCGCTGACCCCACAGGGAAAAACTTATCTTGTTTCAGACATGTTACCAGGGGCTACAATTCTTGTATTCAACACCGCTGATGTTCAAGAGAACGTCATGAAATGGGCATCTATCTGCGCCTTAGTTAAAGACTGCATTGCTCCACCTGGCTCACAATACGATTGCCCACCCAACATATGGACAATACCACGGGATCAGTTCGCAGGTTGTCATAGATACGAGCAAGCTCACCTCAGCCTCCTACTTGCAAACCTGTATAGTGATACACGAGAACGGTATAGCCTAAATTATACCGAAGCCTTAGCAGATATTAGCTTCATGGCTTAAACTGTCAAAGCCTTCGCAATTTTTCTGTTTTCTTTCAGGGGCATCCAACGTAAAACTTTTATCGTATTTAAATAAAGGGTAAGATGATGATGATGATGATGATGATGATGATGATGATCATCATCATCATCATCATCATCATCATCATCATCATCATGACGACGACGTATCATTTTAATTTGGTGAAATATCTGTTCGGAGGACCTTAGTCGCCTCATAAATTTACATTTACTTGAGATCAAAAACTAGAGTTTTCTTCGGCGAAATGTCGCCTCAAGCTGTCGTTACATGAAGGTAAGCTGTCAGCTAGCATTTTCGGCAAGCCATCAGCAGCTTGGAAATTTGGCGAATGAGACATTACATGTTCTGTTCCCTAACATTTTCTGCGAGTTAAATTTTCAACTAAAGAATCCGAACAGATCAACGGCTGTCTTCGCTTTCACAAATATCATAGGAGCCAAGTAACCGGGCTGGTAGGATGAATTTTTTCCTGCCCGGTTAGGGCTAGTTTATACGTGGAATTTAAAGGGACTACGTCAGGAGGATTTTGCTATTTTAGGTCAATTCTGTGCTAATTCATTACTTAGTGCCTTTACTCATACACAAAATGCTCCTACAAAACTACGAGGAAGATATTAAATGAATTTTGTCAGGGAGAGCTAACCAAAATAAATTTTTTGGTGATTTTTGAAGACATAGCATCAAAACTTGAAAAAATTGGCCAATTTTTTCAAGTTTCAATCCATCTCCATCCTTGCCATCGGTAGCAACAGACGACAGGAAACAGTTTCAGTGGCGTAAGATAGTCTTTAATAACAAAGCTAGACCATTATTTTGGAATTCAATTGATACGAAGACACTTTTTAGCTTTTTAAAAAGATACTAAAATAGCGTGACATAGCCCCTTCAATTCAGACGAATTTAATCCACGATAAATTCGTCTATAGCTCGACATTATGTCACAGTCCGTTAACTTTTCAAAAACAACTATATCCAATGTCATGAATGCAATGGAGTGCAAAATAAGCCAATATGTCCGCTCAAGTATCGGGTCTTCATATATATTAATAACGATAAATTGAGAGGCGTTGGATTAGCTCATTGAAGGGATCTTAGCTAATATGCCCTGAATATGGGCCCACATGGGCGTTTTCAAGAGCACGAACATTAGAAATTAATTTTGTTTTTTGCTGTTGTTGTTGTTGTTTGTTTTTTTAACTGACAGCAGCGCGTCTGAAGCTTACAATTATGACGAAGAATGAAGGCAATTGAAAATATCAGTAACAACTGGCACATCAAAGTCTTTTCGGTAGAGTTGCTGTTATAATATCATTTTAAGATTCCCAGTGTCCACGTCGCCAACAATCTATGCGAAAAACTACTGCACATTATTTCCCAAATTTGACCACTTCTTGATAGATATCTTTTTGCCGTTTTCAGCTAGATGTTATTCAAACCTCTTTTTTACAAAAAAAAAATAGTTTGAGGAAAAAAGTTTGATTCTACGCATAGAACAAAAAGGTTGGGACCTTAATTTTCTCTAACTAGGCGTCGACAGTCATCTGTCAACAAACGCTGAAAAGACCACTTGACATAAGAGCACCCAATTTTTTGCTCTCGTTCCAGTTCTCGTGCGGCAAAAAAACGAAACATGCTATCCTTCAAACCTATGGAACGTTTGCTCCGCACGCTCCCGCAAGTCTTTTCTCTCGTGAAATTTCCAATGAGATATTTAACTCCGAGATCGGTTTCAAATCTTGAAAATAGCCAAGATCGATTACGTAGTAGTTTTGGCGATCTTGGAAGGTTCAGTTGTTTCGAAACTCTCGAAGTCTAATCCAAAGGAAGGGAAAATACCCTGCCAGTTTGCTTCTAGCAAAAACCGTCCTAAGAACAATATCTCGTGGCTGTTGTTGTTGTCGTTGTTCTTGTTGCTGTTGTTGTTTGTGTGTGTGTGCTGTTTGTTTGTTCTTGTTGTTGTTTTGTTTGGGAGGGGAAATGTTTATCAAGTTTTTTTTTTCTACAAGACGTGTTTTGCATTGTATTTCCCCTTTATTTTTTCTTCCTGGGGTGGTTAACGCAAAGTTGGCAAAGCGGTCCTCTTTATATAACCTTGGATCTTTACTCTCCCACTCTGCTCGATTGTATCAATCACCGATGATTTGTACTCGTAGCAATCGTCCTCGAAGTGCGCCGAGCAGAGCGCAGTACACTTGGAAGTCAGTGGGATCTTTAAAGTCGGGCCGGTGTTTTCGAACAAATTTGACCCACTTTGCCCTCACAACCGGATCAGTTGGAAACTAATGCATTCGAAATCCCTTTTTCCTCGTGTTTTTTCCAACTTCGACCGTAAGAGGCACAACCAACGCAATATCGCCCTCCTCTTGCCTCCTCTTTCTGTCTTTTCGCAGTATTGGATTGCCAGTTTGTGTCCCCAAACTGATGTCACAGGCTGTTGTCACGTGGTATTTTGGCCGCGCGATTTGACATGTGAGCGTAAGCACATCAAAGAGTGTGGTAAGGAATGGGGAAAAAAGCTCGTTGCTGAGTTACTCGCGTTTCCTGATCATGACTTCTCTCTAGTCAACGTACAAACAAAACTACTCTGCACTCCCGGAATTCACCCAAGAGCTTGGGAATAGGGCTCTTACTGCAAAATACCCGCCACATCGATCGCTAGACTGAGAGAATTGGCAACCCGGTACGCGGGGAAAGCCCAAAGAATTTATGTAACTTCTTAGGAACTGGCTACCCGCTACCTTGTATGCTGAGAAGAATTGAAGTGTAAACGAGATTTTAAAAGCTGTTAATAAAAATAGATATGCGTCGCCGGTATATTTGACCGCTATGACTGAACCGAGTACCGTTTAGCCAACTTGAATTTTTAAAATACTTTCTGCGTACTGAGTAGCCGGCTAGCCGACTTGCAATTGAATAAATAAATTCTGTGTACCGTGTAACCTGCTACCAAAAGTAGTTCGTGTGGTTTGGTATTCAGCTGTTAAACCAGTGAGGAGTATCTTGGTTTGAATCGACTATCAGCACGTTTTCATAACGTGAAAGGCGAGAAACAATTCATTCAGATTCTATAGCATTTCTGCAAAAGGTATTCTGAGAAGTTTATTCTTACCCAATCGTTCTCATTTCACAAAGGACGATCTCGTTTGGATCTGGCCTTGCTTCTTGCGAGCAGGCGTTGTTTTCTTAATTACCAGGTTTGTATGCGGCGCTTTTATTTTGCCTTCTCCTGTCGCTGTCTCTCTTTCTTTCAGTTTCTTTCTTTCTTTCTTTCACTTCTCTCTTTTGGTCTTTTCTTGAGTCGTATGTCCTCCTAGGTTTTTTGAGGATTTAAAACTGATCCCGGAGTTTAATATCTCACTGGAAATTTCACGGGCGAAAAAGCTGCGGGAGCCTCCGGAGCAAGCGTTCCGTAGGCTTGAAGGATGATATGTTTCGCTTTTTTGCCGCGCGAAAATTGGAACGAGAGCAAAAAGTGGTTCTCTTTCGCGCTTATGTTTGTTGACAGATGACCGTCGACGCGTAGTCAGAGAAAATGAATGACCCGAACCTTTGTTGTTCAATAACTATGTGCAGAATCAGTCTTTTTCCTGAAACTTTTTCGTAAAAACAGAGGTTGAATAACATCTGGCTGAAAAAGACAAAAGACGTCGAAGTGGTCAATTTTCCCCTTCATGTAGCAATGTTTTCAAAAGACAGCTCGATCCTAAATTTGGGCGCTGCCGGGCTGGCTCGCCTAGTGTAATTGATACAGAGCTGAACTGTCACCTTAGCGAACCGAGCTAGCCCGGCTCTGGGAGTCGGTATACAGCCCCTGAAATGATCCCCTACCCCAAAATGATCCCCAATTCGATCCCGAAATGATCCCGACCCCGAAATGATTCCTGTTTTTTCTACGCTGACCCCGAAATGATCCCCAAGTAATTTTCTAGGATGGCGTTCAAACCAAGGGATTGTGGTGTGATCAAAATAAACGAAATTGAAAAATTTTCAAGTATTTATTCACTTGAGATTATTCGTAATCGTCACTAGCATTTTTCAACGCACTAGAAAAAATTACCAGTGTGTAAATCTAATATGGTATAGTGTATATCTCGAATTGTAACCGATAACGATATTGAAATAAAAGAAAAAAGCATAAAAGCCTCTTATTTTTTAATTCTAACAAGAAATGAAACTAGAATATCACTTAGTAAACGTTGCTAGATACTTATCTAAAGATGAAATGAATTACAAACAGTCGGCCACAATCAGCCGGACAACTGCTATTTTCAACGAGTTTTTTTTAGAAACGACGCAAAGGTTTTGAATACAGTAGAACCCCGGTAACTCGAACTCGGACAACTCGAACTCCCCCGCTAACTCGAACTAAGTCCCATTTCCCTTGGATTTCACCCCACTTTTCAGTCATTTTTACTCGGTTAACTCGAATTCCCCGCTCACTCGAACTAAATTTCGTTTCCCTTGATCAAAATTTACCCCGATAACTCGAATTTCTGGTTCTTGCAACTCACCACGGATGCCCTTTCAACTATCCAATTAGCTCTTGTTATCGGTAAAAACACTAAAACTAACACTACAGCAATTTGATTTTAATTAGTGCAACGAACAGATCACGTATTTGACAGTCATTTCCCGAGTGAGTGTAACTGAGTTACATTCACAGTACTGTATTATCATAAGAATGCATAAACTTGTTATAGTTTCTGACGAGATAAGTTTAATTTGCACTGTACCAAGAGATAATAAGGGGACAGAGAGGGATACTGCCAGTCCAGGCTTTGGGATATGTCAAGTTCGGTAAAGTTATTTTTAGACGGCCATTTGGAACGGAAGTCCGTTTTCAGAACGTCTGCATAAAGGCAACCGCCATCTGTTGTTTGAAGAATCATTCAAAATTTTGCTTGTAATTGCGGACCAAGTGATGTTACGTTTTGTCGATGAAAACGACTTCGAAAAACAAGGGAAATTGTATTTATGCGGACGTTTCGGGAAACAGACTTCCGTTCAAAAGCCAATCTATAAATAACCTTTGTGGAATTGACATATCCCAGCCAACGCCCTCAGAGTCCCTCTCTGTCCCCTTATTTTCTCTTGACTGTACTTATACTGAAGTGCTGAAAAATCAGTAAACCATCAATTATTAACATACCCAATTGAATATTCAGTCGACCCCGATAACTCGAAACCCCGCTAACTCGAACTGTTTTTCGCTTCCCTTCAGAGTTAGACTGCGAGTAGTCTCTAATTTTGGCGATGGCGATTGTGGGGCGGACGAAATACACACGCGCGCGCCTGTATTTTGCCCGCCCCACAATCGCCATCGCCAAAATTAGAGACTACTCGCAGTCTACTTCAGAGTTCGAGTTACCGGGATTCTACTGTATAGGTAACAAAATAGCATTTTGAACGGAACAGGAATGTAAAAGTCTTCCTCGTTAATTTTAAGGTCGAAATTAACATCAACTTTACAGTGCTATACTTAGCTTACTGAAAGCATCACTAGTCCACTATATAAAAGTTATGGAAAATTCAGATATAGGAAGTAAACCACTCTTCACCTTCTGTAGTACAAAGGTAATAGTCCTCGCTGCAGTACTGTACGGCGCAATTTTCACTGGCACAAACTCTTTTAAGGAACGAACGCGCCGCAGAGTAAGTCTAAAGGTTGATTTTCAATGTTATTGAACACAACTTCCGATCCATTTTTCGGCTTTCGATTTTGTTTGACGAAGAAGGCGTTCGGAAAATGTGAAGAAAAAAATGGGTGAGACTAGAAAGAAGTGAAAAATGTCAATATTTTTGGAGTTTTAAAGAATACAAATTTTCTTCAATTCAAGAACGCTATTCCGTTCCGCTAATTACTTAGAGATCATTTTAGGGTCAACCTGAAAAAAAAAATTTAAAACGGGGATCAGTTCGGGTAGGGATTATTTCGGGGGCTGTAGATCTTGCCCCTGGGCATCCCGGAATACTGGATTTATTCTATTATTGTGATAATGCTGCATTATCACTACAAAAGAATAAATACATGCCAATGGCTCCTATGAGACGCCCAGGGGGGCAAAATCAATATGGTTGCTGCATCGCCGATGAAAAGGTCTATTCAAACTCTCTTTAGCAATATATATGTTAACCTGACATTTGCATGTCTCCCAAGAGACAAAGGGAATACGGTCAGACTTGTAGGGAAAAAGAACCGTTGAACCGAGCTTCAAAAAAGTCTGTTTAAAGTCAAACTTTCCCAGCCGATTTTATGTAATCTAATTTGACGAGTTGGGTGTATACATTGGCCTGGCCTGCGCTCTTTACAAAACATGAACATTAAAATATGCCCAGCTGGCAATATTACGGATGCTGTATTTTGATCATTATCACAAAGTCTGCCAGGTGCGTAGTCGAAGGAAACAGATTTGAAGGTGAGTAAGTTCTTCACCTTGAGAAATACTGCCTTTAATTTACAACTGTTAAAGTAAAACAATCTTAGTATGAATTGTGAAAGAGGTCTGTCATTGGACACACTTGGGAAGTGTCCAAAAGAATCAGCGCACCTATAAAGTAATACCGGCGAGGTTTTCACTTCAGTGGTTACACTTGAGGATTCGTCCGCAGAATGAAACGCTAGAACCACTGTGTACAGGATAATACAAAGCACTACTGACAGAAAAGTTCTTCTCAGTGGCTTGTTATTTGAAAGGTCACACTTGATGATTGCATCTACAGTCTCAAAAGCTACAACCAAATCAACTGTTTTAAAGTGTAAGGCCCTGGCCAAATAGAGTCGCAAGTTATCGCAAGGTAAAAACGTGCAATAACTTGCTACTCCTTTTAATTGGCCGCAGTGACTTGTGTGTACTGGCGATTGCTTGAGGTGACTTGCGTTCACTTTGATCGAGCTCAATTTTACACGCAAGCCGTGAACGCGAGTTTTTCACCGTTTGGCCACACAACGCAAGTCGACATGACAAGTTGGTCTCACTAAATAATGTTTTCCTTTCCTAATGCTTTCCTTTTCTCACTAATGTTTTCCTTTTTTCCTCACTAATGTTTTCCTTTTTCTGTAAACTCATTTTATTCGCAATTTTTAGAATTATTTCGTGACCATGGGCGATTCATGGCCTGGGGCGAATCATGACCAAGGTCATGAAATAATTCTAGAAATTTGCAAATGAAATGAGTTTAAAGAAGAATTGCACACTATTCTGAGATACAAACAATAAAAAAAAAGCAGAATATCTTCCCAGTTTCTTTTTGTGGTCATAAGAGAATCAAGATGGGCGAATCATGCTGAAATTAAAAATCCGGGCTCACACATAGCAGTGAAGTCAGCTGTGAAAAGGAACATTCGGTGACAATGCCAATGAATTACAAGATCAAGGTGCGAGACGCGCAATGCATGATGTTGGGCTTGAAACGATTTTGGAAAATTTCTTTCACTAAATTTTGCAACTATGTTCTATCTAAATTAAACTCAAAAGTTTCATCCCAAACAATACTATAATAATCAAAATATGACAAAACAACTGCTAGATGTTTTTGAGACAAAAGGCTTGTTTTCTGTATTACAGTATTTTAACTGTAGTTACCTGAAGGAAACGCCGTGGATAAATAGTTTTACCTTTCCTTGCTTATGTTCTTTCAGTCTTCCCCAGGCCCCCTCCTGGCATAACAGACCCAAGGACACTTTAGCCCACACCCGTCCCCCCACCGGCCCTAAAACGGAGTGCCCATAGTCTCTTTTGCCCATAGTCTCTTGCTTCAACCCACTATCCCCTCCAAAAAAAGAGGCCTGATCAGTAAAGAAAGACTTTTATTAAATCAAACCATTATTGAGGCTTCTTCTTCTATTTAAACTGAGATCACGTGCATTGCATCTAGTTTTATCTCTCGGTCAAGGATTTCTACCTGGAAGCTAATTTCGCACACGTAACGGTATCTGCAAATTTCCAGATGGCTGTCCGTAAAAGAAAAGAAGTCAAAAGATGGCCTTATAAGAACAACAAAATGGGCTTTAAAAGTCCTTGTTGAACAAAATCCTTAAATATTTTAGTTTTCCCGTTTGGGGAATTAATTATCAAAATTTTCCATAATTGTTCCTTCATTCAGCTAAATCTGGCAGTTTTATATTGCAGAGAGTTCGCTGAGGCAAGAACAACCGGAAAACGCAAATTATCAGCTAGGATCAAAAGGATTGCCAATTCAAGCGTGTACAATATATTACAATAGTGGTGGAACTCGCTCAACACAGCGTAAACACAAAAGTCGATTAGCGTGAAAGGACCAACGTAAATATTGCAGGTGGAATTCGCTAAAGAGAAATAACGTTTAACATCGCCAAGTTGGCCAGATGTTAAAAACACGGTGAAAATTATCGCGTTTTTTTGATCTTGCAGATAACGAAAAACTTGCCGGCTACGTCAATGACTTTTTAACAAGGAATTCTTTTCGACGATGGAAAAGCTTGATCACAATATAACGAATCCTTCGAGTCAGTCGCTACTTGCCAGTGAAGTTCACGAAAGCGAGGAAAATCAAACATTCAGCTCCGCACCGGAAGGCGAGAACCCTCTTCACATATTTGTCTTTTGCATGTTTGGTTTTGTCCTTCAGATTTTCTTCTCGGTCGGAATCTCCGCCAGCCAAGACATCTTAGAAGAAACCTTGATCCCGACACCAGTGCTTTTGATTTCTGCTTCGCTGCCTTTTTTCTTCATCACATCTGTCTTGCCATACTTCGTTCTAAAGTTGCCGCGGAACGCTCTCTTGGTCCCCGTCGTGTTTCTTAGTATCGTTGGTGTGTTGTTGTACGCTTTGGTTGAGCATGTACTCGTTCGCATCATCGGGGTAGTGACAGTATCCTCGGGTGTCGCCATCGGTGAAGTCACGTTCGTTTCGCTGTCTGCACTTTACACGGATTCTGCCATGAGCGCTTACGCCGCTGGGACTGGAATTGGGTTCATCGTTGGGCCGCTATACTACGCAGGTAAGCCGGGGGCACTCAATCACAATTCCAACAAAAGGGTCATAATGAAAAATAACTCTAATTTCATTTCGCCAAATACCACGGTATAATAAACAGCACCGTTGGAGAGTAATGCGGAATAGCCAGTTTCATTTGCATCTTCACACTTTACAATTTCATCCGCAGACTCAAAAGTGAGAACTACCTTGTACAGCTTAATAAACAGTACCACAGGAAAGTACTGCTCAGTAGCTTTCATTTGAATGGTCACACTTTACAATTTCATCCGCAGACTCAAAAGTGAGAACTACCTTGTACAGCTTAATAAACAGCACCACAGGAAAGTACTAGTTATAATTTTGTTTTTCATTTGAATAGTCACACTTTATCCAGAGACTCAGCAGTTAGAACGACCTTGTCGACAGCCTTGTATCGTGTTGCTCAATGTCTTTCATTTAAATGGTCACTTTTTACAATTATGTTCGCAAAAGTGAAATGTAGTTTTCATTTGAATGGTATAACTCTTTAGGATTTCACCAATCAACAGAAGGACCTTATACAGCATGATATACGGCACCACAGCAACGTACCACCCAAGCGCCGTTTATTTCAACGAATTTGATCTACAGACTCAGTAAATTAAAAGTTACGCATGTGGACTGAGTAAAACATTAACGGTGAAGCGCTCAAATACGGCTAAGAACTCTATGCCAGCGTGATAGAAATTACTGAACAACAACAACTTCGCAACAACTGAACTAAAACTTGAGGGCTGCTATTTGAAACTTACATGAGCAAAATTCTTTTCACCCCCTGATTATCAAATCTTGACCCTAACGTTTTAGGCGTAAAGTTATTTTATTTCAGGTTTAATTTTGTGTTAACGCAATCATCAGTGTTATTGGCACATTTCTGCTTGTGGTTTTGAACCACCAAAAAAGTTATCTTTACTTCTTTGATGTGCGGTCGTGTATCATTGATCGATCATGGAAGGAAATGAATGGTTGGCCATAATTTAAATCTTTAGTTTTATGGCGGTGTTTCAAAGAGCTGGCTAGTTATTTGGCATGGGTAAACAATGGGAAATTAAAATATACATTCCAATTAATCATTGGTTATCAGCATACATTAGATCCCTTATTCTTTGCAAACTGGGCAAATGAAAATTCAACAATGACTCTATGACAGTCAGGTTTTTCCTCTGGTTCTGTTTGTTTAAATGATCACTTATTTGTCGTCAAAGCAAACACATTTCTGTTAATCTACAGTCTTTTCGTTTCAGGGGTCGATGTTTACGAACCAAACATAATGACTTTGCGGGTTGATGCATCGCACCACTGACTTGATACGGGTGGTGTGATGGCTCCTGAGACGTTTCGAGTTTACTGTCTTTTTATCAGGTCAACTGGCTACAATTATAGGGGTACATGGACGAACCTGATAGATATGTTTACACGAAGGAATCTGATAGATATATTTAATGGATTAAAGAGATAACACTCTTCCTGCATCCTGTTTTGGTGTCCGCAGACGTTGTTTTAATTGTTAACTTTAAAGTTTAATTCTAATTACCTTTAAACCTTCGTATTTCTCCATTTCCCTAATATTTATCAATCACCCTTTCATCCGGGAGATATAGAATTTTAGATTGGTAAGGAAATCGGCATTGCAATATTTTATTTTTTGAATAGAGAACTGAGAGTTTATGTGAATGTTGCTCTTTTCGGAGGGACTGAGCTGTCCATAAAGAGAGATTTTCTACTTAATTACACTCGAATTTGTTTTTCTCTGCATCAGTTCTCTCTAAGACACCTAAACATCAACTACACTATAAATTCCAAAGTCTTGTTTTAATCCTCCAGATGGTGCCGTTTCGGTGAATAAAATACATAACAGTCCCAGTTTTAGAGGCTCAGCCGGCACCATAGGGCCAAATAGGGTCCTATTGTGGACTGTTTTGGTTTCTCCGAAATGGCTCCACAGAGGGTAGAATTCCATTTGGGGGCTGACCTGAGTTCGTTCGAAATCATAGTGTAGTCTACGTTTTTTATGGATAGAAAGCTGAAAGATCAATTATTTGTTTCCTTTTCAGCAATGACGACCTTAATTTGTGTTCCTCCACAAACTACTATTCTCGCCATGGCATGGGTGCCTCTTGTAGTATTCGCTTGTTACGGTGTAATGGAAAAGAGAGATTACACACCACAACAAGAAATCACAACACACGAGGGCGTGGCTTACTCTTCCCTTTCTCAAGAGATTGTCTTAGAGGAAGAGAATCCCTCGCCTTGGACTAAAAAACGAGCACTGATCGTACAAAATATTCACCTGGTTTTAGCGTTTTTCGTGGGTTACTTTTCCGAGTTTCTGACTCTCAACGGAGTTGTTACAACTATTGCATTTCCCAACTCACCTTTCGACCCGAGAAACCACTTCGTGTACTACGCATGTGTGTTCATGATTGGAGAGTGCATTGGTAGATCGTACATAACCTTTTTAAGCTTCATTAACATCAAATACACGTTCATTATCACGAGAACTTGGATTTTATCGGCGATACTTTTTAGCTTGTTTATTTTCTTAGTTCTTTCCTCGTGGTATCGCTTTCTTCATAACGTATGGATTGTGCTAGTCCTCTGCTTCGCTGTCGGACTTCTGGCGGGAAGTTTGTATCTAAATACGTTTCTAGTGGCCGCGGTGAGTGACTTTGACGACGCCAATGGCAAGGCGTTTTCGCGCGCTTTTCTCTCGGTCGGACCCAGTGCCGGCGTGCTACTAGCCGGCGTAGTGGGACTGGTACTAGAGCCAGCTCTTAGAGAACACTGCCTCGAGTCAGAACAGTTCAGTGACTTCTGTTTTACGCGGTCCATGAGTGGATGGAATGAAACTACATCATGTTTGCGATAAGAGGCAGTATTATATACAGAAAATTAAGGAAGGGGAGGGGGTTAAGGAATTCCAGGGAATTAAGGTTAGCAGCAAATCTCATTCAAAGAGTGCCTATACTATGTAGTCAATTTTTTAATTACAAGAAAGTGTTTTTTTTTCTAGTTAGTTATAGCTAATTGAAAATATAGTTACCAATTTTACATTCAACCTTCTTGTTGAAAGCGTATTGCGTCTTTTGTATTTAATTTGTAATAAAAAGGGCAGAGCTTGCTAGACTCCGTTGTCAGAGTAATAGGGACCTTTAGTTAACAAATAAAAAAGCCAAAACCGTGCTTTGTTCTGTGATAAAGCACGCAAGGAAGTGACGAGAGCACGAAAGAAGTGTAGGGTGAACACGAGCCGCAGGCGAGTGCCTCTCCCCACTTCTTGAGTGCTCTTGTCACTTTCTTGAGTGCTTTATCACAGAACAAAGCACGGTTTTGGCTTTTTTATTTGTTTTATAATAAAGCTTTGCTCACATTTGTAAAGAAACTGGCTTTTATTGCAAGAAATCAAGTTTTTTTTCACAGCTTGCAAGCGCGCGCAAGAAAGGATTTCAGCTTGCCAGCGCGCGCAGAATGGCGTCACGGGCTACTCCGTGCATCTGTACTCTGATAAGGCACGCTGTTTCAACCAATCAGAGCACGCGTTATATCGAAACTTTATTATAGATCAGACTACGAGTACGAGATTGAATACGAGTGCGACTTTTGAATTCAAACCAGTGACGTTTCCAGAGACCTCACTCATTCAAATTCTTTACCAGTAAAGAGGAATGCTTCAGGAATGAGATTGGAACGTGACGTGATAATGTAAAGCCTGCAAACTGGAATTGAAAACTCGCACTCGTCAGTACTCAATCTCGCGCTCGTAGTCCGATCTAAAGGTCCCTAATGATGTTCCTGAGTCAGAGACAAACGGCAGAAAACCACCCAAAAAGAGACCGCAAATGAAGTGTGGCATAAAAGTGGAGTAGAATGCTGCACTTTCATCGTAAGGATATTTCAGCTATTGATATTTTTTCTTAATTAAAATTTTCAATTTGTTTTATTGAATTTCTAGCTTTCCCATTGGTCCACACACGGAGGCTACCAGCGAGTCATCCGACCTTTTTTTTTTTGCGATGTCAAGTGCCGCGGCGTTCTAAAGTTTTGTCCGCGAAACACGGCAAAAAAAATTATAACAATAATTGTCGAGGTTGTATTTAATTTGTAATAAAAAAAGCAGAGTTTGTCAAGGTAATGGCTCAGCTGGGTCGCTTGGGTCACTTACTTCAATTGGGTGGTGTAAAGGTTAGCGCGTTGGACTTCAGATCTGAAGGTCGGCAGTTCAACGCCCAGTCCCTGCCATCGTGTTGTTTCCTTAGACAAGAAACTTCCTCCCACGTTGTCTCTCTCAGAGAGACAATGTGGAGGCTCCACCTAAGTGTTTCAATTATTACTGGCGACATACTGCTTGGGGTAACCCTGCGATGGACTAGCATCCCATCCAGGAAGGAATGGCAATACTCTCAGGTCAGTTCATGCTATATAAAGCTCCGTCCGTGTGGTTCTCCTTAGCTCGTGTGCGACTTTACCTTTACAGTTCAAATCACGTCCCAGTAAGGGCGTGAACAGCAAAAGACACCCACAGAAATATACGTGCAGGATATGACTAAAATTCTGCGTCACAAAATCTGCAATGGCTCACGGATTTAACGTTAAATCCGAGTCGGTCGGAGAATCATGAACCAAGACGACAAGAGACATTGTTGGGTGCTGCTCACTAGTTCTCATTTTTTAAAGAAATTAAAATTTTAAATAATAATTTTGTTGGTTTATTCATTAAAAAAAAAAACACAGGTCGCGTCTCATTTTAAATGTACCCCCCCCCCCCCCCCAACAGGGCCTCAACGGCGAAATGTTTTGGCGGGAATGAACTGTAAGACTATGTTAACAGTGGTATTTTCTAACTGTTTAATAGCAGTCAAACTATTTTGTATATATAATTTTATCAGAACTTATTTAAAGCCACAAAAGTTTACGCTCATTCCAGGTCCGCGTGGGGACCAATTTTTTAGGGAGACTATATTTGGAAAGCGGTTTTCTAGTCACGTTTTCTCAATATTCGAAAATGTAACAGTGAAACTATCTGCCTGTGGTGACACAAAAATTGTTGACGGCCAAAGATTTAATTTATCCACACGTATGCGCCTAAAAACAGCGAAACAATTTTTTTTGGTTTGATTCTTTGTCACATGCCCAACTAGTCACTCAAGACGTAAAGAAAGTACACACAAGGTGAGACTTATTTTTCAGTAACCACACTGTCAGTTGTATCCACAGTATTATCAGATCTTAATTAAAGCTCCGCATGTTCACGCTCATCCCAAGTCCACATTCATGCATACCATTTATTTAATGTAAAATCTGGTCCCCAAAATTGGCTGGAAACGAACAAAGAAACAATCAATAAATACTGTTTAAAAGACAAATACATTTAAGTTTCGTTGCTTCATTTTATTAACACTTTCAAATATTTTTGCTTGATCTATTATGTATGTACGACTATTCACGAGTTTGGATTTACGCTACACTTGAAAGAGGCTAGGAGGATTAAATCTGCTTCAATCTTGCCCGATTTTGATGATCAGCACTCCTTTAAGGTTTTATCTTTGTCATTCTGCCGATTTACACCCACCGTCAGGACAAAAATTCTTCTTAGTTCTCTGCACAAATTTCTTATACAGTCAACAGTATTAGTTAGGGTAGTTGTTTCAATGGCTTGACTAGCCGTTTGATAATCAGAAGTCAAAAGCTGGCCAGTCAACTGGTATCGTAAATTACACGTGGCCTAAATCCTGCTTAAAGAAATTCATATTCTACACAAAAGCTTTTAAACAAACCTATTATTGTCACAAATTACTTTATACAGACACCACAAATCCTCACACACCAGAAAGCAATGTACACGAAATTACTAACTACATGACTTTTACAGTGACTGCATTAAGCTAAAACCCTTTAGTAATAGTGAAGTGACCCCTAAAAATACAAACATCATCTGGAACACTATTAGGAAACCAAAATAATTTTTTTAAAAAATGAAAAAAGACAAATTTGGAGGTAGCCGACAGTAGTAGAGTGGTTTGAAATTAATAGTACGGGCATGCCGGCAGTGACCGCTAAAATGAATTTTAAGTGTGAGTCATTTTACATCAACTTTGTTCAAAAACTCAAGTATCAAGTGGAAAGTTGGACATAGCCTGATAGGCTCACTTGTTTGCAGAATTTGCGCGCGACAATCTTGGCGGTAGAAGCGCTATTTGCGAGCCGGCGAGAGGAATGGGGCGAGGAAAAGTGACTTTTCCTCGCCCCATTCCTCTCGCCGTAAAAGAAAAAGTGATAGGGACGGGACATCAGCTCAATACCAGTGTTTGTTTAGTGTTCTAGCAGATATCCACGACTTTGATAAAGGCCAGCAACATCCGGGGCGTCCGCTTAATAGAGTTTCAAAGGTTTAACTGTATACTACTCGTTGACCCACCTCAGAGTGACGTACCGACAACAAAATGACAAACCTCCGTTTTCACTTTGGAAAGCGTTTTAGAAACTCTCCATATTCAGAGAAAGAGGTATGTTTTGGATCGTTTTATCGTGGACGATTAACAAATAAACATACCTTATTACAGGAGGCCAACGATCCAACAAAAAAATGCAGATTCTAGCCATTTTACCAATTCGCGTTTATTTTAGAGATAATTTGCGCCCTCTTAACAACTTAGAGACATGTGTTAATTTTGGCAACGGTAATTTTTATTTTGACTCAAAATTCTGAATCCTGTCCTTAGTTGTAGAAAGCTTCGTTTTTAAAGCATGTTTCAGTTTTCTAAACTTCCTTCACAATCCTTCAAGTCGATTCTCGCTTGCAGAAGAGTCTTCGACAGACTTCTGTCCATGTACGTTGGACAAAATATTTCTGGCATCGTCAATCTGTAATCTTCCTCGACAAAATGTGACAGCACCACACTCCGCGTTAATTTCCTTCACTTGGAATTTTGCCCTAATCTTCTTTCTTTTCAACTACTTTGCCCCTTCAATTCTCGTTAACAAACCTTATTTAACACCAGCGTTAATTTCCTACAATAAGTAACAAATACGTGTTTTCAAAAAAGAACTGATCAGTGTAGTCTGCGGCGCAGGCGTTTTCTTGGTGTTTTTCGTTTGTTTGTTTATCTGGTGTCCGAAAGCAACGCTCGCGGGTTCAATCGTTGCACTCTTTTTTTGACTCGCCCCAACCCTCTGCCCGTTTTGTAATCTAAAATGGCGCCTTATAACATACGGAGGATTATTCAGCTCTCTCCCAACATGAAAGGGTTAAAAATGTGCTCGTTTTACGCCACAGATCTGTAATATGCCAAGATGCAGCGTATTATTAAATATAGTTTTCTTCCACTCCAAATCAACTTCCAAGGACATCATGAGGGCCAATATACAATTTTAGCTCACAGCCCGCGTTGAGCAGGCTCCTGCTTCATGACTTGCTTCTTGGAGTGTCGCTCTTTATCCTTTTACACTCTCATGTTCCGCTATTATTCCAGTTTTTGAAAAGAATTTGTTGTGAGTTCCTCGTAGTTCTTCTATCAACCCGTAACACAATCACTGCAGAACAAGCCCAACCTAGAAAACGAATAATGATTTTATCACGTACAAAATTCTCCTGGGTCATGAAGTACTGTTTTTTTATGCTGAGCCGGGATGAAATCCTAAAGTGTGACCATTGAAATGAAAGGTTCTAATAAGTACTTCGCTACAGTAATACTTCTTGTGCTGTACAAGGTGGTGCCCACTTTTGAGTCTGTGGATAAAATATTGAAGAGCGTTTATTATGTTGCACGAGGTTGTTTCAACTTTATCAACTGTGCGTGAAATCCGAAATTTTTATTGCTCAAATGAAAGCTATTGCGTAGCACTTTCCAGTTTTGAACATTGTAAAGATGTAAAGGATAGTCCTATTTTTTCGTCCGTGGATGAAACTTCCAAGCGTGACCGATCAAATTAAACTGAGCTAGCCTGTGCTACGCTCTCGGTCAGTGGAGGTCTCTCCCCAGCCCCCACGCGTGTTTCGCGCCAGTTTGTTTTTTCTTGAGCCTGGCTAAAATTGAGCTAATGAGGAGTGCCTGACAATTTTGAGTTTGTGGACAAAGAACCACTCAAATAAAAGCTACCGAGAATCTTTACTTTTTGCTTAGAATTTTTCGATTTTATTGATTTTAGGAAACTTACTTTTTCTGGCTCCATGAAAGGACACTTCCAGTTGTACAAGTAATACTGCAGGTTTCCATCGCCGATACCGAACTTCAGCTTTTCCAGAAACTCTTTGTTGTCCATGAGGTCAAGCGCATTGAACACATCAAATTCACGCTGCAAACAAAACATACAGATTTCTACTGTACATATACATCATGAATGTTGCAAAACCAAAAGCAACGTCATTAACCAGTCTCTTTTTAGAAAAATGTTTAGAACTGACTAGTGCACGAGAGGTGATGGGTTTTAACTCCTGTTTATAGGGTACCCTTGTGGACGAAATTCTTTTCGTTATTTTAAAGACAAAGTTCATCATGCAGGTTTTTGTTCTGCGTTGTTTCCTGTCGGTTGTAGTCCAGTCAGCATATTAAACATGGTCAGGATATTAAACATTAAACATAAAACATACTGCAGTTGGAGGATGGAAGCGAATTTTAACTCGTTCAATTTGATTTCGTGAAATGTGGTCGAACTTCCCTCCGAATGATAATTCTGAGGTATTTTTACATATCTTATCTTCAAGATATTATTTCCCACAATCTTCTCGAGCACATCTGCTCCGTTGTCTTTCAAGTTTATACTTCCTTGCTTTCACCACTTTCGACGATGTTTTCCTCCTATTTCGATAGGCTTGCAACCGACTAGTCTCCAACGCAGCCGTTCTTAGGGTCGTCACACAGCGTTGCGTGACGACCCTAGGAACGGCTGCGCACAAGACAAGTAACAGACAGGCTCACATGTCCATCTGGGTTCCTGGCCAACTTACTAAATCCAATAGAGCGGTTTTCAATTGAGTGTCGAAAGTAATTTGCGTTTCGCTTTGGTTTTGCTTTACTTCGCTCTGTGATTGGTTAAAAAAATCTCGCGCCACTTTCTAAACCAATCAGAAGTGAAACTCAAACCAATCGCGACGTGTTCGCACGCGTTTTCCCGCGCTTGGCGCCGGTAAAATGTATTTGCTTCGAGTTCTGATTGGTTCATTGGGTAAATTGTGTTGTCGTGATTGGCTGGGGAAATTACTGTGGTTTTAGTTTTACGACACTTATTTGAAAAGCGCTCTATATCAGCCTCCATACTGACCATCGTACTTTTTATCCAGTTCATCCATAGCTTCTCATTAAATTATTCACCTGTTTTGCGAGAATGAGCGCGTCTTGCATGAGATCCACAAGAGGTGTCTTCTGACTGACATTGTAGAATGAGTAAGCTGCCTTGAGCTGCTTATGAACCGGGTGATGCATTACTGTTGACGGCAGAGTGTAAAAACTAATCATGTCCGTCACTTTGCCGTCTTCGTCCTGTTAAGAAATAGTTGTTAAACAGACGTGAAGTACAAATCGAGACGAATTAAGCGAGATACTCAAGAAAACAGAAAAGAATGAGGACAACTGATCATTATTTTACAAAAAAATGCTGCAGCTACAATATTCTTTTATATGCATCGAGATTAGTGTTACTAAACAAGTTCTTGAGTTTCTAACTCTGTAGAACGCTTACATTACAACGAGATTAGCCACAATCAGTTAATTACAATGCATAAAAAAGATTGGATTGGCAGCAACTGGTTCCATTGCTACATCTGGAATCAAAACGCGTGGCCAATAACATTTGTATTGTTCTATCCAAATTATGATTTAAGACTAGAAATTTTAAGCTATTCTGATTTTGTACTACCAGTTTTTTGTTTGTTTGAATTTCTTTTTAAAGAATCAACTGCCTTCATCCATTAAATGTTCGTGGGGCTTTTTGTGCCACACGGCACCAAGAGGTCTAAGTTATAGCTGCTGGATCCCTAAATAGTTGCCAGCAACATCAAAAGTGTCTAGTTGCCGTGTTACGTCAGGTTACATGTATCTACTGGCTTAACTCTTTGAGCCCTAACAGTGACGAAAATGAAATGTCTCTTTACATTGTCAATACTTGTTCAAACATTCAAGTGATGAGAATAAAGAAAGTGATCACCAAGGAAGATGTCTTGACATTTAGACAAATTCTCCTTACTGGTTCCATAAGAAATGTACGGAGAACAGTATGGAGAATATGCATTTTTATATCAGGATTTAAAGGGTTAACACAACAAGCTGCACAGAAACAAGCATACCTTCACCACAAAAGAGTCCACTATGCCATCACGCGGTGTAAACCAGTGTTTGAATTCTTCCTGTGAAACACATAGACACAATTGTTGATGAAAAGGTATTAATAATGCGCCTTTCACCAATAAAGTCAAAGAGACCATGCTGACCTGGAGGCAATATCTTTGCAGACCACACTAGTCTTGTCAAATTCTGTTATGCTCTCTGGGTTATCGTCTTTGTTAAACAGTATGAGGGCTGTGTAACATACTGGCAGAGGGCCATGATACATTTTCCGGATCACTATATTAATCTCCTGATGTTGCCTCATTTTGTTACTGCGCATCTCGGGTTTGGTCCGAGATATTCGGGTTTCTTAAGGAATTTGCCATCTAATGCAACAGTATTTTTGCGCGCTTTATGACTATGTGGAAAAAGCAGATCTTAGCAAGCGGTATCAGAATGTAAAAAGAAAACTGGGGGTAACTGCGCATTTTTCAGAGATAATTGAGTTTAAACTTGGAAAGAAAATGCCATACATTCTTTGTATTTTAAGGCTTTTGTAGAATTATGTTTGTTTTCACTATCTCTGAAAGCTGTGTGGTCACTCACATTTTTCTTTTTAGATTCCAATATCCCTTGCTAAGATCTGCTCTTTCCGCATAGTCATAACCTTTGCCATAACCATAACCATCCTTAGTTTCCATAGGGTTGCTACTCGAGGGTTTCCTTGATAACCATCAACTATAGGCGTGTTACTCTCAGAGAGGTTCCCCTTTCACGACTTACTAACAACCTCTTAAATTTCATTGTTACTCTTGGTGGTAGGAGCAGGGGGAGGTGGGCATTACTATGGGAAAAGCGTTAGAACGTTTCAGTCACAGTTTAATCAGTGAAGTGACAAGTTGAGTAATTTAGGATGCCATTCTTGCAACTAACCTTTATCAAAGCTAATCACCATAATTAATGAAATTCTCCCAATAACTACCACAAGAAGGTGTATGGGGATAGACATAGGTTTCAAGAGAGTTAAGATGTCTTACCTCAGAGAATTCAGGTGCTAAGTTGAATTTCCTTAAATACTATTAAAAATAAAAATAAAATAAAAACTTGAGATTAATGAATTATTCAGACAATCACTTTGTTCCTTCATCTGCCCATCAACCCACTGGCCAACCGAGTGACCAACCGACTGATGGACCAACCGACTGATGGATTGATCGATCGATCAACCAATCACAAACAAATCAGCAGTGCTAGGGACAAATGAAGCAACCTGGATCAGTTGGAAAAGGTGAGTGCAAATTGTCCAAAACGAGTGCAATATTACGTGAAGTAATCTCGTTTTTGTGAATTGTTAGACAGAGCCACCGCAAAAAAAATATCTATATATTTTTAAGACAACTCAGCTTATTGTTGCCACTGACCTCAGTCATCTTTTCAAAGGCAGCAGTCATATCCTCAGATGAGAGAGGAAAAATACGCTGAGTCTTTGTTACCTGAAAGTGATAAACAAAAGTCACTTGAGATTATAAATCACAGCCACGCATGGCAAAATTCAAGTTAGTTTGCCACTCTCTGTTCCATCTTTGTAAGAGCCTGGGAATCAGTAATAGCAGCTGTGGATAATTTCAAGCTCTTTGTACTTTTGAAAAAGATCCTGATGCCTTTTACCCCTTCTTGCCTTTAAGAGCAAATGTTGCCAAAAATCAAACATTTTCAAAATATTGTGGCAACAGCTCAAAAATCAATTCCGCTCATATTCTTATGTTAGGTAGACCTTAATGTGAAACAAATCACTGCATAGTTCGTGTGGCTGAATATCGATTTATTTTGAAGAAAATCGATATAAACGGAATTCGCTCAAAATACCGCTTTTGAAGCTCAAAATGTAAGGCAAATCTCAAAGCTTCGCGTAACAAAATGAAGCATTCCAGGGCAATAAAAATTATCAAAACTTGTAGAACGATGCTTAGAGATATGTCAAAAGCAATTTCAGCGATTTCTGCTCATTTATTTACGAGCTCTGATTAAATCTATCCGACATACTTTTGATTAGAAAAAAAGTATATCAAGTTTAACCTCTAAAAAAAGTATGTGGTACCGAATATTATTGGTCAAGAATCTGGATTTCAAGAGGAGAAGGGATCTTCTTTTCCCTCCTAAAAGGATTTTTCGGGGAAATTTACTGTCGCGATGTTATAGAACTTTAAAGTTGGACAAAATGCGTTAACTCAACCGATCAGAAAAGTCAGCCTAATTAATTCAGTGTACACATACACGAACAACTTCACGTTTACCGCGGGTTTTGATCAGCCAACAACCGATTTTAACACAAATCCTCTAACCTTCATATTGCTGTATCACCGATGAGAGCTGTGGTCCTTGTTCATGATAAAATTCAAGCAAACTGCAAGGAAACTTGACAGGATGTCGCAACTTGCCATGCCGTTTAACCGAACATCCGACGTTTTTGATGTGAGGATTTTTATTTCCTATTTTCGTTAGAAAACAGGCTCAAGGTGTTATACATAAGATGTCTTTCCTTCGAAACTAGCTCTGACCCGAACAGCGAAACAAGAAGTCGTTAATACAAAAACACCTGTTACGTGCTTTGGGTGATGCCGCTAATTAATTCAGAACGAGTTTTAGTGAAATCAACTACTGCATGCATGTACCGCGGTAACGAAATTTTGGGTGCATCGGGTGACTTGGGGGAATTACGTTTAATTTTTTTTTTTCAAATAAGCTATTTCTGTCTTCCTACGTTTACTACTTTAAGGACTGAACGAAGATTCTCAGTAGATTGGGTTCGATGAGTACTTTGAAATCTGTGCAACTGAAAAAAGCGCACATTGGTAACATTCGCTCTTAAGTGCTTATAATCCAAAATTACAAACAAAAATTCTCATCCCTCACTGTTCTGTGCATTTCACGATTTCATCCACAGATTCAACATTAACTGAATTAAAATCACCTTATACTTATACAGCATGCTAAACAGTAGCGCAAAAAAGTACCGCGCAGTAACTTTCAGTGGAATGGTCACACAACTTTCATCCACAAATGTAACAGCTACAACCACCTTGTACAACATAAGAAACAGCCATTATTACTACATCTAGTTTTTACACTTTAGGATTTGATCCACCTTCTCAAAGTTACACAGCCACCTTGCGCAGCATAAGGAACATCACCATAGAAAATACTGTTTGATAACTATCAGTTTCACAGCCACACTTCAGGATCCCATCCACAACTTAGAAATTAGAGCCACCTTACAAACAGAACCATTGGAAGGTACTGCTTCAATTTTATGGACATGCTTTACATGACCTGAGTTTTCACTCAGCAGGTGACAAGGTTAACTACATGACTACATCTAAAACAGTAACTGATACCCTTACATCAGGCAATCTGTAAAGCTTGACTGTTCTTTGCATGGTCATATTACGACTGAGATGAGAAAACTTGACTTCTACAAGCTTCTTAGGGTTGAGAGACCTGTGCCAATACCTAGAGAGTAAAAAAGGCAAATTCTTAGGACAGGTGCACCTTGCCAGGACTGAACAGTTTTTCTGCTAAACTTACTGTGTAAGCAGGATTTTGACGGTACTGGGTCAAAGGTAATCACTGTCCAAAACAACACGTGTGGTTTCTACAACTGGAAGGGATGCTATTGCAATCTGCAGAGGATTATCCCCACCCTACAACTCCCTTTCTCTATTAGAATTCCTTAGAGTTTCTTTAACCCTTAAACCCCTGGTACGATGTTGTATATTCCCCTTACTGTCCTCCATACATTTCCTATGGAACTAGTAAGGAGAGTTTGTCCAAATATCAAGACATCTTACCTTGGTGATCACTTTCTTTGTTCTGATCATTTGAACATTTTAACAAGTAGTGATAATATGACGAGAAATTTCATTTTCATCACTGTTAAGGCTTAAAGGGTTACTGTAACATCCATTTTTGTTTAATTCTCAATTTCAGTCGTTGAATTTTCTACTTTCTGATTGGTTCACTGCAAAAAGGTTATAAGTGAAAGATCCTGCTTATACAGTTTCCTTAGACAGAAACTGTAGAATGTGTTAAGTTCAGTGTCTGACATTCAAAAGATCTGTTGTCGGGCAGAAGTTTTGTCCAAAAAATACAGTGAACCTGTATTAGGCCGACACACTTGGGACCCTTGCAACTGTGTGGTTAATACAGGCTCAGATAAAATATGAAAATATAGTAAATTATTGTCCTCTCTGCCTTACAAGTAAAATATCACGCAATGATGTGTAATTTTTTCTATTTCTTCTGCTTTCTTCCACCACTGGGATCCCAACTGCTGCCCTCTCTTTTACTGCTTTAAATGGTCATTCATTTTAAACTGTTTTGTGTATTAGTTGTTACTATTAATGAATTTCCCTTCCCAATTATTACAGGGAATATCTGTCACAATGACCCCCCTCCCCCCTCCCCTCCCCTTCTCCCCTCCCCTCCTTCCCTCCTCTTCTCCCCTCCTCCCCTCCCCTCCCCTCCCCCCCTCCCCTCCTCCCCTCCCCTCCCCCCCTCCCCTCCTCCCCTCCCCTCCTCTCCTCCCCTCCCCTCCCCTCCTCCCCTCCCCTCCCCTCCCCTCCTTTCCTCCCCTTCTCCCCTCACACAGACAGTGGAGTTAAAAAGATGAAATTAATATTGCAAATATTGCACCGTGTAAGTGAGACAAAATGGAGATTTCAATACTCTGTTAGAAAGATGAGATCTAGGGCTTAAAATATAAAGTGGCTGTACATGTGCATATGTTGTGGTCCAATTTTATCCTTCGTTCAATTTTTATTTTCCTTTATTGTTGTGCATGGTAATGTATGACAATGAGTATAAAACAAAGGAAAACAAAAATTGACCCAAGGGTAAAATTGAACCATAACACATATACTGGTAAACTGAACTATTCTTACCGACAACAAGCGACCGGCTTAGGCAGCACCACACCAGCAGTGTAAACAGCCTGGAATATCCCCTCCAGGTTCACTCGCCTGGTGATCTCTCTTATCAACACAGGAGCCACTCTCTTTGATCGAAGCTTCTTGTGAACACAAAGGAAGTTAATTTCAACCATAAGGACAGTCCTTGAGAGGGAAAATAAACAAATGGGTGAGACCACAATATCCACAAATTATCAGTACCCTGTTTTAACCAATCAATGGCACTTTACTGGAATTGACCAATACGTTTGACCGAAACAAATCCTCATGCAATGAACTTGAATCTGTTCTAAAAAATACCCCTAAATCCAACCAGGTATAAACTGTAGGTGATTTTAAAAATATAAGCTTAGGCTGTCATTACCTTGACTGAAAATAATACTCTCTGTTCATATTTGACAAATCACAGTTCAAGGCCAGCTCCCAGAAAGTCAACCCAACTTCAAGTATGCTACTGATCATGTACCCTGAGAAAACAGCTGTCGTTGTGTGAGGTCGCCACTTGAGCCTTCGCAAAATAAAGTCTGAGTAACAAGTGCAGAAATTCCATACTGATGATGTGCACTACCCAGATCTTGGTAGTGCTTCCGATTGGGCGTGCCGCAAGGGAATTTTCTTTCAACCAATCAAAGGCACTACCAAGATCTGGGTGGTGCATGCCATTTGTATGGAATTTCTGCGCTTGTTACTCAGCCGTCGTTTTGCCAGGGCTCAAGTGGCGACCTTGCAAAACGGTGGCTGTTTTCTCAGGCTACTGATCATGAGGTTAGTTTTGTGGAAGCTAACTGAATTCTCAATTTTCCAGATTTTAGATTTCCATCTGAGGTTCTCAAGTGTACAGCCTTCAGGTCATGTGCTGAAAATTAAACCTTTCCAATTTAATTTTCCTACTTACCGATCATAAACTCTGACATGTGCAGGTATGGCACTGATAAAACCAACTAGCTTCTTGTTACTAGCCACACGGACACCACAATGCCATTGCATCTTCCAACCAGGGGGTTTAAGGGCCCTGAAATATACATCATACTGTGGTCATTAAATGAAGAACTATCTGCACGTACTGGTCAGGTTTCAAGTTAGAAATAAGAATTAGCACGCTTAAGGCTTGACTTCAATACATTTTTAAAGAGGAAAGGTAAGAGGTAAAAAAGTAAAGTAGCACTGTCGTCAGGAATGGGTGGCCCGTACAGCTAGGGCTTAACCTGTTGCTGAAGCAACTGCAGAGTATGAGCATTGTTACTCTCCTGGACGGGACGCCAGTCCATTACAGGGTTAGCCCCAGCAGTTTTTCCCCAGTACCCCTCATTAATAAACTTGAGTGAAGAGACATTATGGAGCACCATAAAAACAGCTCTGTAAGCTGCACTGGTAGGTACTAGGTAAGCTACACTCGGACCTTAAAAGGCTGCACAAAGTTTGGAGAAATATATTTAATAACAGAAAGAGTTGCAGTAAATCACGAAAAAAAAAAAGTTTTTTAATCAGTTTTTTCTAAATGAACACAAATTATCAGACTTCCCTGAAAGCTGATCCTAAGCCTGACTAAAATATTTCAAGCAATTTTAGCTCTGAAATTAGATAAAGGGTATGCCTAATATATATGTACTTAATGACACTCTCAACAGCTAGAGTGTATCTCTTTGGAATTTTTCTACCAACATTTTGATTTTTCTTTTCACAATTTAAAATTTTTAGTAACTGGAAAGAAATTTGTGTGGAAGAGGGAGAGCCCCTGACAAAGTAGTCATCAATGGCATTAAAAGAATCACTGCTATTCACCAGTATCAATGGTTAGCAAAATTGGACTATGGATTTTTCTCAGTAGAGAAAAGCTGTAGACTTGTGCGAATTTATAAGTGTATCAAGTCCCTAGATGTTCTCAGGAAGCCACACTCAAAATTTGGAACAAGAGTTTTGGGGAAAAAAAGATTGCTATACTTGTGGTTAAATGCAATTTAGGTAGTTATTGCCTGGAGTGATGTATAAGTTGTCCCTGGCTAATACATGTAGCTTGCCAGGGCCAGCACAAAGTTTTCCCTTGCCAACCCTTTTTTGCTTGCATTCGCTGTTTGTTGCAGATTGCTCCCATCTCACCCTTGGCAGATCTTTGCTTCCACCCCTTCCCTCCCAGATGGTAAGAGTATGTTCAGGTCAGTATGTCTGTGTTTCCATTGAGTCTATCAGTGTGACAAGTGGCTGGGTAATAGCCCTTTTCGCGGTTACGTGGATGTGAGGCAATTTCGAGCAATTTTGCACTTTTTCCCCGTAATTGCCTCACATCCACGTTTAAATATATTGTAATGCAGACGAGAAAAGTTAACTGTGAAAAGGGCTATTGGCTGTGTCCAGGTTGCCATGGATACCTCAGTGCACTGGCAGAATGTTTAGCTGCTAACCCCCCCACCACCATTCGGCAGGAGTTTTAATGTACATAGATGTGCCGGTGTTTACAGTAGAGTTTCTGCACCAAGGAAACAAAAGAAAATTGCAGAGACCACCTACAGTAGCATCAAACCGCTTACCCTATGATTTTTAGCTGACTGAAAGTCTGATCAATGTCCAAATGTCAAACTGGGAGTTTTATTTTAGTTTGTTTCTTAATTTCTTTTTTAACTAGACTGCTAGCAGTCCCTTTCTGGATAGTCGAGAGGGCGTGCGAAATAGCCATGCGAAAAAGCAGAAATTAACCTAGAGTGAATGTGCGGAGGGGGGCCGGCAGGAAAGGAAATGAAAGGGACTGTGCTCTTAGCTGTAACCGACGTGTTCAGGTAACTCCGCCCACAGTTCGTTGAACCTATTAAAAATCCACTTAAAATGACAACTATTTATGAATAAAAACCTCGCCTCTATTTGTCGCTTGTGTTGAATAGCCACGTGTGACCGATTTTATACCCAGCTATTGCACAATCATTGTTCAAGTAGATTTCCTGGAATTCTCATAGCGTTCATCGGAGTTAAGAAAACCTAGAAAATTTAAAAGATTTAGATGAGTGAAAATATGCCAACGAAACCGGTGCAAAAATATGGGAGAAAGCTGAAAGCGTACCATGCTTCAGATTTTTGCCATGTGTGCAAGTAAACTTAAAATTGATTATGGCATTTTCCTTTCCTGTGAAAATCTGAACCAATCGAAGAAGGCCGGTGCAGGAAATCTCTCCCACAGTAAAATAATTACTGGAACTCTTGAACTTTGTTAGTTCTGAACCTCATTTATCGTCCCTTGTTTGGTTGAAGTGCACGTTGAAAATAAGAAATGCTGCAGAACGGTTAAAATTCATCTGCAAAAACGTCAACGTACCACTGGAGAAGTCTATCAAAAACAAAGGAAAGCGGCTAGGAATACGACAAGGAAAACAACCAGGACCTTGAGGAAATCCTACTGTTTAAAAGACTTGCAACGTCTCCTGGATCGCGAGCTTGTCGAGGAATTGGCAAATTGCCGAGAAGCTGTACAAAGGTGAGCAAAGCGACCATAAGTCCATAACTTGTTATTTAGTGACCAGAATATGAAATACCGTATGAAATTTTTCGCCATTGTGAAGCTAGATTTCCCAAAGCAAGCGGAAAGAATGGCCATTGCATCTTTTTCCGACAGCAGCGCTTCCACACTAGCTTAATATGTTCCTCTTTGAGAACTAAAACGCTGAGTTGATCAAAAACATCGCCGCTATTTTCTTTCATGACCGAAGCCATCATGTTACGTGATGCAATCGATTGACATCCAAACGAGTAAAGAAGTTGATTACTCTTCAGATTTGTTTGACAGCAGCTATTGTTTGTGGACCAATCGGAATTTTCCGTTGCTGGTGCGACGGGAAATACGAACGTGTCAGTTAAAGCTAAGAGTGCAGTCCCTTTTCCTCCCACCTCTCCCCCAGTCTCTTCTCATGTTTTCTCCGCTCGCACGGCTATTTTGCGCGCCCTCTCGACTATCCAGAAAGGGACTGTTAGCAGTCTATGTTTTAACCCCTGACAAACAGTGAGACCAAGGAGGTACAACAGAACAAAACAACACAAAACTCACCACAGGAGGAATTCTGGGGAATAGTCAAATCTAAACATGTTGTCATCATCTTCCACATAGTTTTCATTCAGCAATGTGTAAAGTTCCTTCAACTGCAACAAAGGCAAAAGCTCAATTTTGACCATGAATGCAAGTCAGGAAGGAGGAGTGGTTTTTGTAACAGAGAAGGTGGGATTCTAGGGTAGAAGTCACAGTCACAGGCTTGCACTGATCAACAACAGGATGGGTATTCATCCATGCGGGGGTATGAACATTCACCAATACCAGGGCTTTCAATCAAATATGAAGTAGACAGCTTGTTTTAGTAGAGTTACCGACTGTATCAACAAAGGGGCTTGAAAGAAACTTTCTTTGATTACTTCAATTTAGGACAAAGCTATCCAAGTTCTGTGAGTTAAATACCCGATGCTTTTCGTCGGCCATCAGTGCTCATTAAAAGCACTGTAATACACTATCACAGGACGCCCCTAAGGATGCACCACGAGGCTCCTAGGACTGTTAGAACTCCACATTAATTGGATTCTCTCCCCCATCACAGTTTTTGTCACAGGTGTCTCATGGTTTGCAAGCACTCAATTTGGCCTTGGACAAATAGGTTTGATTTTCATAATTTAACATTATTTAACCCTTAAAGCCCCAGTAGTGATCAGCATCAAATTTCTCCTTATTGTATCAGTGTATTATAACACATACAGGTCATGAGAATTTGGCAAATGATCACGAAACATGAATTGCCTTGATGGTTAAAGAGGTTCTCCCAATAAGTACCGTATTTACCCGCGTATAGGCCGCACCCGCGTATAGGCCGCACCCGCGTATAGGCCGCACCCCAAACTTGTGACCTAATCTTGCGGAAAAAATAATTTCTTTAGTATACAAGAAGAAGAATCGAGTTTCGAGTCAAGAAAATAATGAGCTTGTCGCTTGAGTGATCTAGCGAGAAATGAATCGGACAAACGGACCAAACTTGATCGTGAGCGTTATTGTTTACAGATCCAGCAAGTGTGTCGAAAAATGAGGTGCAAGCGTCGCCGTTTTGTGCGATTAAATAATGACAAATGATACACATGCGTTTCGAATTCGCCGCTCCTTCTTTCCTCATAGGGTAAATTTTTTAATGTTACGGAAATTGTCGCGATAATTCTCAAAACAGCTATTTGACAAAACGCTCTAATGTAAAGTGGCTTGAAAAAACTCAAGCTTTTCCCCGTTGTTGCGTAAAACAGGCTTTCACGGGCTAATCTTAGTGACAAGCTTTGTACAAGCAATGCTAGATTTCCGATTGTTTAAGAATTTACACATTTACAGGTGAAACAGGAAGGCAAAATGTCTGTCGAGAGTGAGAGTTGTATCAAAAGCATTGCGTTACGCATTGTGTATTTAAAGGTTTCAAATTTCGCTTTTGACGTATGCAAATTAACATGCGTAGGGTAAAAATAAATCCGCACCTCTTATTTATCACTGAAGACATGACAATGTGTGTTAAACTTCGAAACTGTGATATTTTATATCAGTTTCATGCATGACTTTTTCTTTTTGTGACGGGTTCAGTGTATTTTTCATGTAGTTCGGCAAATACATTTGTAAACAAACGCGGTTTCACGTGAACGGCATCGAAGGGGCTTCGTAGCTTGACGTGCAAACTTCTTTGGACTTCATCCAATAACAAACACATTTGGAAACTAGATACACTCATTGCAGCGGAGAGAAGCAAAATTCTTCGAAGACATGGATTAACTTGACCTCATACGATACATTCAATCAAACTGTCAAGCTTTCAGTAACTTTGTTGACTCTGTGTGTCGGGAAATTTAGCATATTGATGAGCTCAAAACTCTTGTTCCCGCGTATAAGCCGCACCCCAAATTTCAAACAGTTTGTTCCTTAAAAACAGTGCGGCCTATACGCGGGTAAATACGGTAGTCAGTAAAATCTATGGAGACCAGTGAGGAGAATTTGTATAATGATGTGTGGGCTTAAAGGGTTAAAATTGTTCAATTGAACACCTTTGGGCTCCCTGTTCAAAGATGTTGAATATTGTTGAACAAAGTTGATTGCCACCAAACTTGACAGCCTCCCACGCGTACATTCTTTTGGCTCGTCACGCAATCTCTCCTCCCCTTCCTTGGAGAGATTGTGTGACGAGCAAAAAGAATGTCTACATGGGAGGTTACCAAACTTGAATTCCATCAAACTTTTAACCAGCATTTCTTTTGTTTTCAGTGTGAATGACAATGTTGGATTTGCTTGTCTGAAGGTACATACTTAGTAACAACAATGTTGAATGCATGCACATACAGGAAACAATTTTAAATGAATTCAAGTACATGCATTCAACAACATGAAACATCATCCATTGTCAGTTGTTTCATAAATGAGTATGAATGTGCATTAAATAAGATTAGAAAGTGTGATAAATACTTACTCTAGTAATATTACTATTATATTATTATGAATGATTCAAGCATGAAAAAGAAAGGGAAGGTGAAAAGAAAAAAATTATGCACCAAAAAAATGTAAATAGTGACCATAAACACACCAGTATGACCAAGATAAATAAATAAGATGTTTCATTTGCATATTCAGTGAGGGCTGTTCTCACAAGATGTGCATGGCCTCCATGATCTTAATTTAATTGATAACGTGTGGAAGCCAAGTCAAGGATCTTGAAACAATCCTCCAAGGAGAAAAGGAAACAATAATTTTTTAAAACCCCTAGGTTTTAAAGATATAAGAGCGTTTGTCTGAGAACGAGTGCTCACAGATGGGTGTTAGGTGGCAAAGTTTGAACAGTAACATTGATAACTTTGGCAAAAACTTGTCTAAGAGTGAAGACCCTGGTAACAAGATTCTATACATTGTACTCAATGGTTTAACATATAATATGCACTGATATTTTGCGAGTTGCATAGTATTTTTCCGAGCCCCAAAGGGGCGAGGAAAAATATGAGCAATGAGTGGAATAATAAATGGTGTTATTAATAGCAATCATACACAGCGTATTGTTTAGCTGTGTACAACAATATTGATACATACCACTTTTTCATCACTAATATCCAAGGTATCCCAAACAAACCCTTGGGGGAGGGTATAGGGTTCACTCCTCAGCTCTTCAATTGGTTTGTCTTCCTCAATGCATCCACATTCATTTACTTCCTCATCTAGGATGATATAACGAAAAAACAAGCAATTAAGGTTAGTCTTTTCAACCCTTTCACTCCCAGAGTCAGTTATTGAGACACTAAGGTGGTTCTAACTTCTGAGTCTGTGGATGAAATCCTATAGTGTTACCATTCAAATGAAACCTTGTCAGCAGTACTTTCACATGATGGCACTATATATTTAAAAAACGAAATTTGGGATTCGTCTTGAATTTTGATTTTAGGCACTCGTAGGGTTAAGAAGCGGTTCAGATCAGTTGGCCCCTTTTCTGACATTTCAAATTCTGTACAAATTTTCCTCTTGACACACAAGGCAAGTTTAATCTGCAATGCTCCTGCAGCAGATGTTAGTTACACATTGCCATAATGCCTTTGTTTTGAAGTGGTAGAAATTCAATGTCTAAATCTAAGATGTCCACCCTGTAGTGCTGTATTCCTGTCAAATGTATAATACCCACAGCTAAATATACAACAATATTTGACAGCTTACTTAACATGTCAGTAAGAAAGTCAGACCAGTAATTTTCTCTGAAGCCCAACATTTCTATACTTTTTAAAGTTATAGACCAAGACTATGAGACCTGTGAAATTTGACTAAAAGTTTGCAAGACAGGCAATTTTAATTTGAAAGACCACTTGGATAGAATTGGGGCCTTGTAACTCCACAAAACAATTAATTTTGACTTGACCTATAGTTAGGGCAATGTTACTGCATTCAAGAATAGACCTTATGCAAAACTGATCACCATTGCCTTCTATTGTTTGGTCTAGTTTATTGAAAATCAATCACTTCATGTTTAAAGAAATGAAATAATTTATCATCCTGAGAGGACTGCGCAGCAAAAATGAATGTTGGCCATTTTTGCACTTGTTGAGTCTCACTTCTACTGTAACATGTGCCAACATTTGGGCAGCGGGCATGCTGTGAATCCGCACTTAAAGGAAGAAGTTAATGTTGAAGCATTTATACAGAAAAATGGTGGCTTCCTCTTGAAAGCGAAAGCATAATTTCTGTACGTATAAGAAAGAATTATGAAGAAAAATATTAACGTATCAATTACCTATACTGCACTGAGCGTTTAACTGTAATTGACCTCTTGTAAAATAAAAATAATACAATAATAAACAAAAATAATCATGATTTGTTAAAACAGGAATTAAACACATTATGAGGGAAGACTCATAAAAACAGATCGACTCAACGAAAATTGATCTAGGAAAAGACGAGCATGGTCGCAATTTTCGTTATGCTCGTTATCTCATCTCCTTAAAGGAGCCATGTGCACAAAAACCAATCAACATCAACAACAGCAAATCAAATTATTCCGAGCCCAGCTGCATGCAAGTTGAAACAAAACCCACCTAGTTTGGGAACAGGTTGCGTATCCCAAAATTGGTATTTCTTCCTTAGTGCTTCTTCTGTGGTCTTGGGCGCTTTTGGTTCGCCTGCTCGCAAAAGTTCGAAACTCTTCTGTAAATTCTGGAGTTGCCGCAAATTTTGCAAGTTCACCCCAGCCGAAGTAGTTGGTAAAGATTCCGGCGACACTGTTTCACTCGCTCCATCGCCCTTCCCTTTTTTCTTCTTTTTCTTCTTCTTAGAGCCTCCCGATGTCGTAAGTTGCCCTCCCCTCACAGTCTCCTCTTCAACATCGCCATTTACTTGGGGATCTTGGACGTCTTTCTCGCCGCTTTCGTCTTGTAAAGACTCGATTTGCTCCGGCGATTCGTCCGCACTTACGCTGTCCGCCATCTTGAAAAGGAAGAATGCATGACACATGTGTTGTACCCAATCTCCACTCGAGCGTACCTTCCCATCATGCTCACAGCGTCATGTGAAACTCACAAGTTGTTATTCTTTTACTGTAGTTTATTGCATAACCACAGTCGAGGCAAGTTTCATCTGAATTGAAGGTTTTTGCAAGTTTAAGCTAAGATGAAAGGATTTTTCGTAATCCTGGCTGTGGCTTTCTTCTTTGCAATATGCGCGCAAGGGAGTTTACATGCGTCCTGCAACATAGACTGGTAAGAAAAGTATTCGTAATTTTATATTTCGGAGCAACTACAGGATACAAAGCCGTTTTTGAAGGCATTTAGATTAGGTGGCTCGTTTGGCTCGGCAGTGGGTGAAAAGAACGAGAAATGAATGATTTGAGCGTTAAGTGTTGGCTGTTTATTGTTTTGGCTCGTTCGGCTCGTTTGGCTCTGCAGTGGTGGTAATTTCATGATCAGTTTGTCAATAACCTTGATTGCTCACGCAAACGTTTGAAAGAACCCATTGTACCGGAATCAATTCCTGAAATGTATTCCAAAATGCAACACCAATTTCTGTGGTTTGTGCAATTAAGTTTAAAACTGCACAACTGCAGTAGTTCTTAGTAATTTACTGCTTGAAATAAGGTAGCGTGAGATCACGAGTCTAATATAATGCATGGTTCAATTTTACCTGTTATCATCCCCCCCCCCGGGCAACCCCGGGGACAAGTCCAGCCCTTCGGTCCCGGGGGTGGGGAATTGTTTGAAGCCGTCTTGTCCCGGGGGGAGGGGGGAGGGGCAAATCGAAAATAACTTCTTGTTGTTCTTGTGAAGTACATCACTTCTCGGTTGACGCCGGACCGCGTGGAGAAGACTGTCTATTTCCACTGAGAATCGCTAGAATTTGCAGCAGACTGCGGGTTAGAGAAGAATAATCTCTCAAAATTAGAATCTGTATTCGAAGGTACTTTTATTTTAAATTGTTAAACGAATGTGCATTTGATGCGTACTCGAATGGATGGCATTCGTCACAAACAAAGAAATATTTCTTCAGCGTATTTATGTATATACTACGACGACTTAAATAGACTCTATATGAAAACGGATACACGTGTACGGCTTTATATTAAACAGAGGTCTCAGTCCAGTGTTCATTCTTATGAAACAAGCTAAGAAGAACTCCTTTAAAATGCTGCCAGCAATTTGTTCAAGGGCCCCTTGTGCGTATGTGCTAGATTTAGAATAAATCACGTGGCGAAGACCATTTCTTTACCTGCTGGCCGTATGCCAGTGCGGTTAGAGGTTTTTCTTCAGTTTTCTTTATCAAATATAGTGTTCATGTTTTTAATAGATTATACATGTAGTGTCCTTCGTTCAAGAAACTCTAGAAAAGCGTTAAAGTTGTTATCAAAACGTCTGGTTTTGCTGTTGTACGGAAATCTATGCTTTGTACACAAAACAACGCATTTGTGGTCGATGAGGAGTCCCGGGGGTGGGGAATTGTCTCTTTCTGCGTGCCCGGGGGTGGGGAATAGACCGCCAAATGAGACCAAAATTGCAAATCCCCGGGGGTATGCCCGGGGGGGCATGGTAACAGGTAGAATTGAACCATGCATAATTTATAATGTCAATTACAAGTCTTGATATGGGAGTGCTTGCCAGTCAAGACTCATCTTATCACGATATCTGAGGTAAGGGAAGGGGGCACTCCTTGGATTATTTTGTGGGGATCTACCGCCCAGCCAGTTTTTCAAAGCAGGCCTTAATGGTGTTGGGGATTTTCAGGGGTTACGAGAAAGGACTATTTTATTTTGTTTTAATTTCCATGATCCTTGATCTGGACCCCTCCATCCCCCTTATCATTTTTTTATTACTTATTTTTAACCGATGACGTCAAAATGACGTCATCCGGTTGATGATGTAAACCGGAAAGGACGGCGCTGATACACGGGACACGGTATCTGGTGGATGCCCTCAGGTGTGTGAGGCAGGGGGGGGTACTTTGTGAGATGCTGGGTGGGGGTGTGCCACCGGGACACTGAAAACCTTACCTTTTAATATCAGAGGGACACATCCATATTGCTTATAGATAGGAATACGACCCCCAGGCTTTGAAGTGTTGTCAGACAAACATTTTTAGTTTTTTAGCAGCATTTAACAACTGCATCACAAAATGGAGGTTGGGTGCCTGCAATATCCAGGAGCTTCCACTATTGGCAGCCAGCTCCTAGATGGAGACTGCTCCCATGGCTGGCAAATCCTGGCAAGCCAGCCATGAGCCCCCACGCAGTAGGGAGGGCAGGCACCCGTCACACTGCGTAAACAGTGGAAAGAGGGAGGGAAATGGGGGGGGGGGGGAAAGCCTTGAAGACGAGGTCCCATGAACTGCCACGCTAATAAACACGCTAATGCCCGAGAACGCTACGGCACACTTCAGTCGAAGAGCACATGGGATCTGGCGCATGCCCATGTATGAAACGCCGCTGACTCCAAACAACACTGGCGCTCTTTGTTGTTAACTCCGTTAAATTGCATTTAACTGCATTTAACAACTGCATCACAAAATGGAGGTTGGGTGCCTGCAATATCCAGGAGCTTCCACTATTGGCAGCCAGCTCCTAGATGGAGACTGCTCCCATGGCTGGCAAATCCTGGCAAGCCAGCCATGAGCCCCCACGCCAAGCCGGAGGACCTCCGAGCAGCGTGCTAGCAAGCTCAGAGAAGAGAGGGGCTCATGGATGGGGAAGCCAGAGCCCCGAGAAAAACGCCCAAATCCGGAGGCACCCATTAACAGGCAAATAAGTGACAAATGAGATACCCTACCTGTTAGGCAAGTCTTTCAGCTACTGAAAGGATGGTTTCCACAGGTGTGCGCACATATAACAAGTAAGCATCGCTCGACCAGCGACCCATCGTCTTAATGAGATGGTCAGGAACACCTCTCTGAGCAGCAGTTGTTGCGGCTCCAATCCTAAAACTATGCCCTGAAAACTTTCCAGGAATACCTGCTGCCTGTAGAGTGGTTTGAAGAAACGAGGAAAGCTGCGATCTAGAAAGAGGGGAGCCATCCTGGTACATAAAGAGAGGTCCGGAGCCCGGCCCACGAAGATGAAGGTAGTTTGTTAATGCAGTCACAGGACAAAGAGGCAAGGAACCACGGCCAAGATAGATGAAACAACCCTGCCTGAAAGGGTCAGTCTTTGAGCACTTGATTAACACTCTGAAGCTTTGGGGATTTGTGGAGGAGTCTACTTGAAGATCTGCTGCGGTCAAATGCACAGTTGGATCAAAGGTACCATTCGTTGTAAATTCGCCAGCTCTAAGAAACCCAAAGAAGCCGAGACAGCAGGCTGCCCATAGCATGACATTGTCAGGGATAGTAAATTCTAAAGACTTGTGCAAGACAGACATAAGGTCAGCTGTCACTGGCTGGCGCTGAGGGAGATTTGAGCCCTGGTGTCGTTTGATCCCCCTTAAGAGACGCTGAAGTTGAAGACGATTGGGTCCGCAAAGCCATAGTCAATATGTAAAGAACGGACTGCAGACAAATATACTTTAATGGAAGAATGGTGAAGACGATCAGCCAAATGGGTACAAAAACGCATGAGGGTTTGTTCACTGGCTGGTAAAAGGGGCTGACTTGGCTCGATGGGAGTATCCTGACTACAAAATTCTAAAAATTGACGTTGAGCAGAAGCATAAACTTGGCGAGTAGAAGGTGCAAGGCCATTGGTCAAGTAGAACTGGCATTTATCTGTTAAATTACGGGCAGCTGAGCCAGCAGCGTTGACGGAATTGGAGTTGCCCCAGGAGCTGCGTGAGGAGCAAGATGATGGAAACGCTGAAAATCAAAACGAGATAAGGCATCAGCAATGGAGTTGTCTTTACCCGGTGTATGAGAAGCAGTAAAGGCAAAGGAATGTCGGGCTGCCACAAGTGACAAGTGACGGAGAAGAACCATCATGTTTGGATCCATCGTGGTGCCGGAATGCAAAACATTAACAACCGCCATGTTGTCTGAGCAGAACTCAACTCGTTTTGAAGCCCATCGGTGGCCCCATAAGGAAGCAGCGATAACGACGGGAAACAACTCTTTGTAGGCAATTGACAAGGGATGCTGAACAGCTGACCATTCACCCACAAACCATTCATGATCAAAGATTGCACCATAACCCCGAGCACCCGCAGCATCTGAGGAAACGTAAAAATCAGGTAGGGACGCCCACTGTGGGGAGAGCAGGAAACTGAGACCATCCCAAGAATGGAAAAATTCTCGCCACCAGCGAAGGTCTAAGCGAAAGTCTTGGTTGATCCTAATCGGGTGGTCATCACGTCGAAAGGCTGACAACAAATTAATCATACGTCGCAAGAAGGTACGCCCCTGAGGAACTACTTTACATGCATGTTGGAGATTGCCAATGAGAGATTCCAGCTCCTTCCTTGTGCAATGACGTTTGATGGACCAAGATTCAAGAAGAGCAGCAATACGATCAAACTTATCACGTGGCAGACGGGCCTGAAGTGAAAGAGAATCGAGCTCAATACCGAGCACAGTTAAACAAGTGCATGGCCCCTCCAGTTTGTTCGGGTGAAGAGGAATACCCCACTCTTTAAACAGCTTAACACAAGTAGCAATATTGTTCTGGCAGACGGGTGAGTTAGGAGGGCCCAACGTATGGAAGTCATCCAGGTAGTGTAATAGGAAATTCACATTATAATTGTGTTTGAGGATCCACTCAAGCATATCTGCAATGGAGGAGAAGATGAATGGAGCCGAGCGTAGTCCAAATGGAAGCGCCATATCAATAAAATATTTTCCGCGCCACTTCATTCCAAGCAAGTAACGATCATCAGAATGGACGGGGACATTACGATAAGCACTTTCCACATCAAACTTTGCCATCAGTGATCCTCTACCGTGAAGCATGATCCCATCGATGACATCATCAACCTTCATGTACTGCACTGAAAAGGGGTCTTTTGGAATGCCGTCATTGACACTATGGCCTAAAGGACTAGACAAATCCAAGATAAGCCGCCATTTTCCAGGCTGGTACTTCTTTGGGATAATGCCAAAGCGACTCACATGGAGGTTTGGGATAGGTGCTATAGCGAAGCGGCCAGCAACACGGCCTTTGTCGAGTTCCGTGAGGAGATACTGGTCGATGACTGAAGGCTGAAGGGATGCTGAAGGCATATTTTTATTTTCCGATTTTAAAGATACAGCCAGAGGATCAAAACCAAGATGAAAACCATTTGTGAGACCTGAAATCACATAATCCACTTGCGTTTGGTCGGGGTAAGAACCCAGTTCATGCTGAAGTTTTTCCGCATCTATGGGGGTTACTCTGGATGGGGGGAGCAGGTCTTGCTGCGAAATGCCCAAAATGGACAACGAACAAGAGGGCAAAAGATGGGGTGCCATTGCGGAGGGCATGCTACTACCAAGAACATCTTGTGGTGTAGGAACAACAACATTAACAGGAACGGGAACCAAACAACTTGAAGAGGAAACTGAACGTGAAGAATGTACACTATTTACAAATGGTTTGGATCCCCTTTCAACGCCGCTGACGTTTGCTTTGGGATGGGGGAGTTGACTGGGAGCGCCGATAGGAAGAGGTTGAGGCCCGAAAGGGACAGTTGACGCGTGGATGATCACCTTCACATTTCTCACAGCGATGGCGGTACCGGCATTGACCAAAGGTCCAGCGACAGGCGCCATCATTCCAAGAACGGCAAAAGGTGGATGAACTGGCAATCGACGCTGAAGCTGGGGATGAAGTGGATGGCTGCTGGCTTGACTGAGGATGGGGTGATGCAAGAGTATGGAAGTTGTACAAATCATGGTTCATGCGAGACCAGTCCACCAAACCTGCTGCAGCTGCATCCTTGCGGAATGCAATATCGTAATGGAGCCAAGCCTTCCCAGGGAACTGGCGTGATGTCTTAAGAATTAGCAGCTTGTATTGTGTCATGTCCTGCCATCTGGAAGGATGAGCACAGCAGAAGATCCAAGAGTACACGGTGAATGCCTCAACCCATGTCATGATATCAGTGATCTCTTGCACCCTTTTCTTGGAAGAACTCACAAGAAGTTTGCCGTCAAAGTACGTTTGGGGCTCTGTCTCCTGGGCTTTTAAGTTCTCGGCTAGCAGGTCAGCAAGATCAACAAATTGGCCCGACCTAATTTTTGTCACCAACTTCTCAGGGATAGGGGAGTAACCGGGGCCAACAACAAACGGCCTATTCAGGGACGTTGAGGTAGATGCACTTGTGGAATTAGGACCAACGGAGAACAATGGCGTAAAAGACTGGCTCAAAGATGGCAATCCATTCGCGGCACCACGGGAACCAAACACGGATGGCGAAGATAACGAAGAATTGCCTAACGTGCAATAAGTTGAGATAAATGGAGGAACGACCAAATTACCTGAGGACTGGCCCGCGGAAGAAGGCAGTGGTTGGTTAATAACAGCAGAACCGGATGACGTTGTGCCCGACGACGTTGTGTCCGATGCCGCGTATCCCGCCGCCGAAGAACTCGATGAGTGACTTTGTAAAGCCGCCAAAATACGAGGTAACGTATCCCCCAAGGCTTGAGAAAACGCTCGACTGAGGTCTTGTTGAGAGAGGATGACGGAGGGCGGAGTGGTCACCGGATTCGAATTAATGGGAGGACTTGCGGCTGAAGAGGGAGGATCGGCTGAGGAAGAAGGATCGGCTGAGGAAGAAGGCTGATTTGAATCCAACATGGCGGCCGCACTGTTGTTTGTTCCACGCCTGGTACGATGTACCATACAAACGAAAGAAACAACCGTAAGATTCGAAACGACGAACGAAAAACAAATGATGCACACGCTACTCAGGATAAGGACAAAGGGAAAGCCTTGAAGACGAGGTCCCATGAACTGCCACGCTAATAAACACGCTAATGCCCGAGAACGCTACGGCACACTTCAGTCGAAGAGCACATGGGATCTGGCGCATGCCCATGTATGAAACGCCGCTGACTCCAAACAACACTGGCGCTCTTTGTTGTTAACTCCGTTAAATTGCATTTAACTGCATTTAATACATTTTAAAGATCAAAAAATAATGATAATAACAAACCCGAACTGAGAAGCAAGCAGTTTTTGCACAACCCTTGAAGAAGTAAGCTGGATATAAAGATTTCGGTCCTCTTCGAAACCAAAAAATAAGACATTTGAGATACCTTATTTATCAGGCCATGCATGGGCACAAGCCAAGACCCAAACCGGTTTCTTAAAATAGATCAACCGTGAGAACATTTTGACTTCGCATAAATTTAATTTCGTATATCAAATTTCAACCAGCTTACGCAAATTAGACCATGTTTAATTTACAAAACATTGCTATCACTTAAAACAGACAGTTTAATGGAGACAAAAAGCTTTTTCAGGCAAAAAATTCATTCAAATAAACTACAAAATGAAATTTTGCCATTAGATGCAGGTTAAGAAAAAGGGATAACTGTTCTGATATGCAAATGCATTTCCCTCGGTGGAACGTGTAACCACACATGCACAGTCACACAATGTCCCATGAGAATAGAAGTTTCTCTTAGCAGTGGAAACTCCAAGAATCACTAAATTGCCAAAATGGCTTCAAATCGGCCTGAGAAGCTGGAAAATGACAAAGAGTATAACAAGGCAACGGGGCTAGTTAACTTTATTGCCAAACAAGAATAATTTCTACTATTTAAAACAAATCCATTGTCTTCTCATACAAACCTTTATAATTCAAACCGTTGTAACACAACACCACCTTAGAGGCCGATACGATAAAGGCACATTCGTGGCGTTCGTCTCTTATCTTGAGCTTGGGTCGCCTGTGGCAAAATGAGAAGATTTGTCCAGTCGCCATTTTGGATTTCCCGTGAAGGTTTTATGTGCTTTGCAGAGTTGAGGTACATTTTTGTTGGACAAGTTTCCGCTCACTTGCATACGAACAGTACACATACATCAATAAGTACATATTACAGGCACGCACGATAGGATAAGGGTGCACACAAAATTATCGAAGCTACTCGTATGGTGAGCCACCGTTTTGGCCGGTCCCTTGCCTGTCACGAAAAGAAATACTGAAACACAAGCAAAATACAAGAGAATTAGAGCTGAAAGCATTGAACTGAACTATACTGTTTGTCACGCATTAATATGTCGGGTCACGCTAACTTCATTTTACCTAACGGGACTTGGCTAGGGGCGAATGATAGTTCTAAGGCACTAGGCTTTGTTGTTTTAAGTCCTGCTGCAACGCTATCTTGAGAAATGCATACAACAGCAGGATTGCAACAAGGTAAAAAAAATGTCATCAGTTCTGCACACACTGCTTCCCTATATGTTTTATAAACCTCTTAAATCGTGTAAATTATGCAATTCAGCCAGTTGGCCGCAATGTAATTTGTTTTCAATAAGCCAATTCTCTCTCTCTGCAGCTCTCCCCCGACTTGCTTGAGCTATCCAGACTTGTATTGACAAATGAATACAACTTTTTTTTTGGTTTTTCCATAATCTACTGCTCAGCAATTTAGCATGATTTTCCCAAACTCTGATCAATCCCCTCAAAAATACAAGGTACAAAGAGTGACAGTTCTAAGTAAATGTTATGGGGAACTGTACAAACTAAAATGTAAGAAAAGGTTATGATTAAACCTATTTGATTTGCCCCAGGACTTGGGCAGTTAACTGCACTGTGGTTAAAGATGCTATTGTGAAGCAAATTCACATTTGGACAACAGATGAAAACTGCAAGGATGGTGGTGAAAAGTGTTTGTACATGGTATGTTCCTGTTATTGATCAGTAAATTTGATTTTATAAGATCAGGTAGAGGATCGACAGCCCAGTCCCTGCCATCGTGTAGTTTTCTTAGTCAAGAAACTTTACCCCACATTGTCTCTCTCCACCCAGGTGTATAAATGGGTACTGGGGTCACACTTCTGGGGGTAACCCTGCAGTGGACTAGCATCCCATCCAGGGAGGAGTAGCAATACTCTCAGTTGCTTAATGCTACAGAAACTGGGATAAGCTCCAGCCATGTGGGCCTTCTTGGCTCTTGTGCAACTTTACCTTATAGAGGATCCCTCAGGATTCTAGACAGGATCCTGTTGAGAAGTATACAGAATCTTTGAGTAGGATCTTTTGCAGGACTCTGAGTGGGATCGGGGGGGGGGGGGTGGACTTGACCCACGTTTGCGACGTATAGGGGTGCCACTGAGGGTCTGAATCTCCGACCCTGTTTAAGACAGAAGAAGCTCAAATGAAAAAATAGGCACTCTCTTGTTTTATTTAACCCTTTGGTTACCAAATACGCCTTTTGGCATATTGCGTGACTGACCATGTGGCCCCAAATATGCCTTTTGGCGCTTGTATTTCAAAATTTCAAAAACTAAAAGACAGTGTGTAAATTGTAGGGAAAGAGCAAAGCGATTAAAAAGAGTGAACACACCCGACGAAGCGCAGCGACCGCGGGAGTTGAGTTACGGCTGCAAGAAGTGCGATGTTATTCTTTGTAAAGCGATTGTTTTGATGAATGGCATCAGAAAGACCCCTGAATTCAATTTTTACAGATTAAAGTTGTAAATTAATAGCAATATCACAGAGCTGGTAAATAATGATGAAACACGTCTGCAGATCCAAATAATTGTTAATACTGTGTAATTTATACAATACTCAATGATGACAGTTGTACTGACCTTACCCTGTTTAGGACAAGTTCAGACGCTCTTTAGGATAGAGAGGCCAAAAACCATACTCTGTCCAGCGCATTCCCACACAGGCAATATGAGGGAGTACCCCCTGGGGGGGGGGATTCTGTTGGATCTTATACCTTTAAGTCATCCACAGGATCTTAAAAATCAAGGTCAGGATTACTTAATATTTGGATATTTAGGGGAATATCATTTTTATTTCCAGCTGAAAGAAGTTACTGCTGATGGGATCAAGGCAACTCATACAACGCCAAAGCACCACTATGTTGATGACCTGACCTTTACATTCAAGGCTAATGGAAGTGAAATCTGTTATGTGCATGTAAGTAAACCTAACAACAGATGTACCGTATATTCATTGAATAGTTTTTTCTAAGTAACTGAACAGAAATAATTTGACATAATGTAAAGTTTTATAACCCAAGATTCTGTTTTTAATTTCTTGCTACAACAATAACAGCAACAAACGGGAATGTTTTAATCTATGCATGTGGGTGGAATTCTGCGAATGTGCAATGTGATTGGATCCAGTCACGTAAGGTGGATTTTTTGTTATGGCAACACAAGCGAGAGACAAGTTGCAGGATGTATATATCACACTCAGTACATGTAGGCAGTGCTTGGAAAATTGGTTGCACATTACTGCACTGCAGATATTGAAATATTTAAGTAAAACCTTCTTATAGGACTGGCACAGAAAAGCTGAGAGTTGTCATGTACGAAGCAAGCTTGCTTGCAATCATGTTACAAAGTTCAGTCATTTATTTAATGAACAAGACGACGTTCTTAAGTTTACATATTACGTTTCAGCGGATACATGTACGTCTGCCATCTTCAGTGTGATTTTGAACATAGTGTGCAGTAGAAGACATTTATTTTATTAGTACTGGTGACTGATACAGACAGTTTCTTTACAGGGATATTCTACTTCTGAAGTCTGGTATGCTATCCTGGATTCTGGCACAAACTACTGTAACCTTCACAACTTGATAACAGGTATGATGTACCCATGTGGCTTTCCGCAACTTTCAGTGGAACTGCATGCATCCAGATTTTGAACTTTGCAGTAGTCCACCAGCTAAAGAGTGCTCAGAATTGCAATTGGGCAAATAGACTTCAGAAATACTATTGTCTGGTGTCAAGGATAACGTTAACTGATCATAAGCACTAATGGAAAGAGAATCTCTTCATTGTTTAGTAAAAGTGTAGTCTGTAAACAGTATTTTCCAGATTGTCATTGATTTCTTCTGTAAGTTCACCTTGGTTGGTCATTCAACCTCAGGTAGATACATGTAATCATTCCAAGAATTTTTGTAACTTTCAGACCACAATTTGAATTCAAGGTGCATAATTTGCATGTTTAACTAGATATGTGACTGTCTAATTAAATTGCAGGTGCTGGACTTGACAAGTTTCCAAAATACACAGAAGAAACAGATGATAGCAAGTGCACCCAGTACAGTTCACATAACTGTGACAAGTACTAATTAAAACCAGAGGAAACTAACTGAAAATGTTGCTGATCGTCTTTTTAAATAGCCAGATTAGAGCTCCTTTTCTTAAAAAATAAAATAATGCTTATCCCTTCTGTAACCTTAATCTTGCTATGATGAATATTATTAGGTTCAGGTAAATTTTGTAATATTTTGGTCCACAGATATACTAAACATTCATTCCAAAACCACAGTGGTCCACTCAAAAGGGCTCACCTGGTCACTAACTGAAGGTCACAAAATTTGGCTGAACCCTTTAAACCCCAATATTAACATCCATATTCTCCTCACTAGTCTTCTTATTTTCCTTATGTAACTAGTTGGGAAAATTTGATGAAAAATCAAGACATTTAATCATTGGTGATCATTTTCTTTATTCTCATAATCTGTATGTTTGAACAAGTAGTAATAATAATAATATAAGGAGAAATTAGAGGCTTGTCACTATTGGGGCTTAAAGGGTTAATTGAAGGTTAGATTCTCCTTCATAAAGAAAAAATTAATAATGTTCTCCTGTATAAGCAATGTTCAGAGATTCATACAGAAATTAATTCTGTTTTGAAAAATAAATTGATCGTTATACAACAAAAAAGGTTTACTGGGAGAAGACTTAATGTTTAAAAGCCTGATAAAAAATTATTTTAGAAATAAAACAACAAGTATTGAAAACATATCACATAAGTTAAATATTAAGTATGTTATAAAATACAAAGTGAAAAAAATTATAGCTCAAAACTTGTCTCACATTAGCTTTTGCAAAATACAATATACAGTTAATATGTTAATTTTTGTGATCAGATTACCAAAAAGTTTATTTTAATTAGTCCTTTACAGAAAATAAAGACTGAGTTACTGTTATAATTTGTCACTGACTACAAGAAATTAATTAGAACACAGAAGTATCCACCAATGGTTTTTGTCACAACTTACAGTCAAACTTCTCATTAAGTCTTGAAAGCCTTACAAGGTTGCCAAAGAGAAGTGGTGGCATACAAGAGACTGGGAAGATTTCGATTGCTTAGTATTACACTGAGGCTTATTTTTTCCTAATCCGTGCACAAACAGGTGTAAAACTCAAACACAGTGTAATATCCTTTTAGCAGTCAGAAAAATCTCTTTAACACTTTAAGCCCTAAGAGTGATCAGCATGAAATTTCTCCTTATCATATCAGTGTACCATAGCACATAGAGGTCATGAGAATTTAGCAAATGATCACCAAAGATGAATTGACTTGATTTTTGAAAAAGTTCTCCCAATTAGTAATCAATAAAATCTATGGAGATCAGTAAGGAGAATTTGTATGACGATGTTGGGGCTTAAAGGGCTAACTTTCCAACATTGCACAGCCAAATAATTTCAAGGAAGACTGCCAAACTGAAAACACTTTGCCTCACCATGCTTTTCGTATTAGTTAGTGTTTGAAACATTTGTCATGAGAGCTATTTGCAAATGAGTTATGATCATATTAATTCATTAATTAAATTTAATTAATTTTTTTCTCTACTTGAAAAAGTAAATCTCAACCAACGGTGTTAAAGGAAAATTCTCATTTTTATTTGTATGACAAGTACCACGAGGTTGTACTCAATATCTTACAGCCACAGATCAGGCATTCCAAAGCCTTCATTTCAGTTTCTATTTACACTCGGTGTGTTCAATGCATTTAACATATTACATATTTTTACAATTTTTCAGCACCCACAAGAATTTTTGGCCTGATCTGATGTTATTTGCTGGTTTAGTTGCACAGATCTATATCACTTATTATAATTGCTAATTCTTGTGAATAGTTGTGTAGTCCTTTGATCAGAAATATCAGTCCATTTTTTTGGCTATGTCGTCATCAGTTTTTACTGTCATGTTTGTTCAATACATTCTGAGTGAACCTGGCCACTTCCTGAAAGAAAGGAGAAGAATAAATTAGTGTCTGCTTGGTGGTGGTCTCAGATCTGAGGTCCCTCAGGGTGTCTGAAGCAATATGACCTGAGATCACCTCTGATGATCAGTTGTCACAACTTCATGTACGTCTTTGTTGCTGGTTTTCAGGTAAAGTAGATGTATCCCTAACAGGGTCTTATTAGTAATGCGAGCCACAATTAGAGATAATTATGAAGGTCACATGAAATGTTGTACCTCACACGTACATCACTGTTCATCAACAGTTGATAAACAGTGATGTACGTATTATTTAATAAGGAATCAGAGAACTCACGATCACTCTGTAAAGTATGAAACAAGTGGTGGCAATCAAAACTACGATCCTGAGACTTTAACTTTCAAGATGCTATGCAAAGAGGTGTTTAGTATATAATACGTGATACCAGCATGACTTTCATTCAAGTCATGAAGGCACAAAACATTTAGAACTAAGAAGGAACACAGGTTGTCATAAACAGTTGTACCATAGTCATTAACATTAAGACCAGTACGAGTTATTGGTAATAAATTGTGCCTGAATGAGAATCTTGGTCGAGTAAACAAGAAAAGATACTGGGGGAGGGGGGGAGGGGGACGACTCACACTGGTAAGACTTGATATAATATCAAAATAATTCTGGGCTGTTAAATTATATCTTAACATGTTTTTACTACTAATTCCTGCCTGTATTTATAGTTCCATTTATAGTTCTAATTATCGAACTTTTGAACAACTGGGGCCTGACCCATGTTCACAAATAACCCCAATGTGCAAACCCTGCAAGATCCTGAAATACTGAGATTAGCTAACTTCATTGGATGCCATTCAACATTCACTGTTAGTGTGCCATTCTGCATTCCTCTCTCGAGTATAGGCCTCACTACACTTTGAGCGGAAAGGATGCATTCAAACACCGTCACTGGAGACATATCAATAGTTATTTTATAATTACAATTATAATTATACCTCATGTCCTGGCAAACATTTTCCAAACACTTCCAACAAGAGATTTTCTTTTTCAACAGCTGTTTTGTAATCAAGTGGCGAAATTTTTCCATCGTGGTCCTCATCCTAGAAACAATTGAATATTAAGCATTTGATTGAAAAGCCTGAGAAAACAGCCGACGTTTCACGAGGTCGCCACTTGAGCCCTCGCAAAACGACGTCTGAGTAACGAGTGCAGAAATTCCATACTGATGACGTGCCTCTACCCAGATCAAGGTACATGAAGGGACACATCATCAGTACGAAATTTCTGCGCCCGTTACTCAGACATCATTTGCGAGGGCTCAAGGGCGACTTCGCAAGACATCAGCTGTTTTCTCAGGCCATTGTTTGATCAATTTTATTGTCAATGAACTTAATTATGTTGTCGTTCAATAGAGAGATCTCTGAAATCACACCATTTTCTTTAAGGCTTGCTCCACAAGGTCTTTGACATTTTCATCTGCATCTTCTTCTGTAGGTGACTGAAAAAAAAAATGCACACAAATGAACAGTGCAGCAACGTTAACTGTATTAATCCTTTCACTCCTAAAGTGGTCAAAGCAAAAAGTTTGCCAAAAGTTCCAAATTTCGTTTCATTAAATCCTAAGAAATAAATAGTCCTATGCAAAAGTTCTGCCAAAGAGGTTTCATTTGAACGGTAACATCATGATAGGATTTTGTCAACAGATTAAAAATTAAGAGTGACAAATCATCTCACCATAACTTGGTCTAGGAGTGAAAGAGTTAAACTGAAACTAATCAGAGAGGTAAACATGCAGGCAATGCAATACGCATGGTGATATTGATCATTCATGATTATACAAATTCTCGCTACTGGGCTCCATACATTTTGTTGAGGATGAGTTGGGAGACCTTTTAACATCAAAACTTTTCATCTTAATTTGTTAATCATTTCCTTACAATTCATTGCAACTGTATGTGTAATAATGAACTAAACAATAATGATGTGGAAAAATTTGATGCTGATCACTTCTGGGCTTAAAGGGTTAACCCACAACATAGAACAGCCTACTAGCAGGGCTCCAAATTTACGGTAGCAAATGTGCAATTTACGACTGGTTTGAGGACATTTGCTCCTAATAATTTAAATAACTTAGGGAGTAAATTTGCTCCTTCAACTTTCGGCTCATTTTCATAATAAATACATTTTCTGCCCTTGTTAGACCAAATTTACTCCTAAAATTTTGGACCTAGAAGCAGAATTGCCCCTAGGAAAGAAATTTAGACGGAATCCATTAGGAAACTGAGTAATTTTAATTTTCAGTGGACAAAAATCTTGTACCAGAATAATTTAAAGTATATCGCATTCTTTTTTACATTTTTTGAGAGCTATGGATGTAATTTGTTATCTGTAATATAAACCCCAAAGACAATTTCTTATGGGAGTCCGAGAAAATAAATTTCAAATTTCACAAAATGAAATCTTACACATAAAAATTTACCTATTTTACCCGTGTTTACACAATTCCTGTGAAATTTTAATTTTGATTTCATGGGCTCCCATAAGAAATTGTCTTTGGTGTTATTACAGATAACTAATTACGTCTATAGCTCTTAAAAAGTACAAAAAAGAATGCGATATACTTTAAATTATTCTGGTACAAGATTTTTGTCCACTGATTACTCAATTTCCTGATGGATTCCATCTTTAACTTCGAGGCCTGCCTACTAGAGACAGACAGTTGTCCAGTTCAGTATGCGTACTTACCCTGACCATGCAGTCTTTTAACATGACTTGAATTTCCTCTCTTAATATAAATCCATTACCATTGAGGTCATACACTTTAAAACAAACTATTAAAGTAGAGAAAGATGAAACAAAAGATTGGGTCACACGCATGTTGAAAGGTGGCAGGTTAAAAGATATTCACCATGCACATACTGTAAGTGTTACACTGAAATAGCTATTAATACTTTACTACTGACAATACTTGCTAATAATTATTCTAGTCTGTATTAAAACTTTATTATTCCACTCTTGCACCATTTCACCGTACAAGGTCCAGAGACTGCACAAAATATGCCACAGTAAATTACACAGTAAAATCGTAATTATGTATATGCACTGCAAAATCCAGGTTTCACAGGTTTTTCTGGCCGAAGGACTGGAAAAACCAAATTTTGACGCGATTTCTTCAAGTGATTTTTTCATTGCTTGTATTTTTCCCTGCCCTTTCGGAAAAATACTACACAACTCGCATAATATCCGCGTGTATTATATGTTAAACCAATCAGCGAATAAGATGACTGTATTTAATTTATTTAATACTCACAGTCTATATGTTCCTTAACTGTTCCCCTCAGAAACTTTGACAGTCCAAATACCCACTCTTTCATATTCAAATTACCATCATTGTCGTCATCAAATACTTTGAACACTGAATACAAGAAAAAAATAAGGTTAAAGAAGATGAAGACAGGATGCAAGCTAGCAGCCCACATAGCAGGAACCCGAGCACCTCAAGTATTAACCCTTCAAGCCCTGATATGAAATTGCATATTCTCCTAAACTGTTATCCATACATTTCTTATGGAACTAGAAAGGAGAATTTGTCTAAATATCAAGACATCTCACCCTTGGTGATCACTTCCTTTATTCTCATCACTTGAATGTTTGAACAAGTAGTGATAATATAAAGAGAAATTTTTGTCTCTGTTAAGGGCTTTAAGGGTTAATTATATTAATATTATTTATTTAACAACTGAAAGTACTTTTTGCCCAGATCGGGTACTGCGTGAAATTAGCAAACAGGTTGCCAGGAACCATTTATTCATCCAAGTGAACAGAGACAACAAAGAGCCACATTTCTAGCCCAAAATAACATGACATCAAAATTAGTCAGGCTCAAACAACTGACTTTCAGATCAAAGATACAGATGTGGAGAAAGACATTGGAATTGGGGGAGGGGTATCCAATACGCCACATGCATCCAGACAAATCCTTCAGGGCTGGATAAAACCACAAATTTCTGTCACTTCAAGATAGAAATTACAAAAATATCACAAGAAAATGGACCTCTAATACTAATAATTAGATCTTATATAGCACATTTTCTATATGAATATTATAATCAAATGCACTTTACAAGCAGGTGGAATTGGAATTTGGAAATGTTGGTTTTTATGGAGGGAGGAAAACAGGAGAACCCAGAGAAAAACCCTCGGAGCAAGGACGAGAACCAACAACAAACTCAACCCACATACATGTATGACACTGGGACCGGGAATCGAACCCGGGCCACATTGGTGGAAGGCGAGTGCTCTCACTACTGCGCCATCCCTGCTCCCCCTGTAGACAAAAACACCATGCCCCTCTCAAAATGTCTTCAGTGTTTTTTTAAGATATTATTATACACCATAGTTACCCCTATTTCACTTCCCTTATGTGCTATTACCTCTGTCCAAAAGAATATCCTCTGTAAGTCCAAAGTTGTTGTATAATATATCTCTAAACTTTGATCTGTCCATCTTTTCATTCTTGGAATTTTCTTCAAACAGGGCCAATAATCTGCTGACTTCATCCTGGGAGACTAAAATTGAAAACATGCAACCATAATTCTAAGAAAGCTTTAAACTACAAAGAATGTATGGCAAATTTAAGCTTAATTATCTCTAAAACTGCGTGGTTACCCACAATTTTCTTTTTGGATTCTCATAGCCCTTGCTATTAGATCTGCTTTTTCCACAGCCATAAACTGCACAAGAATACATGGACTATTTGTATTAGTAGGCAAATTCCTTGAGAAATCGGAATATCTCAGACCAGACCTGAGTTGTGCACAACATGCAATGCACAATCATAACATGTAGGCACCCTCCTTTACCACAAGCAGGAGCTTGCTCTCTGAATTTATCTGCACAAACAAGAGACTGAGGACAACCTAGTGGCATTATTGGTGATACAGTGCAACTCACAAATAAGCAACCACAGAAATGCACTTTAAACATGCTAGCTAGAAACATGTGCGTAGTGCGTTAATGCCACATGCTCAACCTTGTCCCCAGGGCCTTCTCCTCATTCAAAATGGCGGTCGGAGAAACCCCTTGCCAAGGCTGCTGAAATACTCCACGAATCATGGAGTATTTTGTCACGTGACACACGATGAAACAGTTTTTTCGGAGGTTGTTTCCAGCGTCTGGCCGGCCCTGTTTGTTTTCTGCAATCAGAAACCGTTATTCAAACAAAATGAAGACATTTCATCGTGTTCGCGTATCGAAATTCCAACGAACTTTTGGAGCCACTTTGGCAGCCTTGGCCAGGGGTTTCTCCGACCACCATTTTGAACGAGGAGAAGGCCCTGGGGATGAGGTTGGCCACATGCGAGTGCTTTAAAAATGCATAGGGCTTGAAAATTAACTTTGTGGAATACTAGCCCATTGGCCACCTCGGTCAGATTTTAACTGGGCAAGCTGTAAGTTTTACTGGCCACGTGCACATGCAGGAACAACTCAGTCTTAATGACAAACCTTCTTATTAACTAGTTAAGCATAACTTGTAAACAGTTATGAAAGAGACTGACTTTGAAAACTATAGAAAATTGGGCCTGATACTACAGAAAATTGGCTCTGAAAATCAAAATAAGAATTGTTATCTTCATTATCCAAGCAAAAAAGAGGAGCAGAGGCCTGCTTCTCTTTCTTTCCCTCGCAGGATTAATTTTTTTAGCTTTTCTAGCTTGTTTTCTTTGTGTTTCTGTTCTTCAGATTCTTTGAGCTTTTCTATCTCATCTACAGCCTCACCCTTTGATCTTCTTTTTTTTTGGTCTGTGACAGTGACAACAAAAAATCCGACATTCCTTCCTGTGGCATGGCAAACATTTACAAAATAGTGATCGGAAATGTCACATGTTGGATTCACCTAGTCGAGATGGACTAGGCACGACTTGATCCAGATCTAAAACAAAATACCCTGCCACCACGGCAGAAGTACAATTGATTTCGTGCTTGCGTTTATAATATGAAGCACCATGACTTGGAAAATGTTTTTAGTTTTAAAAGCCCAAGAAATTATAATATTTTGAAGTTTACTTCCATGTAGTTAGGTGCACAAATAATTCAAAATTAATCAAGTAAATGTATTTTTTTTAAATGTTCTCCACGTCAAAATGGCCAGTTGTTCCAAATTTCTGCTGGCCAAAGTGTTATTTCTACAGGCCAATGGCCAGCAGACCACTGTTAGTGTGGAGCCCTGATGCACTTGTAGCAGAGGTCATTAGTATTTATGAGCTACATGTAGCTTATTGTTCTTGGGTTACTGTTGTCTTTAACAGCCTATTTATGTTAAGACAGTGGTCAAAACAATACAGTAGATGGTGACCTTTCAGAAATTTTAAAACACATACGTCATCGCCAGTATGACTATAAATATTGATTTGACGACAAGGACTGATCATGCACTGTGTAAAAGTAATTATGAGCACTTCTATTTCACACAATTTTTCTGACACCTTGTTTTGCAAAATGAAGGGTGACATTTATTTAACAACACCAAATTTTCCAAATTAAACAACTTCAATCCTTTTTATTTTTCTTTTTTTTTTCACAACACCAAAACACCAAACTTTGATGTGGCAAAAAGTTCCTGTAATTATCAAATGACAAATTGCCCAATCACTTACCAGTTAATAGTGTCGACTAGCTTGTACCTGTGAACAATTCACCACGCAACAAAAATGTCATGCCTGTTTTCAAGCTAGCTAACAAGGAATTTGAAAGTTTTTTGCTTATTAAAGCAAATCTGTTTGTTACTGGAATAAAATTTTTGGCTGGATAAGGTTTTTGTAGACTACATGTATTCTGCCTGTTTTAATTCATTGTTCAGCTGTTAAAAGGAAGCAATGTTTTGAAAACCAACACCAATCACGAAAACCATCACGAAGTTCTTATTTAAAGCAAAATATTAGGGACAATGTTGATATTTTTCTTCAAAACAAACGTAAACTTTCCTCAATTGTTGCATTTTGTTGCCCTTGCAGTTGTAAATGGTGAATATTGGCGATTTTGAAGGTTTTGTGTTGAGCATTTACCTGAGAGTAATAAGAGAAAGACAAGGGAGGAAAGCTTCTCAGAACTGCTCCAGCACCAAGCCCATATTCGCATTGCCCGGCTTCCAAACTGAGCTCCAAGCAAAGCTGAGACGTTTAGGATTCTTCTTGTACCATTCATTCGAAAATCCGCCGACTGCTCCATTCTGATTGGATGCAGTCAAACAATGAGCAGTTGGCATGACCATTTGAGGACAGCACACGGTAATTTGCCACTGATCATTTGAATTCCACATGTTTTATTCAGCAGCTAGCACTTGGTAAGTTGGACAGATTTTCGAATGAATGGTACAAGAAGAATCCTAAACATCTCAGCCTCCCGGGTGAAAATCTGCTTCACGCTGGAGCGGCTCTGAGAAGCTTTCCTCCCTTGTCTTTCTCCAACTACTCTCAGGTAATGCGCCGATCAATTCGAAACTTCAACATCCCCCCCGGGCATACCCCGGGCATTTGACTGTGCATCGTGCCTGCGGAGGGGGGAATTTGAACGTTACGTTGGAAGGGTGGGGAATTTGGGGAATTTCGCCTTTGTTAGTGAATAACTCTTTGAAAAGGGTCTTTAAAAGAAGATTGAACGTGTCATTATGGCACATCTCTCTCTGAAAGGCATGTAAAGTGCTTGATTGAAGACCAAATTTGTCTTTGAGGAGAGGCAGTTCAGTACTAATTGGTGGGGCATTTGAACGGCTTTCCTGCCCCGAGGGGAGGGAATTTGAACAAGCCAATCTTCAAAAGTTCAAATGCCCGGGGGTTTGCCCGGGGGGGGGGGGGGATGTTGAACTTTCGAATTGATTGGCACATAAACGCCGAAAACAAAACCTTCAAATCGCCAATATTCACCATTTACAGCTGCAAGGGCAACAAAATACAACAACTGAGGAAAGTTTACGTTTATTTTGAAGAAAAATATCAACATTATCCCTAACAATTTGCTTTAAATACGAACTTCGTAATATTCCCACAAATCCTTCAAATTTCGAATTGAACATATTGTCTGGGATCCCTGTGCTTCGGGACTGCTATAATTCTTTGGCATCAATTAAAATCGATCCTATCGCAGGATTTTCCAATATAAAGTGGCCATCGACGTTCAATATATGTTGAAAATTAACATTGACTGTTATGGACATTACTGACAGACCAGGTTGGCGTTTACGATGTATTCTCGAACTATGCATCCGAACACTTCTTCGTCACGATAACAAGAAGGAAGTCTCTTCCAAGAAACGCAACTAGTTGAAAGAAACCGCTGAAGCAATCCTTCCAAACTTGTAGTGGGGTGCGACAAAAATGAAAGCTAGAAATATCAAGGAGCCAACATACACGTCCTGGATTGAACACAGAACACCATCGAAGTCGGAGGTTTCGAAAATGGCGCGAGCCAATTGCAACGAAGTCAATCGCGCGCATAAAAACGAGAAAATCGTTACACAAAATTGAACAATTGTAACACTTACAGTGCGTGTGGGGATACAGACTTTCAGCCATCTTCACCTGGTTTCTTCTCGCCATACTAGCGGCCATGTTTTCGGCTACCGATATATTTACAACTCCACTTTTCAACCGCGGAGCTGGTTGCTATGTAATTGTGACGTATTTCTTAGAGCCCAGATCTCGCACAGTTATCAGACAATAGCGCCACGCGCCATTGAGCGACTGATAATTAGGAGCGCTTACCATTTGAATGGAATTCTCGGTGGGTTTTTTTGGACAAATGGAACTGCACCTTTTCTCACCAAGAAAACGGAACGGATTGAGCCGTATCATTTGATTCGAAGTTTCGGATGCAAGTGTTTTCCCACGCCATTAAGCTCAAAAGCTCGAATCATGAAAGCACAAGAACCGACGGCCAAAACTTAAATCTTTCTCACCTGGAGTGCTACAATTGTGTTGCAAGAAGTCTGTTGACAGTAGCGGCGAGAATAAAACAACTGTCACGTCACGAACGGTTTGGAACAGTAAAGATTCATCACTTAAATCCGCCGTCATGGGCATTGCTGTCTTCTCGGAAATAGCCTGGCACTGGTAATTGTGGACAAATGGTACAGAAATTTCCGGGAATTCCGGAAAAAGCGAGAAAAAGGAATACCTCGAAAGGTATTACCTTTTTTCCGAAAACATTCCACCGGAATGAACCGTTCCATTTGAATTCTCCCCGGAATTACCGGGTTTTCCGTACAAATGGTAAGCGCTCTAGATATTTTACAGTAACTGAGCGAATTCTCGCGCGCTGATTGGATAATTTTTATTGTCAATAAGAGTACAGACATTAGCAAAAGTTTTGTCAAACTTTTAGCGCTGCACTCTTGATGAGGCGATAATTGTACCACAAATCTAGTAGTCTTCAATGAGGAAATCATCTAAAATTTATGGGTTAAAACTGAAGAAACCATTGCAACCTTAAAGCGAAAAGATGAGGATGTTTGTTGAGGATTCAGACCTGAAAGTCGGCGGTGAGCGGGAATTTGTTCTGTCGATGAATTGAAATTAAGCTGAACCGTGTTTTAGCGGATTATTTTGTGAACAGTTTTCACTGGATTAAAGGTTAGTTGAGCAATTCGAATTTTTCCTTGTATTTCTGGCCTATTCTTACTGAAGTTATAATTTACGAGCCTGTGGTTCTCCGAATTACAGCGATGAAATTCTGATTCTACGGCAATCGCATGTTCCATTGACTCTTGCATTTCTTTCCTTCGTTTAAAAATCAGTTTTGGCTTTTTGTTATTGTAAAAAACAAATTGACGTCCGTTTTTTATGCGACTGTCCTCTTATTGATGATAAATTTCGTCATCACATTGTCAAAGTTTGTTGTAGATCCACTCGCCTGCGGCTCGTGGGTCTACAACACTTTGACAATGTGATGACGAAATTTATCATCAATAAGAGGACAGACTCATAAAAAACGGACGTCAATTTGTTAATTCGAGGCACTCCGAAGCTCATCCGAAGGTTTCCGTATATTTCCAAGGCTTCGTCTTTAGGCACGACGGCAGGCAAGGGGGTTAGTTTCTCAAAAAAAAAACTGTGGTGCTGCGTCGGTGGGGGCGTGAAACAGAAAATTTTGGATTTATCAACTCAGTTGATAAGGTAAATTGGCCACCGTAAAGAGATTGAACCCGCCACATTGGTGGAAGGCGAGTGCTCTCACCACTGCGCCATCCCTGATTCCCTGACTGACTGCATATTCCTTAATAAACTATATCACTTTGAATGCACGTGTTAGTGTAGTTAGAATAGAACTTTTCACAGCCTACACAACATAGTCAAATTTCTAGAACAACCGACACATGCGCAAGAGTAGTAATGTAAGCCCGTATGGCCCAGTGAGCCTCGTTTTGATGTAAGGATGACGTCATAACCGGAACCGGAAGTCACGTGTTTTTAGGAGGGGAAACCGCTGACCAGTAAGGAAAAAAGGGATCGCGGGCTCATGCAACCGGAAGTCACGTGATTTGGAAAGGGAAACCGCTGACGAGTAGGAAAAAGGGATCGTGGGCTCAAGGGGAAGTAAAACCGCTGAGAAAACGCGGGCTCAAAGTCCAAAGTCCAATTTGGGGAACGGGGGTGGTCCTTGACTCCAAAAAACAACACAAAAAATTTTAACAAATAATTTATTGTCAAACTTTTTTTCACAACAAGTGAGAGAAAACAAAAATGAGTCCAAAGTCTAAACTGGATATGGTGGCTTGCGACGATGTCTGGAGGCATGATTCCATGAAGAGAGGCCCCCTGGTAGAGGACGAGGGAGTTGAACATTTATTCACAGATTATTTCTTCTTAATAGCATCTTGCTCAGCCTGCTGCTTGGCTCTCTTCTCTCTGATGCCAACCAACCAGCCTGGCATTACGCATGCTCCTGAATACACTGGTATTCTTTTCTTCATCTGATCTTGCGAGCCTTAATTGGCAGGCGCGGGGAAAGAAAATATTTTAATGTAAATCATATATCAACATCTTTTATTTGGTATTGACAACAAGTAGAAAAAAAACGAGTTCAATGTCCAAACATGGGGGTGTCCTTTTTTTTTTTACGAGAAGCTGATACAGGTTTTCATCCGTCCAATGGCTAGGCTTTTGGTGTGACCCAGAAAGTAGAGGGTTTTGCGGTGAGGCTCATAGGGATCTCGGAGTTCTCCCCAGAATCCTTGGAGGGCATGGCCTTCCTCATAGCAAATGCCATACCAGATAGGATTGTTTTTCCAATCGTCCTTGACATGCTGCACAAACTCCGGGTCTTCTTTCCAGTCTTCATGGAGAACTTCCTGGACGACAAGAGGAACGTGGCAGGTAGAGCATAGGCGGGGCTGATGGTTCTGTTGGTTGGCACAGGCGACATGACAAGGAATACCACAGCACCTCAACGTGGTATAATTGGCGAGAGGTATCAAACAAATCACACATGGTGGGGGTTGAGCCATCAGGCGAAAGGATCGGTGAAAGGATCAAAGAGTGGATTGGTCAAGAGTTGAAACTCGACGGTGGTGATGATCCCTTCTTTTCGGAGTCGGCACAGTTCTTGAAAAGTGAGCTTGTAACGTAAAGGTTGAACCAGGTGATTGATTTGTTTTCGGATCTCTCCCAAACGTTCAATGATTTGCAGGGCTTGAGGGCTGACCTTGCCAGGACTGATCTTGTCGGCTTTGTCGCCCATTCACCACCGGTAGAAGTTTTTCAAAGTTAATAAAGCCAATTCGTTCCGACTGAGTTGTTTTTGACTATGAAGTCGGAGCAGTTCAAAATAAGAAGCTTTGAAACGGATCTGTTCCAAGTCTTTTTCGAGTCGAGATAACAAGGCTCGTAGACGATCAATCACTTGTTGGGCTTCTGGACTGAGGACTGGATCATCCATTGAGTGTGAAAGATGGAATGCGACAGGGGGTTTTTTATAGAGAAACCAAAGGGTCACGTGGGAGGGAATAGGCCAATGAGAGAAAGACCCATCATGCTTTGAGAGGGGAAGAGGTGGGGGGACCCCCCTCCCCCCTCCTTAGATAGACCATGGTGCATTGCGCGAATCAGGGTATATAAGTCAAGGGAGGCCACAGGGCGTCACTCCTAGCTTTGAGTTCAGTCTTTACGACTTATGTCAGTTGGTTTGAAAAAAATGTCAGAAACAAGAACGCCCTTGGGCTCTTTAGCCAGTGCTGTGAATGTGGGTGGACGAGACTACTTGAGGAGGAGAGCGGGGGCAGAGAGGACGGGAGTGGATCGGCAGACAAGGCGTATGCGGGAGAGACGACAGGAAACCTGGCGCCCCTTGACCAGACAGCGCGTGGTTGCGTTTTTCGAACTTTTTTTGCAGTGTCTGGTGTGGACTGAGAATGGCGAGCGAGAGGGCCGGCCACATCCGGAGATTATAGAAGCCCTACTGAGAGCCCTGGTGAACAAAATAATCCCATGGGTCGACCAGCACCGCATTCGGTCGCGGTTTGAATGTCGGTGGCCGATGACATTGGAACAGTTCCATGAAGTGGACAATGAACTCAACTTGTACCTGCCACGTGTGCATGCGGGCCACGCATGGCAGAGAATAAGAATGTATTTTGGGGACATGGAGCGGGAGCGGGAGGAGCGGCGGCGGGAGGAGTGGGAGAGGAGGCAGATGGAAGTGAGACTCAACCAAGTGCGACGTATTTTATTTCCTTGAACATTTTTTATTCCTGTTGAGATTATTGTGAGTCAAGGCTGCTGTGCGTCAAGAGACATTTATTTATGATCCACGTGCAAAACCAGTGATGTCATTTTTTAAAATTTTTTAATTAAAAAAGAGTTGATGTTTTCTACAATGGGTGGTCTGTATTCTTTGCCACGCGGGTGGGGCGTTCCTATGTACAATTGAAAAAAGCTATCTACAATTTGAAAAAATAAAAAGTAAAAAAATTAAAAAAGAAAAGCTATGTACAGATTGAAAAATAAAAACTAAGAAATTACAAATGAAAGTCTTCCAGTTCCGTACGTAATTGATCAATGTTCTCGGGTAGACAGAAGGTGCGGTTGAACAAGGCTTGAATTTCTGCTCGGGTTTTCTCGTCCACATCCCGGGATCCCACAATAGCACTGCTTTGATGTAGGGTGGGCTTTTTAGGTCCCCAAGGGACAAATTGACTGCCAGTGACCAGGGTGGCGGCATTCTCATTGACTTGGTAGTAATGGTCGGAGCGGTACCATGATTGACTGGGGATGTCAAACAGGTAGACGGGTTTGCCTTGATCCATAGCCAATTGCACAGTCCAACCAGTGCCTCCTTTCACGCGTTTATGATCCGGTTCCAAGATGCCAAAGGCATAGATGGTATGGGCTTTTTTGGCCAATTGATAATTGCGTTGCAGCAATTGCAGGGTGTAAAAATGACTGGGCATTTGTTTGCCTAGTTTCTCCGCTGCCTGGTGAAGATGGGGGTTGGCCAGCATCAGGACTTCCACGGTAGAAGGGGTGATGAAAGTGGCTCGAGGATGGTTCGGGGGGACCAGGACTTCTAGTTGCATCCCAAAGTGTTTGGCCTGTTGTTCCACGAGGGCATCCGTACCTTTGGCTCCCCCGGTGTAGACCACATGGCCATGACCCACTTGCAGTTCCAAGGCACCGAGATCTTGTTCTCCGATCATGATGTCTGGGGGCATGGCTTTTGAGAATGAAGATCTAGTGACAAAGGGAGCTCCTTAAATAGGGACAGTTGACCAATGGGAAGACAAGAGGACCTTATTTGGATTGAACAAGCTGACCAATGGGAAGATAACAAGTCCTTATATGGATAGGATAAGCTGACCAATGACAGTCAAGGGTCTAAGGTATAAAAAGGCATGGTTGGTAGGGGTGACATCAACCTTTGAGTACGATGTCTACCGATCGGAAGAGAAAATCAACCCATCCCCCAGAGGGGAAGAAGAAGAAGAAGAGCATTCAACATATGACGCCCGTGGACTGTGATCCTGTGGTGTGCGACGTGGTGGAAGACACCCGAGCTGCTGTGGAAGATATGATGAAAGAATTGAATGACATGGTGGAGCAATCACCCCCATCACCTCAATTCACCTTGACGACCGTGTATGATCCTCCCAGTTCAGTGGACACTATGGTATGTCCTTACCATGAGGTGCGTTTGGAGGCCCGAGAATCTCAAAAGGGATGGAAGTATGTGAAATGTCCCATGCAACCGTGTTTGCTGTTTTGTGGTCAAGATCAAGTTCTGGAGTATATGAAAGCCGTGTATAGTCAACCTCATGTAGAAGTGTTGGACATGTGGGGTGGTTTACAATGCTTTTGCCGTGAACCCGCTACGCTTCAACAGAGTCATTCGACCCAGAACCCCGATCGGTTGTTTTTGACTTGTTCCAAGAAAACGTGTGGCTTCTTCCGATGGGCCGATCAACCCTTGGGTCCCAAGTACTGGACGTGGTTTCATGACAACCCTCCCAAAAAAGCCGACCAACAAGCTGAACCACCCACCCGTGATGCTCAAGGATATCCCAAGAGGGGCTATGACATCCCTGGCCCTCCAGTCCGAAGGAAAGAGGACGTGGAACGAGAACGACCCCTGACAGACTATGAGAAACAATTGTTACGAGAAATTCAAGATCTCAAGAACCGTCAAGAAATGATGGTAGCCCCAGCTCCACCACCCCCCAAGTACAGTGACAGTGTGGAGAACTGGCAGAAAGGTCTAGAGACCGTCAGTTATGGCCGTCTAGGTCTCTTTTAAAATGAGAGAACGAATAAAATTTTTTATCAATGTCACCATGGAGTCTGTATGTGATGCGTGGAAGTCTGTCTTGTCCCTGGGGCAATGGCAATGTCATCAAACCCTTTGTCAAGTCTTATATGATCATCAACCCGGGTCCCAAATCCCCATACCCCCTTGTCCCGAGGACACGCATCCTCTCCACCTCTTTGAAGAAACCCATGTGGACCGCAACCTATATCGATGGGTGGTGTTTGTCTTATGGTTAAAAGCTCACCCAGAGGCATGGCGATGGTATCGAATCATTCAAAAGGCGCACCCCCACACGGTCCCTACCATATCGACCTTATGGGATGAATGCCAAAAAGTATGGCCCCTCGAAAGAGAACCCAACGCTGGAGTTCGTCGTCCTCATGGTTGAAGAAGAAAACCAAGGTTTCGTCAACGAAGAAGGCCAATGTCTCGCAACAATGGTTGAAGCGTTACCATGATCCTCGTACCCCAGGGAGTTTAGGTGGGGTGCAACGATTTGCTAAAGCCCAGGGTCTCCCTTTGAAAAAAGCCCAACAGGTGTTGGAACAGGATGTGGGTTACACCTTGCATAAACCACGACGTCGTCGTTTTGCTACCTTACCCGTGATCGTAGGGGGCTTGGATGATCAATGGGCCGCGGATTTAGTGGAAGTACAACGTTTGGCCAAACATAATCGGGGTATACGCTACTTGTTGACCGTCGTGGATGTGTTGTCGAAGTACGCGTGGGTCGAACCGTTGAAAACCAAAACCGGCGTGGCCCTCGTGAAAGCCTTTGAGAAGATTGTGAGACAAGGAGGACGTCACCCGAATCGATTGCAAACGGATCGAGGGAAAGAATTTTATAATCGGACCTTTCAACGATGGGTCGACGAGCAAGACATCAATCATTTTTCGACCGAAGGGGATGCCAAAGCCAGTGTGGTGGAACGATTTAACCGCACCTTGAAAGAACGGTTGTACCGTTATTTGACCGCGGCCAACACGTTGAAATTTGACGATGTCTTACCCGAGTTGGTGCAGGGGTATAATGCCACCCGTCATCGAAGTATTGGTATGCCCCCCGAAAACGTGACGTGGGACAACGAAGAAGCTGTGTGGAAACGATTGTATGCCAAACGATTGAAAGGCTACAAAAAACCCCAATTGAAGGTGGGGGATCATGTCCGTCTCAATACGATTCATCGTACCTTTGAAAAAGGGTATTTACCCGGTTGGACCGAAGAAGTGTTTGTAGTGCATCGTGTGATCCCTGGCCCTGTCCCCACGTATAAGATTCGCGAATGGGATGAGACCCCCGTCCAAGGTACGTTTTATGAAGAGGATTTACAAAAAGTCCATGTGTCCGAGGTGTTTCGGATCGAGAAGGTACTTAAGCGACAAAAAGGTCGTTGGTTGGTCAAGTGGAAAGGGTGGCCCGACAAGTACAATAGTTGGATTGCTCGTGGAGACGTGACATCCCTTCGACCCCGCAAACGACGACGACGCCGCTAAAAAACAATGACATTGGTGCCCAACTCTTCGTTTTACGTGACGTTGATGAGTCATGCGAGTACCAAAGAGTTTCCTGGGAACAAGAGTCATCATTTCAGAAACCGATTGCCTAAACCCATCCGATTTATGGGACGAGGATGGATGGTGGGTATGGTGAGTTTATCCTTACCCACCATTCCGGTGGTAGCGGAAGAAGGAGGCGTGGGTGATTCCCATCCTCTGTTGTACGTACGTTGGCACGAACGGGTGCATGACACAAACGATCAAGGGGAAGATGTCTGGTGGCATCAACGTCGCGAACTCTTTGTCTACGGACGAGATATGAGAAAGGAATTGGCCTCGTCGACGGGATCGCACTTTTTTCATCAATTGGTGTACCGTTACGAGCAAGCCCGTGCCAAACAAACCGAACCCAAAAACAAATGGGCAGAGAACAATGGCGTCAAATTGTACCCGACCTTTGAATGGACCTCCGAAGGGGATTTGGTGTTGAATACCACCAAGGTGGATTACACACGACAAGTGGCACGCGTGGAATGGGGCAGAACCTTGGCCCTGAGAATGGGATGGATTGAACAAGTGTCGACGGGTGTGTATCGATTGGGTCCCAATCTCTTACAAGAATTTCATTCGGACTCCATTCCCACGCCGACGGATGTGCTGGATGGCAGCAACAAGCCCGCCTTTTGGAAAGTGGATGGGGATTATCTGAACTTGAGTATGACGTGTAATTGGCGGTTTGTGAATTTGAACAACACTTTTCGTCCCTCGTTGGAATTTCCCTCGACACGTCCTTTGCACGTGTATTGCGATGTAGGCACCAGCAGCATGGTAGGGGGCCGCATCACCGATCTCTTACGAGAAATCAAGTACCAGCCTCAAAATACCACGCACTTTGAACCTCGACATATTCAATATGTCCCAGTACGCAACGAAGTGGTGGAAATCGTGGAAACCCAGATGGCCGAAACCAATGGGGATCTGGTGAAATTTGGCGAAGGGCGTACTCTCCTGACCCTCCACTTTAAAAGGGAAGTGGTGGTGTGAAGAACAAAGACAACATGTCGTTCTACGTGACGTTACCCAGTCATGCCAACCGACGTGAATTTCCCAACAACCAACCCAATTCCTTCAAGATTCGTTTACCTCAACCGTTACAGCTCACAGGGGGTGGTTGGCAAGTGGGGTTGAGTGCCATTTCCTTACCGGATGCGCGCGTCAATTTGTATGAGTTGGTGAAGAAAAATGGGTACGTCATGGGGGTGTCCTGGGGCCAAACGTATCCCAAACCGGGTGCAAAAGACGGGGAAATGACCTCGCGAGTAGACACCGCGCGAAGCATCATCAATGACGTGAAAGATTTGGATTGGGTGGTGGATGGGGTGAGTTTCATGAAAGCCATCATTACTCACTTGGAACAACAACGTATGGAAACGGCCATTCAAGGGGGTACGTTTTTGAACGATCAAGGCAAACACACCTACGTCAAGTTCAAGTGGGAAGGCGAGGATCTGCTCATCGACAACACCAATATCTGCCATTGCGGTACCGACACGCCAGCCCTGACCATCTACACCAAGTTAGCGCTCAAGATGGGATGGTTACGTAAAATTGACAGTGGGTTGATTTTGGGACCCAACTTACAACAAGAATTCATGGGGGATCAAATCCCCAACATGACAAAACCCGCTGACAATAATTGGAACGATGTCACCGACGGTCAGGGGAACGCGGTCTTTTGGACGGTGCGTTCTATTTTACCGGATTATTTACAATTGAGTATGAGTTGTGGGTGGCGTTTCACCAACTTGAATGTGGCGTTTCGTTCCGTGGTGGGTGAACCCACACGATCGTTGCACGTGTACTCCGACGTGGCAGGCAGCACGGTGGTGGGCAATCGCGTGACTGATTTGTTACGTGAAATCCAGTACAAGCGTGAAGCACGCGGCAACCTGTATTTTGAACCGTTGCACATTCAATACATGTCTCTTCGTAACGAGGTGGTGGAAATGATTCACGTTCAAGTGGCTGAAACCATTGGTAGAGGAGGAGACTTGGTCAAGTTTGGTGAAGGTCATACCATTGTCACGTTACACTTCAAAAAGACATAAAAAAGAGAGACGAGAAGGGAACCCAAATCAATTATGCCTCCGAAACGACGACGACGACGACGACGACGACGACCACAGCGTCCACAAGCGGGGGAAGGGGTCAACGCGGTGATTGCCGGGATTCCTAAGGCCGCTTGGTCCATCACCAAAGGGGTAGAAAAGTTAGCCAAAAAGAATTACCTAAGATCAACGAAGAAACGTATGGAAGAAATGCGAAGTGGGAAACGCAAACGGTGGGCGGGGGAATCGTTTACGTGCAACGTCATGTGAGTATAAAAAGAAAACAAGGGTTGTGAAAAACAAACAAAGATGCCCAAGACAAGAGTGCGTCGAAGGAGACGAAGAAGGCAACGAGGGGGTCTCTTGCCCCTGGCCGCCCTCATTCCAGCTTTGATCGCTGGAGGAAAAGCTGTGGCGTTGGGTGCCGCAAGTGGTGCCGCGAGTTACGGGGCTAAAAAAGGGTTGGAAGCCGCTTTTCGGAAAAAACGACGATGACGGTATAAAAAGGGGAGTCCCATGAAGCCCAAACAAAACGTTTATCCCTGGTGAAGAAGAAGGCACCATGCGTGGGGGAAGTTTGACACGATTTCGAACCGACGAGTGGTATGATCAACAAGGCAAAGGAGTGATGACGGATCTGATGCGTGGGGGGTTGCAAGGTCTTATAAGGACGCGAAATCCTTTAAAATTGCCTAGTAATATCAAGAGAGGCTTGGAAACGGGTTTGACACGCGGTGTTAAACGCAAAGCCGAACAAGTCCTTAAAAAGGAAATCACCAAACAAGCCAAGAAAGCGTTGAGTCATAAGAACGTGAAAGACGCCGTGCGTGTAGCCACTGCCTTATTTCCCAAACAAACCAAACGTGCACGTGATATTTTGGGAGTCTAATGGAACCCGTGCATTCACGACCTCGACGGATTCGTAGTAATCGAGGGTTGTCTCAATGGGGTGGACTGTATCCGTTTTGGAAACTCATGCGACGACGACGACAACGTGGTGGATGGTTAAGTCCCGAGGTCATGAGAGTCCCCGGGTTTGATTTGAGACAACGTTTAGCACGACGACGACGCTATAAAAACCCCTCACGACGACGACGCTATAAAAACCCCTCACGACGACGACGGGGTACCACTCGACGACGACGTTAAACATGCCTGACGTGAGTACACAAACCGCCCCGGCTCACGAGCGTTCCGAAGGGACCGTCAACCCTGCCTTACGGATTTTCAAGGTGCCACCGACCGACATTAGCATCAATGCCTATCGCATGGTCACCATCCAACCCACCACCACGGGTATCAATCCCATGGAATTCATCATTCCAGGGTTAGACGATTTTGTGGATTTGGGACGCAGTTACTTTACCATGGAATTGAGTTTGAAAAAGGACGATAACGGGAACTTGGTGGCCGCGGAGAAATTGTGGCCCGTCAACAATTTGGCCCATTCCATCATCAAACAAATTGACTTGCAGTTGAATGGCACGTTGATCAGTCCACAATCCGACACGTATCATTACAAAGCTTACCTGGAAACCTTGCTGAATTATGACCGAGAAGATGGCAAGACCGTGTTAGGACCCCAAGGATGGTACAATCAAGTGGATTTCCCACCCCAATGGACGGACAACAATACCAACAGTGCAGCACCACATAATGACTACCGGGATCTCCCCGCCCATCACAAAGCAGCCTTGGCCGCCATGGTAGCCGAAACCGCCAAGTATGCTGCAGGTGTCACCCACAGTCTAGTGTTTACCCCCCACTTGGAAGTGTTTCATACCGGCAAACTGTTGGTGCCAGGCATCGAAATCAAGATGAAATTTCATTTCAACAGCCCCAGCTTGTTTTTGAATGGAGTGGCTCTAGCTGGCCGATTGATGGAAGGGGATGTGAAACTACGGTTTCATCTCTGTCAACTGCGTTTGAATGACGCCATCTACCAGAGTATATCTGAAAAAAGACACAATGAAGGCCAAGTGGCGGCTTACCCGACCGTCCGCAGTGAAATCCGGACTTTCAGCATGCAAAACAACCTGGTCCGCTTTGATATCCCCAACCTGTTTCAAAACAGAATACCTGACCGATTGATTGTGGGATTACTGGACAGCCGTGCCTTCAATGGAGATGTGACCCGAGATCCGTTCTGTTTCCAGAAATTTGGGCTGACCTCCATTAAACAGATTGTCAGAGGAGAAGAATACCCTTATGAAACCCTCCAGTTAGTGCACAACAATGGCACCCGAGATAATCTAGGCTACTTCCGTTTTCTGCAAGCCAGTGGTGCCTGGTGTAAAAAGAAAGGCAATATGGTAGAACTGCTGGATTGGGGCCACAGGAAAAATTGTACCTTGTTCATGTTTGACAATGTGGCCAATGGATGTGCTGACAGTCAAAACCTCAACCCCAAGCAAACGGGAGATTTACAACTGGTCTTGGAATTTGGAGTTGCCCCCGGTGTCAATATAACCGTACTCGTGTATGGAGAATTTGAGAACTTGCTGGAGATTGACAGGAACGGAGCCGTGTTGTATAACATTTACCAGCACTAAAGATGGAACATGTGGCCTTGAATAATGTACAGTTGGATTATTTAGCCCGAGACGACCCCCAATTGAACCCTGTCTTTTACGGGACGGTGGCCTGTGATCGTTTACCCAAGAGTCCCGTCAAGACTACCCCTCAAGGGTACATTGTGAATACCGACCCACACGATCAACCGGGACAACATTGGTTAGCGGTGTGGACGGATGGAAAGGTGTGTGAAGTCCTGGACAGTTATGCTTTGCCCATGGACACGTACGTGCAAGCTACCCCGTTACGAGATTGGATTGTCCAACATTGGAAGTATGTAGTGACCAATGGCAAGTCCCTCCAAGCCATTTCAAGCAAGAGTTGTGGTGATTACGCCTTGTTGTACTTGAAAGCCAAAGCCCGTGGACGGACCTTGCAAGCGTTTTTAAATGAGTTTTCGGATCATGATTATGTTAGTAATGACCATCAAGCGGGTCAACGCCTTCAACAATTGATTGTAGGCCAAGAAGCCAGATGGTATCAACTCTGTTGTCATCCGTATCATCAATGTAATCATTAAATAAAATTTGTTGGAAAAAAAGTGGTGTCGGAGACGTAGCTCAGTGGGTAGAGCCTTGGACCTTTGATTCAGATAAGGATTGGGTCGTGCGTGGGTTCGAGTCCCACCGATTCCAATAAAAAGGTGCCTTTTTTTTAAACTGGGTAGTTCGTCATCATGCAAACGGGGAAACCGTTTCGTTTTCATACGCCTTCCTCTATCTTGGTGGTGGGTCCTTCGGGATGTGGGAAAACCGCGTTTACGGAAAAACTCTTGGTAGACAACCCCGAGTTGTTTGAAACCCCACCGACCCAAATGCATTATTGTTATGGGGCCTGGCAAGATCGATTTCAAGGCATGCAAGATCAAGGGGTGGTGTTTCACGAAGGGATTCCCGATCATGAGGCCTTAGTGCAATGGTTCCCTGAAGGACAGGGGGTCCTGGTTTTGGATGATTTAATGGACGAAGGGAGTCACGATAAACGCGTGTTGGATTTATTCACCAAACATTCGCATCATCAAGGGGTGACGGTATTGTACTTGTGCCAAGACATGTTTCCCGTGGGTCGCTATGCGAAAAGTATATCCCGCAATGCCCATTACATCGTGGCGTTCAAGAACCCCCGAGATCAATTAGGGGTACGCAATGTCATGCTTCAATCATTTCCGACCACGTGGAAAGACACGTTGGAGACGTTTCATCAAGCCACCACACGACCGTATGGCTATTTGGTCTTGGATTTACATCCCGCCTCGTCCGATCAACAACGGGTGTTGAGTCACCTGTTAAAAGACGAAGGATGGACTCGCACCTATCAAAAACGACTATAAAGGGAGCCCCTTGGAACAGGTAAAAAGAGAGAACGACCATGGCGGATGATGATGACCGTCAACCTCCGCAATCGTACGATACCGTGTCCCCTGCGGGGGTGGGGGCATCCAGTGGTAATCAAATGTCCCCCGGGACCCTGCAACAACTTTTTTTCACGGGAGACGAAGGCCTTCTCGACGTCGCCATGGAGGAAATGCACCCCAATACCCTCAGTGAGTTGTTGAGAAGTCTCCCCTCCCCCAGGACAGTCGCCGGTTGGCCCGATCTGAATGGTGCACCCCCTGCCCAGGCCTCTTCCCCAGCCGGGGTAGGAAGTCCATCCTTCGGTAGTATACAAACCACCCCGCCGTCTTCCGCGGACAGCCCCCTTACTTGGGGAAGCGCACGCGTGTCACCCGATCCACGAAGAAGAAGAACAGTGGCGGGTGCTCGGACAGCAGCGGGTGCAGGGGGAAGTGGAAATGGACGTGGGGGAAGTGGAAATGGACGTGGGGGACGCCGTGGTCCTAGGACTAGAGGTGGTGGACGTGGTGGTGCTGGTGGTGCTGGTGGTGCTGGTGGTGGAGCAGGTGGAGCTGGTGCTGGTGGTGCTGGTGGTGCTGGTGGTGGTGCTGGTGGTGGCGGAGGAGGTGGTGGTGGTGGTGGAGGTGGTGGTGGTGGTGGTGGTGGTGGTGGCGGTGGCCGTCGTGGTGGACGACGTGGTAGACGACGACGACTTTTCCCCGGTTCACCTAGGACACCTTCCTCCACCCCCTCCACTCCTCGAGGATCTCGGACTCCACCCCCTCGTACCTTGCGTCAAGCAGATTTACAACGACGTTTACGTATGCTGTTACAAGATCAAGAACAGTTGGCCCAAGGACGTGAAATTGCTAATGTCACCATGACCAATAGCATTGTGACCAGTTATAAACAAGGAGGAGCACCGAGCGTACAAACCTCGTCGTCCCGTGTTTCGCCATGAGGATGAAAACCGTCGTGTCATTATTGAATGGATCAAAACAGCATGGTCTTCCCTTCCCCCCGGAATTATTACAACGCATGGATTCCTTGTATGCCTTTTATCATCAACAATGGTGGTGTTATCGAAAAATGTTGAATTATTACAGGTGTATCAATGCCTTGTTCAATGGGTTGGCCTTACTCCTGATGGCTGCCGGTATGATTGCGGGTCCCCTTTTAGAAAACAGTACGTTGGTAGCCTGTTTGGCGGCCGTGGGCACCGTGGTCAAAGGATGGAATGATTTTAAACAATACCGATTTAAAGTGACCATGAGTCGATTTGCGTTTACCACCTATGCCAAAGCCTTGACCGAATTGAAAACCCATGTGCGGGGTATTCCCTTGGAGGATCTGGAACGATTTTTAATCAAGATGCAAACCTTGGATGATACCATTGTGGATTTCACCCCTCCGTTACCTAAACGATGTCTCCAAGATTACCATGGGCATTTTGTGTACCAACCCTTGGAAGCCCTATGCTATGTAGACGGATGTGCTCGTCCCTTGAGACCCAAAGACTATTGGATCCATAAAAAGCCACTCCCTCCTAGTCCCACACTCTTAGAACCATGGCCGTCCAACGAAGACGACGCAGAAAAAGGAAACGACGACAACGAGGTGGGGGTTGGTGGCAAGATTTGAAACGCAATACCCGCCAAGGCTATAAAGAGACGCAAGACCTCATCAAACAAAACAAAGTCCTTCAACGTCTATTGACGGGTCGACCATGGTGAGGAGAAGACGACGCCGTCGTCGTCAACGAGGCGGTTTTTTAAATCTATTGGTCCCCGCCATGGTAGGATTGGGGAAAGCCGTGGCCTTGGAAACGGATAAACGTATAAAACGCACGATTCATAAAGCCAATCAACGGTATCGTCGTCGTCACCGATAAAGGATGCAACGTCTTCGACGTCAATTCCCGTTTTTACGGTCCATGTTACAAGAAGCCAATGGTTCCAAACGTCAAGAGTTGTTACAACATGCCAATGCCGATCAAATCAATGCTGTGAGTGAACTGGTCTTGAACTTTTTAAAAAACAAGATTCCCGTCACCCCACCCATGCTGGCTAAACTTCAACCCTATAAAAAGGTACTACGTGATTTGGGGCGTCGTCGACATTCCGTCAAAAAACGTCGTCAGTGGTTAGTCCAACAAAAAGGACAAGGGTTGTTTCAAGGACTTCACGAGGTGCTATGTCAATGTGTTCGTTAACCCTCCCTACGTGGATGACTCTATTACAAGAGGCCAATCGGGCCACCGACAAGTGGAAAGACGAGTGTCATTATTGGAAGCATAAATATCACCTGTTGTATCGAGAGTACCAACACATCTTGAGGGCCCGTCTTTGTAAGAGTTGCCGTGACCAGGAAGACGGGGAACTTTGCTCCGAGTGTAGTCAACGAACATGGACGAAGTGTACATGATTCCCCAAAAGGACTTGGAACAACTCATTCAATATTACAAAGGAGAACTCACCGAAAATGCCTTGTTGAACAAAGCCGCCACGCTCGCCGCCAAAAAACATGTGTTATTAGCCAACCCCCAATTACCTCCCGCCCTGGTCAATGCTCAAACCAAACCGTTGAGTCAAGAATTAATCAAGTTAACCAAACGCATTCGTCAATTTCCTGGTGGGGTGGGGGTTGGTGCCGCGGGTGCACCGGGTGGTCCACCAGGCGAAGAAGAAGAAGCCGGGGATTTGGTGACGGGGCCCGTCGAACAATGGTTGAAGCGCATGATAAAAGGAGGTCCGTCGGCTCCCAAACCCACCATTACCCCTGCTACCAGGGAAGGCGCGAGAGAACCGAGACCTTCTACCAGTCGAGCAGAAGAGAGACCTTCCACCAGTCGAGGGGATATCCGATCGCGTTTAGAAGCCGTGCGAGAACGACGCAAGGCCTGGGAAAAGCATTTAACCGAAAGTGGTGCCGCGAAAGGCAAAGGCAAAGGCAAAGGCAAAGGCAAAGGCAAAGGAGTCTCCCGGGAAGTGCAACGATTGAAACCCTTACCCGGTTGGGAAGATTGGACCAAAACCAAACAGCCCCGACGGAGACGTTTGCAGTACGACAGTGAATAAAACATGCCCACCCAGAGGAGGAGAAGGGGTATTAAACGGAAACGCCCCCAACGAGGAGGGGCCTTGGATGTCCAAAAATGGATTGCGAAAACGGGGAAGGAATTTCATTGGCCCGGTTATCAGTACATGGGACCTGGCACCCATTTGGCTAAACGTCTGAAACGGGGGGATCCCGGGATCAATCGCTTGGACCAAATTGCTAAGCAACACGACATTGATTACAGCCGTGCTAAGAATTTGCAAGATAAATGGAAAGCCGATACCAAGATGATCCAAGCCATTGATCGCTTACCCGGCAAGAAAAACAAGACGGAACGGGTGGTCAAGAAAATCATGCAAGCCAAGAAACGTTTAAAATTGTAAACATTTAATTAACATGTTGAGTCAAAAAATGTTACATTGTTATTCTGCAGTTCGGTAGTCTTCTGTAGTTCGTGTTGAGTCTCAAGCAGGATTGGCGAGACAAAACCCATTGTGATGTAGACAATCCAGATAAAATAAAAAACAATGTCACTTGTGTCATTTTGATTGATGAGTTGTCAAGTTCATTTGTTCTCTCACAAATACTGACACGGATGTTCTGCCAAAATACGGAGACGAGGGGGTTAAGACATTAAATCAAACAATAAATCCACGCCCTCGTCGGATGACATGTCATGAACGAGGTCTTCAGGGGGCAACAATGTCTCCACATCAAAATCCTCGACATCGTTCATGACCTGCTGCCAATCATCGGGTGACATGTCTTTCAATAACTCCTGCAAATACGAAACATTCTCCCAATCAGAGGAGTCCGCAACTTGCACGCCCCCCGAATCCAAATCAAAGAGAGTATGAGAGTCCGTGGGCGGTCCGTTTGTATCCACAGATTCCTGCGTCACAGGAATGGATTTCAAATAATCCGTCGGTCCGTTTGTATCCACAGATTCCAGCGTCACAGGAACGGATTTCAAATAATCCGTCAGGGGGATGGTTAATGTCAAAGGTCCTAAAGCCCTCATTTTCTCTCGAGTTCTCTTTTTCTCCAGCAGGTGGGCTCGAGTTCTCTTTTTCTCCACCACGCGGGCTCGACGACACCTCTCTTTCTCCCTCAACACCTCTCGATGGGTCTCCCGATATTGCTGTTCATACCCCAGGCGGTGTTCCAGATTCTTTTCCCGGTAGCGCCTTTGGGCCTCCGCCAGCTGGGCTCGATTCCTTTCTCGGTAGCGCCTTTGGGCCTCCACCAGCTTGGTTCGATTCCTTTCCCGGTAACGCTTAGCAGTCTCAGCCACGCGCTCTGGATACCTTGCCTTGTAGCGCTGGCGGGCCGTCGCCAGCTGTTTACGACGTTTGTCCCGGTAACACTGGCCGGACACCGCCACACGGTCTGGATGCCTTTCCCGGTAGAGCCTTTGGATCTCCGTTAGGAACTCTCGATGTGTTTCTCGGTACTTTTTTTTGGAGGCGGCCACTTTCTCTGGGTGTTGGGCCCGGTACCGTGCACATTTGGCCATGTTGCGTGCTCGTTTAGCCCTGAGGACTGCCCGTTCGTACTCGTCGTCGTCGTCGTCGTCGTCGTGGGGGTCATAGTCGGAGTCATCGTCGTCGTCGTTGTCGTCGTGGGGGTCATAGTCGGTGTCGTTGGTGGAGTCATCGTCGTCGTCGTCGCTTTGATGGTAGCTGACTGGGGGTCTGTGACGGCGGCTGCGGAACTGTCTTACGCGGGACATCGGGAGAGGGTGGCGGTGCTCGGGGAGGTGTGGCTGGCCGCTTAAATTGGTGGTGCCAGTTGGTCCAGCAATAATCCAGCCCCTCGATGTACCAGTCACAGGTCATGTGAGGGTAACAATATTCCTCCAAACGAACGGCCTCTTCTGCTCGGCGTTTCTGCGCCTCGACTTTCTCCGGTTCCAGTTGCTTTAACCTTTCTGCAAACTCAGCAAAGGTTTCCTCCTCCTCTTCCAACTCCCTCTTCACTTTCTCCAAGATCTCTTCGACTTCCAAATCTACTTCAAATTCTTCAAAGGCTTCCAATAGCTTCTCATGACCAGCGTCCATTTTGAGATGACTCACCTCGAGGGTCGATCTGTTTTATAGTCTCTCATTCGTTCCCGTCATGCACCATGGACCCTAACTAGAGAGGGGGGAGGGGGGTCCCCCCACCTCGTCCCACCCCTCCCTAGGGCACCCCCTCTCAGGGGGCACCCTGTTTAGTGATTGGCTCCTTCCCCTCCCACGTGACCTTTTGGTTCTCTATAAAAACAGAGCCCCGATCTCCAGTAAGTTCATCTGATCATGTCCTCTCGCCAAGACGAAGCGGGACCCAGTGGCCTCGCTAGAGGCGAGGTCATGTCCTTGCTTGGACTAGAGATGTCCGATTCAGAGCCAGAAGAGACAACTTCCTGTGTGGGACCTATGTTATGTACCGAAGACATGCCGGACAGTGATGAGATTTGTGAAGAGGCCTTGGATCGCTTCGAACGCCAACGTGCGTTTCAAACCCATCTTCTTCAACAAACTGGGGGAGGTTTGGATGCCAATGCGGAGGGTGTCTTCGAGTTTGAACTCCAACCCTATGTCGATCGTTTGAGCAACCGTCTGGGAGTGCGTGAACGTCATTTCAACACCCAGTTACACCAAAGGGGGAATTTCATTCCCAATCAGAGCATGACTCGGGCTCTAGAAGAGGGGTTACGTCGCGCGGTGAATCAAGTGTTGACCACCACCACACCTCCCCTCCACGATCAAGATCGCCTGTACTTTACCATCGCCTCCAACAGACTCCATAATAATTTTCAGGGCTGGGGATTACGTGCAGGAGAATGGCGCCAAGGCGGCGACCGTGTCGAGGCTTTATTCCAACGTTTAGCCCAAGCCCTCAACAGCAACGAACAATTTGAAATGGACGACTCCTTTCAAGTCTCCATTACTCAAGTCCATCATGCCCCTCAAGGAACCGGTAAACCACGCCAGGAGAAACCCGGACATCAACCTCTCCGAAATTTAATACCCAAGAAACGTTCCATTATCCAGATCCGCAATCACGACGATCTCTGTTGTGCCAGAGCCCTCGTCACCGCCAAAGCTCGCGTGGACCAACACCCAAAATGGTCGTCCATTCGACAAGCACGGAAAATTCAAAAAGAACTCGCGTTGCTGCTTCATCACGAGGCCAACGTGCCCTTCGGCCCTTGTGGCTATGATGCCTTGACCCAATTCAGTACCACTCCTTCCCTGACCGGTTACCAGATCCTGTTGGTGGATGCCGACCGTTCTTATCATATCACCACCTTTGGTCCCCTTCAAGACAAACAATTGATCCTGTTGCACGAGAAAGGCCATTATGATGTCATTACCAAGTTGCCAGGCTTTTTCGGATCCAGTTACGTCTGTGCCCATTGTTGGAAACCCTATGAGGTTGAGGGACGTCATCGATGCAACAACAAACGTCATTGCAGGGCCTGTTGCCAAAAAGAGTGTCCTGATTTCTTGGAGGCGTACCCTCGAGGCCAGAAAGCCACTCAACGTTGTCAACAATGTCATCGGGACTTTTTTGGAGACACCTGTTTCCAAATGCATCTCGTCAAGGACCACGCCGGCAAACCCGTGACCAACCTAGACTCCTCCGTCTGCTTTCGGCGCCGTCGCTGTCCTAAATGTCTAATCCTAGTTCCTGCTCGCCACATTGACAACCATCAATGTGGCTACATTGATTGTCCCTGCTGTCATGAGTACGTGGACGGTGCAACTCATCGTTGTTTTATTCAAATAGCCACTCAAGACAAGAAAAGAAAGAGGAAACGGCAACGAGGGCCTCGCGCCAAACGTAGGGTGGGGGTGGATGCCACACCCGAGGAGGAAGACGATGAGGAGGACAGCATACCACCCCTTCATGTCTTCTTTGATATTGAAGCCATGCAACCCCAAGAACAACACATCGCTAACCTCGTCGTGGCCGAAACCGAAGACGACGACCAACCCCTGTGTTTCCATGGCAACCATTGCGTCCGAGATTTCCTGGAATGGCTGGATACCTTAACAGTCCATGATACCCGCCAAGTTAATGTGTTGGCCCATAACCTCCAAGGGTACGATGGCTACTTTATCATTCATCAATACTATGGCGACAATAGATTAGTGGAGCAGCTCCGGAACGGGTGTAAACTCTTGCAAGTCCAACACGATCGTATCCGCTTCATCGACTCTTTGAGTTTCTTCCAGATGCCTCTGTCCGCGTTTCCCAAAACCTTTGGATTGAACGAACTCCGCAAAGGGTACTTCCCCCACAAGTTCAATCATCCAGACCATCAAAACTACGTAGGACCCATCCCAGCCCTCGATTACTACATGCCTGAAACCATGTCCCCCGAAGGCAAGCAAGCCTTGGAAACCTGGCATCAAAAGCAACGCGACAAGGTCTTTGACTTCCGCAAAGAACTGGTGGCCTACTGCAAATCGGATGTACGTCTCTTGAAAGAAGGTTGCTTGACATTCAAACGATTGTTTGAAACGCTGACGGGCTTCAACCCCTTCGACCACATCACCATTGCTTCTGCCTGTAACCGCGATTTACGCATGAATCGCATGATCCCCAACAGTATTGCCAGTGAACCCGTGCGTGGTTGGAAGAACAATATCAACTACTCCAAGGCGGCCCTGGAATGGTTAACCTGGTGTGCCCAACAACAACAGACCATTCAACATGCCCGTAATGCCGGCGAGTATTGCATCCCTGGCACTAACTTCCATGTCGATGGTTTCGATGCCAGTACCAACACCATCTACGAATTTCACGGGTGTTTCTGGCATGGGTGTCGTCGCTGTTTCCCCATTCGTCACGAAAGCCATCTACGTCACTATGATCGAACCATGCAAGATGTCTACGAGACCACCCAGCAAAGGATCCGACAATTTAAAGAGCTCGGATACCATGTCATAGAAATGTGGGAATGTGATTGGTCCCGTCTCAAAGACACCTCCTTGGACATCCGAACGTACCTGGGGACCCTTGACTTCACAGAACCTCTCAATCCCCGTGACGCTTTCTGCGGGGGTCGTACCAATGCTGTGAAACTGTACCATCGCGTGACACCCAATCAACAAATACATTACATTGATGTGACCTCCTTGTACCCCTGGGTGAACAAGACCTGTGTGTACCCCAAAGGCCATCCTCGTTTCATCTTCAATCCGGGACACACCGACATCCGTCAGTACTTTGGCCTCGTCCAATGCAAAGTCCTGCCGCCACGTCATCTCTACCATCCTGTCCTCCCTTACCGTCATGCCTCCAAACTCCTTTTTCCTCTCTGTGCTGCCTGTGTGGAACAAGAGATGCCCAAACGACCCTTAGACAGATGCGCAGAATGTGTGCACACCGACGAACAGCGAGCCCTGACTGGGACATGGTGTAGCCCCGAATTATCTAAAGCGGTGGACTTGGGGTACGACATCCTGTACATCTATGAGGTCTGGCATTTTGACGAGACGTGTGAAGGCCTCTTTAAGGACTATGTCAACACCTGGTTGAAAATTAAGCAAGAAGCCAGCGGGTGGCCATCCTGGGTCGGTGAAGACGAAACCAAACGTCAGCAATACCTTCGAGAGTACTTCGAGCATGAAGGCATTCAATTGGAGTACGCCAACATCAAAAAGAATCCGGGGTTGCGTACCCTCGCTAAAATGATGCTCAATTCCATGTGGGGCAAGTTTGGACAACGTCTGAACAAGACCCAAGTCGAAACGTTTGATGACCCTCAAGCCTTCCACCGTTTTCTAGATACCAGTACGTTGGACGTACGTCACGTATCCGTTATCAATGACCACTTAGTGGAGGTACATTACCAGTACCAAGACGAAGACATCCCCGTGTCACCTAACCTCAATATCTTCGTGGCGTGTTTCACTACCTGTTGGGCCCGGCTCCGACTGTATGCAGCCCTGGAACAGCTAGGGGAACGTGTCCTCTACTACGACACGGACTCCGTCATCTATTGGACAGACGAGAATCAAGCAACCCCGGTCTTGGGCGATTACCTCGGCGAGTTTACGAGTGAATTGGACTCTGACGATTTCATTGTGGAATTTGTCTCAGGGGGTCCCAAGAACTATGGGTATCAAACCCAGAAGGGCCACGTTGAGTGCAAGGTGAGGGGTTTCCGCCTTAACAGCGAAGGCAAAACCCAATTGAATTACAACATCATGCGTCAGAATGTCCTGGACGAAATCCAGAAGCCCCTTCTACGTCCACGCCAAACCCAGGTCGTCAAGACCTACCAAATTGTGCGCGATCCCAAACACTACCAACTGTACACCTTCCCCGAATACAAACGATACCAGTTAGTCTATGAGAAGAGAGTCCTGGATCCGCACACCTTCCAAACCCACCCTTATGGATACCAGTGAGGGAGGGAACTCAAAGGAATACTCATCAAAAGGAACTCAAAGGAATACTCATCAAAAGGAACTCAAAGGAATAGTCATCAAAAGGAACTCAAAGGAATACTCATATTATTATTATTAAAAGGAACTCAAAGGAACACTCATCCTCTGCAAGCCACATTAAAATATTTTCTTTCCCAAAATGCCTTTTGCTTGATGTGCCATATCAAACCCATATCATATCTGGGTTATGTGGCGAGCAGGAAGTAGGATTAGACATTTAGCATGGATACCAGTGAGGGAGGGAACTCAAAGGAATACTCATCATGGAATACTCATATTATTAAAAGGAACTCAAAGGAACACTCATATTATTAAAAGGAACTCAAAGGAATACTCATCATGGAATACTCATATTATTAAAAGGAACTCAAAGGAACACTCATATTATTAAAAGGAACTCAAAGGAATACTCATCATGGAACACTCATATTATCAAAAGGAATACTCATATTATTAAAAGGAACTCAAAGGAACACTCATATTATTAAAAGGAATACTCATATTATTAAAAGGAACTCAAAGGAACACTCATATTATTAAAAGGAACTCAAAGGAATACTCATCATGGAACACTCATATTATCAAAAGGAATACTCATATTATTAAAAGGAACTCAAAGGAACACTCATATTATTAAAAGGAATACTCATATTATTAAAAGGAACTCAAAGGAACACTCATACGCCTGCCAATTAAGGCTCGCAAGATCAGATGAAGAAAAGAATACCAGTGTATTCAGGAGCATGCGTAATGCCAGGCTGGTTGGTTGGCATCAGAGAGAAGAGAGCCAAGCAGCAGGCTGAGCAAGATGCTATTAAGAAGAAATAATCTGTGAATAAATGTTCAACTCCCTCGTCCTCTACCAGGGGGCCTCTCTTCATGGAATCATGCCTCCAGACATCGTCGCAAGCCACCATATCCAGTTTAGACTTTGGACTCATTTTTGTTTTCTCTCACTTGTTGTGAAAAAAAGTTTGACAATAAATTATTTGTTAAAATTTTTTGTGTTGTTTTTTGGAGTCAAGGACCACCCCCGTTCCCCAAATTGGACTTTGGACTTTGAGCCCGCGTTTTCTCAGCGGTTTTACTTCCCCTTGAGCCCACGATCCCTTTTTCCTACTCGTCAGCGGTTTCCCTTTCCAAATCACGTGACTTCCGGTTGCATGAGCCCGCGATCCCTTTTTTCCTTACTGGTCAGCGGTTTCCCCTCCTAAAAACACGTGACTTCCGGTTCCGGTTATGACGTCATCCTTACATCAAAACGAGGCTCACTGGGCCATACGGGCTTACATTACTACTCGCAAGTCTCAGGGAAGTACCAGAGCATAACCAGAGCACCAAAGAAAACGAACAAAAAGATCATAAAGTTCGAAAGTTTATCTGATCATCAACTGAGATACAACTGAAGAGATACAAATATACAGCTCCAGAAACAATAAAATGCTCAACATTTTCCGACAAGCGTTCACATACTTAAACATTATTATAAGTATTAAATAATCAAGGATATAAAAACTCATCTCTTCAGTTTTATGTCCGTAGCGCAATGATAATGGAGATTCGCCCCCTCAAATTAGGAGCCCATGCGAAATCTAATTTACAATGCTTTCCTTATCAACTTGTCCCATATTTTGAAGTGTCAGGTACCCATAGCGAACAGGAAACGGAGTGGGGGGAGGGGGGTAGGGAGTCAAAGATACAAGTTATAGCACCACCTGATACATTCGCACATTTTGTGACAGACATTAGCTTTATCTCCATACCCGCCGCATCATTATGAAAACAGCGATATCTCTAAGCCTCGTGGATTTGTTTAGTTTAGACAACAATGCTTTCTCCTGAGATATATTTTCTATCAAATTTCTAGTTAAGTCTAATGTGGATTACAAATGAAGGAAAACGTGAGGAGAAGGAGGGGGGGGGGGGGTGAAGACGCTCACTTCCCATTTTCTTTATTTCTTTTTTTCCCTTCCACTTCAAATTGCGCTAATTCTCGGCAGGAGGAGGTATCAAGCAAATCGTTCTGGAATGAGTTACTAAAACAGTGACAATAAATTGAAAAGCAAAACAGAATGGAGGCTACAACAGTGATAACAAATGGGCGATAATAGCTCAACTACACGAAGACGATCACCAACACTGGGAACTTAAGCAATGACAACGTAGACCGTTGTACAACTGTACAACACGACTTAAGGCTCAGAGATTCGGTGCAAAATTGCGCACTTCTATGTGCCTAGTATTGTAAAATTTGCGCGACTGCATAAGTGACAATAAACCATTGAGAAGGGACTGCCACTGTACGAATCAAGTCCTTTCAGGCAGCGTATAAGGAGCTAGGCTACGCTATCTTTTTTAATAACACGCGTTCTTCAGTGCCTTTATCATCTTATCACTAGGTAGAAAAAATATTCAAATCTTGGCTAAATATTTATTCGTTGTCCCTGTAGTTCCTTTCGATCTCGTGTATTTTATCCAGCCCCGTTCCTAACTCCTTCTAGCTTCCTTGTATTTCCTTGTGATTTCTCTGTCAGTTTGTACACGGTAAAATCACTCCAAATAGCGCAGCCTAGCTCCTGTTATGTCATTATAGATCACGTACGGCGATACATTTACAGAGTAATAACGAATGTGCTGTGTTCCATTATCCAATAATGGTGAATTACGTCCTGCTCCAGTACACATTCTGTCTTTATACACTATTCCATTTTGCCAAACTATTGGTTTGTTGGCATTTTAGTTTTGTTCAAGAAAGCACGCCTGCTCTCGCATCATGTCTTGTTTGTACTGTACAGGCGCTATCGTGGTTGGAAGTCGAGGCTATCTGATGAAATGACGTGTTGGTCGAAGCATCGTTCAGCCACTTCTCGAGGTCTTCTCCGTGGAATTTGAGCCTTTGTCTAAGTCGAAATACTGTCCAAGAGAAAACACAAAGTTGAAGTTGTGTTAGACTACTCCAAATCGCCCGTTTTATCTCTGCAGTAACGTTTTGGGGAGACACCTTTTGAATTCGCTAAGAGCACAGCTTCAGTCTCAGACCGAGAGTGGCCCAACTTTCCTTAAACTTCCAGATGGGAATCGTGTGTACCTTTTCATTTTCCAACCGAAATTTCTGCATTTTGGGACAATAGTAAGGCCCCTTTTTAAGCCAGAAAAGGTACCTACCTGAGCACGTTCCTTAGGTCCCGCCTGATTGTTGTCTATGGGGACCATTGAGAGAGGTGCTAAATGCGTGGTCTTCATCATGTCCACGCGGGCCCCGCTCAACGCCATCGGATCACTGAAGGTCAAAAACCCTGGGTACGAAAGAGACAGCGAGTGCGCCGAGAACTGCTGACTGGGGCCAGTAGTGGGTAACAGTTTTGGGGTCTGCGCTTGCTGTGTCCCCAGTGGCTGTTTTTCGTGGGCGAAAGCAGAGTTCTGGCTCGGCAAGCGATGAAGATCATCTTGTTGTTTTATTAGCTGTAGGAGGACATGTTGTTGACTTGCCGTTTGCTGCGGCTGGGAGAACGACTGCGTTGAGAATCCCTGGCTTGTGGGCGACGGTTGAGGGAGAAGGATCTTTTGCTGCGGTTGGAAGCGAGCTTGTAACTGCTGCTGCTGCTGCTGCTGCTGCTGCTGCTGCTGCTGCTGCTGCTGTTGCTGCTGTTGAGTGGGTTTTGAGGTTGACAGCGCTGGAACTATGATTTGCTGTAACGTGTTAACGGGTGTTGTCTTGTGCTGTTTGTCTATCTCTTGTTGATTTACTAGTGTTTGTTGAGGCAAGGTCGACTTCCCCGGCTGCAGTACCAAGCCACTTACCTTAAGCGGCTGTTTCTGAAAAGTAGAAGGTTGCAAAGACGAAGTGGCGCCCTGCGCGGAGCTCATGTTCACCTCTGGGCGTTTCACTTGCGGTTCCTTTGCCTTGCTCCCTTTGGCCTCACCGCCGTTTGCTATTTTCCGCTCATCTGAAAAGGAAACAACTATACTACTTTAACTTTAAACATAACCTCCTAAAATATCAAGTTTGAAAACTGTTCTAAAATGTTCACCAGAGGAAAAAAAATGCGAAACAGCACAACATCAAAGTGTTGCTTTGGAGCGTTTAGTTGACCAGTCACGCTTTCATTCGCACAATCAAAAGTTAGAACCATCTTGGACTGAATAAGAAACGGCACCACAGGAACGTACAGCTCCATAGCTTGCATTTGAATGGAAACACCTTCGGATTTCAGAATCAAAATGAGCACTACTCAGCAAAACTTTCCCTTGCTGAGGCCTGAGAAGAGGCTGAATAGGAAGCAACTGTTACCAAAATATCATTTGTCAGTGGCGAGCAGATAAATTCTTTGCCGATGCAGAAGATAGCTGCAAATAACTGACATGCGACGTTTACATTTACGATGTTTTGCGAAAACAGAGTCAGTGGTTTCATCAGTCAGCCTGTGAGTTCACGATCAACAGGAGCCGAATTAAACTCTATAGCTCTTCAAATCTATCTCTTCACCTACTTTCCCGCGCATTCAATTCTTCCCCTTAACCGCTTCTGTTATTTATTGCCGAAATACATTTAGATTGCAAAAGCTTGTGTTCTTCTTCAGTTACCGTTCTTTTCCTGCTCATCAAAACTAGTTAAATCGCTCTCCGGTCACTCCGAAAAACTATAATCTCGGACAAAACTGTTAAGGAACTTCGGAATGAAAGAGAACTTTGACCTTGAAAACCACTTACCACAACAAATCTTTCCCCCTCTCCCCCTTATCAATATTGCTTTGCCACCAAAATTCCCTGAGCAAATCTCAGTCCTTCCAAACAACATTGAGTGAGGGGAAGGGGGGAGGGAAAGCATTTCTGCAATCTTGCCGGTGTTTCGATACAGGCAAATTGAGAAATGGTCGCGCTAATTGCGTTTGTCTCAACTAGACTGTAGTTGCGATTGTGACTAGAAAGAGGAAAAAAACTGTACATAAGCTGCGGGGGGGGGGGGGGGGGGGGGTGGTCGGGGTGTGGTCGGATTGTTATACGAGGCGAGAAGGTAAAATTCAGACAAGGTGGTTCTTTGGTTTTATGTACAGCAAAACAACTTGAAAACCATAATGTACGTGAGCAGACCAGTACTCGCAGTAGGGCTGCAACGATACACCGATGCATCGGTGAACGACGATATTTTTTACGACGATACGAATATCGATATTTAAATAAGATATCGCGGTATTACGATACAATAAAATATGCTACATCAACAAATTTGGGAAATCACTGTCTTTAATATTCCTTAACCAAGCTCTACATTTTAGCTCGCGTAAGGCGATTTGACGTTGTGCTATTACCGCGTTAAATTTATTATTATGGAAATAAATTAATTAAAAGTAGTGTAAGTTGTTGGTAACTAGTTTTTGTCGCGCACAGTTATGTATCGTATTGTGGCCCTTGTATCGAGATAAGTATCGTATCGTAAGAAAATGTATCGTTGCAGCCATAACTCGCAGCCAGTTACTGGCAAGGACGTAATGGTTTTTTGCCAACCAAGCCATTGAACGATAATTGTTATTATTATCCAACTGTATAGTTACTGTGCAGAAAGCGCACGAAACGAAGACAAATATCCTACGATATTGTACAGTTGGTTATTGTACAGTACCGTGCGCGCACTCATCCTGTTACACTCGTAGGTTAAGTTGGATAATAAATCTCTTATTAGATGTTTCGATGTGAAGTATCGCTGAACATTTTTACTTGTTGTTTGTATTTTGACTAGCCCTGCGGGCTTGTCAAAATACGGCACAGCTCGTAAAAATATACGGCGATACTTCACACTGAAACATCTAATAAGATATATTTACTACCTGCAATGACAGTCGCTGGTTTGGCGTTAGCGCTCATGGGGACCTTGCCGTCAGTAATCGAAGGTACCTTGCCCTTCCCGGCACTCTGAGAGACATCCACCTTTGGTGCTCCATTAGCACCCGCACTTATGGATCCTCGCGGTCCCTCATTACTCTGTGTGGTTTTGGTCTCAGTTGATAAGGCTCCCTGTGTCGCAACAGTAGCAGTGCCAGAGACACTCGGAGTTGTTTGTTTCGTGACACTGGGCGTCGCCGTTGAGCTCGTGTTCGTACAGGACATGGGTGTGGCTAATCGTGCGTTTACCTGTAGCAACTGGTTTTTCCGGTTCGTCAAGGTATGGAGACGTTCCTCGAGGCGAGCGTTGTCAGCTTTTAGCTGGTGAAGGCTGGACATCAGTGAAGCAACTACAAAGAACAGTTTACAAATCAAATCAGAGACCCTATCCAAAAGTGCCAGGCAATTTTTACTGGAAGACAACAGCTACTAGAGATTTCACAGTGTTAAAAATAGATGCTCGAGGGACTCGCAACGCAACTAGTTTGTTTGTACGGTAGTTCACAGTGTATTAGCCTTGTCCTCTCGACGTTTCTCTGTAAAGCTAGATCGTGTAATGGCTTTTCCATACGATATACGTCTCGTCTTCTCGGTGTTTTTGGTTACGTTAGTAGGTTAACACCAGTGTCTTATCCTCTGTACATTTCTCCGCACGACAGTAAGTACAAGGAGTAGTGGTTGGTCTTCTCTTCACTGTGCACGTTTCTTCGTACGCTGGTACGTTAGTACTAGCTACTGTGTTGTCATATACCATAATTTCTCGATTAAACGTAACGCCGGGGGCGTTTATTTAAAACTAGATCTCGTAGATCCAGCGTTTATTCGGGGACTGGCGTTTGTTAAAAAGGGGTATTTTCATCGTTTCGATAGGCTTAGTTTTTGGTCTTTAAATACATTAGGTTCACTGACAGTACAACACAACATTGCACAACAAATGTAAAACAGGAATAATTTTAAAAAATACCACCGATTTCGTCTGTAATCCATACAATTGGAAACAAGCCGGTAAAATTGGGTGCTTCCTTTAGTTGGAATGAGCAAAATAGATTGAGCTGAAATACTGTACGGTTCATGAACCCTTTTTAAATCACTATAACTAATTTTTGATGAGATTTGGTGGGATAAAGATTCAAAGGAATATTTGGCTTAAAACGAGGCAACAAGGGCCAATTAATACGGAGACAAAAGAATAATGTATTTTCCGCCATTTTGGAAGGGTCTATACGGTATGTGAACATTATACATTCTACGTAATTAACAAAATAAGACTTGTCTTCTTCTTCCGCGGATAGCCCACCTCCTTCTGTCTCCTCACATCAGAGAGACAGGATGTAAAAGTTACAATACTGAAGACCAAGGCATAAACATTCCAAATAATTTAACTCTTTCAAGATTATTAAACAATGTGACAAACCTTATTGCTCAAGACTGTCAGGGGTTAACACATTTTACCTGATCCGAAAATTTTATGCCTAGCAGAAAGACCCACGGTTAAACACGGTTTAGATGTGGCTTAAGAATAAAATGTTTAAACAATCGGAATCACAGCTTTTAAACAATCGGCCAAGTTTGGTGGCAAACCAGTTACAGCTGTAGATCACGTTAACATGCACTTAGATGCCAGTATTATGAACCTGGGGGAGGCCCGGCGTAGATGGAGGATTCAACCGATTATTCTATCCCCACCCTCAAGCAATTGACTTCTTATGTAGTGCTTGTCGAAGATTTGAGTTGATTTGAACGTCAATTTCGTCCCTAGGGCCGGGTATTTGAAATCCAGCCTCTCCCCCCCCCCCCCGCCCCAATTTTAACCCTTTAAGCCCTAACAGTGACGAGAATGAAATTTCTCTTTGCATTATCAGTGCTTGTTCAAACATTCAAATGATAAGAATAGAGAAAGTGGTCACCAAGGATAAGATGTCTTGATATTTGGACAAATTCTCGTTACTACAATGTAGTTCCATAAGAAACATGGAGAACAGTAAGGAGAATATGCATTTTTATATCAGGGCTTTAGGGGTTAACACTGATAGGTGAATGCTTAAAACCTAACTGTACCGTCATATTGTGATGCCTGCTGCATAAGAAACTGTGCTCCTTGTTCCCACTGGTATTCTAGTAGTTCTTCCAAGCTGGTTGGGAGTTGCCTAAGAAAAGGAAGAATCCATGTACACAGTTTTAATTTGTCACTGACTACACGAAAACATTGAAAATTGAAGTTCAAAACCTACATCCAAAAACTGTACAAATACAATTTTGTACAAATCACGGGAAATCACGAGAAAACAACTGTAGCAAAGGCACAGTTGAAGGGTTTCGTGTGGAAGATGCATACATCACAACACTCCAAACTTTCCTGGTTTTTGGATGCACTGCAGTCTTTTAAGACAGCAAAAATAAAATTAACATTAAACTTTTGTACCAGCTCTCAGAACTGAAGAGTTCCAAAAACTGGTTAGTTTTAATTTCTTTTAACCTGAAGGCAAAACACAATATTGCTATGACAATGGCAATAGTTTTTTGTAAGTGGCCATTTACTCCAGTAAACTGTTTCTTAAGTCACCCTTCTGGCCAGACCAAACATGCATCTTGACACTGTTGTAGCATACAAATTCTGTAGTTTCCAAATTCTGTTGTTTCCCACTTTTTTTTGTATGTAGTTTTGATTTTACTTCTAACTAGATGAAAAAATGTGGCAAACGTTTTAACCAGCCACTGAGCTTGGTAAAGTTAAGCCATTTGATAACAAATGCAAATTACTTTATTTTAAAACCCAACTGAAAATGCTCTAAATGTATGTTTCTTATATTACTTACAGAGGACCTTGGCTAACATTGTTTGGCTGCTGAACATGCCCATTCTCCAACAGTCCTCTATTTCGCGGTTGTGGGATCATGTAAGGGTTAGGGCTTGGAGTTCTTGGACCATTCTGTGGCACACTACTTCCTTGACTGCCACCAGTAAACAAACTTGGGCCGTTAAACGAGGGGAATGTCAGCATAGATGATGACGATGATGCTCTTTGCCCATCTTGGGGAAAAGTTGATGGGAATGCAGTGTTCAGGGGAGATGTCACCATACTAGTTGCAGATCCCTGTCCCCCTGAGCTGTTTTTACGATTTCCTGATGAGGGGGTTGCCTTAGACTTCAAGGGTGGTCTGCCAACTTTTCGCTTGGGTTCATTGCCACCTTTGGGAGCAGCGCGTTTCTTCGCAGTACTACCTGTCATTTGCTTAGATGTGCTGGTTACAGTAACTGTTGATGTTGTAACATCCATTGGTTTCACTGTATCGGGCACAAGCACACTAGTTGATGGTTGCGGGATTTCCTTCAACTGAGTCGCAACAGACACGGGTAACATTTCTGGTCTGAGAACAGAAGATACTGTTGGTTTTGGAGAAGTGTCTTTGGTTGGTGCCGTCGCAATAAAACTGCTGGTTTCAGCTGGTCCAGCAGGAAGTGGGACCAATCCAGGTAAAGGAGACTGCCTGGGACTACCACTTGAAACCTTTAGTGGTTTTTGAGTTTCTGGTGTTGTCTTGGCATCTGTTGTCTCAGTGGGTGTTTTCACAGTGGAAGGCTTTCGGCCTCTCTGTTTTGGAGTAGAAGGCTGATTTGACAAGTTTGTTGCACTGTTCTCAGATTTGGGTGACTGATCAGTAGATGTTGCAGTAGCTCCAGTAGAGAGTCTTGGCTTGGGAGTTTTCTTTTCCTTTTCCTTCTCAGTCTTGGTTTTAGTTTTGTCTTTCTCTTTTTCCTTTTCTTTCTCTTTCTCGCCTTTATCTTTTTCCTTACTGTCCTTTTCCTTTTCTTTTTCTTTTTCTTTTTCTTTTTCTTTTTCTTTTTCTTTTTCTTTAACTGATTCCTTGCTTGGTTTTTCTGATGGTTTGTTGTTGAACAGAACACCTTTAGCCTGCAAAAGGAAAGACAATCTTTTTTAATTACAAAGTACATGTATGTAATAAGAGCGAAGGTAAAGACTTGTGTCGAATCCAGGTGGCAGCATCTCAAGGCCAGCAGCTTAACCCTTTAAGCCTCAATGTTGATTAAAATGCATATTCTCCTTACTGTTTTCTCTATATTTTATGTTACCCCATTGGAAGAATTTCATTAAACATCAAAGCATTTCATCTTTGGTGATCATTTCCCCTATTCTCATTAGCTGTATGTTTGATCTATTAGTAATATTGTAAGGAGAAATTAGATGGTTGTCACTATCAGTGTTCTCCTTATCAGGCGGTAACCGGTAAAATTTACCGCTTGTAGCACCGCTTGTTACCGGTTAGAACCATACCGTATGCAAAGGCCCGGATTAGAAATATCCAACCAAAAAGTTTGAATTATGGAAAGATTTATTATCAGATGTAATTATTAAAAGATTTTTGACAGTCATACTACGTAAGCTTGTCTTAATGACTTTTCTCATTATGTCCAGACATTTGATCATCTCGATGTTTCTAAGTTCTTTAGGTGATAGTCTCATCTTCTAGACGTTTCTCCGCACTTTCTGTCCTGCGTAAGCTGTTAGTCGTATCTTTTTAACATTTCTCTGTACGTTCAAAGATTGCCAAGTAAGATAGTACGCTCGTCAGTGTTTGTCTTCTCGACGTTAGTATATTTGTAAGGTGATGCTTCTTGTATCTCCTTGACATTTTCCCGTACGTTTAATAGCATTTTCATAAGATATTCATGTTATCTTCTCCACGTTTATCCGTCAGACGTTGGTTTTTTAGGGAGGTGCTTTTAGTATCATCTCCTCCATGTTCTTCGTTTGTGACTTTGTAATGTGTTTAAGTCTTGTCTTCTTGGAGTTTCTCCATAGTTTGTTTAGGTTGCTGTAAGTCTTTTTTTCTCAAGATTTATCTGTATGTTTATAATTGTTCCTTGAAACGGAAATCGTAAAACGTCAGGTGTTTTGAAGGGTTTTCGAGCTGCGTGAGCCTAATGTCATCCGCGCAACATTCCGGGTCTCATGACGACACTTCCACCCCAGGTTGAAAAGGATTTCTACCGGTCTGAAAAACTGACTTACCTGTTGCCCTGAAAATTAGGGAGAACACTGACTATTGGGACTTAAAGGGCTAAATCCAGTTCTCACAGCATGAAGCAATAACCACCCCCCTGGATAGGATAAATCCATCCCCCAGCACCAATTTACTTTTTGCCTTATTTACTTTTACCACCTTTGACAGCATTGCCCAGCGATACTCAAGGAGATGCACATTAATGGCATAACCTCCTTGCATAGATCACAACTGCTATGGATACGCTTTTTTAAATATCATCAAACTGTTCACAGTTTAACTACATGTAAGCCAAAGCAATATCATTGGTTTGGTTTCAGACAAAAACTTCTTTTGAAAGTAAAACATAAAATGAAATACCTTTTTATTCCAGTGGAACTGACAGTAACCAACGTACTTGACAGTGGGTCCTGATTGACCATCATTTTCTTCGCACAACAAACCAGAGCTCTGTGCACTGAAAAAATAAATACCACGGTTCAAGTTAACTTTGACCCTAGCCTGTGAGCAGACTCACTTGTTTGCTTCATTTGTGAGACAACCTTAGTGGCGGAGCCATGATTTGTGTGGGTGAGACAAATGGGGGAGGAAACGCGGTTTCACATTCCATCACCCTATTCATCTCTCCGGCTCACAAGTCAAGGCTCTGCCACCAAGATTGTTGCACAAATACCCAAACAAGTGAGTCTGCTTGCTGGCTAGTTTTATCCTTATACAGTCCACATAACTAAATTGTGACTCTTTTTATGAATACACATATTTACTAAATAAAATAATGGTTCTTGTTCCCCCAGCATTAAAATTCCAAAACAAGAAACTCCAGTGGTAACCTTGACACATTTGTGTTTATATCAGTTTGTCACTCTAAAAGCTCTCATTCTGCACTGAAATACCATAAACACCAGCGTATAAGCCCCACCTTTCTACCCTAAAACTTCGCTCAAAATTGGGGATGCGGCTTATCTGCGAGTGCAGCTTATACACCGGTGTTTACGGTACATTGAAAGTTGTTAAGACGGATTCCGCTCAACGTTCGAGCAATAAGTGCAAAAAATATTTACCAAAAAACTACTCATAGCACGGTAACATTTTAAATGCTATTTGAAACATCTCACTCTAGTTCACTTGCCCAAGTGACCCCGCGATGAAATTCTCAAGCATTCTCAAGAAAATTAATTTCAAATCTCGTAAAAGTATGCTAAAAACAGGCGCCATTTCGTTTTGACCTGACATGAAGCGTCTTTTTAATTGAAATATGGATAACTTCAAATCCAATTTTCTCTCGCGGGGTCAGCTTGGGAGCAAAAGTAACGATAAGTTCTTCTTATCTGTTCTCAAAATGTGACAGTGCTGCAAGTATTTTTTTGGTAACTTAATTTTTGCACTTACTGCTCGAACGTTGAGCGGAAATCGTCTTAACCAAATGACCATGCACTGGTTCAGTCTATGCTCTAACCACTGATCGCCAGGGAGATTTGTGGCAACTTACAACCCTGGACAAAACTGTTGAGACAGGTTCTTATTACCAATAAATGGACTGACCTGCACTATAAGGCCCAAGCCCTGGTTCCTGGAAAGCCGATTAAACTATCCCCCGATTAGCTGTTAATCCACGATTAAATTCCTTATCTCTAGAATAACTAATCCAGGGATAAAAAGGTGTTCCTGAAAGCAGAGTTATTCCTCGTTTAACTATCCCTCGGTTAAACTTATATCAAACTGGTTAAACAAGTTACCAGCATATAAAAGCGTGGGAAAATGACAGAGCGAGAGAAAAAAGTCGACTCCGATACTCGTTTTACCGATCGATACCTGTTGTAGTCTATTGTCGATATTTGACCGTGGTATGATTTGCCCTTTGTCTGGTTGTGAAAAAACAAAACTTCAAACCTTTCCTCAAAGAAAACCAAAGTGGAAATCACGGTTCAGTGCAAAGTGATGCTGATTCGAGGTGAAATGTGAGCTATATCCAAAAATCGGTGAGTTTTCCACCTCTTGATTCTTTCAGCCATCGAAACTATTTTCAGCTTTACAAAGCAAGACTTGCCTCTCGGAAAAAAAAAATTAATGTTAACAATAAAGTAAGCTTACTGATTTGTGCCGAATGGTTGTCTTTGATATTTGTAGCCTATCTGTTTTGTTACGTTCGCCTGGCACAGAAATTTGACATTTTGCTTTTGTTTTAAATCAGTGAAAAACCTCTGTTTCGGCATCTACATTGTTTGAGAATGACAACAACTTCGCTTTAATTAATCCTCAAGATTTTTGTCTTATATTTACGTTGTTTCAGTAAAACATCTCCTTCTGCTTTTTCAAAATTGCACAAATATTTTATTTCATTCAATAATTCTTCTGTAGAAACCCCAAACCGGCAAATTGTTCCGAGAAAAGTTGATTATTCGCGCTATCACTTGCGATGAAAGATGGCTCCGAAATTCGTGGTTTTCAGTTTCATTTCATCATAAGCTTACTCGTAGTCCTGAAGATCGGTTCATAAATTCTGCTTTGTGAAGATCCTATTTACTGAAGTCACATTTCCAGAGTTACCGTTTAATAGAATTTTATAGAGCTATTGATGGAATTGTTTAATAGTGTTTTTAAATATATTAACTTACTAAAATCGAAAACTCAACTCCACGATTTACGTGTCACTTGTGGTCTGTTTTGCTCCATCACATTTCGCTGCAGGTTTTTGAGCCCAAAACTCAGTCAATTACCGCTCAAATTTGTGCAGAGAACAAAATTATTTGTTATTTAAGCTGCTGAGAGTAATTTATCTAGCATAAATTGCCTTCTTTCTATTTCCTTACTCAATTAAACTAACAATATAGCAAAATTTAAGTCAGCCATTTTGTTTGTTTTGATCAAGTTTTTCCCCTGATTAGTGAGTTAATCAACCTCGCTAAATTTGACCCCTCATTTATCACTTGGTTAGCGTTAATCGTGCTTTCAGGAACAGAATCTAACCGAAACTAAGATAAATTTTAATCCTGGATTTGGAGATTTGACCCTCGATCAGCGCTAATCGCCTTTCCAGGAAATGGGGCCTGGAGAGCAGTAGAAATCAAGCTTACACCTAATCAAAGAGAAACAATACCAACCATGTGACATGGAATGCATGTCTACAGCCTGTTTTGTTACAGTTCATACAAGCTCCATGCGCTGTCTTGCTCTCTCTTCCTCTCTCTTCACAAATGTAGCATGTCTGCAAAGAAATGCACGCATTCAACTCACAGTTTCAGCATTTGAAATATTTGGCTCTTGGCAGTTTTTACACTCAAATTAAGAAAACCGTGAACCCTGAAAATATTGCTGGAATGTGTGTTTTGACCAATCACATGCAAGACCTTGTAACCACAGAAAACGAATGGGTTCTCAGTCACCGAATCGAGTTGTTTCGAAAGACGACAAGGTTTAATCTTCACCAGTTTATCTTACAGAAATTGGAAGTGCTATTCCTTCAGTTCTATCTCAGAGCCCCACGCACTACGCAAGCGAAAATCGGTTTGAGCTCTTTTGTCTTATAAAATTTTTCGACAAACCGACGCAACGATCAGTGTTTCCAACAATTCAAATAAAACCAACTCAAGTGGCAGTTATTTCACCTTGAAGTAAAAACTGCAATATTCTCTCTCCAAATTCGCCCATTGACAGCGCAGCTGACTCGATTTATTTAGATGTAGGCCGAATCATCCGTGCCTTCGAGCCGGGCTTGCATCATATTTTATAACGTGTAGTTGCACATTTTGAAAATGACATATTTTCTAATTTAGCAACGGTACACCAGGCTGTTGAAGAATAACGAACGCCGCCTTTGACAGTCCACTCACACATTTTTCGCTCCCGTAGTGCATGTGGCTGTCAGATAAAAATAAATAACGATTTAAATTCTTGTAAGTTAAGATGAAGGTCTTTCAAAACAAACGGAGAACCAACTCGATTCTGTGACTGAGAAACCCACTTGTTTTCTGCGGTTACAAGGTCTCGCATGTGATTGGTCAAAACACAATAAACATTCCAGAAATATTTTCAGTGTTCACGGTTTTCTTCATTTGAGTATAATAATGTTATTAATGTTGTGTGTTATCTTAAGGTATTAGAACTGGTTGGGGGTGAAAAAAAAAACATATCCAAAAGTTCTGTTATTTGGAAGATAATACAAAATGTGACAAAACCACAAAAGATGAGAGCTTTATTCCCATAAGGAGCAGAGAAAACGAAGAATGAAGTTGGTTGTTATGCGTTTTATTTTCCGTCGATTTGTGAAATTTGAAACGATATGATCTCATGTTGAAGGTGTGAAAATTGACACCTGATATATTGATTTTCTGAAAGCTTAAAGGTTTCACTGAATAAGTCTATCTAGTTTTTATCTGAAATGATTCTGTAATGTTTAACAAATAATTTTTTTAAATTAACATGTTTTAACCAGTTCTAATACCTTAATGCAGGTAACTTTCCAAACAACATTAATTTGTCATTTTGGAAGGGCAACATTTTGTTACACTAGGTTATTTGTGAACTAGAAATTTCACCTTCTAATACCTAATCAACTTTCTTTTTGTTTCAAAGTTACAAGTCAAGCAGATGCAAGCTGGAATCTGTGTTGAATTAGGTCTCTGTTTGGTCAGGACCACTACCTGTACTTATGATTACTCGTATTCACTTTGGTCAAATTCAAACACAGACCTGTAGATGTAACTTTGTTATTGTTTGACCCACCCAAGAAAGTTAACTTGAAAAGCTCTTCTTAGTACTCATCACTTGCTTTCGTTTAGCTGTGAAAGCAGCAATTCTTTGCAAACTGTGCCTACTGGCCAGTCCATTCGGCCACCCATCATAACTTTGTGGACACAGGACAGTGTAAATTTCCAACGCGGAATGACTATTTGCGTTTGCTTAACTGCATTAATATGATACTACCAATAAAACAGTACCTTGCAGAATCGATCATGTGGGACTGATGCCAAAATTATTGGCTCCATTGTTGAAACATTTCCAAATCGCACTTCAGGAATGTATAGTGCACAAACAACATGAGCCCAACCTTCAACAGACAAAAAAAAAAGAAAAGTGAAGAAAAGTCCCCAGGATTTCATCAAGGTAATTATGACAGAGAAAGATAGGTTAGATAAATATTTATTAGAGAGGTAGATCAGATATTAATATTTATTTAATATCTCAACAAGGTAACCATTTCATGCCCAAAACTGGAAAGAAAACATTAAAATATACAATACAAGGGAAACCCTACATGTGCCAACTTTCACTCAATACATTTAAGAACCAAAGAGAATTGAAAGCCAGTTCCTTTCCAGACTTTTCATCTGAAGAGTCACATATTGTGCTTTATATCAGGGTTGTCCACAACTTTTCAAGTGGCTGGCAAAAATTTCTAAGTAGCCAGATAGTGATTATTGAGCCCTGAAGGCGATTATCCCTTCCAGGGGTGTCTGGGGGGGCATGAAAGTTTTACATTTTAAGTCCCCAGAAATGGAATTTCCTTGACTCTGAGCACAAATTTCCAGTAATGTCAAAATGCTCCAAAAGTACTCATAACTTTTCAATTTTATTTGTACAAACTCATGCCTTCAGTGGTTTTCTACATGTGATTCCCAGAACTCAAAGTAGTGAACTAATAATTGTGAATCTGTGTGCCAACCAGATTATTTTTAAGTCAATATTTGAACTGCATGGGAAATAAGTTTCATTTTCATATATCTGCACCAGTAACGGAACAAATAATTTGTCTTTAAAAAATAAAAAAAGTAGCCGGTTAATTCTACTGGCTGCCGGCTGTAAGGGACAACCCCGCTTTATATTCACAAAATCAAAAGTTATGACCACCTTGTTTAACAGTGATAATATGCAGTACCACAGGGAAGCAGTACTCAGTAGCTTTCATTTAAATGGTCACGCTACAAGATTTTGTTCATGGACTCAAAAAGTATAACCACCTTGCACAGCATAATAAACAGCACCTCAGGGAAGTACTGCTCAGTAGCTTTCATTTAAATGGTCACACTTAAGGATTTCATCCACAGACTCAAAAGTTATAACCACCTTGTACAGCAAAATAAACAGCACCTCAGGGAAGTACTGCTCAGTAGCTTTCATTTAAATGGTCACACTTAAGGATTTCATCCACAGACTTACAAGGTAGAACCAACTTATAAGTGCATAATGAACAGCATCACAGGAAAGTACTGCTCAACGGATTTCATTTGGAATGAGTGGTCACGCTTTCAGGATTTTCGTCCACAGACAAATTAGCACCAGCCCTGACATGAGAAAAGTTTCCGTGTATCTTGTCAGTTCAAGGGTTACTACTGACAGTAGGTATGAACTGAGAAAAGTCACTAATGATGAAATTTTCTGCAAAGACAGACTGTACTGTAGTTGTACCTGATCATTTGCAAGCATGTTTCAGTAGTACTAGCATGCAGTAATCACTTCTGAAAAGGTAGCCGGGACTTTCAAATGAATATGAATTCCGAAGCAGGCATCAGAGCTAGCCAATATTGGCAGCTACCTGGGCAATTTGTTTGTTTCTTTGCTTTTTTTACTAGCATTTATCTGAAAATTAATACAGTGTAGGAAGCTGCCTAGTGTCAAGTAAATGTCAAAAACTGTAATTTGCTGCCTTCTAATGAAACTTATGGGTAACATTGCAGCTTGTTTTGATTTACTAACCTCCAGTATCAGTTCTCTTCAGGGCTCCCTCTTTGTGTGGACAAAGTTCACATTTCTATGAAATCAAATCATCACAACAGTGTTTTCGCTTCTTGAAAATTATGCATCTAGAAGCAATATGGGCTATCTGATAAACCCATTTACAAGCAACCAAGCACTAATTTGATTGGAGATGTATGCAGAATGTTTTCTTGCCAACAGCTTTCAAGTTTCCCTCTAAATGGTTTTTTTCGAGAGGAGGTTCCATGTTGCTAAGGCAAACCTAGTGCCGTGCATATCAAATAAACCAATCACTGTTTGCTTCAAGTTTCAGTTCTGGCCTCTCAAAAGCCCACATGAAAACCTAATATCAATCTCTTCATGCAATTAAAATATAAAACAGGTAGCAACATTTTCAGTTGCAAATTCAGAAATTTCTTTGATACATTCATGTTCCTTTGAAAGTCCTTGTGTAGTTAGAAATGATGTATCAATGTATGTATATAAGATTTCAAAACTCAACCAACAGATGCATTAACCTCTTGTAGGAAAGACTTTGAAATGTAATGCTTATCGCTTTATCTCAATGGTACATGTACGTCTGATGGGGCAGTTCAAAACAACAAAGTAAGCCCAAGTTGCTTGTTCTCCTTATTCCTTCCACGGAAGTTATCAAAAGTGTACTAACACTCAAGATTACAAGCATGATTACAAGCATATTTATCTCTGGCCGGGAGAACCATAAATTTTCAGCACATCCACCTACAGATCTGGGTTCACATTTAAACTTGAAAAGATTTTAATACCCACAGATAAGACAAATTGCCTAATTGAGCTCTGTAAACTATGATCTGTGATAACAGCTAAAGAATATCAGCATATATAAACATGAAATCTACAACGTTCATTGCGTGGAAGTCACGCCATCGTGCAAACAAGAAACTCGTGACACGTTTTTCAGTAAAAATACTAGCAAAGTCAAAAACAAAGTAAGTGTATTAGTAGTTAAAAGACCACCGGTTCCGATTGTCAAAATCCAATTTATAGGAAAACTTGGCTGTCAAAAACAGACTCTACTCACCACTCGAGCGATTCTCTCTTGTGACTCGCATTTTCGACAAAACCACGGTCCTTTCGGCACCTGCACGATTCCGTAGCACGCTGATGAGCGAGGAGTACAAGTATGAGAATACATCCCGAGCGCAGGAAAATAATAATCAAAAGAAACCAAAAGCTGGTACCTTGATGCACAGCAACATTGCACCCGTGTCCGTCACAATATACCAACGGGTTTTCGTCCCATCCTCTCTCGTCCGAACAAACGCAGCACCCCCCTATCATTTCCTTTACCATGTTTAAAAACCTCGATAATTACAAAGCACCTTTAAGGAGCTGTTTGGGCCCGATTTAACGGAAATCGGGCATGGGAGAGACAGTAAAAATGCACTCCATCGAGTATGTGGAGTTTTCAAAACTAAAATGGACGCGCGATGCAACTGCACATGTTCACAGTGCGACTGCGTTATGTGGGAATTCGCTGACCGACGTGGCTTGACTGCAGAGCGAAAAGTAAAGACATCGAAAAAGACATCAGCATGTCCAGGTAGACTGCGGAGAGTGTAGCTTTTGCAAGACATACACCTGTAGCCACGTAAACATTAGACTTTGATCATCCCCTCTTTCTACTCAGTGATAGTCCAGCGTTAATAACACGTGGAAAGGCGACACGCGAGTAGTGAGCTGTAAAGACGGTCCCTTAGTGGGGGCTACGCCGGCTCCGCTCGCCGTTTTTCAATATTAATGCGGCCCATTGATGTGCACAGGCTACCAAGTTTACATTCTTTTATGCTTGAAGTCATTGGGACTGGGTAAAAAAAATACAACCCTTAGAGCGACTTGGGCAAAACTGGAAGCCCCCTGAGGGGGTGGTACTCCCATACATAACCTATATAGGTATGTGTCGCTGTGAAGGGTATGGTTTCCAAGCGGTTTGGTCTGGGATAGGGTATAGAAATCAAGGAGGGTTGGTCTAGAATAGGTTATCAATTACCGAGAAACATGTAAGTGGTGTGGCACATTTAGACCAAAACTGAGGATTTGAAAAACTTGGAAATAAGTGTAAATTCAAACACGGCAACTTTGTTAATCGACAGATCGTTTCCATTGAAAACACTATGTGGTTGTATTGGATGGAAGACTTCTGAAACTGATAGCTAGTCTCGGATACGGTAAGAATTTTTGGCATCTAGTCTAGAATAGGGTGGCAAAATGGAGCAGCTGAAAGTGGCCTGGTATATATAGGATAAGGGTTTCAGAGTCCCAGCGGCACACCCCCACCAAAAATGTTCGGCGTACTCCCCCCCCCCCCCGCCTTCCCCGAGCTGGAAGCTGGACATCGCATTTTGAAAACCTGACTCTGAGTCTCGTTTAGGAATCATTTTTGCGCCGAGAGCTGACCAGGAACTATAAAGCACCCGAAAAAAGTATTTTTGTTATTCCAAGTTATACCATGAGCCCATGAGGCTATACATGTAACAGGGCGACCAAGAAACCTCTGCTAGCAGGGTAAACATGTAAATGAAGCTGTTACCAAATTTTGGATCCGGAAAACAACTAAGTTTGTCATCATTATTTTCTCTCCCTACGTTATTTATTCCCCTTCCCTCTCTACAACTCTTCTCCTAGAGACTGGGGCGAGCGGGAAACGGGCACTGCTCATTTCCCACGAGGCACTTCGCGTCACTAAGCTGCTTTCAATGATTCAAAATGGCTGCGAATCACCAACAAGCCATGGACGCTGGCTCCGTTTCGGGCCGTGTGGACGTCGACAACCCTCCTTTCTCGCGAGTCTTTATAGTGTGCAGTAAAAAGCATACGTCGGAGGACATGAGGACTGCATTCGAGCATTTTGGTGCCATTGAGGACATCTGGGTTGTCAAAGACAAACAGACGAAAGAGAACCGCGGAGTGTGTTACATCAAGTTCGCTAAAGCGTCTTCCGCGGCGAGGGCTTGTGAAGAAATGGACGGAAAAGTGATCGGAGAAGACGCCAAGCCAGTGAAGGTATGCCGAAACCTTAAATCCTTGAGAATTCACTTATTTAGCGTTGTGTTCAAATTTTGAGGTTGAAGTTTGTGTAAGCATTGTGACAACTCACTAATTTGCAAAATTTAGACCATGTGCCCTGCTATGCGATACAATGCGGAGGTTTGCGAAATATATCGACGCGCTAAGCCTGCAAATAAGCGATCCTTTTCCTTTTTTCTTTATTTATCTCTGTCTGTGATTCAGAAAAAAAGTTTTACAGGGATCTGGTGGATTAGAGGTTAGACTCTACTAATTTAAGCTTATTGTCTTCCATCGAGCGCGTTCAAGTTGTGAATTATTTATGTTAGATGACCACTTTTTTACCATAAGCTTCGAAATAATTTCACTGCGTCGATGAAGGAAAAGCTTATCTCACCAAACTCTTGCTGTGTATGGGATGAACTTTACTGGGCTTAATTGTAATATGAAATTTCCTTGCACCATGCATTTGTCGACCCCAAAAAGTTGTTGTGGTACAAGACATTTTTACGAGTATGTTTGTAGCTACGTGGAAAACGAAATTAGATATTTTTCTAAACCATGAATTTTTTACGTCTCTCTGTTAACTTCATAACTGGCTATAGATAACCAAAACCTTGAAATAAACTTCTCTATCTAAAGTTGTTGCAAGAAAGAAACAAATCTCTGTAACTTAGAAACCTTGTATTAGGTTTCTAATTCTGTAGTTTTGTTTTCGTTTCTATGAGGTGTACCCCTGTAGATTCTTTTAAAAGTTCATTGTTACACTCAGTGAGATAAAGCTTTTGAATAATTGATGGGAAATTGCTTGTTCTGGTTGTAGTGTTTGTTCAGTGGATTGAACCCCTAATGGAATTAAAATTCTAAAATGGATTTTCCCTTCCAAAATAAATGTTTTATAAGTGCATTAGCCTATCTGTTACCTCAAAGAAAGTGTAGTTCACTTAGGATAAGTTCTATCTTGTGTATGTCAAATGTACACAATTTGTTGAAAAAAGTGCTTTGTGGAAAGTACAGTTGTTATGTAAATATGTTAGCAGATTTTTCAGCTAAATAAGTTTACAAATTTTCTTTTTGCTGCTGTCAACACCAATTAGAGTTTTAAATTAAAAATGCACTTACTGTAAGTGTGATCGCAGTCTTGTATAGAATACCCTGATTACCAAGCTAGGGATTTCAAATTAATTTAGCCTTTCAGTGAATTCTGCTAAATTGGATAAATATTGATGTTTTTTATCTTGATGTTTGTAATTTTGATTGCTAAGTATCTTCCAGTAAACTCCTAAAAACCCATATTTTTATACATGTTTTTTGTGACGTTTGTGACTAATATGTACATGAATTTGGAATCCATTTATTTAAACTGTTTTGAAGCAACATAAAAAAAGGAAAGGAAAATTATTTGTTTATCAATATTGAATTCAATATCAATACAGTACAAAGCAGATTTCTACCAATCAACAGCTTTTTCCTTCTCTGAACATAATCAAGCTTCCATTATCAATTTTATTCAAGTAAATGAAACGAATAATTCTAATAATTCCAGTTAAAGTTTTCCAGTAACTGAAAGTTGATAGTGTATGTCTATCAGGAGAAATGATTGGGTGAAATTCAACTCTTTCTTTTTGACAACCTCCAAAAAAAAGCAGACAGATACATGTATTTACCAACTATTCTCCAAACTACAACTTGTATGTGCAGAAACAAAATTTGGATTTATCAACTGAGTTGAAAAGTCGAATAAGTCGAAAGCTGATGTTTAGACTGTTAACCCTTTGTCAGATGTTTGAAACATCAGCTTTCAATTTCCTTAGGTGGCCAGTTTACCTAGTTATCAATGCAGTTGGTAAATCCAAATACAAAAGTCATGTATTTATGTTTCACTTCCCTACTGAAGCAGTACTACAGTTTCTTTTATGTACAGAAAATTTTGAAAATCCCCTGGTGCAGTTTTGAATCCTGGTAATAAGCTCTAACTTCCATCGTTTGAAACTGCATTGTGGACTTTCAATCAGACTGGAGGATCGGTTGTCCAAGACCCGGTCTCCACATCGTGTGTGATTCCTTTAGATAAGAAACATTATTCCACATTGTCTCTCCACCCAGGTGTTTATGTGAACCATTAGGAAGGCATAAGGAAGAGAAACAAAATGCTAATGAGGTTTAAACAGTCTTATCAAATTTAAAGTTTGCACTCACATTCCTGTGATGTAAAGGCATTACAGCTGCAACTGCACAGCAATGTTAATTCTTTTCTGCACCTTTTTCGTAGGTCATGATTGCTCAGTCGAAGTTTTCAGGCTCAAAGACTGATTTTCAGGATGAAACGGCACTCACTCGACTATTTGTCATCTGCCCCAAAGAATACTCAGAAGATAACTTGCGCCAGAAATTCCAGGACTTTGGTGAAATAGAATATGTGCAGATTGTACGTGACCACAGCACTCATGAAAACAAGGGCTATGGCTATGTCAAGTTCAGAAAGTCTTCATCTGCTGCGATTGCACTGGAAAACTGTGACAAGACTCTCAAAGCTGTTTGGGCTGAACCCAAATCGGCAAAGATTGCACGGAATGCAGCAGCTGCTGCAGCAGCTATGCAATCCACATTAATTCCTCATAATCCATTCCTAGAAGCAAATAGCTATGCTCCTCCCACTGCAGCACCTCCAGTTAACCTGAGCATGAATGCTGCACCAGCGATTCCAGCAGGAATTCCGGGGGTAATGGATTACTACAGTGGGCAAAATCCAGCTGCAGCGGTGGCAGAATCGATAACAACATCACATACCCCTACCCGGCTGTTTGTCAAAGTTTCTCCGATGATTACTGGTGAGCAGTTGTCCCGGCTGTTTGACATCATCCCTGGCATGCAGATGTGTGATCTAAAGCGGAATTTTACTACCGGAGAATCAAAAGGCTTTGCATACGTCACATACAACTCAGTAGGATCAGCAATCTATGCCAAGGAAAAGCTCAATGGGTTTGAATACCCTCCAGGCTCAAAGCTTGTGGTAAAATATGCTGAGGATCCTCCAGGGGTACGCAGTAATGGCGCTGGGCAAGGTAGCGATGCAACTTTTCAAGTACAGTCATATGGTTCTAAATCATCGCTGACTGGGAGTTCATATGCGGTGGACTCCACTGCAGTTTACACATCAGCAGCTCTACCCGCACCAGCTCCTCTGGCTGACGTAAACTCAGAAGTCGCTTCAAGACTGTTTATAGTGTGCCAGCCAGCTCCACCTCCAGAAAATGCGCTCAAAGATGTCTTCAGCAGATTTGGAAACTTGATTGACGTGTGGATGATGAAGGAGCGTAATTTTGGTTATGCCAAGTATGCTAGCAAGGAATCCGCTGATGCAGCTATTGAAGGTTTGCATGGCCACGAAGTTCTTGGGATGAAGCTTAAAGTGATGCATGCTGATCCACCAAAGTCAGAGGCGTCCAGAAAGCGACCGCGTACATGATGTAAGCAACCTGTATATTATCCACCTGGAATTCTAGCATAGTATGGATTTTTGTACAAAGGTAAAGTACATTCTGTTGCTACACATTTACTGTCATATAGAAGACATCTGTTGAGATAGTTGTCACAATGGCACAGACTTTTAATGAACTTATAAACTACAGCACCCAAGCACAGTTACAGAGCACACTTTCTCTACTGCCCCTGGACGTGCTATCACACCTGACGACAAGAGAGATATGGGACATATGGACTGGACTACTAGACTGGACATCACAACAAATATGGAACTCCTGGACTTAACATCACAAAAACAGCACTAACAAACTTCATCATCGGTATTATGGACATAACATCACAGGATATACGATATGGGACTTGTTGACTGAACGTCACTGAAGATACAGGACTTGTGGACTTGACATCGCAGAAGATATGAAATTTGTGACTGAACATTATGGAAGAATGTGAACTCTAGGTGGTCAGCATGATGATCATAACTCTGTTAACTTTGAGCTGTGCCTCTAAAGTACACATAATTCAGTTGTTAAAGTTACTAAATAATCGTTCATTTTATACAGTCTGAACTTGCATGCATATGTTATGTAGTGTATGGACATGTACATGTATAGCTACTTGCCCATTAGGTTGTCAGTTGTTTTAAACAGGTGGGTCTTTGGATTACTTGTTTTAGCATTGTAACATGTCACAGAATTGGTGTTTTGAAGCTTTGGTTCATGCATTTAATATATTATTCTACAAAAGGGTGCCATGCCCAGAAGTTCAATTTTATGGTTGCTTTGCATGTAAAAGGGCTGAATTTCCAGCACTGTTTTCCCAGGCTCAGTTAGAAAAGAACTCAACATATTAGATATTTTCAGCTTTCCTTTTCTTCCATTTTTAAAAAGAGATAACCTAGGTCATTTGGTTGCTATGACAATTGTTTCAACATTCTAAAAGTACTTGATATTGGGGATTGGTTGATAACATTAGAAGGCAATAAAATTAATTTACCTGTCTTAATTGTCATCCTTAAAATAAGTTAATGATCATGAGAATAATTTTTATCAACACTGTTATCATTATCACCATTTTAAAGTTTTTCAGCTTTAAACGGAGTATTCTCAAAGTGTTTTTGAGACATGGCAAGTCGTGTATGTTGTTGCTTTTGCCAAAGGCACTCGCTTCAATTATTGTGATTGAGTTACAATGTAGATTACAGGTTTAAAGTATTCTTTTTATGCCACTTGGAGTTTAATTTAAGTCTCCTGGTATTTCAAAGTTTTACAGAAATTCAAATCTCCAAAAAGATTGGACAAGCACATACCATTGAACTACACATATCTTAAAAACCTGCTATCAAGGAAATTGTTGCACATTGTTGCAATTAAAAAAATAAAAACGTTTACGTGGTTAATATTGCTAGATAAGTACAATTTCCTACCGATGACACGTGTCTTAACCATTTCTTTCTTCATAATTTCAGGCTACATTCCAAGCATTTTATGTAAATTTCGTCTTTCATTTAAAATGCCTTTGAGGTGTTAACCGTTTGTAAAGAACCTCCTTTGTGAAGAAATACTCGCACTTTGTAAGCATCAATAACAAATAGTTTCATCCTTCATCACAATACTTGCAATTCACGTGTAATTGAGGTGCGTGTAAAAGTTCCTGTAAAATTTTACTCGCACGTTTCACGCGTGTGACGCGCGAGTAAATCCACTATATTGTACGCATTTTACGCGCGTGTTTTCACACCAATAGATAGAGAAGGCGCTTACCATTAGTAGTCCCGAACGACTCCTTGTTACGAGACTAGAAACGGCAGAAATGACAAATGGTACGAAATAGTACATTTCCAAATTGCTTTGAGACAATTGAGGCTAAACGCAGGATAAGGCTTGGTGAACAGCCTTTGATGTGAAAATGAGTTTTTAATAGGGCTGCAACAATACATTTTCCCACGATACGATACAAATCTCGATGCAAGGGCTACGATACGATACATTACTGTATTACAGCTTACACTACTTTAAAATAATTTATTTCCATAATAATAAATTTAACAGAGTAGTAACACAACATCAAATCGCCTTACTAGGGCCAAAATGTAGAGCTTGGGTAAGGAATGTCAAAGACAGTGATTTCCCAAATTTGTTGACGTAGCATATTTTATTATATCGTAATATCGCGATATCTTATTTAATTGTCGATATTCGTATCGTTGGAAAAAATATCGTGGTTCACCGATGCATCGGTGTATCGTTGCAGCCCTAGTCTTTAATCCCATGCAAATAAACCTTTTTTATGGGGAGAGCGGGGCATTCCCGTGAATCTGCCACTGAAATGTTATCAACCAAACAGCACTGTCCCGATTTTTCTACCTTTCCAGGAACACCAAAGACTCCCCGAACAATCCCGGCGTTTAGAGCTACATGTTCAACGTACTGTGAAACCAATTCACAGGCCTGCTTCTGCTCCGTAGAAATTTGACGATCATAGAGGGAAATGACTGCAAAAATAAAATTCGCTTGCAGTTCCCCAGGGCATGGAGCCTTGCACTGATACTCCGCAGGATGGTTGGACCTCGGGACTGTGCTTCTCGTGGGCGTGAAAACGAGGACACTAGCAAAGGGAAAGTGGAATGAAGACAACGAACGAAGCTAACGATATTACGTAACCCAAGGAAAAATGAGGAAAGTTTTGAGAAAATGACATACATTTGTTTACTGCGCATGTGCAATTGACACCATTATGTGGTCTAAGGTTAAACATCTATCAAAAGATCTAGGTCATTTCTTTGCTACATTGCTTCTTTGGGTTTTTAAAATGTTAACTTATATAATGGCAAAACCCTTTTCACTACAAAGAAAAGAAACCCTTGTCTTTTCAACCAAAACTTTGAACGTTAATTCTTATGATCACTAAGGAATCCAGCCTCGTCTCCAGGCCTTTACGCGTTTATCGAGAGACAGTGGGAGGCTTGGAGCCAAACGCCCGATGAGCTCGACTGGTGACCATCACATTTGACTACGCGCTGAAGGCGACTGGGGCGAGGCTGCTTGGCGCCCTCCCCATAAATCCTAGATTTTGTATCGCCGCTGCCTTGTACCCAGGTATCTCGCTCAAAATGCACATTAGCGCGCAACGGAAGGTGGGAAGAAAAAAGAAGGCGAGACGGCGCTTCGCTTTTCGGTTTTCTCCTCCTTGATGCTTTGCGCTCGTTTCCAGTCGCCCGCGTTTTCGATCGTTTAAAGGAGAAGAACCTGTGGAGGAGGAGTGAGACAGTTATAAGATAATTGAAGGGTTTATGCTACAATTTCCTGTTTTCGAAAGGATTCTCTTACAGGCCCTATGTGCTTATTATGTTATGGCATTTAATTGCCCGCAGTGATATTCCGGCTGCACAAATTCAAAACCTCTTATTGTCTTAAAGAGGTTGTTTTATGCAAGCGGGCCTTGGCTACATAAGTCACACTCGCTCACCTTTTTTTTTCCTGTTTCTTTTTTCCCATTGCTAATTTATTCTTTGCATATTTTTCTTTTCTTTTTGCGTTTGTTACTGGAGGTGAGATGTGATGACTGTAAAAACTTTGGAAGTAACAAGAAAATCGCTCTGAATTTAAGTCTTGAAAAAAGTTACGTAACGTCACTGTAAAAATAAGCGTTTATTGGTATCGTGGCACCCTCCGGGGCGCGGACAGCTTGGTCTTCACAAGTTAAACTATTAATTAATATGGTACTGTCTTGCCTAGGGAATATGTTCAGTATACGCTCATTACCAAGGAACGTACTTTTTTAACGATATTCACTAACATATTGCAGATTTGATGGTCGTACACATTTCAAAATGCCGTACTACAGGCAACCGTGTGGAGAAAAGAAGTTCGTTTATTCACAAGATCATGAAATGTGTACGACTTTTAAATTCAACCTAGTATCTTTAACGCTTTGTGGTTTAATATTGTCTCTTTGGACTCGTTGAGCAAATCGGTTATTTTGATTTAACGTGATAATTCTGTACAATGAAAAGAGAAGTTGTTAAGATAACCTGACATAGTTCCATTAAATACAAGTCCAAGCTAGAAAATTTGTTCTACAGTTTTGAGAGTCTGTCCATATGAATCATATTTACACTCCATTCTTTTCAAATTCAACTTAAATTAGTCGATGAAACCAAACTGATTTCCGCTCTCTGATCCACTTGACAATTCTCCTGACCCTGATTCTTCACCAGATCCCTCTCCATCGATTGAATTAGCGGTTTCAACAGGTTTAGGATTTCCCAGCATTCTCAGGGTGTCGACAGGCTCTATTTCGCACATAAAGATCATTGGTCCAATGGACGGGTTCACACACAGTTCGTCGTTCCATTGCTTGGCCTTCTCACTCCTTGAGATGTACATGTGACCGCAATTTTCGCCTCGCCCGTAGAAGTTGTTAGGTTCGCCGAGGGCCCAGTTAGAGTACAGAGGCGGGGAGGGGTCATTTACCCAGGAGAAACTCTCGTCCGAGGAGCCACGCAGTAATCCTATCCACATAAATCTAAAGAGAAGAGAGGAAAATTCAACATGAAAGGAAAATCCAAGTTATTACGCTTGAATACCGTTTGGTGGTCGCTTTATGAAGTTAACTTAGTTTGTCCATCAAATAAAAAAGATAGTGGCTGCACAGAAAGGAGAATAGAAAGTGAAAACAAGGATGAACTCAAGCAAAAAAGTTGGGTTGGTTAATGTTTTCCTTTTACACTGTACCGTGCTGTACTGCACTTACTGTTAGTACCATACCGTACCGTACTGTACTGTACTGTCTTGTACTGTACTGTACTGTACTGTACTCTACTGTACTCTACTCTACTCTACTGTATAAAAAAAGAGAACGAAATGTTGACTTTTGACGTTGCGGGATGTTCGCATATAAGAGACTTACACAAGAAAATGACTGGTCAGGCCAAATAAAAGTAGCCGTCAGCCTCGTTCTAACTGTGACCTCACCCGTCAAGCTCAAAGTTAAGATTGCCAAGGAGGTCTTACGCCATCGAGTTCGGGTCCAGGCTTCCCACTCTCACTTGATAAGCGCGTAAACGCCTGCGAACGAGGCTGAGTGGCCGCAGTAATGATGTAGCACCTTCGTTCAAAATAGCAGCCATTTTACACTGGGTTAATAGGCGTATTAGAACCTTGCTTGAAAGGCCTATGGGAATATGACGCCCAAGTAAATTTCTATCCGTTTGAGTCGACATGGTGGTAAGCATGCCTTATGTTCGAAAATTGTTCAGAAGGTTCATTATTAATGCATCCCTTTGCCTACCTTTCATCGAAGGCCCTGGCTCGAGCTAGTGCATACACAAAATGGTTTTCCTCTGAGGAACCAATCTCGACCAAGTCTCCTCCGTGTTCCTGACAAACCTGTCTAGCCTGATTCCACTGGTTTGTCAACCGGTTGAACACCAAGTAGCAAGAAGAGCGATATCCCGTCCAGCCTTGTGGGCACGCACCAACTACGAGAGACATTCCGCAAGTCAGTCCGAAAATAGTTCCTACAGTTCCTGTCACGACTGGTCTTGTTTTAATGTAAAAGCTCAGCCTAATACCGAGGAGCTCTCTTCCTGCTCACTCGACTTGGCGCGAAATGTGAATTCAGTGACGTCAAGAACTTTTACGCCAAGTAGAGTGAGCGAGAAGAGATAGCCTGGGTCACACGGCTAGGCTGGTAAAAGTCTAGTCTGCAAACTGCTGCCTGCAGACTGCAGACTGCAGACCGCAGAACACTTTTTGCGATAAATTAAGTTTTTTTTCATTTTTTGCCCGCTATTAATGTAGTCAGCACTTAACCAATCTAAATGTGCGACAAATATGGCGGACGTTCGTTTGTTTGTGCACAGGTAGCCAAAGCTTTAGTTATGACTGAAAATTAATAAAATTTTATGAAATAAACAGTGTTACTTTGTTTATATCTTACGTACGTGCTATCTAGGGCAAAATTTCGCTCTCCGAGCGAGAATAACCGTCTTTCTAATTTTTGCTCCTGATTAGTATTATAATTATGAAAGGTGATACACAATTCACCCGCACCAAGCATTTAAATGATCTATATTTCTTGAAATGCGCCATTTCCACTCACAGTTTCCTCAAACCTGAAGGAATCAATAGTCGAAAAACAACTATACACTGGAAAAGTTCCATCTTTCCCAACATTTGTCACCATAAACGGCAATATTTTGAGCTTCTTGTACCTGAAATCAAATGTCGGTATTTGACCGCCGACCTCTGCGCACAAATACATGCAAATATTCTAAATAAATCGTACAAGACAAAATCTACTGTGTCGGGGAGGCGTGCACGGTGAGCAAGAACAAATAGCCACGCTTCAAACATGAAACGTCGCACCCCAACACAGTAGCTTTTGCCATGTTCGCGTTATTGTGCGAATTGTCCAATGAGAAGAGAACAGCGGGATGAAATTAGCATATTTGCATATATTTGTGCGTAGAGGTCGGCGGTCGAATACCGACATTTGATTTCAGATACAAGAAGCTCAAAATGTTGCCGTTTATGGTGACAAACCACAAACGTTGGGAAAGATGGAACTTTTCGGGCGTATAGTTGTTTTTCACTATGGATTCATTCAGTCTGCACGACTGCAGTCTGCGTTTTCACCCGACCGCACAGCAGCGGACCTCAGCGATGTCAATTTTCAAATATGTTGCCATTGTAAAAGTGGCACTGCAAGTTATGTAGCTGTGGCTTCTTCATTGATTCAAAATTGTATTTTCGTTTTGCAAGAATTGTCACTGAAACGAGCTCCTAATTAGTTCCACACCTATATTGTAGGTTATATTTTACCTTTTTTATAGTAGTTATCATAATATGCATATATATTTTTAATTTTTACATTGTAAAGTAGGTCGCATTTCAGCCGGCCCGGGGGCTGCAATGATTTTACTTTTAATAAAGCTATCTATCTATCTATCTACTTTTCTCTCGCTGCTATATGCTCCCTTCTGGGAGTTTTGAGAATTTGACTAAGAATGTTTTGTTGCTGTTGTTTCGTTTTGCGTTTCCAGGAACTAATTACCTGATGACTTGACAATCAGCACACTGGTGACTTGATCAACAAGGCCTCGTTATGACAGGCAGAGAGCACCGACTTGCCGCGAGTTGATCAAGCAGAATCAATTGCGATACAAAAAACACCAAATTTGTTTACCTTCGATTGGTCCTGCCACAGCCTCGATTTCATGTTGACTCAACACCCTGTCATATACCTGCATCCGGGTTATCCGGCCGTTGAAATAGTTCCCATCGTTCACCGCGCGCGCACCCATTCTTGCGCTTCTTTCTGTAGACAGATGAATCTTGGTCCCGATATCTCTCTGGCTGCTCACACGCCCGTCTACCCAGAGCTTTGCAATACCACTGGTATGATCGTAAGACATCCCCACATAACTCCACGCATTTGTCTTTAGCGGTAAAGCGCTGACAAAGCATGTCTTGCAACCGTCGTCTTGTTCAACGAATTTCGCGGCGAGGTGGTACTTGGAATTGACCCATAGACTCACTCCCCACCCCAGGGGATTGTAGTTGAATATCGGCCCACTCCTCGACTTGACATAAACCCAAGCCAGTAGCGTTATAGAGTCTTTCGCTCTCAGTGCCCCCATGTTTGGGAACTCGATGTAACTGCTGCTCTTTCCGGAAAACTGGTACGAGCCATTCGGGTGTCCATTTGGTCCTGGGGCGAGTCGGACTCCTCGCGCAATGCCATTGGGATTGCTTCTGCCACTGACATCCCAGGTTGTGAATTCGCCGTTCAAAGGATACAAGGCGATTGGAACTGGCAAGCTCACAGGAGTACCTGACAAGGATTAATAGTATAGTTGGCTTAAGGCCATTTATAAAATACGTAAAAGATACAGGCTTCAAAACCCTATAGAAGCTCACATCTGTCTCCGAGCTGCTCTTCACCCCGTATTATTTGCTCTCTTTCAAACTGTATAATAAAGTGCGAAAATTGGACTCCATCAAGACGGGTAGTGGGATCGGGAGTATACAATTATCCCAACTGAACCTCAAGCACCGGCCAAGTGGACCAGAGGGCGTGACAAGGAATTACCTCAAACCTACTCAGGGATTACATATATCGTAAAAAAGGCTGTCTGACGAAACATTTATGTTTTATTTAGGATTTGTAAATCATAAGTTTAGCCACAGAAAAGAAAAGGTAAAAGACTCTTAACTCGACACTATTATTTCCGCAGGGCATGAGCAATACCTGGTGTTGGAGGCTCAACAGAGTCCACTTCAATCACCTCCGGTTCTCGTTTTTTTGTAGGTTTCTCCTCTGTTACCATGGAAACTCTGTCAGTGGCATTCACCTGGAATTGATCGTTGATATGTTGCGAAAAATGCGCCGTCCAGTTTGCGAGAATCGTGTTTAACATCGCTGATAAAAGAAAAGAAAATGGGAAACAATTCATTTAACTTACTTTAAGTTACAAATGTGTAGATTATTCTAGTTGAAATGCTTTCATCCTTTTCCAGCCATTCAGGTAATGGTATGGTAATGTGGTCAGGCAAAACGATGAGGACAGAAGATGGGAAAGAGAAGAGAGGGAAGGGGGGCAGTCTTTTTACCATTGGCCTCGCTTCTTCTTAACGCTACTCCCCGATATCGTAACTTCTGGGAGTAGGCTAGTTAGCCCTTTAATCCGTAACAGTAACGAAAATGAATTTTCTCTTTACACTCATCTCTACTTGTTCAAACATAAAAAAGACGAGAATAAAGAAAATGGTCATCGAGGATGGCGTTTAGACAAATTCTCCTTACTAGTTTCATAAGAAATGTACGGAGGATAGTAAGGAGAATATGCATTTTCATAGGAGCGGGCGTTAGATAAGAGGTGATAAACAACCAGGCGGGCAGCGCTGAGGTGGTTTTGATCACCTCATACCCAACAACATTAATTTTTCACTTTCGATAACAGCTGCCAAATTTTGTAGCCATATTTTTGGACAAAACGTTTTCACCTCATGGTGAAGACTGTTGAACTCCAGGGCACCTGACGTGGCATGTTGGAAAAGGATCAAGTATCCAGTCGAACGAAAAACCTTGGATTCGCGATGTGGTGAATTTTTTTTTTAACTGAGATTAAGGACAGAATACGCAAACGATCAGTGACAGGTCGGAACGTGACGTACGTTGGCGTCACCGTCCGAACAATTGCCGTACTGCTGCCGGATACAATTAAATATGCAGAAATCTGTTTGATTGATTTTGTGTTTTATCCGTCTGTAGACATAAATATATATCCGTTAAATTATTTTATCTTAATTGAATTCTAATGCACAATTTTAAAATGGGAAACTTTCATGATGAGACCGACTTCCATTCTGGCTTTGCGGAATCGCCTTTTGAATGCCATGGAAGAAAACGCTCAATTGTATCCGGTCGTAAGTAAATTCTTATGCACAAATTGACAATCGGTTTCCGTCCCAAACACCTGTGGTCGCACCGTTCACTTAAAACGAGAATTCACGCGGAAAACCAACCATTGGAGTCCGTTCGCAGGCTTCATTCATTCTGGTTTTGTGGAATGACCTCTTGAATAGCGTTGACAGGAAAAGTTAACCACCCGGAAGTGGATGGAGATGCGCGGCGGGGCCAGGATGTTAGCTGGTTTTTCAAAGCGGTGATGATTTTACCACGTTGTTTCATGTGTAAAGCCAAAAATCAATCGGGTGCTCTTATTTGGAAAATAAAATTAAAACACAACAATTTGTTGGGAACAAAATACACCCTTCATACTCATGGAGTCCCCAAAACCCTGGTCTGTTCTGGTCTCTTTCACAAGCTGGTTATGAGTTCAACAAATGATTCCCAAAGTATTTTTTGAGTAAGGGGGATTTTTCTCGCTACTTTCATCGAGAAATCGACTGATTATTGGCCAACCAAAGAGCGCCTATCAGCAAGACATTAAAGTCGCGTGAGAAACCCATTTGGCCTTCTTTGGATGGGGTTAGTTGTACTACACACGTCATGACAATTATAAACGGCTTGTATCACACTTAATTTATCCTGTTTAGACCCCATATTGATTTCGTCTTTTTGTCGGACTTTCCAGTTGTACTTCTTACATTAATTTTCTGCCATTCTGAAACCATTTTTAAAATTTGCAGTTTTCCCCCAGTGGTCAGAGCTAATTACGCGTCTATTTAAAAAAAAAAAAAAACCTAAATTGTGAACATTCAAATGAAAAGCTCTCTATCATCACTCTCATGTTTTTAACAAGATTTTTTCTAAACTGTTGGGAATTTGGCGAGTTTGGAACCTACGCACTCTTGACAGTCAAATAATTCGCCTCCTAAGCATAAAATATAAACCAAACTCTTTTACATTTTATCACATATTTTAAAATTGAAGGCCGTGATTTAGATAAAAAAAATGCAAGCTTAATAGAGTTAAGACTGACGTGTTAAACGATCGTGGTCAAGTATTAAATGTTAACCCTATTTTTCCTTATGGACATGCCCTCAGTCATTGCCGTCAGTGAGTCTACCTTCTACTGACATCTGTGTAACTTCACGGTAAAGTCAGTGCAGGGACCGTTCAAACGAAGCTGTAGGCACGTACTTTCATGTTGCGCTGTTTATTGACAATCTAGCTTTAGCTTCTAACTAGACTGGTGAAACCCCAACAGTGTGCCAATGAATTAACACTGATGAGCAGAAGTTTCATACGGTGCCAAGCACTTCTAAAGATGCATGTGGTAGCGTTTTAGATATAGACTCCATCGATAAAAATCCTGAAGTGTGACCATTCAAATGAAATCAACTGGACAATACTATCTTTCATGCTGTTTGTTGTGCGAAATTCAATAAAAATGAAATCCAGAATTTTCTCGTGATCCGAGCTCCCTCAGAGGATAGCGTGTCTTGATTGCGTGTGTAATCTCGCCCCGGGACACGCTATTGACGCGCGAAAAGTGGCGATAACTGATAATTCATTGATCTTTGACATCACGCGATCAATAAAGCACGCTCCAGGTGATAACAAGCTGTGTTTGACAATTGACAGAGCGGCAAAATGTCAGTTCCGCCCGTCGAGATCACACAAAGGAATAATTGCATCGGTTTGTAACAAGTTCGGTTAGCAATTGATTTTGCAGGCTTCGTTTGTAGCGGTACAAATCATTGCGAACAGCCGACATATCAGCAAACCAATTATTAACTGTTTCAACATTTTTCAGAGATGGATTTCACAGAAATCGCTAGCAATAAGTACAGATACTTGTACACCTTCCCTGTAAAGTTGAAACACAGGTCGTTGTTAATTTAGGTCTAAATTTTGAGTATGCACATGAAATTCAAATGTGAGCAATTAAGTGAAAGGGGTCGAGTTGTACTGACTGTTTTGTTGTTTACAATGCTTGTGAAGGTCTGTGACGTGATGCCAACTTTTGACTTTTTTTCACAAGGAATTTTTAGAAGGAAAAGATTGTCTTCTTGCAGTTTATAAGAGGGTTAAAGGGCCACCGGCTAAGCAATTTAACCCGAATAACAGTTGGCATGTCTATAGGAAACTATAAGCTGGAGAAAGGAAATGCTAATATGCTACCCACAATTTCCTGTAACTTATTTCTGTTTAGACGGGTCACAGTTAGAAATATATGGCTCGAGATCCTGAAAATAAGTTGTATCCTAATATTTCCTTTCTTTTCAGTTAGTTTTGGTTTCGTGTTTGCAGGAGAAAGGTTTTATTCGTGACCTGAAGTTTTATGATTGCATGAAACATGAAAAACCGCAGATTACCGGCCAGTCTTATCAGTTAGGGGGGGGGGGGAGGGGAAGAAGACGGAGGGATATTAAAGGGAAACTAGTGTATAATGAATATAATGAAGTATCTGCAGCTGTTTTTTTTTGTTTGTTTTTTGTTTTGTTTTTGCTGTTACTGTCGTTGTTGTTGTTGTTGTTGTTGATGATGATGATGCTCTTTCATTTGGGTTATCCCTTGAATTTGTGTGGAAACGTCGTGATTTTAAAGAGAACTGCCTTGTGAGACTATACATTCAAACGGATTTTCACTATTTAAGAGGCTACCCAACTAAAGCGCCAGGACACAAAAGGTGGCCAGCTAGAAGAAGTGGTCGCTTACGAGAGGTCTCATATAAAGTGACGATTTCCACGCTAAAAACAACGGCATCGTGTACAAGAAGTCACTTATGAGAAGTGGTCGTTTATGAGAACGGATCACTCAGGGAAAGGACCTGCCGCATGGGCTAGTGCGATGGGGAATTAACCTTTAAACAAATATAAAGCCGAGTAATTGGATTTCGGATGAACAAGCCAGATTTATGTGAACAGTATGACCTAAACGGAAACAAGGCAGTAAAATAACACAGGCCCGGAAAGGGGCTGCTCGTGTTTAGTTTGAAACAGGCTCGCGGGTTTGTTTCCCTGGAGCCAGGGGTCTATTTTGGGCAGAGAAACAGCGAACCTTAGGCTCAAAGAGACGAGGCTGCGGCAACAAGGCACAAGACTTTTGTCCAACCTATTCACGCTAGGGTTACGGTTTTTGAATCGGCCGGCATGTCCTAAAGCTCCCCACCTCTCCCCCCCCCCCCCCTTTTCGTTCCAAAATAATAAGAAACCTCCAGATATGAAGACTTCCAAGGTCGCGTTGAACGTGACTCATGTAATCGCGTAAGGGATGAAAACAAATATTCATGCGGAGGTATGAAGGATAAGAGATAAGAAACGAATTGGATAAACCATTATTATATCAATACTGCTGTCCCGAGGTAAGACAAACTTCAGTTATTTATAGTTTTAGATAGATTAGTTACAAGTGCTGTCATTACTACGCCCCGAAAAGTCAATTGTAGTTAATTTGGCCGCAGATGTTTTCGTTAACCTTCTCATTTGTTTAGTTAACCTTCAGTTTTAAGCAGCCCCAACATGGAGAGATGTTCCAATACAATAACAAATTTTAGGTCTGTCTTTTCGAAAGTTATTTGCCTTTTCCTTTGCCTGAAAGTATGGAATACGACTTGCAGCGTCAGGGGAATTGATTTGAGAACTCTTTAGCTAATGATGATTTTCCAGTGAGAGATTTCGATTTAGATTACCATGTGCAAATTGCAAAAAATCTGTTATGAAATCCGACTTTATACATCACAGCTTGTTAAGTTAGTTTTTGAGATAAAGTTTACTCAAGCTTTCAAGACAATTGTACGGAAAGCGTATTAAGGTATTATGAAATACAGCTTGAGGTTGTCATTTCGTGCGTCCAAACGAGCCATTTGTCACTTTTATAGATTCCTGATGATATCAAATCGGTGGGGAAAAATTCCTCCACAAGTTTCGCACGGCATCTATTTTGCCCTTAAACTACTGTCCATTTGGCGGAAAAAGAAGCGCTCTCTTAACTGTGAAAAAAAATTGCGATTGTCGTTAAATACTTGCACATTTTAAGCTACAGTTTCTCATTCTGCAGTCTTTTATTCGTTTTATCTAATTACTGGAATGCGAGAAAGCCAAACAGATTAGTACTAAAATCTTAAAACGGAAAATAAATAACGTACTTCTCATTGACTAATGGTATGCTAAAGCTCGCCACGTCACTTTGACGAATCAGATATTTTAGAGCGAGTCACGAAAAAATAGTACGGGCGTAAAGGGGTGTTTTTAGCTTTTCACTCTTCTCTTTTTTACTAGGGCCACTGAGAGAGAAGAATGAACAGCACCACAGAAATTAACTGCTTAATAGCCTTCACTCGAATGCTTACACTTTGGGATTTAATCTAAAGAGTCAGAAGTTAAAACAACATTACAAGATTGGGGCTCAGACTGAAGGAGAGGCTTAAACATACGAAAAATAGGGATTGAGAGAATTTAAGGTAATTTAATGTCAACAAAATCTGCCCGAAACATGTTAATGAAATCAACTATTCCAAAAAACTGGTTTGTCAGTCTCACCTTAAACGCAAACCGAACTTTTAGATGAAATAATGTAAGCTTATAAAATACTTGAAACTGTACATTATTTTGGAAAAAGTAAACATGAATTGTAACAGTACCTCGAAGTGCTTTCTTTGTTGTTACGTCTCTCGCTCTTGACAGTTTCCTAATGGCCGGATTTATTTTTCCTTTGGAAACGTTCACCATCTTCTGCTCAATCAAATCGTCTAAAGAGCTTCTCCATTCGTGCATAAACTCCGAAAACTCCTTTCGGGAAACACATTTAGAGTTCGCGCTTTGCTCTCTCCGTGTCGCATCTGCATCTCTGCTACAACGAACTTCTTTCAAGTCGTCCCTTCCGCGCGAGGACACCACAGGACCTAACAGAATTCCAGCGGCAAACGCTGCGCAGATCAGAGCAAATATTGCAGCGTTACAGAGCCACGTTTTGTACGAACCATGAATAAAGCTCGTGTGTTTGCCCATGTTTAGGACTTCAGTTGCAAGCGTGCTAATTCTGGACAATCGGACAACTCCACACTGGTGAGTGAATCTAATTCGATAGCCTATATATATTGAGCTGTCAGCGGAGGTTGCAAGAGGTCGTGAAATTAATACACCCCGTATTGCTTTCTATTCTCTGCGTGGTTTCAAGATCATATCAAAAGATCAAGACAGTAAACAACATCATTTTATCTCTTTCCGTGGTTCTACGGTTTCGGAGATGGTCTTGACCAATCGCACATGTAATCGCCGCAGCGAGAAAATCGTCACAAGTTTGCCGACACCTTTGCCGACGTGCCTCAAGTGTTGTTACATGTTACGTTAACCAGTGTGCTGCTTTTCATTGGTTGTTCATTTGTGGTGTGGCTTTTGTGATCTATTCCCGACATCTGAACAGTAATTTCGGTAAGAAAGCAGGAACTATCGCTCGCCAAGAATTTGGCAGCTATTCAATAATGTTCATGTTTCTAGTCTTTTGTCGGCAACAAAAAGAATAAATTGAGCAGTCAGACTTTGTCAATCGTAAACTATATTTGGAGGCACATTCTCGCCAAAAATGTAAACACAACCAAATTAAAGCGTAAATTCTCAACTACCCATCATAAGAGAGCAAGTTCTAACTGAATGCAATCTTAGTTGTCCCAAACGTGATTTCCGTTGTACGCCTGGCTGCACGGGAGAAACCAATCAGGCTGAACTTTAACTTTGCTTTCCGAAATCGGTTTTAATCTTACCATAATTTTGCCATCTGAACTCCACCACTGATAGTTTGTTTTTGTTAAAAATGTATACAAGGCGGGCCTCAGACGCAATTAACATAACTATTCAAAACTTGTCTGTGCCATTCAAATGAAAGCTACTAAACATACAGTACCTTCCCATCTATGCAACTGAAGTAATTCTACATGGCATTTGTTCCTCAGTAGAGGGGAAAGGCTTCATTCACCGCTTAAATGGGGGGAGCGGGGATGGCGCAGTGGTGAGAGCACTCCCCTCCCACCAATGTGGCCCGGGTTCGTTCCCGGACCCGGTGTCATATGTGGGTTGAGTTTGTCCTTGCTCCGAGGGTTTCTTCTCCGCGTCCTCCGGTTTTTCCTTCCTCCTCAAAAACCAACATTTCCAAGTTCCAATTTGATCTGGAATCCGAAGGCCACAGGTTTGTCAGTTGAAAAACTGTTTAGTGTCACCCTCGTTAAACAAAGTCAATTTATTTGCCTTGTAACACACGGAATGATTGTAACGAGCGCTTTTGTTCAGAAAACTGAGTAGGTCAGAAGTTATACGCGAAACTAGAAAGATCTTTACTTTGAATCAATTCAATTATTTTTTAGCAAACCCACTGAACTAAGTCAGGTTTGTCCACACGCAGATAAGTGATAGATAAAAGTTCTTCTTTCCTAAACAAGATATGAAGTAAAAATAAAAAAAAGTGCCTTTCGCAGAAGCCTGATAATGGAGACGGAAAAAGTCTAAGAAGATACATCAAGTCTTTTAGAAGTTTAATTTATATTGTTCAATGCTCAGACATGAAATCATAAATGTGTTCATGGTAGCCATATGCGAATGCAGGTAATCATATTGAAACAATTTACTTAATTTACGTTTTTGTATGTTTGGACTTTATCACAAAAAATGCTGTTGTTGACAGTATTCAATTTTTCACTATTGTCAACAGTCTCATGTGGCACAATGAATTGAAACCCAAAGAGCGGTTTTGTTACATGCAGAGAAGGAAATTGATTACTTATCTGTTAGACTGTAACCCCGGTTATCTATAAACAGCCTTGATAAGTTTCAGCCTTAGGCCTCTTGCTATATTTAAAACTGCAATGTTTCCAGTCAGTCTTTTCTTACAATTGATAAAGTCGCCAAAAAATATGAGAAAGAAGAGAAAAACTCTCCGTGAAGTCTGCTGGCTAATTCACTTGTAATGGACCTAGTATGTTGTCAAGTGATAAATGGACTATCACTAACTTCCACTCAAGTAATTATGGGTGATCAACATGTAACTTCTTAATTCAGTACAAGAGCATGTCGAACAAGCAAGTCAGGGAAAAATAATTGAAATTCATCAATATGAACTGAAATCCGGCAAAATCCAATCATTTTCGAAAGAGGTAAGTGAGGGTTCCCGTCCGGAACCTTTCGTGTAACAAGGCAGTGATATAATAGAAAGCAGCTGTATGTTTTATAAGCTCTGTATAGTTTTGCCACAATTGAAAACTTATACCGGGACTATTCGCTCTCCCGCGTTCTCTCTCTCTCTCTCTCTCTCTCTCTCTCTCTCTCTAGATGTAAAGTGTGGCACTTTCGTCACGTTTTTTCTCTCTTAATAAAACTGCTTCAAAATATTGCCCTTTTGGATGAGACTCTAACAGTGCTAATAGGAGAGTACTTTGTATGTTCTGCTAGAGTTTCACGTTCACAGCATAAACTGTCTTAATATTTCAAAGCTTTTTACGTCGAAAAGGGTTAAAAAGTGCCACGGATCGGGGTTTCACAAACAAAAGAAGGGTAAAAGCCAATTCTATTCTCAATGAATGGATAGATAAGAGACCAATAAACGCTGGTATATTCCCCCGACCACCCCATCAATTTTAAACGGGGTATTGTATAGACTGGCAGAAAGTCGGTTGTAAAGGTAGGAACTTTCATCTACGTTCAAGTTTACCGTTTCAAAAAAGCCCCTAAAGTTTACATTTTGAATTTGAATGTTTCACTGTGGTCCAGGCATTTAAGAAAAAAATCTGTAACTTGGTTATATTAAAGGCTGTCAGCTTAGCATTGTGTTCACCAAGTTACAGAGTTTAACTTGCTTCGATTTGCGAATAACAACCACTTTTCTTCAACTATGTTTTGCTGCGAAGCCGCGTTAAAAAAGTGCCACATTTAGTAACACTCAGCTAGAAATTACGACTAAGGGAGAAATTAACTTGCACAGTTCCGAATTTTTAATGCTTTGGTACATACACTGTCTCTGTATATGTCTTGCTCTCTTAGGCATTTCATGTTAGTAGCTCTTAACACAATGCTGCAGTTAGAGGTAAAACATGCTTGTCCTCGATGCAGGAGTGGGAATTAATAAACGACATACGGGTTTTGGTGTTTCAACTGACATTGTCGTCAAAGAGAAGTTTTAAACACCATATCTTGCACTTGCAAATACTAGAATTCCACTGAATTCATAGCATAATAAAAATACGCAGCAATGCAATTTCCAGGAGCTGGTGTAAAACTCCAGGAAATCGGCTTATTCTTAGCAATTCTGATGCCGAATCAAGAACGATGGGCGGGAGAAGTAAAGGGTTCAGTCTTCAGTTAAGATTGCTTGTTATAATAAGAGAGTCAGTTATTCGGTTTTTAAACGAATGTTAAATCATTAATTCCGTCAACTTTAAAGTATATCTACTGCATAAAGCTTCCGTCCCGTAATGAAATGCCTCGCCCTGGAGAAAAACACATGAACTGGTCAGCCAGGAACTGTTCGAGGGGTGGGCTGAGGGGGCCTTAACCCCTCACTTTTTGGTTCCATTAAAAAAAAAATTGGAAAAGTTGGAATATTTATCAGTCAATGTATAGTTTCAGGCTTAACCAGCATTTGGTTTTCTCCAGTTAGATCTAATTTTTATATGGACTAGACAAAAATGGAATAGTAACGGAATGCTCTACAAGAGTTCAAATCATCTTGTTATCATTTGGCTTCGGACTACTTGAAACTCACCTGTGCTCTAGGGGACTGAATCTTGAAGATTTTGAACCTGCTCAGATTTTAGTTAGATCTCCCTGTCATTTGGCCTCTAACTCTCGTGAACTCTATTGGACTATCTTCTGTTCTTAAAGAGTTTGAACTTCTGTCGACTCTTGTTCTTGTCTGGCCCGGGCATTAAGAACTGTAGACTGTCTGATAGGATTATCGGCAACAGCGAGCTTAGACATTTGCTGCAAATCCTAGCCTCCCTATGCATGTACAACTAGAATAGCTGCACAAAAATCTTTTTCGCTGTTAACGATGGAGTCAATAAGGCATCCAGCAATCAAGACATACATGGAAGAGCTAGTGCGAACTGGTAAAGTAGTAAAGGAAGAAGCCGAGCAAAGTGACCATGAGAGAGTAGAAGAAACGATGGAAGTGCTTGCCTGAACAAAGAAAGAAGTTGAGGAAGAAACCAAGAAAAGTAACGAGGAGAGAGTAGACGAAAAGAATAATGCCATCAAGCAGTTATTTGAGCCAGAGACAATGCACGTAGTATATCTATCGCCACTGTCAGGGAAAAATACGCTCGGATCCCATTCAATGCAACGAAGATGCAAAGAAGGTGTACGACAAAGTACGGGCTCAGTGGTGATATAAAGCGAAAGTGGACAATATGTCATCAACAGTTATCTTGGCACCAGAAAAGGAATCAGTTGCTGACCGTGTCGACAGAATGTTCAATGAATCTAACAGTTACGAAGAAGATGAAGACAGTGATCACCCGTCCGACATTGTTTTGCCCACAGAAACTACTGCAATGTCAAGGCCAGGCATATTCAAATTTTGCTTCGTTTGTTCTCAGATATAATTAATGACGCCCCGATCTCAAAGCCTGTAATAAACAAAGATTGAAAAACGACAGCAAGGGTAAAGAAATGATTACCGACTTCACAGCTTCCCAGGTGGTAAATTAACTGAAGTATGAATCAAAACAGAAGAGAGAAAAACTGCGACAGAACTGTTAACTTGCATTGGAGATACTGACAATGTACTCTTCCTTAGCAGTGTGAAAGTCGGTGAATTTAGTGCCGTCTTGTGTTTTTTTTTTCGTCTGTATTACATGTATCTGTGAAGCTAAGATTGGCTTGGCCAAATGCTATGAACATGCCAAGAACATGTATTTAGTTAGCAGCATGTCTAGGTGTTCAATATTTTTTTATGAGTCAGGGAATGGTCCAAAACTAAGCCAACACGGTCCAACTGAGCCAAAACCTCCTTACATATACATTGTAAATGAGGACCTCTTAAGATCATTTTGAGGTCTGGTCCTGGTTGTTCAAGGGATGGATAACGTTATCCACCGAATCACTATGTAACAGATAGCGTAGTTACTTTTGAAAATGCTTATACACTGGATAATGATTTAACCGGTGGATAGTGTTATCCTCCCTTTGAACAATCAGGGTCCGATGATAAGAAAGTAAGTATGTATAGACTTCAGCTTTGGCTAAAAATAGACGTTCTTAGTAAAGAAAAAAAGGGGTTTTGACATTATTTGTTTATTTATTTATTTATTTATTTATTTATTTATTTATTTATTTAAATGTTTATTTATACACGGAAACGATTAACACTCATACTGTTTCTATTTCAGTTCAACTTCACAATTTTCCTTTTTGTTGCTGTTAAAGGCTTTGGTTAAACTAGGAAATGCTGTTGAGAACACAAGTGTTTCCCAGTCTTACCATGTGAGAAGTAAAATGTTGCAGACTAAAATCGATCTTCTTGGACGCACGAAAATGTTTATTTAATCAAGTTGAAAGCATTCTTACTTTTTGGAAACTCGTCCTGCGTCCAAAACCTTATTTCCCTGTCAAGCTCTGAGGAAAACGTAAGAGGAAAATACGTTTCCGCAACACTGTTTCCTAGTTTAGCCAGCCGCTCACTGATGTTCTGATAAACAATTTGTTCACATTAAGAATATTTTATTCCAAAATTCCCGCAAAAACAAAAACGGGTATAGAACATAAAAAGCATTTTAGCCACCGAGGACTAAGTGACTTTGGGATCAGTATGCCTTTCCGGGAAACTGCCCACCTACCCCTTCCCTAATCTAACTCTTCGTAACAATATAATCATGACCTATATTTAAATAGGCTGCATTATGTGCGAGTTTGTCCATATCACCTACTCTTTTAATATCCGGTATTCAGGACAGTGTCTTTTGCACATGCAAGGCAAAGACGCTTTATCACTTAGTTCTCCACGTCCGTTTAACACGCAAGGCAAAGTTTCTATGACATAGTCCTCCACGATGATGCGGGGTTTTTTTTATGTTAAGCATTGCATTCAAAATTTCTGCTACCGAAAGCAAGTTATTCGTTATCCATAATAACTGCGTTCCACGTTAGTGTCTGTTTTGTAGTAACGGCCTAAACTAGGAAATATTCTTGCAGACACAACTGTTCCCAGTTTTGTCATGCGAGAGGTAAATGTTGGGGACTCAAATCCTGCTTTTCGGAGGTACGAAATTTTTCTTTAATTAAGTCGAAAGCAGTCTTGCTTTCTGTTAAGCTACCGACGAAATATTTAGTGGAAGAAAAGTTTCCGCATCTGCGTTTCCTAGTTTAGCCAGCCTCTCACTGATATTGTGACAAACAACTTGTTTTCGTTACGTTTTTATCGTACAAACAGTTTTTACATAAAACATTGCATTCATTGTTCAGAATAATTGAGGTCTTGTCATCTTAAATTTCATTAAACGTTGCCGTTTGAAGAATGCCGGACTATTGTATTGTATCTCTGTTCCTAAATGTCTTGAGGCCTTATGTGCGACTCGGTATGAAGAGGATGAGAGAGCGAGTAAATGTCTTCAGCGGTACCAGAGGTTTATGAACTTCTGGTGGTACTTTATACAATAGATGGGAATACATCTACTGTGAGCCTGAAACTTTCCGCAAGAAAGTGATGTTTTCTATTTACAATTTTAATACAGAAATTTTAGAAAATGGAATATCAATTGTTAATATGTCGTCAAAAGAGAATGGACTATTACCAGACACACCCTAATACTCAATAACTGTCAAATTATTCACACCCTCACTGGTCAAGAGCTATAGTCAATGAGGGTGGGGACCACGAAATTCACTTATTGAAAATGGCGCATTTACAATAGCATACCCTAAAGTTCCGATAGGATGAACGAACCCCAAAGGCTACTATCGGAACTTTACGGTATTCTGTCGCGGGCGCGTTTTTCAAACAAAAATAAAGCCAATTCGACTCGTATCTTTTCCATGCTATTGTTAGAAAAAAAAATCAACAATTTTTTGGTCTACACTCTTAATAGAAACTTGTCTCGGTCTATTGCAAATCCACGAATCTGATTGGTTCTCTCATCGTTGGCTATTTGCCGATAGACAACGCTCGCGCGCACTTTGTCATGTTGAGAATTCAACAATTTGCATCTCTTTTTTAGACTTCTTGCTCTCGTCTTCTACGAGCGATAGTCAACTCAGCTACACCTGTTGACTACTTGCTTGTACAAAACGAGAGCAAGTAGTCTAATTAATAAAAAGACCATAGCAATGACTCAAGGAAATGTGAAATGACCCAATCTTGGCGTTGAAACGACGGGCCTGCAGCTCGTGATTTTGCTTTATTTTTGAGCATTTTCGGACGTTTCTATTGTGTATAAGAGTGTAAAATGTTGTATATTTGTTAACTATATATGGCTGAGGTTTTTAAATAAAGAAATAATTAAGAGTAAAGACGTTTCGAAAGTGCCACATTTAAGTTGCAAAAGTGCCACAATGGTACAAAAGTGCCACTAAGGTTACTTAAGTGCCACGGGGAAGTTAAAAAAGTGCCATGTGGCACGTTACGTAAGTGCCACTAGTTACTAAAGTGCCACACGAAGTTACAAAAGTGCCACTTAACGTTGCAAAAGTGCCACATCAACGTTACAAAAGTGCCAATACATCTAGCTCTCTCTCTCTCTCTCTCTCTCTCTCTCTCTCTCTCTCTCTCTCTCTCTCTCTCTCTCTCTCTCTCTCTCTCTCTCTCTCTCTCTCTCTTCAGGCTGCTAACATTAAAAGCGACCATTCCGAAGTTTTCCACTGAGTTGAAGTAGCTAGGTTCCATTGATTCCTGCCGCAAAGTCGCACATGAGCCAAGGAGGCCCGCACAGCTGGAGCTTAACCCGATTTCTGTAGCATGAAGCAACTGAGGGTATTGCTACTCCTCCCTGGATGGGATGCTAGTCCATCGCAGGGTTACCCCTAGCAGTATGTCGCCGGTACCCATTTATACACCCGGGTGGAGAGAGACAATGTGGGGTAAAGTTTCTTGTCTAAGGAAACAACATGATAGCAGGGACTGGGGCTCGAACCACCGACCTTCAGATCTGAAGTCCAACGCACTAACCACTACACCACCGCGCCCCCAATAAGCCAGCATTCTTTTAAAAGTTTCAAAGCTATCTGCAGCTGTGTCATAGTTGAACTGAAGTTTATTATAGTTCTAAACTTACCGTATAACTCGAGGGTTGACGGATATAACTCCGCTCCGTATTTTCACTGATTTTGTGTCTCTGCACTCTCGAAAACTTTGACCTTTTAAATTTTGTGTGATTTTTCATTTCCTTTCCACTGGGGCAGAGGTGATAACGGGGATGGACCCTGAGACCAGAGTCTTTCGTGGGCGTGCAGATCAGAGATCAAAACTGTAACATTAATTATTTCAGACCGACTAAATGATTTGTATTTTCCATACTTTAGACGTAAGCAGTCTAAAATATTTCCGGCCTGACTAAAACCTGCACCCTCTGTTAGTAGTCCAAATTGGTCAAAATCTACGGAAAATCTACACCCTATTAATACCTCCTGTAAGAAAATATCCCCCCAGGGTCTAGGTTACACAAGGTGCAATACATACGATAAACTTCCCATAAATATCCAGTAATGAATATAAAGAAGAGAGGATATTTAATTACTGCTTCAGTTTCGGCCATATGGATTACTGAATTCCGCACATATATACGAGCAATGAAGAGGAGAGACAAAATCTTTTGTGAATTCCCTTCAACAAAATCACATTGTTTGGTTATTTTAGTTTACTTCTTATATATAGATATTTTTTTAGCAAAAAATGAAGCACACTTGGGGCGTTTTCTCGGAGTAAACTAACTCAAATACCATGCCATTTCCTTCGTGGCTGCTCTGCGTGGGCTTTGCTCGCTTTATTACTTACATTGATAACTACGATACTTAAATCGAAGTTATCGTTGTTGTTGTTGGGTCTTTTACGGACGTCAAATCGAGGAAAGAGTAACAATTATTCTTCAAAAAGAACCTTTCAATTACCAATTCTCACGCGATAAAAGATACCCATGTACCCAGCTTTGCATGTAACCTAAAATCTTGCCTGTGGCTCTGACATTCGGCTCGTTCATGCACGCACGTTCTTAAAGCTAATGTCAAAGACATTATAGGTGGTAATTCACTTTGAAGGCAGATTTTTTACGCTTATAAACCTTGTTAGTGTCTTGTTGTGTTATATTTTAGCGCCATGCTTTAGGAGGCGAGATCTAGATTAGGCTGTAATCGGCTTTACCAAGTACACGATTATTGTAATCTCATGATTGGATCCTGTTTAAATCCGTAAGGCTGACCGCAAATCTCAGTTTTTAAATCCAATGAAGGAAGAACTTTTCAATATTAACTTATCCCTTTTTGCTTGCAGTTACTCCGCAAGAGATAGATTTAGATTTAGGCGGAGTTTGTACGTGGCAGAAAGTTTTCGAAACGTAGATTGAAGGAATAAAGTAACTACAGCTGTATATCCCAAAAGGGTCATGGAAAACATTTCCAAGGATAATCTTCTGAAAGCTAATTCAGAAACGATTCTTCGTCCTTCTTTATGGTGATGGCAGCTCAAGTCGCCATCGCGTTAAGATTTATATTTAATGATACTAATTCTAGTTATGACGAGTTGTTAAAGAAAGCAGAGATAGCATCTTTATACAATGGAAGAATACATAATATGCTTACTGTAGTTTTCAAAAGCTTATTTGTTTCTTCGTATCCTAAATATCTAAAGGAACTGTTCACTCTTCGAAACTCCAAGTATTTATTAAGAGGAAATAATATACTGACCTTGCCTGAACCGAGAACAACAAGTTATGGACTCGAATCTATTAAATACGAAGCTGTAAAACATTGGAACTCGCTCTCAGACAGTATAAGAACAACGACGTCGCTAAAAGAATGCAAGAAGGCCATAAAGAAACACGAACGCTCAGGGTTTTAATAACTTTTAATTATTTTAGATGATTTAATTAATTAATCAATTTACTTTTCATTATTATTTTATTATTACTATTATTATTTACTCGAAGATATTAGCTCAACAGAGCTACTCTGTAAATTCGAGTGAAAATAAAGTGTGTATATATGTATATGCATTATATGTTACATCTTAGCATTCAGGATAGAGGTTAAAATTGAGATTGACCACCAGCTTACTGCCGGTTTGAAATGATGAAAGTCTGAAAGGAAATTGCGCGGTCTCAGTTAAATAACAAAAGCGCCAACTTGCTGCCATAAGGGCAGTCTGAAAAAGAGGTCGACGTTCAGAAAAACGATACCAGTGTTTTGTTTAGATGTTCAAGTCATGGTTTGATAAAAACGGGCGCTTTTAAAATCATTATTGTGAACTGGTCTCATCTGATTCCAGCTAAACACTGCCATTTTTGATGTTAACTATAAACAATATATCGAAAGCTTCTATTTGTAGAGAGAGAACTGAGGTTGTTTTGCAGTTTAATTTACTTACTTGGGATGTGTTTCCAGATCAATACGTAACAAAACCCTTTATAAAAACAAGAAGTCAATGTGAATTAAATCGGTTCGCACGGACTGCAAAAAACTGCTCTGCAAACCGGGAAACTCGGCCCCAAGACAAAGGTTCCATTTGTAGAAGGAAAACCGAGACTTTTGGGCAGTTTACATTCCACAAAAAAGTTTGCTGAAACCCGGTAAGTTTGGATGCGTGCTGTAAAGTGGAGTGTAGCTAAGACTGGGTGGAGGGCAATGGACAAGACCGCATGAAATAAGCTTAATGTAAGGGAAGACCAGCTTAACGGGTTAAGGGTCATAAAAAGCTTTAACTGCAGTACAGCGAACAAAATGAAGAGCAGCTCTTATATCGCTAACTGCCAATAAAGTGTTAAGCGACAGTTAGCACTATCCTCAGTCAAAAATAGGCCTCAAAACTCAGTTGTGAAACGATTTTTGAGAGTGAAATTAAAAAGCTCTTAAATGATAAAATGCCTTTGAAGCGCCATACACCCCCCCCCCCTTCACTCTAAGCAATACAAACCCTTACGTAGGGCTCAAAATAAAATTGCGTGCATAAATCATTTTTCTTGAAGTCGTTTACGATTACAACTATTTGTTTGCTTTAGGCTTTTTGTGAGTAATGCCGTGTGATATTACCGTATTTTTAAGTTAAAACTTTCGAATCAGGAAATACGGCACACGCGCGTGCCGGCTAAAACACCCTTTGTGTGTGTTCCCCGCCAAGCTCAAGAGCAGTTGCATGACAGGGCATTGTCTGGTTATATTCAATGAATGTTTGCACGAAAACGGTCTTGGAAATAACTGCTCATTACGAACATTAGCTGTCCCTGCTACATATTTTTTATTGGCCATACACCCCCAATATCTGTGTGGTATAAGGTGATATTTAATGCCCTAACGTAAAACCAGTGCACATTTAAGATAAAGAAAATGGCGCGATTGCTTGCATAACCTGATGCAAACACCTGAGAATATTTGGAAGAATTTAAAAGTTTATGTCAACCAGAGCAGCTGTTTTAGGGTGTATCCATGCGTTTCTGACCCTTTAACCTTTAACGCTTTAACTAATATTAGTCAAAGTCATGTCCCCTTTTATCCGCATTAATATGAGAACTTAGTAAATTTCCAAAACTCATCTTAACCTTTCCAATGTATGGATATCTCATACAAAGAGCTCTTTTAATCATTGCAGGTTAAAAGTTAGTTGCGTTTGCACTCAGTATCCATTTAGCAGTACTTTCCCGTGGTACTAGTGTTTACTTCAAACCGCAGAAGTTAGAATGATCTATCGATGGAGTCTTTGGATAAAATCTATAGCAGGATTTTCCTGTGGTACTGTTCCCATATAATGAAACTTAATTGTTTTTTATAGTTCGACTCTTCAGGTACTCTCGGAGCAAAAGGTACAAGTTGCGCAATTGTCAAGGTGCATGATGTTTTTAAAAAACGTAAATTCAATAGTTGAGCGAAATCCATCCGGATGAAGGGATTTTTAGGGCAATTGTCTTAGTTAAGATTCGTATAGGATTTGTTTGATAAGAAACATTGATTTTCTGAAGAGGTTTAGTCGAGATAACAACGACTTATGGCCGTGAACATTCGTGATGGCAAGTAGATTTGTCTTTTGTAGAAAGAATGAAAGGCCACTTAGAAACCACCCTAGTGGGAGGAATTCCCTATATTTGCGGGTTCTACTGAAATATTACATGCGCAATTGATTAAATTACTTTATTGAAAAACAAGTCGTAGTAATTAGTTCCTCCAAGAGTTAAGGAATGTAAGCTGTGATCGATAGGCTCTCGGAGGGGGGGGGGGGGGTTGGGGTACTTCCGTCAATTTAGGATAGGTGTGTACCGCAGAGGTTCTTAAACCCTGACCCTATTTAAGGGGGAGCATGCGTGGACTCTGCGAAAGCAGACGTGGATTTTGAGCGGGAGACGTTTCCCTTCCCTCGAACGCAAATACACGTTGTATAAATGCCAAACAACAAGAAAAATAAGAGGGGTGATCGAGGATCCTTGGAAGAAACGCCAAAAGATGTCAAGCGTCCAAATTTGGACGCAACCGAAGAATCTCAGTCAACGGAACAACTCCAAGACGAAGACAATATGGCGGACGAAGAAAAGGAACCAACACTGTCACAAATAAGGGACATGCTACGAGACCTACAAAAGTCAGTTGCAGCAATTTTAAAAGAAAATAACAACCTTAAAGAGGAACTATCACAAATTAAATCTTCTTTCCAGTCCCAAGGTCGTGAAATTAGCAAGTTGAAGGAGACTTTGGCGAAGGTCACAAACGAAAATGTATCTCTTGTGAGTCAACTGGAACAAGCTAGGAAGAAATTAAGGGATCAAGAGGAGGAAACAACAAGACTGTGGGCGGAGCAGGATGAGTTAGAGCAGTACAGTAGAAAGAATTCTCTCGAAATTCACGGATTACCCGAGAACGTTTATTCATCCACCGAAGAAGCAGTGTTAAAATTGGCCGGAGCGCTAAATGTCGAAATGTCCGCTAGTGATATTGAAATCTCGCATAAGCTCAGAAGAAAGGGAGAAACTTTCATCATCGCCAAATTCGTCAGTCATAAGGTTAAAACAAGACTATACAAGGAAAGAACGAAATTAAAAGACATCCGAATAGCGAGTGTGTTTCCAAGCTTCTCTAATGCTGCCTCTGCGGGGGTAAATCGTGTTTACATCAACGAAAACTTAACAGCGTATCGTCGAAAACTGGTTGCTATAGGAAGAGAAATGCGGGAAGATGGAACTATTAACAACATCTGGGCCATTGACGGCAAAGTATTTGTCAAAACCTCACCGGATGGCTCGCCAACAAGAATCCGTGAAGAGGATGACTTCAAAAACCTTTAATTGAGTGAATGAGTAATCGCTCATACTCTGATAAGTTAACCCAGTTTTTTCCTTTTTGTTTTTCCTTTTCCTTTTTTCCTTCGGACTCTTTATACTATGGTTTATTGCGTTTAGAGGAGGGGGAAGGGTTTTTTTTTTGTCATAAAAGCCGGAAGGAGGGTAAGTACCCTATATCTTGATAAATTTGTGTGTTTGTGTGTGTGTACGCTTCTAGTTTATTTGCATTAAAAACCCAATTACCGTGTTAACTTAAATGAGCAATCGGCAAACGTGTAAAATAGTGTCTTTAAATGTTCGAGGTATTAGAGATTCTGCAAAGAGGGGAAGTATTTTTTCATACCTTAAAGATTACCAAGCTACTTTTTATTTTCTTCAGGAAACCTATTCTGATCGTAGCGATGAGTCTGCCTGGAGGAAAGAATGGGACGGTGAAATTTTTTTTCGCACGGCTCTAGGCATAGCAGAGGAGTATGTATTTTGATTGATGCAGGTGTCAAAGTCGACAAAATGGAGTGCCACTTTAATGACGCCTCGGGTAGAATAGTCTTGATTACTTTGCTATTAAACGATCTAAAGTTGTCACTTTGCAATATTTATGCTCCAAATAACCACGCCGACCAACTTGAGTTTATCCGACAACTCAATAGCCTTCTTATTGATAAATCAGATCTCACAACCCTTATTATAGGTGGCGATTTGGAATTGTGCCCTATCAAAAAAAGACAAAAGAGGGGGACTTCAATGGAAACCAACCATGTATAGAAACTCGATTTTAATTACCATGGAAATGTTCGATTTAGTGCACATTCAGCGTGTTAAGCATCCTAATGTAAACAAATATTCCTATGTATCAAAGGCGCTCAATGTAAAGTCCAGAATCGATTTCTTCCTGATAGCTAAGGGTCTCATAAAATATGTCCGTAAATCACGACGTTCTAAGCTCGATTGCACCTGACCATAAATCAATTCACTTATCGTTAGCCTGGACAAAAGAACCCCCCAGAGGCCCTGGTTTCTGGAAATTTAACAATACGCTTTTGAATGACGAAAATTATGTCAAGGAAATTCGTAACATGTACCAAAGCTTTCGGAAAAAGTATTGTTATGTCGAAGACAAACAATTGTTTTGGGAACTTTTAAAAATGGAAATTAGATCTACAACCATTTCTTTTGCAAAACGAAAAGCAAATTGGAGTAAAAGTAGAGAGTTTGCCATCAAACAACAGCTGAATAATCTTGATGATATTATTTGCAATGGTGATGATTTACAGAACGTGAGCCCGCAACTAGATCAGTACGAGGAGCTCAAAAATGAACTCCAAAAACTGTATCAAGATAAAGGTGAAGGGGCTAAATTTAGAAGCAAAAGTATTTGGATCGAGCACGGTGAGCGTCCAACAAAATATTTCTTTAATCTAGAAAAAAGAAATTATAAAAGGAGGGTAATTACGGAGCTAGAAGATGGAAATGGAAAGCGATTATAGGAGGAACAAATCCTTGCCGAAATCGAAGCCTACTATAAGAATCTATACTCTTCCAAGATTGACGTAACGCCTGAGTCTTTCTCCCGCTTTAATGAGAATTTAGAGATCCCACGCCTTCCGAACGAAGAAAGTACTAATTTGGAGGGGTTATTAACTTACGAAGAGTGCAAAGAAACGCTGAAAACGTTCCAACATGGCAAGTCTCCAGGGGAGGACGGTTTTACCGCGGAATTTTGCTTAGAATTTTTCGATCTTCTAGGGGAGGATTTAATAGAAAGCTTTAACGCTGCCTTTAGAACTGGCAAGCTTTCAGTTTCCCAGCGTAGAGGAATTATAAACCTGATACCGAAAGAAGACGCGGCACTATTAGAACTCCAAAATTGGCGTCCTATAACTCTCTTAAATGTGGATTACAAAATTGCGTCTAAAACCATTGCTAGGCGAATTGAATCAGTTTTGCAATCTGTAATACACCCGGACCAATCAGGGTTTGTCAAAGACAGATACATAGGTGAAAAAATAAGGTTGATTAGCGACGTACTGGAGATGACTAAAATAGAAAAGTTATCAGGCATTCTGTTATCGGTGGATTTTCGCAAAGCTTTTGATACGTTAGAATGGTCATGCATTCATTATGCTTTGGAGCTATATAATTTTGGAGATAGCTTAAGAAACTGGGTAAAAGTCTTTTACACTGAAATAGAAAGTGCAGTCATCAACAACGGTTTTGCTACAAATTGGTTTAAACCCACGTCCGGTGTGAGAAAAGGATGCCCTCTTTCTCCTTATTTATTCATTTTAACTGCGGAGCTAATGTCCACAAAAATTAGGCAAGGCAACGAGGTTAAAGGCGTTCAACTGTACGGAAATGAAATCAAGTTATGTCAATTTGCCGATGACACTAACCTTTTTTGTGCAGACTTGATGTCTGTAGAAAATGGTCTACGCATCATTAAGGAATTTGGGGAGATTTCGGGTCTTAAGTTAAATATAGAGAAAACGAAAGCCATGTGGCTTGGGAAATGGTCAAAGGTGAAGCACAAACCTCTTAATCTGAAATGGGTTAATTGCCCTACAAAAATTTTGGGAATTCACTTCTCTTATGATGAGAAAGCAAACAATAAATTGAACTTTAACCTCAAACTTCAAAGATTACAATCGAATCTCGACATCTGGTGCTCAAGGGACCTTACGCTATTTGGTAAAGTACTCATAATCAAGACTATGGGAATATCGTCACTGGTGTATTCAGCCGCTAATATTGATGTACCTTCGGAAGTTATAAATGTTGTCAAAAGTAAAATTTTCAGGTTTTTGTGGAAGAACAAGAGACAAAATCAAAAGAGAAGGACTCTATCAGGATTATGAGAAAGGTGGTCTCCGCATGGTTGACTTTGAGACCATGATTAAAGCTTTAAGGCTTGCGTGGATTTCCAGGCTTTTACAAGAACGGCAGACAAACTGGAAAACTGTTCCAGTCCACTTTTTCAGTAAACTTGGAGGATTAAATTTCTTACTTACTTGCAACTATGATGTAAAATATTGCGAAAACTTACTGCGTTTTTACAGAGACATACTATCTTTCTTCTCCATCCTAAAGTCCCTTTATGAGGATGAAACGTGCAAAAGGGATTTGATTTTGTACAATAACAAAGAAATATTGATTGGTGGAAAGCCTTTTTTCAATAAGGAATGGTTCTCGAAAGGTATCAAATCGATTAGAGATCTTCTTAACCCGGACGGCACCTTCCTAACTTTTGAGGAGCTTAAGGCTAGATACTCCCTAGAGAAAAGTTCTTTTCTGCATTTCTATCAAGTAGTTAGTGCTATCCTAAGCCACCTGTTAAATAAAGCAAGAGCTCCAGAAAATCTGCATAGCGAAAACATAGCTGATGATGTGACATGCTTCCAACTAGACGGTAGTGTTGCGATTAATCTAATGAAAGCAAAAGCAAGCGATTTCTACTGGCTTCTAATTAACAGATTATATAAGAAAGATCAAACGGGCCCAAGCCGGTGGAATAAAGCCATTCCAATGGAGAAGACAGAATGGTGCAAGATCTTCAAATCGACTTATAGAACTTGTAAGGAACCTAAATTGAAAGAATTTAGTTTCAAGTTTACCCACCGTATCATTGTTACAAAAAAAGAACTTTTCAGGTTTAAGATAAAACCTGATGGCAACTGTGTATATTGTGGGGAGCCAGATTCGATAGATCATACTTTTCTAGCTTGCCGTTGTATACAGTCTTTTGTAGAGAAAGTACTAGAATGGTTTAACCTGGACAATGGCACTGTTTTCAGTTTAAATTCGCGAAAATTGTTTTTGGTCTATTAAATGAATGCGGGCCGTCAGTAGCTAAATTAAATTATACTTTGCTCTTCTTGCGATGCTATATTTATCCAAAGAAACTCCAGGAAGACTCATTGGTGATCCAATATTTTGTTAGTCAAATAAAATACAAATATTCGCTTGAAAAACTTTAAGCAGTTTTGTCCTTTTATTTCTTGTCTACCTTTACTTCCCTTTTTTCCTGTTCTGCTTTTCCTCCAGTACATGTGTTAACATTGCAAATAAATATAAGTAATAGTATTGTATTATCTGTAATAAGTGTTAGAGTATTGAAGTATTATTATTGAAATGAAATTACCTTTCGTGGAAAGGAAGAACAAAACAAAACAAAACAAAACAAGAATAGCAAGATGTTTGTAAATTGTAATCTAAGGTATTGTAGGCAATGCAAGTAACGTTAATTATGATGTATCTGTACTCTGTTTGATTGTCAATAAAGGACTTCTTAAAAAAAAAAAAAAAAGGATAGAAAATCGAAAATTGATACCCTTTTAAGGCCCAAAAACCCGAAAAAATGACACCCTATTCAAAGGTAAAACGACCACTAAAAATTGAATAGAATACTAGACTACGCTTAGTTTAATAATACGCCATTATAAGGCCGTGGTTTACCTAACCAATTGAGACCTAGCATAGCCTGCTTGAGGCTCTTAGGTAGTAAGGATGGAGAGAAAACCCGTTTTCTCATTTGCAATTGCTACTCGATAAAGTCTTTGACCGTTGCGCTCTTTAGACTATTTTTTCCCCCTTTTTACTGATATTTATGATAATTTTGGACACTGTGGAACTGAGGTCCTTTTGCATGATTGCACTTATTATAATTCTTTTATACAGTGACATTTTTAACAGCTTTTTTGAACCGAAACAGGTTGATCAGCGGTCTCTTCTAAATCCAAGATGGAAGTCTAGGGTCGTGGCAATTCTAATCGTGATGATGAGGCTAAAGGAAAGGAGAGAGATACAGGAAAAAAGCCAGCTTATTTCACTTTTTCAGAAAGTTGGCCATTGAACAGACTGGAGAAGGGTTTAATCGAAACATTGAATAGGTGAATTGTTGGATTTCGAGGCTCTAAGACACCAGAGCTCTTACAGACCTCCGCGAAGGATTGGAAGGACATCGAAAATAACACTATCGTAAGCGAAGAAACTGGTCGCAAAAGCGAATAATAGGAGAGGGAATTTAACCCACACACTACCCAGAAAACTCAGCAAAAGTGGACTGGAGGCTTCCCAGAAATGAAAATCGACTCTACTAAGGAACTTTGACAGTAAATTCATAAGTTTGGTCAACAAAGACCTTCTTTAAACCCTATGGACCGACCAAACGGTATTCACAGTTTGTAGAGGCGCGAAAGTCTCAGTAGAAAAGTACAAACAGCCGCGCAGAATATCATAGCATTTGATTGTCTCGTTCTAGTTATTTTTGACGAGCATTTTTTGTCCAAAAATGTAAGAAATGAGCACCGACAGGTGTGCAAACACTTCGACAAAGAAGATTTTCATTTTTTTAAGACTCTGGGAAACAAGAAATCAAAAACAACGAAAAGTGCATGAAGTTAGCTCAAGGCGTTCTTTCTGGAGGACGTTCCGGTTGAATAACATGATGCCGTGTACAGAAAGCAAAGTCCTCCCACCGCACGAAAATTAAGCTGAAGAATAAGTACCCCGATCTTGCCGTGGATTGGAAGAAAATTTATTCTCTACCTTTTGTTGTTACAAAGATGTTTGTTTGTTGAAACAAAGAGAAGAGAATTTCAATACAATTGCAAACTACTCAGTAACGACATTGTTTTCACACTGAAAAGCTGTTTCGATTTAAAATGATTGATTCACCTCCGGTTCTCCTTTTGTAAGAAAGATGTTGAATCCCTCGAAAATTTACTGCTACAGTGCACTATAACAGAAGGCTTTTGGAAAACCTTCACATCTTGGCTTACGAAACAAGACATAAGTTTAGAAGCTTTAACTTTGGTAACATTTTGTTTGGCGTATTCAATGAAAATGAGGACAACGTCATTTTGAATCAGTTGATTCTTATGGCGAAATTTTATATCGATAAATGCAAGTTAAACAGCGCGAATCCGTCGTTGAAAATTTTCATAGCCAAGACCAAAACGGTTTATCAGAGAGAGCGACAACTAGCAACTAAACATAATAAGCTTCTTAAGCACCACCAGAAAAAAAATCTTGCCAAGCATCCAGTAAAGGAAAATTTTGAAAGTGTTTCTCCTCCCTCTCCTTTTTTTTACTTAAATTGTCACTGTTGTAAGAGTTTCATATTTATACTAAAACAAATTAAGTAGTAATGATTGTAGTAATAATTGTGTACGTTATGTTCTTTTATTGTACCTGTAAATGCAATATTTTTCTGTTTTGTAATTGTAGATGATGTTAGTTGTAACTGTTGTAACGCACAATTTTTGTATTTTCTTTTCTGCATATGAAAAATGAAAAATACTATATTGCAAAAAAGAAAAGAAAACATGATGCTGTACTTTGCAAATTATCGCCAAAGAAAAAAAAAGACGGGGGAAAAATTGAACCAAACAGTTCGGCTGTTATATGATCTGCTCGTTCGACTGAAGTTGCTCAAACTTAAAAATCCTCTAGAAGAAAAGGGGTTACGGAATCAACTTATTCAGTATCTGGGGTTCAGTTTTTGATCAATCTCCCTCAACCTCAAACTCTCGATTGTACTGAAAAATTGGTAACATTTCTTGAAGATCATTTCCGGAATCACTGACCGGTTGGGTTATTATTTTTTTCCAGTTATTAATTTATTACTAATTGTAATTTATGAAACTCGAGACGTTCATCAAGACTACAGTTTCAGACGCGCCTGAAACGAGTCCCTGCGTGTGTACGCTCAAGTGGCAAGTCTACAGGTGTCTCGTGTGACCAGGAAAGGGGACATATTCCTGGGAAAAGTCCCTCGACTAGTGGCCCATCGAGTTTGCCGACCCCGAAACTTCCGCGCAAAAGAGTATGTTACCAAACTCCTGAAGAGTGAGCCTTGAAAAAAATTAAGTAACAATTTTGCAAGACATAAATTCACGAACAAAGAGCACCAAATAGGAGCCCAAAGAGGGCGTCTCTGGTTCAAAAACGCCGTCAAAGTTTTGCTGTGGAGCAGGGAGCCCGAAACTTGAAGCCCGGACAAAAATTCTGATTCTGGTTCCTCGGTGCATAGACCATAAAGCAGTATTACGATTGAAGCTCAATTCATGAGCCGAAGCTGTTTCTGTGTTGGAGCCTAGAAGCCTGCATTTTTAAGGACGGACCACTGGAGTCCTACAATCGTTTGGGAATCTGACCAACAGCTCTATTGAATGGTCTGGTTAAATTTATACAGACCAGTAACAATTGTTACCGGTCTGTTTCAATTGTTAACCTCAACATTCTTCAAAGACATGCTAAAAATCATCTCAAAAATTAAGGTTTTTATACACAGACATAAAAGATAAGACCGCATTAAAAATGAAATACAAGACAACATTTAAGAGTCAAAATGACTTTTGTTTTAATACAGCTCTCTTCAAAACACAGCGGAGTTCTTAAGTAGGGAGAAGTAGCGGGCATTAAGACAGTTGTCTTGCAAACGTTATCCTAAGATCACAAAAATACACCTTATATTCTAAAATCTAGTTCTCATTATAGGGTACTCTGTTATAAGGGGCAACTAAACAATTCTGGAAGGTCAAAGGAAAACGGGATCACAGCTGCTTTTTGAACTAGGCCAACTTCAAACATAGGTTTAAGTTTTTAGTGCTGCCGGCAAACGAAAATTTTGATCCAGGACAGCTACCTGGTTGGAAAAGAAGCGGTAAAACTCGAACTGGTATGACATTTAAATAAAAGGAAGTCAATTAATTTTTTGTAGCGCTAAATCTTCTATATTCAAAGGGGCTTTATGAAGATACAAAGCCACAAGAGGGAACCGGAATGAACTCGTACAGGTTCGAATCTCATACCCTATCATGTAAACACCCCCGAAATGGAACTTGCTTAATTTTATATTATTCAATTCAAATTAAAACCATATTAATCAAATGCGCGCTTAGTAGATTTTGGCTCTTAAAACGATCATCTCAGGCTAACCTAGATGCCTAGCAAATGCGACACGAACTATAGTCACCACGAGATTTTTTTTTTTTGCTTGATGTTAGTATTTTCAGCTTTGTTGAAGTGTATCATGCAACAAACCAGCCTGGCGCCTTTCATGGCGTCCAAGTGTTTGTTTTGGATTTCCTCATGATCCTGCTGACCACATCGATTCCAAAGATCCCTAAGTAATGGAAATAACAGTGTTAAAGAAGTTTTCTTAACAGTCAGTTCTGTATTAAATTGCCTCTCTCTGTTAAACGGACAGTTCTGACTACTTCTTTTCGGCAGTCACCTGCATTTAGCAGATCCGGTCATGGTTTGCGAAATCTTAACGAGTGCGGTATCTTATTTTCTTCACTGACCTTAATGATAATAATAATGATAATCCTAATAATAATAATAATAATAATAAGAAGAAGAAGAAGAAGAAGAAGATGATGATGATGATGATGATGATGATGAAGATGATGATGATGATGATGATGATGATGATGATGATGATGATGATGATGATGATGAAAAAGAAGAGGATATGGCTTTGTAGTTACCAAACAGGCTAAATCCTTTATTTTTCGCTAAGAATCGTTTTCTGTGGTCAATTCTTTTGTCTGTGTGGGTCGTCCTCCACCTGATATTCTTGTTTTGTTGATGATTTCTCTTCAGATCAGTCAAACTTGTATTATACGGCCAACCTATCGGTGTTAAGGGGTTAATATCATGGGTGACAAATTACCACTTAATTTTGGCGCGAAATTTCAGCGTTATCTTATAGCGAAGCCTGCGGGCAAAGCCCGCCAGCGGAGCTCCATTGCCAAAGAAATTTGGTAACCTACAGGAGGGAGTGATGAACTCGCCGCTCGGCTGGTTCGAGGTGTCTGGCCATCGTGACGTCACGACGTGAAAAGCGCGCGAGTTTGCTTAGTCTTCAAAAATGGCGCTGGCAACTATGTTGGAGTTCGGGCTACAAACGTATTTTTTGTGCTATTAAGCTTTCAGCTAAGCTTGTTTTCTTGGGTAATGGAATTTTAGTCATCTCTTTTTTCAATATAGGTAAGTGGCTCTTTGTCTTAACGTTAAAATCACACTTAAGTAATGTTTTAAGAGTCATGTTTACTCTCTCCGATCGAAGAATTATGCAGGAAAATTGTTATTGTCCGCGTCCCAAAAAGTGTGTTTATTTCAGTTATATACCACAGGGAAACTTGAAACTTGGCTACGGACTAGCCTGTAGTTTAACAAAAGTACCCAAGTTGAAACAAGTGGTATAGTATTTGCCAAAAAAATGATCAGTCCGTTTGTTTAGCTGAGTATAATAGAAGGCGAACCTAGAAAGGTATGTTTAGCACTTTTAAAAAGTTAACTTTTCTTACAGTATTTGTTTCCATCTTCTGTATAAGGAAAGAATAGTGATATTTAATTGCTAGGGAAAGAGTAATCGAACTTAGTAAATTTTTGCCACCTCATTTAACCCGTGTAAACCACACTTCTGCAGAACAACATAAAAATCTGAATCAGCTCGCAAATTATGCGGGCGCCTGAGGAAACAAGTCTTCGCTGATCTGGTTCTGTACTTTTTTATGAAAACTAATAGATTATATTTGCGTACCATTTGGATCAGTGATTCAGTGATTTATTCTCAATACCTCCAGTTTCCTCTAGATTCAGTTGCTGTCCAGGTTGTGTAGTGTTTTAGAAAGAGTTTGACCGTCTACTTGATCCACAACTGACGATGACCGTTTCGCAAATAAATTGAATTGGTCCTGTCATTTGATTTTCAAAGGTTAATTAATTTTAAAACAGTCAAACTGAGGACCATTCTAGTAAAGAGAGAGCCTTGTTAACCCTTAACATCAGTAACCTGAGAAAGTTGCCGTTTTAGATAAACTGTGTTTTTTATAATTATTCGATAAGAGATCAGCACAAATTTGGCCGGAAATCTGGCGTGTCAGCTGTTTTGCCTCGCCTCCAGCAAATGCTGTCATCTTTGTCGTTTTTTACAAGATAGTTTAGCAAAGTAAGGAATTACTGTGGTCCATTATTAACTTCGAACCAAGCACATGAATTCACAGTAAACGTTTCTTTGTATTGGAGTATTCTTCTCCACATTTCAATGATGTTTAAAGCCACTGATCATTTTAATGAAATTGTTACGCAATTTTATTTTCCTAGAATTGGAAAGAGTTTATACATATAAAAGTTATGTTTTTGTCTCCAAGCGACACATCTTAGGGTTTGTGAGATACAGCTTCTGAAAGGTGATCTTGATCACGATTTCAATCGATCGACCAAAGCGTCCATGAAATCTTTTGAGTCTTATCGCCAATTGGTTATTTTGTTTTGAGGACCAATTTGCATTAAGAATACTTTTTATGTTATAGCATGCAGCATACCTTTCGTTCTTTTATTGTTTTGATCTGTTCTTTTTGAGAAACTGGACAGTAAACATTTGCGAGGAAACCATTTGTTAACTTTCCTTTGAATTTCCGGGACAGATTTATATGTGACGTCACGATGGTCCGACACCTTGGTTTTTCATTCGCCATTACCGGCGCTTGTGCCCAGGCCCAAGTTTATCACTCCCTCCTGGTAACCTATCAATCCAAGAAATTTTGGTTGTGACGTAATAGTCACGTGACCGTCCGTCCGTACATCCGTACGTCCGTCCGTCCGCACAGACTCTGTGGGAGGGGTAGGGGAGTCCCAAGACAACCCGACGGGGGTAGAGAATGCCATCTTTTCTTGGTGGGAAATCGCGCGGTGCTTTTGGGCAACCGGCGTTTTTCTTGGCGGGAAATCGCATGATCATCGTCGCTTTTGAAAAGCTTCTTTAGCATTTAACGATTGCTCGAGAGTACTGAAGTGTTATACTTGACAAAAAAAACATCTAATATCTATAGATGGAAAGAAAAAGTTCAAAAGAATACTGGTAGAAGGCGAAAAGTTCAAGTTACGAAAGCTGCATTCAAAGGACCGTTCATCGCTTTGTTTTCTTCACGGCGGAGAGTTTGCCCTGTTCTGAAACACAACCGAGTAAGTGAAGTTTTTAAAGGGTCTAAGGTACATGATTTCGAGTATTACGATGAAAGAAATTACGTTTTGAAATAGACATGTGATTTATGCCATTAGAAATGTGTCATTTACTTTTGACTTAAAAAAATTATTAGAAAACGCGCTCAGATTTGTGACAGATCCTTGAATATTTTGCCATGCTCAGCCGATTTCACTCGCGTGGACCGACCTACGATTTTGGAAGTGTAACACGAACTGCATTTAAGTATAAACTTACGGGTTTTCGAATAAACTTTTTTCAAAACTGATTTCTCTGTCCATTATTTTGTGTTTGTTTATTCATAACAGTAGGTCAAAGCAGAGCCGCAAGACAACTGCACAAGCTTTGCTTTCAATTTTGACTGTCCGGTCCATCTCTTTGTGCAACTGTCGATTTTCTTGTCCTAGAACTTTTCAATAGTAAAATTCTTTTAAGCGAAGCAGTTGTCGGTTTAATTTAAAGCTATTTTATCCCAAAAGCTTCCGAAAACAGTTTTGTGCGTTCCTCAAAGCACCTAACTTTATATCTATTAGGCTCACTTCGCATCCGCAAAACTTATGCCGGCATAATAATAATTTAATTAAAGCGTGTTTGGCGTTTCTTTGTTTTGAATCTTGATGGTCTCTTGTTAGAGAACGAAATATAACAGTTATTTGAAAAACTATAAGCGAAGCAGTTGTTGGTTTAAACCTATTATGCCCGAAAAGCTTCCAAAAACAGTTCGGTGCATTTTTAAAAGCGCTCGAATTTCAGACAATTTGCAGCCGCAAAACTTATGCCACAGAGTTAAGAATGTTTGGACGGTGCTTGTTTGTTTGTTTTCAATCTCGATGGTCTCAAGTTAGAGAACGAAATATAAGGGTTACTTAAGTAACTATAAGCGAAGCAGTTTTGAGTTTAAAGCTATTTTATCCGGTAAGTAATGTGTGTTCCTCAAAGTGCTTGAATTTTTTCGCGGCTGCTAAAACCTACGCGACATTTCTTCGATAAGTTTATTACAAGTGCTTCGAAGCTCCCCAGATCCTTTACTTCGGGTAATCCCAGTAAAATGCCGGTGAAATGTCAGTATAAATTTTTGACCAGACTAATATTTTTATTAAGTGGCAGTTCATGTTATTTGTTAACATCCAAACGCGATGAAGATAACCCAATTAAACAGTCGAATAATTTTTATTTTGTTTTTCTAAATGAGCGCCGTTTCAAGTTCATTCAAGTGAACAGCCAATAATCCAAGGAGATTTGACAAGCCTTGACAGTTAATGACAGGATATGGAAACATTGCAAACACTAAGCTAGACGGCTCGTGAGTAAAATAATCAAGCTGTGCTCAGCCTCTAGAATGACCTTTCGAGCTTGGTTTTACAGAACAGATCCCCAAAATATTGGAGGACAATTAGGAACACTTTCAGTCTTTTTGAGAAACACTTTTCGAAAGCGAACGAGCCAAAAAAAGCCCCGAAATATATTTCAGACCGAAAAGTTTCAGGACTATTTTTGAGAAACGAACACCAGTTTATTCCTTCGCGGCTCCGCTTTGAGGCCTGGCTAAATCCATATATTAATTTCACATGTGAAATTACAAAATTGTTATGGCAACGGGTCTATAGCTCAGCGCCAAGATGGCGTCGAGGTTAATGATGAAGATGTTTTGTGCAGAATTATTCCCTGCTAGCAGAGGCCCCTTTTCCTTTGTATTCGCTGAGCTGACGGACGGGACGAAAAGCGACCTCTGCCATGGGTCGAAACTCCCTTTGATTCAACCGCCGTCCATGGTCGTGGACGGCGGTTTCCGAAACGCATGCTCCCTGTATTGTTTGCTGACCGTGACTTGAGCCCACTCTATCTCGCGCATTCCTTTACAGTTATTCCGCTGTCATTTAGTGAGCCCGCATAGTAACATGCCGTCCTGGAAAGAGGACTAAACTCGTGAAGAGTTACGTTTACTTTCTCTCGTTTTTGTTAACATGGACGAAGAAACACTCGACAAGTTAAGGAATAGAATTTAGAGCGAAGAAAACATCTGTCAAGGCGAAGGACAACCTTTCATCTCCAAAGATTTTTCGAGCTGCGGACTTTCTGTGAAATGCTCCAGCACTCCTACGAGTCTACGGTAGAGTAAATTCCACATTTCATTGTAAATTTGTATCGAAATCGCTTTTTAATTGAGGGATTCTTCATATTCCTTACAGTTCTCGTAAAAGTTTTGAAAAACGTGCGCAGTTCGCATCATCAAATGCTCTTCAAAATAACTTGCACATCGAGCGAAATCGCTTGCGCGTAGCTTCCCTCGAAGAAAGAATTGAACGCGTTTGGTCTTCAGAAACAAATAAAGACGTGTTTTAATAAATGTATTATTTAGAAAAGCTTACTGTCTCTTCTTCTGTGTACCTTCATTCATAAAATTTCGAAAAGTAGTAATCTGACCTAAACAGACACAAATGCTCTGTTGTGGTTTGATTTCACGCGCGAGACAACAAGAGAATTAAATCTCTTGCGGAAATTTTCAAAATTTTGACCAGTTGAGATTGTATAATTCTTAATTGACAACTGGTGTATTTTATTTAAAAGTAAGAAATTTTAACTATTCTAGATCAAGTGAGTGTTGTTTTTTCGAATCTATAAATTGCCCTTTCGTACTGCACATGGTTTGTTTATTACCAAATGCTAATTTAGTGAAGCGATCATAAAACACGCAGCCTTCAGTGGGTTAACTTCTTTTTGATTCCTGGAGTTGTGGTCATGTTAAAAAAGCTTCCTTGTCCAGATAACTTGAAATTAATACCGTAGATTAGACAACAACTATCTCTAGACGAACTGTCTGCTTTTTTCAGGGTTTTGGTGAACTCGCCATTCACGACAACAAAACTGTGCAGGGGTTTTTTGGCGCGCTAATTTAGAAAGGTGGCAGTCGTCAGCTGATCACGTGCTTAAAGTATCACGTGACTTTTCGGTCGCTAAGTAACCGTGGCGCATGCTCAACACAGTTCATTTTGACCCATGGCAGAGGTCCCTTTTCGTCCCGCCCGTCAGCTCAGCGAATACAAAGGAAAAGGGGCCTCTGCTAGCAGGGAAGTAGAACTAAAGCTATTATGGAAATATTTATTGAGAACTCAATCGGTAACCTGTAAATTTTGACTTTTAATTGACTGAACGTCTCAGAAATCAACTGCGAGTCAAAAAGAAGAGATTATTTGTGATAGTGTGACAGCGAAAGTTTTTGAACGGCGAGCCAGTTGCTGATCGGCGAGTGATTGACCGCGAACTCAGAGAAGTAATTCAGTGGATTTGGGCACTTCTTCGAATGAAATAAAGGCCAGTTTTAAATACAAATTTGCTTCCGAAGTTTACTTTCGTTAAAACAAGTTTTCTGTGCGTATTTTGAATGCATTTGTGAAGCCTTCTGAGCCTTGCTCGATGGAGCAACGTGGTGCTAGCTCGATTCAGTGAATTTGCCGGATAAAACGCGGATAACCTTTGCCAAGCGATTTGCTTTGGTACTTTTCAAGTAAAAATTCAGAGTCTGGTGTATTTTGCTGTCGGTTACAAATACACGAAATCGTCAAAGCGTGGTAAAAACTTCGCATAAGAGTTTTTCATAATTTCACTCAGAAAAATGTGAACTTTAGCCAATCTGTGTGCTTTAAACTTTTCAATGCTTGGAGTTCTCGACGCGATAAACAAGTCAAAACCCTGACGATTGTGAGCGCAATTTGTCACCCATGATATTAATAGGTAATCTAATGGTATACTCGTGAAATTAGGAAATAATTTCACTTGTGTTTTGTCAAAATTCTAATAATTCTAAATCTAAAGGCTTGGGAAATTATTAGAATTTTGACAAAACACGCGTGAAATTATTTCCTAATTTCACTCGTCACCATTTGATTACACATACCAATTAGCCATTCCTCAAGGTGTCCATTTAATACAGGTTTGACAGAATCTTGACAGTGTGCTTCACTGTAAGACAACAACAACAACAGCAAGCTTTATTTGCATGACTGTAAATTTGTTACAATATTGCAAAAGCGTACAACTTATTAAGTAATAAAAAAAAGGACACATATAAAATTAATTACATTTATAGCATTTTGTTACGTGAATCAAAACAAGATGAGATAAATTTAATTAATTGCATGTTCACAAAAAAATTGGAAGAATTCATTAATTTTAAAATCAAATCAGACACTGGTAGCCGGCTAACATTTTGGATGAAAGGTTGTATTTTCTTGTAAAAGTTATCTCTCGTTGTTGCGTATTTGGAACAAAAAAGAGAAAATGAATTTCATCTTCGGTTTGATTACAATCACAGACTGGGCAAAGCCTATTGTCTATGGGCGTATCGTTATATGTGCCCAGTTCGATCATTAGTTTATGATTACTAATACGTAATTTAGTTAATGTTCTCCTATCAGGAACTCTCCTAGTTAACTCTAGACAACTGGAAGTGGCATATTCGTTCTTAAAAGATCTATAAAATGCTAGTTTTTGAGAATGCTGTAGAGTATGTTGCCAATAAGAAATATATTTCTGTTTCATTAACTGTAGAAACATTGTCACTTTTGCGGTGTCTACTAAATCAGGACTAAAATTACCATTAAAATATTCGGATATTTTCATCAGATTAGAGTAAAAACTATTTTTACCAGTGTGAAGTTCTGATGAAATTAAAAAAAGATTGTCTAACAAAAGAATCCGGTTGCTTGTTTTGGAGATATAACAGGTTGAGGATTCTTTGATTAATGGCAATAAGTAGAAGAAATCGACCAGGTTCAGCTCTACATGCCACATTAGAAGCCTTATTACTAACTTCAAGATAACGTTTACAAAACTGTAGATGTGTTCTTTCAATTTGTGAACCATCCCAGGCCTTAAAATCAGATTTAACATAACCACCCCAAATTTCACTATTATAGAGCAAAATTGGAGATATCATTGTATCAAAAATCTTACAGGCAAGAGACGGTTTTAATTTACTAAAGTTTGTGTGTCGTCTCAGACTGAAAAGGGCATGAAGTGCTTTCTCTTTTAGGTGATCAAGTGAGATTTTAAAATTTCCTGAAGAACATATTTTGGTTCCTAAATAAGTAGTGTGATTCGGCTAACGTATTCTCGTGCAGGTAATAATGAAACTGGTCATAAGAATGTTTTATTCACTTAACTATGCATGACTTTGTTTTCAAATCACCTAACTCCAAACTATATGTTGATATAAAGGATATGAAATGTTGCTTAATGATCGGTATGTTTAATCGACCGTTTAGAAAGGCAGACTTTATAGGCTTGAGTTTTCTACCTGAAATCAACCCATTCAGTTCCTGGTCAATCTCCCTCAGCCTAGAACACTAGATTGTCTTGAAAAATTGGTATCATTTCTCGTAGATTGGATTACCATTTCCGGAATCACTGGCCAGTTGGGTTGTTATTACTTTTTTGTAATCATGGCTCTCAAGGTCTGCTTCACGTAGCATTTCCATCAGCGTCTGGTCTGGGATTTGCACATCATAGTCAAACACTCTGAGCTCAAGGGGCTCTTCATTGTTGGCATTTATCTAAATGTCTACGGAAAAAATATCACCTAAAAAGACTTCATGGAACGAGGAAGTAATATGGAAAGGGGGTATCACAAATAAATCCTATGTTTCACGTTATCCAAGAATGACATCACAGGTTTGGAGGGTTTTTCTCCTTAGATTTTTTTCCATGATTGAAAGTTAGAATAAATGAGAATAAAAAGATGGTTGTGCTGAATAGCGCTCATGTGGTTTCGCGTTATAATAAATAACCCTTCCATCAGTGTTCTAGACTGAGGACATTTCAAAAGTTCAAATGGAAGGAGAAAGAAGTTGAGATTTTTCAATTTTAGGAAAACTGATAAAAATTAACATTAAAGGTAATTGATAATAAAATTTCGAAGTTAAATAAGTGAATTAGCATTAAAAAAGTATGCTATCTGATCCCAAGCGCTTTACTATTTTCATAAAATTTTCCACAAATCAGCTTTAATAACCCTATTTAACAAAAGCTCTATATGTAAGAGATTGCGATATAATTGAACGTAAAATAAGCGTAAACCGTCTACGTTGTTAACAAATTCCACAACAATAACAGACGGAATATGACAAGAGTGTTCGAAGTCATCTTGGAAGACTTAAAAACGATAGCCGAATCCTCTAGCGAGGAAATTACTTCAGCGACTGTCTTTCTTCGGTTTTTGGAAGATTTGTGCAGTGCACCTCGGCCAAATTTAAAGGTATCCATCTGTAAAATGATTGGCTGTTATTCTCTTCCTTATTTTGTAGCCTCGGTTCAGTTTTACTTCCCTTTAATTTGTTACTGTTTGTTCATGAATTTGATAAACAAAGCTTTTGTGGTTTCTCTTATCCAAAACTAAATAATCCTTTGGTTCCACTGTCTGTAAAGCCCGTTTTCCAAATTGGCCGTAACTGGTCTCTGCCTTATCTTTTGCAACCTGCTTCAGCGTTACTTCTCTTCAAATTGTCGCGGTTTGTACAGGAATTTGGTGAGCGAAGCTCTTCCTTATCCCCCCCCCCCCCAAAAAAAATGCCACATTTCCGCTGTCTCTATAGCACGTTTTCATGTTAACATATTTTCAGTTGTTTTTTACTATTTTCTTCCTCATTTTGTTTTGAAACCCCGCTTCAGTTTTACCTCTCAAGTTTGTCCAAAAATTTGACAAGTATGCCCTTTGTGGCATCCCATCTCCTTATCTGTAATCCTCTTCCTCATTCGTTGTAGCCCCGCTTCAGTTTTACTTCTATTTGAAATTGTCACGGTTCAAACAAGGACTTAATGAACAAAGCTCGCAAATCCAGTGTTTCCTTTTCAAATTGCATGAAGCAAAGCAAAGGGGGTCGTTTCACCAGAAAGACAAAATTAAGACAACTGTTAAAAGTACACTCGAACCTCTCTACAACGGCCACCTTGGAGATAGAGGAGAGTGGCCGTTGTGGAGTGGTAGCCGTTATGGGGAGGTAGGGTTGTAACATGACACCACTTTTGGGGGGAACGGACAGAACATATTTATTAAAAAAAAGGCTTATTATAGCATATTAATACATAAAGCGATCAAAATAATCAATAAAACTGCAGAGACCAACGTACTGTTCAGAACAAAACTGTTAACGACACAAAGCGAGTAATGTACAGTGAGTACGTCAGTCTGTAAATTGTTCGCTCTTAAATGGCCATTGTGAAGAGGTTATTTGTGCAGCTGGGACGCACTTTAGTGGCCGTTGTAGAGAAGGTAAAACAAGAGTGAATGTATGGACTGTCCGCCGGGACACAATAAGGTGGCCGTTGAGGAGAGATGGCTGTTGTAGAGAGGTGGCCGTTTGTGGAGGTTCGCCGGACCGTAGACACAAGCGGTGTTAGAAGGCTCTGTGTAACAGAAGTGAAATAGTTACTGGATAGAGAGGCGGAAATGCAGGACCTTTTGCTTTGGATGAGAAAGAGCCTCGCTCACCAAATTCTTCTACAAACTGCGAGAATTTGAAGAGAAGTAAAACTGAAGCGAAACTAAAAAAATTAAACAAAACAAAAAAATCTGCATTTCCATGCTATAGAGGCAGCTTAAATGCAGTATATTTTTGTTTTTGGTAAGGAAGAGTCTCGCTCACTAAATTCCTGTACAAACAACGACAATTTGAAGAGAACTAAAACTGAAGCGGTGTTGCAAAAATGAGGAAGGGGCCAGAAACGGCCAATTTGGAAACGTGCTTTACAGACAGCGGAAACTAAGAATTATTTACTTTTGGTTAAGAGAAACCACGAAAAGCTTTGTGCAAACAATAACAAACAAGGGAAGTAAAACTGAACCGAGGCTACAAAATGAGGAAGAGGATAGCAGCCAATCACGTTACAGATCGATACCTTTAACTTTGGCCGACGTCCACTACAAATCTTCCAAAGACCGAAGAAAGGCAGTCGCTGAAGTAGTGTACTCGATCGAGGATTCGGCAATCGTTTTTAAGTCTTCCAAGATGACATCGAACACTCTTGTCAAATTTTTCGTTCTGTTATCACTGTGGAATATTGCAGGTTAGTTGGTTGTTTTATGGTTTGGTTTTTGGTAATTTTAAGAACGAAAGTTACAATACTCAAGCTTAAACGCCTTTCGTACAATAATTTCTCGAAAGTCACTTTTGAATATCCTCTCAAGGCAATAGAAAAACGTCAAATACTATTCAACTGGCTGTTATCAACATCTTCTGTTTCCAATGTAAAGCAACTTTTTTTGAATTTATCACACTCTCCAAACCTGGCGATGTGTAAATAGGGGTGGCAATAATTAAGGAAGAGCATAATCGCGTTACAAATGTGGCCAAGATGCATTGAAAATCTTCCAAAAACTGAAGAGAGGCAGTCGCTGACGAAATTTCCTAGACCAAGGATTCAATCGTTTTAAGCTTTCAAGATGACTTTGAACTCTCTTGTCATGTTTTTCGCTCTGTCGTCACTGTGGAATATCGCAGGTTGGTTCTCTTGGCTGTTTGGTGGTCTGGTTGTTCGTGGGCTATTTTGAATTTCAAAGGTACAGCAAAGGTGCGTTCCAGAAAGCCTTTTTTCGTGATATTCTTTCGTATTCATTTTAACAGATGGCAACACCCAAGAGGCACTTGAGCTCAGAGTGTTTGACCGCGACGTGCAAATGTCAGATGATAAAATGATGGAACTGCTACAAGAAGCAGACCTCGAGAGCCATGGTTACGAAAAAGAAATAATATCCCAACTGGTCAGTGATTCTGGAAATGGTAAACCCATCTTCGAGAAACGATATCAACTTTTCAAGACAATCGAGTGTTCTAGGCTGAGGGAGATTGATCAGGAACTGAATAGATTGATTCCAGGTAGGAAATTCAGATCTAAAAAGTCGGACTTTAAAAATGACGGCCCATTCTACTTTTTTAGCGGATGGCTGGCTGGTGGGACTTATCTCGCATTTTTTTTTCTGGTATGATTTAAAACAACAACTACACTTATCACGTTTTACCCCATATTTACTAGTTTTGTGATAGGTGCCCCTCCCTAATGGTTCCCATATACAACATAGTCAGCTCGGGCTCGCCAATAACTGAGAAAAAATTCTTAACAACATTCTAATGACCCACACAGATAAGAAGAATTGACCACAGAAAAACGATTCATACCTCTCTTTGGGTTTTTCAAAATATTAAGAATTCGGCATGTTTAGTTAACTTAATAGCCATATCTTGCATCTTTTGGTTTTTTTTCCCAAGATAACTCGTTACGATTTCGTAAACGATGACTGCGTCTGCTTAATACTGGTGAACGTCCATCAGTTAACAGTAATTAAGGAGAGAGTTTTCCTTATTGAACGTCCGCTTAAAGAAGGTGCCTTTGGTATTTTTGCGAGGTTTATGACTATGCGGGAAAAGCAGATCTTAATTTTTTTAATTCTTATAGCTCTTGCTAAGATTTGCTTCTCCCGCTTCGTTGTAAACCGAAAAAAAAAACCCTTTGTATTAAGAGACACCGCCCTTAAAAAACTGAGTTTGTCGCAGCATCCTTTGATGCGCAGAACGTGCGCACAGTAGGAATAGGAGGTACTATTTCTAACAGAAGTTGAAACGCTTAATACATGACACCTAATAAACAAGTTTGACCGCTCCAAAATTTGATTGACACACTGCATTCATTACATCAGGGATCTTTGGAATCGATGTGGTCAGCAAGATCAACAAAGAAATCCAAACCAAACATTTGGACACCATGACGCAGTGTAAGGCGGGTTTGGAGGTGCACTTCAAGAAAGCTGGCAGCTGCAGCAGTGATTTCAAGACCAGTAACAGGCGCCGAAAGAGAGCGGCTCGTGGTTGCAATTGGTGTCTATTTTGCTGGGCATCTAAGTTAGCCTGAGATCATCGTCTTAAGAGCCAAAATTAACTAAGTGCAACAGTTTGATAAATATAATTACCGTATTTACTCGAATAAGCGCAGCGGCGCTTTTTAAATTTTTCGCGCCTCAAATGCGGCGCTTATTCGAGGATGGCGCTTATTTAAAAATTGGATGCAGCAAAGAAAAAAAAAAAACGCTGAAAACAGACTACTTGCACAAGTAACCGGAAAAGAAAGATAGCAGTTGAGCTAGTTGTGCCGGCAAAGTTCACGGTCCGATGTATTCACTTTGAACTGAAGAGCATCGCTTTTGATGAAAAGAATTTTCCAATGCTGTTTTAGAGTTGCTTTGTAGTGGTTTTTTTGTTCTACGGAATTCCTCGAATAAGCGCCGCATCGGGACCGCGGTGCTAATTATTCGGGGGCGGCGCTGTTTAACTTTTTTGACCCGCATGCGGCGCTTATTCGAGGGCGGCGCTTATTCCGGGGCGGCGCTTATTCGAGTAAATACGGTAATAAAATAATAATAATAATCTTTATTGAGGAAACTTTTTCACTTACATGTGGTTTTCGAAAAGGACCTCAAAGATTAATACTAAAAACTAAAATATCTACATTGAATAATAAAAATAAGAGAACTAAAAATATGAAATTTATAAAACACTTAAATTATAAAATTAAAAACCTGTCGCTTAAAAATATTTACATTGGCAGAGTCTCGTATTATCTGGCTGAGAGAATTAAAATCATTTACAGCGTGATAGGCAGTTCTTTGTTTTCCCCAATTTCTTCTAACTCAGGGGAGTCTAAGATTGACTCTATGTCTGGTGTTATAATTATGCTGATGTTGCTGTGTTACTAAAGTCAAGTACAAGTATAAGTCGGTATAAGTTGAATTGAACAACAAAATTAAGCAATACGCAATGTACTATTTTGAATAAATAATAATAATAATACCGGTATGACTTTCGTACCTGTACTAGAGTTCTACCGCTACTAGTTCAAATCAAATCGAGATTTTCATTCTGCATGAGGCACAAAAAATCAATCCAATATATTTGAAGTTGGCCGAGACACGCAACCTAGATAAAAAATCAGCTTTCATCGTTGTTTGCCTTTGTTTTGACCATGCTTCGTACCTGTCTCGCTTAAGCCACCCTCCAAGGGTAGGGAAGGAAAAGCATCATAGTCTTCCTGCAGAGGAGACCTGGATTACTTGACATCTAAAGACAATCAGATGACATCATTGAATCGGTTTCGTGTCCCTTAGAGTGTCCTATAACGAAAACAAGATTTTAGAAAATAATAAATGTATTTTTGTGATTTTTAGATAAATTTTCCAAGGTGACCGATTACCGGTTTAAATTTCCTAAACCGTTCTTGTCGCTACTTTAAGAAGCTCTGTTGAGGTTTAAACAAAGCTGCAATAAAATAAAAATTATTTTGGCTCTTAAATGTTGCCTTTAAAGATCGGCCACAAAGGCACATTACTTTGTAGTCCAGCGGATGGAGAAAAGCGTGGTGTAAGGTTATTCCATCAAAATAAAAGTTGAAATAGAAGGTTACTGAAACTTTCCCTAGTTGAACATGCGATATGATGCTTTCAAAAAATAAAATAAAAAGATTAGGTCACAATGCCCGCGAAAGAGTCATAATCAACTAAAAATGTCTTACTATTCCATACAGAATCAGTTAAAAACAGTATTTGTTCACGTTTCCAGTGATTATTCATTTTTCTGTGATGAAAATTGGTCTATACTCACTGTACAGCAAGAAGAAGAGAGGATAGGAGTATAGACACGTTTATATTAAGTTCAAAATGAACGCAATCTTACCTCAATCATTGTGTTCTGTCGTCATCATGCCTCTAAACGGCAAATATTAGCGATTTTCAGGGATTTGCGATGCGGTCAACTGTATGCATCGCAAAACCCTGGAAATCGCTTACATTCGCCGTTTAGCGACAATGACGATAAAACACAACAATTGGCGGAGGTAAGGTTACGCTTCTTATGAACTTTAGTGTAAATATTGCTCGCAATATTTCACGTTAATAGGAACGTTTTGGTATTCCTGGTATTCCTAGGAACGTTTTGGTATTTTGAAACTACAATGAACGGTCTCACAGTTTATGAGGGTCCCCTGTGCTTGTTCCTAATGTGCGCACGCTCGCGCGCGCTAATTACCCACCAATTTACATATGTATGCGCAGTAAGGATGCGCAGTCCAATACAAAGGAATCAAGCTCGCGTTTTAGACACAATTTCGAAGTTTCTTTGTTTCAAGTACCGATTTTTGATGAAGAAAGTCCGTATTTTGGTAACTTTTCTGCTAAATACAAATTTGTTTAGGGGTAGAAGCATTCGAGTGTACCACTTCACAACTTGTAAGGATTTATCTTTTACCCCTTTAAGTCCCAGCAGTGATTAGCCTCAGATTTCTCCTTATAATATCAATGAACAATGAAATGCACAGGTGTTGAGAGGTAAGGAAATGAACTCTTTTTATATTTGAACAACTTCTCCCAACTAGCACTAAAACAAATGTATGGTAACCAGTAAGGAGAATTGGTATGCTGATACTGGGCATTAAAGAGTTAATCAGCCGGTTTTACCCGCTATGTGCAGACCCCGGTTTATCAGGCATGATTCGTTGGGCCAAAATTCCCTCGACATGTTTCACACGTAACAAAACGGCGCTGGAAACTTGCTGATCTTCCGGTTCTATAATAATTGTTTGTATCTCAGGACGTTAATTAGTAATTCCTCTGTATACTTGAGTTCATTTTTAGGCAAAATTTCAACTTTATTTCGTGACTACGGGCGAATCAAGACCGGGGGCGAATCATAATTCGCCTACTAACATGATTCACCAATAGTCAAAAGATATTTCTCCGCCCAATATGGAAGATATTTTAGTCCAAATAGCCGTCAATAAAATGAAGTATTGCCGTCTCTATTCGCAGTTAGTTTATGTGATTTATGGAAATGCTGTTCTGGCCTTTGTGTCTGTGCATAAAAACCTGAGGTAGGAAGTCCAGTTGAATGCCTATTAAGCGTGTATCATGACAAGACTGCTCTCACGATTCATGCTTCAAGGAACCAACAATCTCCGTTCGCGCTCCAAGTAAAGAAATGTTTGGGGTTCCGGGCTCCAAGGCAAAACTTTTCGGGCGCTTTTGCCCCTGAGACACCCTCTTTGGGATCCTTTGGTGCTGCTTGTTCTCTAATTAATGCCTTGCGGGGAAAATGAGTACTTTTTGCCCATTTTTGGGAGCCTAGTTACTCGTGAGCGGGGAAGGTTCAGGCTCTGCACACACGAAGGTTCTAGTCGAGGGACTAGTCCCAGGAATAAGTACCCTTTCATGTTTACACTAGGGTAGTAGTTGGAGGGTCTTCTAGCAGGACTGTGTGCTTGGGACTTGTTACTTGACCGTGCACACAGTGGGACTTGTTGAGGGACAGGAGACAAGTCCCCTTGTGTGTACCAACCTTCAGTTTTCACCCACTCAGTACAGTGGCCCTTAACACACGAGACTTTAAGTCGACGACTCAAGGAAAAAAATTCCGTTTAGGTCCGCCTACAGTAAAAATGCGATAAAACTAGAGGCCTTTAGTTTATATAAGCTTATTACGAGCTTTTTATCGGGAAAGAATAACGTCTTGTTCCCAGCTATACACTACAATTCACTTCAAGCACTTAACTTAATTGACAACAGCCCAAGCTTGTTTCTGGAATCTACATTGAAACCAGCCTCTATTTTTTTCCAAAATTAAACCATTTCTTTTATTGAAGGTCGCGTTCAACTCTCAACCAACCTGGTTGCCGTACGTACGTTAAAATATCAAATGTTTTTTTGTTTGTTTGTTTGTTTGTTTTTTGTTTTGTTTTTTTTAGTGTTTATGGATCCCATACCGGGACGGATATACTGCAAAGCTGGCCTTTATGTCGCAAAAGGTAAAATTTGAGTGGCTTAGCAGCCAAAACGAGGGGCAGAGCAGCGAAGTCGCCAAGTGCCATTATGAATGTTCACGCGTGAGCATTCGTGATGGCAAGTAGATTTGTCTTTTGTAGAAAGAATGAAAGGCCACTTAGAAACCACCCTGGTGGGAGGAATACCCTATATTTGCGGGTTCTCCTGAATTATTGCATGCGCAATTTGTTAAATTACTTTGTTTAAAAACAAGTCGTAGACTGATTAGTTCCTCCAAGAGTTACGGGGATGTAGGTTGTGGTCGATAGGCTTTTCAATCAGTTCAAACTCTTATATGAAGAAAATTTCATTGATATAACAACCTAACAGCCTCGTTCCCAGAAAAAGCCGTGGGAACGAGCTTGACTTCCTAAAAGATGCCATTCTCGGGATATTTGCAGCTAAACCTTGATGGTATAACATCCTTTCGGCGTTTCATATGTAGGGCCATTATGATTTTTTTTTTTCGGACATAGAGGGCAGCGTCCCCTAGTAGGCCAGAGGGGCTTGTTCGTATGACTCTCACCTTACACCGCAGAATTTTTGCTTATCCTTTCTTCTTCCGTTTAGACTCCAACTAAGAAGGAGACAAAAATCAGTTCTCTTGATGACATCCCAGAAGAAGACAATTTATTGCCTTGTGGTTCCACGACGTACGATACTGCAACAAATGAATGCATGCTGCGGTGGTGAATATCGGTACACTAACTTCACACTTCTGCTAGACTGCTGTAATGAGCAGTTCATCCTAATGAAGAAGAAAGCAAAATACAGCCGCAAAAGATGTCGCCGGCTAGAAACTTGACGGAAACTACTTTCCAACTTTTTTCATCGGGGTTTTAACAGGTCTGTTACAGAGGTGTGTTCCATATTATAAATCACATTAAAACGAACTGTTTTGCATGACGGTATGAATTCTATTGGTTAAAACTAAATGCAATATGAATCGAAAGGTCATACCGCGTTTACATGATATCGGTATAGGTTTTCTACAGGAATGAGAATACATGGAGACCATCATATACTGCCATTAACCCGAAGAGCCCCTGCGTGTCTTAATCTATTTTTTTAAATCACATCTTAAAAACTCAATCATACCCAGCATACCCTTAAAACAATGTACATTAAATTTATGCGCACTTAGATTGTAGCTCTTGGAACAATGATCTCAAGCTAATTTGATATACAGCAAATGGGGAATCGACCGTGCAACCGGCAGCTCTCTTTCGGCGCCTGTTACTGGCCTTGGCATTACTACTGCAGCCTCCAGCTTTCTTAAAGTGCACCTCCAAACCGGCCTTGCACTGACTCATGGCGTCAAATATCAAAAATAGTAATTGGTTTGAATCCTGCTGACCACAACGATTCCAAAGATCCCTAAGTAATGTTTTAATCAAGTTTTGGAATAGTCATACCTGTATTAGGTGCCCTACGCGCATTAAGCGGTCACCCTCTACTGAGCGGACATTTTATAAAACCTAGAAAATTCTCTAATATCCCATTACTTGCTATATATACTCGTTGAAGGAAAGCGAGGACGGACAACTTCTGACGACTAAAAAGTTAAAAAATTTAATAAAAAAATAAAAACGTTTCGGTCTTAGACCTTCATCAGTAACATGAAAAATTGAACTTATCAAATCTACCTTAAATAAGATTACAGAACAAAACAAGACGCAAAATACAATACAACGCTATGAGTTACGTAACCGGCGTGATTATAACAATACTAAAACGAGGATAAGTGACGCTAACATTCAAAAATAAAAACAATATAGTACAACGATTATATAACGAAAAAAGGAAAACTAAACAATACTAACAATTAAACGTAATTACAAAGTGTAGATACAGGTACAACACTAAATAAATGAACGATACAAGGCAAAAATTTAACAAAAGACCGTAAATAATAAATAACAAACGATGACAGATAAGACTAAAAACTAAAAACTACTACAGGTATCACAATTCTCAGTTTCTTTTGATTATCTTTGGGAGGTGAATATAGCTAAGTGTTACTGTCTCAAAAGCGAGGCAGTGATTTGAATTTTTAACTATATTTGGTGACCATGGGCGAATCAAGACCGGGGGCGAATCATCATTCCTGACTAGGATGATTCGTCCATAGTCATAAAATAGTTCTCCGTCCAACATGGAAGACACACTCTGTTTTTTTTGTTTTTTGTTTTTGTTTTTTTTAATATAACAACCTTCTTTATAAGAACGTTAAGCTGAAATTGACCCAGATTTTAAAAACATACTAAGAACGTACCCAAGCTGAGACTAAGAGACAAAGCATCCGAGCTAAAAACACATAGTAACAACATGATTTCTAACGAGCCATATATTTTTTTTTATTGTAGAGCTCAGACTATATTTTCTTGTCATTCTCAACTGTGGAAGAGCAATAAAGTGAATTTTGCTGAGAAGAAAAACCAACAACAGCATGTATGTCAAAGAAATTTGACATGATACAGCGCACAAATGGGCGTTTTAAGGTTCGGCCTGGTCACGTTTATATCAGTTTTCTGAAATTCTATACCACGTAACTTAAGAACATGCTAAGAACATTTCAGGCTGAAAACGTGAGAAAAATAAGAACATTCAGTTTCGGTTCAGCCTCAGCCGCAAAATTAGACGTTCTTATTTATAAAAAAAGAGTGTATTTTCTTCGAACTAGACGTCAATGTCATAAAGTATTGCCTTCTCATTTCGCAGCTAGTTTATAGAAATGCTGTCCTAGCCTTTGTGGCTGTGCAGAAAAACCCCCTAGGACGAAGTCCAGTTGAATGCCTTGTTTTTATTACGGCTAACTTAATTTGAGGTCTCAAGCAATCCAAAACTGCCTCTAAAGTAAAGGTTCGTAATGAGTTCTCAGAGATCCTTGAGATTGGTTTCTTTAGGGGTTTTTTAGTACATCTGTGAGGAATATTGAATTGCTGTTATTAAAACAGACCGATAAAAATATCATAAAAATTTAACCAGACTTTTAACTGAAAGCTTTTGGTCAACATCCCAAAGGCTTCTAGGGCTCGAGGGGACCAGGGTCCCGTCCTTATATAAAACGCGGGGCTCCCGTATTCCAGCTAGAGAAAAATTGAGGCTTCTAGGCCTTATCGCAATACTCCACGCTCCAAGCATGGAACGTGGCAAGACTGTTCTTACGATTCCAACATCAGAATCTCTGTCCGCGCTCCCAGCAAAAAACGTTTTGGGGGTTCCGGACTCTACGGCAAAACTTTTAGTTCGCTTTTGCTCCAAAGACACCCTCTTTGAGATCCAGTTGAGATGCTTGTTCTCCAATTAATGCCTTGCGGAAAAAAATGAGTACTCTTTGCCCAATTTTAAGAGCCTGGTTACTCTTGAGCGTGGCCGATGAAGTTTAGGGTCTGCACACACGAAGTACGTCACACATTGGGACTTGTTGAGGGACAGGAGACATGTCCCTTTGTGTGTACCGACCTTCAGCTTTCGCCCACTCAATACAGTGGCCCTTAACGCATGAGACTTGGTCCGCCTACGGTAAACATGCGGTAAAACTAGAGGCCTTTTCTTTATATAAGCTAAAATTAAACCTTTTTTTAGAAGGCCGCATTTCGCTCTCAACCAACCTTGTTACCGTACGTACATTAAATATCTAGTGTTTTGAAGTGTTTATGGATAGCCTGCAAAGCTTGCGTCAAATTATCGGGGAATTTGTGTTTCAAGCTGTCTAGGAAAATTGTTTTGTTCTATTTTAAACCAAAGACTGCTAAAGCATGTCAACTCGTGTAACATTCTCCACAATTCCCAGATTGGTTTCCTACCAAACAATCGTACAGCAGACCATGTCCTCACAATAAGAACGTTAGTAGATAAATATGTGCATAACCACAACGAGAAAATATATGCTTGTTTCGTAGATTTCAAAAAAGCTTTCGACTCAGTTTGGCATGTTGGTCTCTTATATAAGTTGTTACAAATAAATGTCGGAGGGTGCTTGTACAATTTGATGAAGAGTTTGTACTCAAACTCTACATGCTCTATAAAGCTTGGACAAAATCAAACACGACCCTTTCAATATGCCAGAGGTGTACGACAAGGTTGCATTTTAAGTCCGTTACTTTTTAACCTTTTTATTAATAATATACCTTTCTCTTTCGAAGAAACTTTATCTGACCCCTTTGTCTTACCAAACGGCGCGAAATTAAATTCTCTTTTATATGCTGACGATCTAGTAATATTATCAAGATCCAAAATAGGATTGCAAAATTGCTTAAATATGTTATCTTCCTATTGCAATTCATGGATGTTAAGTATCAATCCTAAAAAGACTAAAGTTATGATCTTCCAAAAACGCGCAAAAAGATGTACTGAGTATAGTTTTCATATTGACAATGAAAACATTGAAGTTGTTCAGAATTACACCTATTTAGGAACATTAATCTCTTCAACAGGAAACTTTTCATTGGCGCTTGACAAATTGAAAGAGAAGGCTCTCCACGCTCTTTTCAGCCTCAGAAAACACACACATATCAGCAATCTGTCCCCATTCCTTGCAAATAAACTTTTTGACGCTATGATCTCTCCAATTTTAACTTACAACAGTGAAATCTGGGGAGTTTATACCAAACCTGATTTCAAGTCTTGGGACAGTTCACAGATTGAAAAAGCTCATCTCCAGTACTGTAAACGTTACTTAGAAGTAAGCAGTAAGGCATCGAATGTAGCTTGTAGAGCTGAGCTTGGAAAGTTTCCTCTTATAATAGCTATTAATCAAAAAATATTTAATTACACCTTATATCTCCACAATAAGGAAAATGACTCTATTGTTAAACAAATCTTTTTGATGTCATCTGATCTTCATAACACCAGCAAAAATGGTTTTTACTCTAATGTTATGAGGATGTCTGAATATTATAATTTGCCTGATTTTGACCCTACTTTCTTAACTGATGCTAAGATTAAACACTATGTAAGTCTAATGCAACAAAAGTATATTTCACACTGGCAACATACTATTCGAAACTCTAAGAAATTAGAATTCTATAACACTTTTAAGGACGAATATACGCCTTCCTGCTATTTAGATCTTACAAGAAAACTAAATAACAGGAAAGAATTAGTGAAACTTAGAATAGGTAATCATAAATTATTGATCGAAACTGGCAGATATGATCAAATCCCAAGGGATAATAGACTCTGCCCTACGTGTAAATCAAGTCAAATTGAAGATGAAATTCATTTACTTTTCCATTGTACTAAATACTGTAGTTTTAGAGATGAATTTTACAACAAAATAGAGAACCAAATACCAAACATAACACAATTACCTCCTATGCAAGCCACCAAAAAATTAATGAATTCTGGTAATTATTATTTAAATACTCAACTGATGAAGTTCATTTTGAGATGCTTATCTTTACGAAATAATCTTCTATCGAATGAAAGTAATGTAGCGCATACATAATTTCTTTTTTTTTTCCTATTACATGATTATGATTGTTATAAGTTTCGCTTTAGTTAAGTTTTACGCTTTTGCAATACTGTATGTACTTATAGTCATGCAAATAAAGCTTGTTGTTGTTGTTGTTGTTATTTCACGCAAAGGTAAAATTGAGTGGCGCAGGCGCAGCAGCGAAAAAGAGCTGCAGAGCAGCGAATGTGAGCAGCGAAGTCTCCAAGGGAATGGGGAAGATTCAACAGCTTTTTATTTCATAGCGACAAGTTGGCACTTTTGTTATCTAAACGTATATATTGTAATTCCTTTTCTTACATTTCATTTCAAACGGTGCCAAGCAGTGTATTGTACAGTGTTCAGTAGTACTTTCCAGTAATGTTGTTTACATTAGCATACTTCTTTGTTCTTACCACGTTTGGACGTCATCTGGGCGTTATCACACGGACGGCCACATAAAATTTTTAAACTGGCAACAAGAAAACTGAATTAAAGACATTCTTATGGTAGAACAATAAAAGTTTAGTCTAGGCTGATCTAACATTTTATTTCCTTCTTTTGTTTTATACTACTTTTAAAAGTAACCGGATTCGTGACGAATCAGGATCTTTTTGGTACCAAGCAAGTTTTTTACGTTTACTCACAGACAGGATGAATCCGAATCCCTCTTTACCTCTGTCCCGGCCACCCCGGCTAAGACTCAATCACAAATGAAGTGTCACATTCAGCCCTTGTCCATACGTATTCCGAAAGCTCTCCAAAACGCTGTCCAAAGTGGATATTTTTGTAAACAGAGATTTATCGTTTACCGGTGGAGGACAAAAAAGAACAAAATTAAGATTTTCCTATGGGGTCTGACCTTCCTTTCAGTCGTAAACGATTAAAAAAACCACCAAAACAAACGTTTTCGATACGACACGCAAAGTTTTCGTAAACGTAAGCGTAACAAGATCAGAAGAAGTCACTACAAATAAAAAGTAGCGTTTTTGATCGTTTATGTGTTGGCAGCAAAAACAAATGAAAACGCGTACGTACGTGACATGGGACGGAAGACATTGTGAAAACGCTGTCAGCGAATTAACGCTGTCTTTTGCATGAGAAATGAAGACATAGCTTGGTTCAAGCCAAAATAAAGTGTTCCAAATTTTAAAAAAGAGGTGGTGTTTTAACAGGGTGACTGTAAGAAAAGGCTCCGCTCAGCAGTTTTTTCTTGTGGTTAGTGTTTCTTGTAAATTTTTGTTTCTTGAAAGTACGGTTATTCCAAAACCTCCTGGTACTGCATGAATGAATGGGTTAAAAAGGTCCAAGTCAGTTTATCGTATAATGGATAGCCACTTAGACGTCCCAGTGGATACCCAGCACTAAACAGTTCCTTATCTTCTGAGAGTGATGAAAAACTCCAGCGCGAAATGCAGAACATCCGGGGAGGAGACTCCCCTATGAAAGTGACGGGGATGCTTGTCGTCTCGCTTAGGGGAGTAAATTGCAGATTTTGGTCTCACTTAGGGTGTTCAGGACGGAAAGCCAATATTTTTACCTATACAGGTATCGCTTAGGGTAGTCTATGAACGAAAAACTAGAGGTTTATGACAATGCTTTTAAAATTTAATTAGAGAAGACAGCATTCGGTGTCAACATTTTTAGTGCAATTAAAATCACTATAGCTCTTATTTGGCTGTCTGTTTTAGCATGGTCTCCTTTAGAGGTCAAATAAAGCCTCCGCGCCCAGATTGGTCTCCTTTAGAGTTTAGGGTTTAGGGTCTCCTTTTGTTTTGTTTTCTTTGGCGAAGCTAATAAAATAAAATAAAATAAAATATAATTCTAACTTTCCGACGAGCATCCTCGTTCCTTTTATATGGGAGTCTCCCCCCCTCCTCCCCCCAGGGCCAGACCAATTCCGGAAGGTGAATAGCAGATACTATCCCGAGATTGAGTAAGCAATCTGGTTTGGTATATACTAATTCAAAACACCAGGCCGGCATACGTAGCGTGTGTCGTCCGCATTCAAGCAAAATCGGGCCCGAATATTTGTCGTTTTGCGTAATGGCAAGTCACGGGACTTAGAGACAAAATAAAAGCGTGTCATCTAAGTCAACTCGATTCCTGAAAAACGTGCCTGGTAGTTCTTAATTCAAAGAACAATCAGAGATGTCTCACTGTATAACTGAAGAAAAACGGTTAAAATGAAAAGCGATAACTTATGGTAATAGTGGTTAGAAATAAAAAGAAGCTTCTTTGGGTTTTATCTTGTTTGTATTGATTAACGGGAAGACACCGCTTAAATGCCTAAGCGTGACGTCACAAAAGCCCGCTATTGACTCAGTTACTTGGCAACTAAACCCTTGTTTTTGACGTCTGACAGCAAATTGCATTACGATCCTTCTACATGCTTAAGGTAATCCTCTTAAATTAATTAATGCTGAGCGTTAATACCTGAGCGCCACGTTTTGTGAACTTTCACCAACTCGTTGAAATTGTCAGGTAATACGTAATGAGAATTAGGTAACAAAATGTCCCCTTTTAAAAAAGAAGAATTTGAGGAAAAACAACGAGATTTTGAAAGGCTGTAAAACGTAATACCTTGTCCCAAACTTGAAAGGCTCAAGAAGAAGACCTCTGAAAACTAAACACGTAAAAAGGGAATCAAAGCACTCTCCAAGTCTTCAACTAAAGTGGCAATAACTTGCTTCCACAGAAACCACCTTGTACATCAGTCATAGTCTAATGAAAAGTACCACGGTTATTAATTAACCCTATTTAGCCTTAGCGGGGGGGGGGGAGTCACATTGTGTCCGCGATGACTTTAATGAATTACAAGTTTTAAACGGCTTGACGTGACTTTTCCTAAAATTTAACAGGGAAAATTTTCCTGTGTCAGTGACATGTCTGTGATGATTGACGTTTTCATAGCAACCGTCTACTCAGGAGCGCATTTTGACTATTTTCAATCTGCCTTTTTTCCAGTCCTTTTTCCCCTTCGTTTTGTAAGGAGAAGATAATCCTTTACTTTTTTAATATATTTTTTGATACATGTCGCCATTGTGGACTGTATGACTGCAGGCTCGGGATTCAGGATGGCGGCCTCAAAATTCAAAATGGCTGGTTTGTGACGTCCTATGACGTCACAACCAGCGCAAGTACTATGTACTACATACATTATGACGTGTCCTACTACTAACCTGAATTTCGTAGCAGTAGCAATAAAAGTGTGAAAAATACAGTTGTTCAACATCTCTCTTACTCACCAACCCCTCCCCCTTTACTAAAATATCCACATTTATTTCGTCAAAACAGGTTTTTATGGCTCTATGTAGTTTCTGTAGAAATATCGGGTGTTAGAAATACATTTCCACTGATAATCCAGTAAGATTTCAATAAAGTTTCAAGAAAAATAAACAAACAATCAACACCGATAAAAACAAGTAAAAATGCGTATTTCTTAGACTAATGACGGCATTGTGACGTCTGACACGTCATATACTCAATCTGTTAAGCTAATGACGTGCTAAAAACATGCCAAGTTGCATCACGGAGCATTAATACTTTTCTAGATCTATAGGGGGACACTTTGTGCCCCCGCCCCAGGCTCAGGAACTCAAAAAGAGCTCAGGCAAAATAGCTTTCAGATCCACATGTTATATATATATATATATTATAACGAAAATTATTCCAGGCTTCAGATGTATTTCATCGCTTTATTGCTACAGCTCTGTTTCGTATGGCCAAAGGATGACCACACTCTTCAGGCAATACAAGAGTGTGGTCATCCTTTGGCCATACGAAACAGAGCTGTAGCAATAAAGCGATGAAATACATCTGAAGCCTGGAATAATTTTCGTTATAATATTTACTGCTCCTGAAAAGTTGAGCGCTCTCTGAAAACCATTCTACACATTAGCAGATTGAATTTATATATATATATATATATCTACCCGGATTTTTGAAAACGGTACCGCTCTATAAAAATTATGAGTGCCAGCAGTCCTTTTTTCTTCTCCCCTCTCTCCCCTCCCTTCTCTTTTCTTCCCCGTGTGGTTTCTAGGCTCATGGGAGTCCAAGAAACCCAGTTTCGGTGTCGTTCCGGTGAAAATGGGCAAATCTTCAGGAGCCACCTTTTCAAAAATCCAGGTAGATGTTGCAAGCAAATGTTGCCAGATGGTGAAAAATGACCGAATTCTGGCTGGTGAGCGGCCTTTTCAGCATTTCTTGGCCATTTTAGCCCATTTCATGCCAACAATTCTACCCGGATTTTTGAAAACGGTACCGCTCGGTTGAGGTGTCCGAGCGGTGTGTCGCGAGCACTTTTTTGTCGTTCAGAAACTATCTCCAAAGTAGGCAATATAAAAATTATGAGTGCCAGCAGTCCTTCTTTCTTCTCCCCTCTCTCCCCTCCCTTCTCTTTTCTCCCCCGTGTGGTTTCTAGGCTCACGGGAGTCCAAGAAACCCAGTTTCGGTGTCGTTCCGGTGAAAATGGGCAAATCTTCAGGAGCCACCTTTTCAAAAATCCAGGTAGATATATATATATATATATATATATATATATATATATATATATATATATGAGGCGCCATTTTTCAAAAAGGGTCTTATTCTGTTGGACCCTTTTTGTGTTGTCAGGTTCCGTCGTTGTCATTCTTCCAGACCCATTTCTTACCTGAAAACCTGCTTGTTCTGATGTAAGCACGTAGCTACTTGCAGCTGGAAGCTTGTTGAGGAGAAATGGAACTGTGTAATGGAATCAAGAGATGGAAAACAAACAAACCCAGTTCATACCGTCACAAGCGGTAATCTTTGGACAGCTGTCATTTTCCTTGGAGGTCTTCCGGATCGGCGAAAAACTATGGGTAATGTTTCTTCGTAGCGAAACTGGTGTTTGAAGCGGAAATGGGCGTGTAGTTTGGAGATAATCATGGCGTAAAGATGGCCATATTTGAAGTGTTGCCAAAATGACAGTCTTCATATGTTTGGCGGTGTAGCGCCTGGGCTCCAGTGCTCGCATAGGGTGTAGGGGTATTGGGAACCAGAGAGTTTGACAACTTTGAACCGTTATATCTCAGAGGGGTTTTATTGTGGCCGTTTGAAAAACTGTGGGAATATATGTATTGGAGACAAATTTCGCGTTTGGTGTTTGAAGCGGAAATGGGCGTGTAGTTTGGAGATAATCATGGCGTAAAGATGACCATATTTGAAGTGTTGCCAAAATGACAGTCTTCATATGTTTGGCGGTGTAGCGCCTGGGCTCCAGTGCTCGCGTAGGGTGTAGGGGGATTGGGAACCAGAGAGTTTGACAACTTTGAACCGTTATATCTCAGAGGGGTTTTATTGTGGCCGTTTGAAAAACTGTGGGAATATATGTATTGGAGACAAATTTCGCGCTGCGCGTGGTTTTAAGTTGGTGAAATTAAGGTTTTAAAAGTTCCTGGGGTAGGTAAGTTACTTCCATGCCCGCAGTGCTAAGGACTATGGGATTGGCAGAAAATACCCTACCCTCGCATGAATTAGCTGCATTTGAGAATTGGGGACAAGCTTGTTTATGTGCAAGCTCACTGCAACTTAAGGTACAGTATGCGGTCCTTGGTCGGCGAGGTCCTTGTTCTGCGACCTTTCCGAACAGATGTCATATTTGCCCGTTAATAAAAATACGACAAAAAACGAATGTATCCGATGATTTATTGATTAGTCTTCTTCCATATGACGATGTTTCGACTTTCCTGCTGTTGGTGAAGGCGGGGAATTCAAGTTTGTTGGCAACATGAGACCCCTCATAGAGTATTTTTTGGCTCGCCGTTGGAAGCCAAAGTTGCTATGGACGCTAACGTACATTGAAATAATTAAAATGTTAGAAAATCCAATTTAGTAACTGCATCGTTTAAGCCAATCACAGAGTGAAAGGGAATTTGGTCTTGATGATGGTTTTCAACGCTCGCAGCTGGATTTTGTTGCGAGCTAAACCATGCGTCATGGAAAGTCCCACTTTGTGGTATTTTTAGCTCTGAATAGTCCCGGGCCTTATCATCGCTATTTTAAGCTCTGGCAGCGAGAGCCTGGGTTTTTGCCCCGTTTGGGGCAAAAACCCAGGCCTCTGCAACCGGTGGCTTCACTTGCTCACCCGGCCGAATTAATTGTTCTGTCATGTCCAGTAAGCTTATATATTTTTGCAGTCAGTGCAAGAACAAACAACCAACGACCATTGCTGGGTTTGTCGTACCAGGTATTTAGACGAAACTGTCCTTGAAGGTTTATCGAACACTTCAGTAGGCCAATTTGTCTTTCTACTTTTGCGTCTCCGTAAATTACATGGTCATGTTTACTTAGCTTGCGCATAGATAAAACGCAACGGGAGGACGTGTTGTTTTGAAAAAGAAGTTTACAGATAAACCAATTTCTGTGGTTGTGAAGGAATTTGCTGCAGAGTTTAAAACTTTTGTTTTAACGACTGTCGAAAAATATCAACAATTTTCGCATATGGGTCCTTGATGCGCGACCTATGACCCTGGAGAACTTACATTTCGCGAAGCGGACAAAGAAAAGCTTAGATAAATGGAAACGGCCGTTGTTTTTGCTGAATATTTTCAAAATCTTCCTTATATACATGTTTGTGAACGCGGTTAACTTTTCAGTTGTATACCTAGAATACATATAAGCTTGTAGTCTTGTAATTTAATATTTTCGACTGCGCTTGGGGCTTGTGTGAGGGACTGTTGTCTGAAAAGTAGACATATTATTTTATACTTACAACGACTTTCCAACAAGACCTGCAGCTTAGATATATCAAGGATAAGAAAGAATAAATGAAATATTGTTCAAATTTTCATTCTCCTACAGAAATTCAACTGACAAGATTCTAAAAATACAAGAAAATGGCCAGTCTCCTGTACGCAGCCGTTTTTAGTGGCGTCACGCAACGCTCCCAAAACATCTAAAAACGGCTGCGTAGGAGACTAGAAAATGGCAAGATTCTAAAATTTTGTCGAGATTGCACAGTCATTCTGACAGATTATCGCCTTTATCAATTTTCAGACCATGTGCACGTGGCTAATAGCTCCCTGGTGAACATCAACATTCCGCTACAAAGCGTGGAGGAGTTAAATTCGGGACCACCGACTGACAAATTCATCCAGTGGCAGGGAGGAGGATTTGAACTCGGGACCTCCAGATTACAAGTGCAGCACCCTAACCACTAGGCCACGCTCACCTCCAACTTAATTGCTTAAAGGCAATCATCCACCACGTTTACTTATTATAGTTTGTTTTGTCTGATACTAATTTTTTGGAACAACCCGATGTTTTTCGCAAATGTTGGTTTCTAAATATAGAAGTCACGTGATTGATGGCCAAAACTCTGATACTCGATATGACTGTATCTGTACACGATTTTAAATAAACCTGTCCCTCGCTCCGGCAAGCCCCACCCCCTCCCTCTTCAAAAGTTCCCAGAGAAAAATAGACCGTGACGCGTGGAGATATAAGCTAGAAGAGAAACGTGTTTCGTGAGGTAAACTAAATATGTTAAAGTAGCGTGATTTTACTAAACCTGTCAAATAGGTACTACACTTTTAGATCTGTTAGACACCAATTACATTGTTTTCTTTTCTTTAGTTTGGACTATTACACACTGTGAGATATTGTTTCACGGATTAAATGAAATCACTCTATGCTTGGCACGCGGATTTTATAAACATTTGTCCCTGGACTTGGTCGGGTCACGACTCCATACTCGCCTTCCCCCCTCCCTCCCCCCCGCCCACAAACCCTACGCTACCCTATAAAGACGGGGTATCAGAAATTCGCAACGTGTTTATTATTGCCGCAAACTTAACCTTCACTCCATATAATGGTTTGCACACGTTATTTATTTATTTATTGTTAAATACTTAGCTTTCATTTTTTAAGTCGAGTGCTGCTCTTAAATACCTTGTTGGTAGATAGATTGGCAAAGATAGACTTATAAGAAGCCATATATATTTCAATTTCAACGTATTTAAGTTAATGTGTATCGGCGAGGAGCGGGCACGGCTGAGGGAGAGAGGAAGAATGCTGCACTCCTTCAGGAAAGAGGAGAAAAATTTGAAATTTAAAATTGTTTTCCAGCGTAAAATATGTACTTTGTGTATGTGTTTTTGTGTTTGTGTTTGCGTATCTTTGTGTAGTGCGATGCAATTAGCTATTCAATGGTATGTTATAACGCCAAATCAGGTAACTCGATGCAAGGACCACTTGGACAAACAGTAGCGAGGTGAAGCCGGATCTTGGTGTAGATCAGGATCAGCAATGTTGAATAAAACAAAAAACCAATTGCAAGGCTGATCGGACAGCTAAGAAGGGTAATACTGATTTTATTGCCCTTTATCCACTTCTTGACAAACAAGGCGGTATACTGGTAGCAAGGAAAAAAATTACTGATCGCATTGAACAATTACAAACAATATTTAATTTACATGATGTTTGGCGTGTAAAAAAACCCTCAAACGAAAAGCTTTACTTGGTCACAAAAGTCTCCTTTTGTTTTCTGCAGATTAGACTATTGGCTTATCTCAAACTCACTTCAGGACTTAATTAAAGACGCTGATATTATTGCTGCAATTAGAACTGATCACTCGGCAATTCTTCTACACCTGCAGGAACTTGAGGAATGCAAGTGAGGCCCAGGGTTTTGGAAAATGAATACTTCGATATTGACCGATAAACGTTCTGTCCAAATTAAGATGAAAGAAAAGTTACTGAGAGGAATGGAAAAAAGAGGGTGAGGGGTTCTTAGATGCAATTATGATGTCAATGACCTTGATTTAAGCGTTAGTAACTTTTACTTAGAGCTCCTTAGGTGGACAGGTGGGTGGAATTTAGAAGTTCCTTTTCCGATGTTAATTATTCCCAAAATGTTATCTGGAAAAATAAGGACATAAGGATAAATAACAGACCAGTGTTTTATAAAATGTCCTTTGATAAGGGCATAATTTATTTGAATGATTTACAGTTTAATATTGATAATGTACGTTCTTTTGAGTCCTTTAAACAAAAAGGTCTTAATACTAATTTCCTTACATGGACAGCATTGAGGTCTGCTATCATAAATATGAATTCAAAAAATTCTTCCAATCTCCTAACAGTGGGAAAATTCGATCCTATGAATTTTGAGTATAATGCTAAAGATTTTAATGTGTATACGGCAAAGTGCAAACAATTCTATTCAATGATGATATCAACTAAAGCGAAAACTCCGAATAGCTTTGAAAGGTTGATAGCTGATTTTAAACTCTCAAATCCACAAGATGCTTTTTCTATTCCGTATCTAGCTGCAAGCGAAACGTATGTTTGGTCTTTTCAATATAGATTGTTGAATTTCATTTTGTTTACAAATGATAAATTATTCAAAATAGCTTTAAGCGATTCAGATAAGTGCTCATTTTGTGGAACCTATACGGAAGACTTGTACCACCTCTTCTTTAACTGCTCCTTTGTGCAGGTGTTCTGGAATAGTTTTACAGTCTGGTGGTCTGGTATAAGTGGTGAAAATTTATCTTTGTCTTTAAAAGACATCATAATTGGCTTTCTTTAGAGGAACGATTTATTAAATTATTTGATAATTCTTGGTAAGATAACTATCTGGGAGAGTAGAAAAAATAAGTACCTTCCAAAATTTTGATTGTTTCTGCACAAGGTTGAAGCTAAACAAGAAGTTGAAAAGTTAATTGCTATTAAGAACCGAAAGCTTCGCAATTTTTATACAAGATGGGAGCTTCTGTTGTAATCTTATAGTAGTCTACTACAAGGAAAAAAATGGAAGTCCGCCGGGTAAATTAAGTTTTTAATATTTTTTTGTGCTAGGAAATTGCTATTTAATCTTGTAAGGGAATTAATTGGGCATCTGCATGGTTTGTATGTGTCACTGTGTAGGGCAAACAAAAAAAAGTATTATTATCGTATCCATTAAGTGCAATTAGAATAGAGTATTGTAAGTGGAGTAATGCAAGTGTTATACTATAACTAGCGCTCTTGTGTAGGATTTGTAATGTAATGTAATGTAATGTATTTAGTGTTTTGTTTCATACCGTTATGTAAGTAATGTAACGTGTACGTGTCTTGCAATAAAAAAACTATTAGGCGAAAAAAAGAAAAAAAAAAGAAATTCGCAACGTTGGATAACTAGGAAGAAAAGATGTGACAGGCGTCACCTGAGCCGCAGTCCACGATCTCTGTCCGTCGGTTAAAGCAAACACAATTAACGTAACAGTTCCATTTCATGAAAATAGACTGGTTTTACTTAACCCGTGAAATAGTAACTAAACTTTCAAATACTATTACACACTAATTCCATTGATTTCTTTTGTTTAGTTTGGACTATTACTCATTAATCTGTTGGATGTCGATTCACGGATTAAGTAAAATCACCGTAGTCATACAAATGGGACTCAGTCTTAACTTGCAGTATGGAACCACAAGGAAGTTGTCGCAAATACAGTAGAATCCCGATTTTTCGAACCTCCACGGGAAATGGAAATTTCTTCGAGAAATCGGGGGTAAAATTACAGAGGGAAACGAGGGTTCGACCCCGTGATCGGGATTCTACTGTAATGTTGTCATTAACTACTGAACTTAACAAATGAATGTTGATTATCGTCACGCGCCTTTGCACTAAAAGAATTCGCGCTGACCTTTTGATGTCACTGATCACCGGTTAGTCTGAAGACAAAATACTATTGTAGTAAGTCTTTCCAGCGGGTCTAAGATATGGTAACATTTTTTCTAAGTCCTGACAGGTTTTCTCATTTGGTTTGATGGAAACGGTACTTAAGGCGGAAGCGAGTTCGTTCTAAAGTTCGTCTTCTAAAGTCCACTTCGATAGGTTGTTCTCGATCATCTAGCGTCTTTCTTAGCCAAACGCAGTTGGGGTGCCTGAAACTTTTGACGATCCCGTCCGTAGGATCAACACGCTCGCCTATCCCGAAATTAAAATACATGGTGTCGCTAAATCGGTAGGCCTGATTGAAAATGTCTTTCCTCCTTACTCTGTAAGTTTTACGAAGCCACGTGGCGTAACTTTTGAACGCTGATTGCGGTGGGAGAATCCAGGTTAGTTTTGGAAACAAAGAACTGTTGTTTATTGTCTCTGCGTAGTCCACAGGTGTTTCTAGATGTTCTGCATTTCTGAACAAGCCTTCCGCTAAGCCACCATCGCGATCTACGGCGCCAAAGGAATGGCCTGCTTCGAGGAACTTGTAATCGATTCTCTCACGGAATCCACTCGCCACGAGATAGTCAAAATAAAAAACGACCGGGTGATTCTTGTTCTGGGACCTTGTGTTATCAGCCCAAAATATGTTCCACTTGCGATTGTTGGATTCTGTCTGTCGAGGCAGGATACAAGAGTTTCTGGATTTTTCTCAGCCGTGCATTCGCTCCAAGCATATGTCGTCCCTTTGTTCGTTTCTGCACTGTGGATCCCAAAAGCATACAATTTAATCTTTCGCAAGTAGTACGTTTGTTGGGCAGTCAGCTTAGGAATCATTACATTCTTGTGGAAATCCATGTGAAACACTGACACCCCATGAGTTGGTTCATTTGACGCCCGTGACATCTTTTCTTCCCCGGGTTAACGTTCAAGCTTTAATTTCTAAGTCGCACGCGTAGCTTTAGGCGTCTCGCGCGAGTGAACAAACCATTTGTAACTATAGTGCGCGCACGGCAACAGCAATTACAACGTGTGCGGTTTTGAAACGTCATCTTTTTTCTGCTACGTACGTCCGTCGAATCTTTTTTCGTCGTCGTTATGGATCAAGGTTTTCACTATAAGTTCGAGAAACAAAAAGTGGTTTCCCACCGGGAGAGAAAACGAGCAGACGAACTTGCAACGGGCCGGCGCCGAGAGCCTATTCTTAAAGTCATCAAAAAGAAAATAAGACCAAGGAAAAACAGACCATTTCGATTTGTTCGTGAAATGCGGTTGGAATGTTGCAGTACCACCTGTCTGTTGAATATTGGAATAGACGTTGTAATGCAGATAAGAAACGATTTCGACCGCATGGCTTATCAAGCACAGAACGAACATTTGGCCGCGCGTATAGAAACCACGAATGCGAGAAGGCAGAACCGAGTGGATAATCCTAGAACTGTGATCCGATATTACACCACTGGAAACGCGAATCAGAAACTACAAATATGCAAAAGAGCATTTATGAAGAGTTACGGAGTCGGAAAGAAACGACTTAGAGTGTTGCTTAAAAAGCGGAGGCCATTCAGTGGAGCCGTAGAAAAAGATAGACGAGTCTTACAGAGTAATCAAAAACGCTTGAGCCCTCAACTGAAAGCAGAGGTATGTTAACTTCTCCCGACAGATCTTTTTAACTATGATATTGTTAAAAGAATCTTTTCTTGTTGTCAATTTTGCAAGGCGCTATTGAATAGCGATAGAAATAGCGCTATAAATTTTCACGGTCTGCACTTTCATCCCCTAAAACTTGCTACCAATGAGCGCTCGAGAATGCTGTCAGTTATTGTAAAAACTGTAATGGTAAGGGCTCCATGCAGGAAGATTGTTCTGAGTCAATTGTAAACAAGGAGCCCATAAATGTGACCACTATTAACAAATTTTTCATTCTTTCGTATAATCCAATTAGAAGGTGACTTTTGATTGGACCGTGACTGCAGGAAAGAATGCCAATCAAAAGCGGCCACCCTTTTCGGCTTCTCGATAGACCATATTCGTATTCTCGTTGTAGAACTGTAACTAGCTTGCAATTGAAGCCAATGCACATGAAGCTCTTTTAATGATATTCCTCCGCATTAGCGTCCATTGCACGCTAGTTCCAGTTGAATACGGAGAATACGAGGGAGGGCGGTGAGGGAGTTATTTGTTGGACTTTTAGGATGGCTGTGAATCAGATGAGGGGGACGCATTGAAATTGCTCTTTATGAGGCCGGCTTGATTGAGCTTATTATTATTATTATTATTATTATTATTATTATTATTATTATTATTATTATTATTATTTTTCTATTGGTCAAACACATGACTCACAATAACAAAATTTAATTTAATTTAATTCAAATATTTTATATAGCGCCAAAGCACGATTTGTCCTAGGCGCTTTACCTAACTAATTAAATTACAATAGGTATAAAACTACTAAATTACAAGATTTATAAAACTATTACATTACAGAAGGAAAAACTAATTGAAAAGAAAAATTACATGCAGGTCTCAACTAAAAATATAAATATTCTACAAGTTATACGCCTGCTTGAAAAGGTGCGTTTTCAAAGCCTAGTTAAAACTATTTAATATATTTCCTGACTTCATAATCTCTAGAGGCAAAGTATTCCATAAATTCGGGCCAGCTACAGAAAACGCACGATCGCCGTAAAACATAATTTAAATTAAATTTAGTTTACAAAACATATTCAAATTTAGTTACAGCACCAACAAAAGAATGAGGAAACACAATACACACAGTAAAGGGACAGTACGTTTCTTGTTGTGTTTTGATCGATTGAGCTTATTGTTGTACCCATTTCCTTTCCTCACACAGGTCGTAGAACACATCTGGTCATATGAGCCGGAACAATCACATTACACGCGACATAAAGCACCAGAGAAGAGATATCTGGAGCCATCCCTGAATTTGACCAAGATCTACAACGATTTTTTAAAACTAAAAGGTCATGTTTTAGGGACAGCTGCCAAGCCTCCCCTCAGTATAAGTTCTTTTAGAAAGATTTTCTTCAGTTATAATCTAAGCTTCCGAAAACCCAGAAAAGATACTTGTGGAAAATGCGACAGCATACAAATGGTAATAAACCATTCTACCAGCGCAGAAGAAGTCGCCGAAACAAGGACTCTTCAAGAAATGCATTGGCAAGACGTTCAAAAACACTACGATGAGAACTACTTTGATTTCAACGTCCTAATACAAGTTAAAAACAGAGACGGCCTTGATTGGAAACTGCCCCCAACGTGGAGACACGAACAGTCGTGACCCACTGAAGCAGCAACTATGTACTAAAGCGTCAGAGATCGGACGTGCGTTTATGCGATTGTTATGTAAAACTCAGCTTTGTGCTGAATGTTGCTTTTAAAATCAGATAATGGAATAAAAAAAATTCTGGTGCAGATGAACTTTTGTCCCAAGTGATAAAGGACTAAGAAAGGCTATGCACTAAAAAAAGTGTGGGCTTAAGCGTATGGCTGTTTGAGAAGTTGCTCGGAATTGCACGAACAGGTTGCTCGAAATTTGTCAAAAAGTTGCTCAAAAAATCCTGGATGTTGCTTTCTTTCTCAAAAAAAAAATAATAATAATAGATAAAAAAAGTTGGAGACCGCGTTTTCCATGAGTGAGTAGTCAACGAGGCACAGCCCAGTTGACTATTGTTAACGGAGAACTCGGGCTCTCAGACTAATATTTTTGGTAGACATTAAGGAATTGCAGTCTTCAACCAACCATTTAAACAAAAATCAAGAATTTTCCCTTTAAGCGAGTCGTGCTGTACAAGAGTTGTCTCGTAAAATTCATTTTTTAATAGCAAAGCGCGCAGGGCTTAAAAATAAAATGCAAATGATTACTCCCCCCAGGCTCAGACAACATGAGCGTGTTCTAAAAGAAATGGAGAAAATCTAGGTGAAGTTTTCGTTTTAAAGAAATGTTTTACGGACACCAGCTGTTTAAGAAAGTGTTTTAGGAAAACCGTCCGCCATTCCGGTTTGTTTGTCTGAGTCTTGTCTGTGTCATGACGTCACTCGCGCGCTTCGCTATTGAACCAAAAAAATGCATACATAATGTGTCTTATGTTTAACTACCTGTATTAGTGATTATTATTATTGTTATTATTATTATTATTATTATTATTATTATTATTATCATTTAACTGATGTCGGGTGGTAGGCTATTCCACAAGGACAATGAACACAGAAGACCAAAACAAAACAATGAAAACCTCTTCTTGGAGACCTATAGAGACAAAAACAAAAATGTTTAAGGGACTTGTTCGAAATTAGCAGGGGGAGGAGGGGGGTTGAGATTTAAAATTGAGCAATGAAATGAAGTACCCTCTTTGTTGATGGGAATGAAATTTGCTGACCCCTTGGGCTTGTTCTCAAACATCACGACCCCACCCCCCCCCCTCCCTTGCATGTGCACAGATCATACCTCCAATAATGCCATAGCAGGAGCTGTTCTTGTCAGCAATTATACCCTGATTCCCGATGGTAATATTGGAGAAGGCCAAACAAATAAAAAAAATCTGAGTTCTAAACCAAGTAAAAGAAAAAAAGAAACAGAAACAAAACAAGATGACTAAAAAAACAAGAATGCCGACAAACTGTAAGTTACTAATTGAAACCACTGCACCCCAACATAAGTCATATTTAACAATAAGATTATGAGCTTAAGATTTTGGCCGAATCAACTACAATCACTTCATAGAAATCGATAGTGAATAATGTAATTGTTTTAGTAGAACTCTAACTCATTTTCCTTGAAACAATAATTTTTAACCTTTTTTCTACAATGTGAACTAGATTAAACTTTCCGCCTTAGCCAAATCGCGTGCTTAGACTAAATTGTCATTTAAAACTTCAGTTCATTCAGTAATCTTGACGTTTTAAACTCGTGCGATGGTGAATATTCATGTGTTTTTGTCTTCTTGGGAATTGAATTATCCAACCATATTTCTAAACTTCCTCTGAAACTTCAGGGAAACAAGAAAATGTCACCATTCTGTAGACAACCTTCAGCCACTACACACTAATTAACAATTAGACGGCGAGCTCGAGGTTTCTATCGGCTGATAGTTGGCAAGGGGCCAGGCCCCGAGCCAACTATCAAAGTGGATAGAAACCGAGAGTGAGCTGTCTAATTGTCTTAGCATAACCTACTGACCGGTCTATTAAACACAGAATATCGCTAGAATTGATTTATTGAAGCTTTTGGTTGATAAAATTCAGTGAAAATCTGAGCAACCGCTCTGAGAGCCGTCTATTGATCAGTAGACGGCACCTGTGTAGATAATCTGATTGTGCGATTAACTAATAGATGGTCAGTGGGTTATGCTAAGATGGTATAGAGTCCATTGGCAAACTCACAACTCCATTATGAAGGAAGAAGTGGTATAACAAAGAAACAATTGCCATGCATCTGTCTTGCCACTGACAAATGACTGTTTACCAAGGCAGCACAGGACACTATCAAGCAAAATCTGCCCTTTACCACGAGTGAGAATTATCATGATGATGATGATGATCTTTTGTATATTAATTTGCTATTCCTGTCATAATATAACATTACATCACAATGCCTGTTATGATCACATCACTGTAAATTCATGTGACCCTCCTAGCTCTTTCACTGCCTATTTTTTCATGGCTCTCCCTTTTCAGGGACCTATTTACACTCCCCTCCCCCCTGCTAATTTCTGACAAGTCCCTAAGATTGACCAGATAATGAATTGTCACTTTTCCTTTGAGTGACTCCCAGAATTTAAACCATATCTCAATCATGAATAGGAGCCATGAGTAGGTTCATCATTGTGATATATCTCTCTGCCCAGTAAATATGCCTACCCCTGCCCTTCCCAAGGCTGCCAACCTGCAACCCAATCCCATGAAACAAAATCAAATGTAACAATTTCTGTCCATAATTATAGGAGGGTGATACCCTTTTAAGGTTAAAAACACCTGAAAGTGTTTCACTTGTGAGAATGGTGACATTTAACAACAGCAAGAACATGTTTAGTTGCCTTCAGTCTGACAAGAAATCTAAGCTTATACAAGGATTTTCATTGAGTAGCAAGTTCTCCTTCATTCTCACCTGAAAGACCAATGTAAAACAGCTCAGAATGGGTGCCAGCCAATGTTCCTCATGCAGGCCATGTCAACCTGTCAAAAAATTTAGACATTAAGTCTTATCTAAAACTGCATGGTGAGTCCCTAATCTAAGCTAGACAAGGGTCTTTCCACAGTATTGCGAAGGCATTGCATGAGTGCAAATGTACCATCACGGTGCACATGCAGATGTGAGATAAGAAAAGGCTGTAAAATTGTGATAGAAAATGATCTCTTTTGCCAGCCATCTAAGTTAAAATTAATATTCCTCAGACACTTTTCCTCCCTGTAGCAGCATTCCCCTTAGCAACCAAATTTCCCCTCCAGAACAGAAACTAATCATTATTTCTTTTGCACACCTTACATCCTGTTTTTCTAAATAAAGAAGTTAATTAAAGTAAAATAAGAAAGACTAAAATGAAGCTGTTAACAAACTATTAGAGCAGCAGAAGTAATATAACTGACAGATTACCATTACCAACAGATGCCATTTCAATTTTTAACAAGTTAAAAATCTGGTAGCAGTAATCCAAAGCTGGAATTTTCATTCTCCAGTGAAAACTGGGACTAAAGGCTGCTAGAATATTAGCACTCACAATCTGGATTTTTTCCTGGTCTCTTGATACATTCAACATGAAGTTTCAGCTTTTGTCACCAGTCTCATCTACCTTCTTAAATGTCAAAATGCAAGAGCCCCCTGTGGAGTCACCATGGCAACAGTTTTAACCAAACATACAAGTTTGAACAGAAGGATGTTTATACTGTTGAATGGCTTCAACTTTATTCTCTAGTCACTGGATTGAAAAATTTTCATTTTTTCACCACTCATGTGGAATGGCCTAAGACCCTTTTTGTGTTGTCAGGCCTCATATATATATGTTATGTAAAAAAACGGCACCTGTAAAAAAGCGGCACTTTTACATAAAAAAACCTGCTTTTTTACAATTCAGACATTGCAAAAATCCTTCTTTCTTACAAAATATATATTTGTAAAAAACCCGATTTTTTACGTAAAAATGCCGGTTTTTTACAATTATATATAATTGTTAAAATGCAGGAAATTTACAATTCAGTTTTGTAAAAAAACGTCCCGGAGCCCATATCTTCCAAACGATTTAACCAATTGACCTGAATATTTTTGTGTGCTAAGCTGGCCTTAACATTAATATTTACCGCTGACAATTGCTTTCCCTAACGGCCGACAAGCGTTGAGAAAAAAGGCCGATAATCTTTTCTCACTTACGGCCTTGTAAGCGGGCCGAAAATTTACAATTCAGTTTTGTAAAAAAACGGCCCTGAGCCATATCTTCCAAACGATTTAACCAATTGACCTGAATATTTTTGTGTGTTAAGCTGGCCTTAACATTAATATTTACCGCTGACAATTGCTTTCCCTAACGGCCGATAAGCGTTGAGCAAAAAGGCCGATAATCTTTTCTCACGTACGGCCTTGTAAGCGGGCCGAGAATTTACAATTCAGTTTTGTAAAAAAACGGCCCGGAACCCATATCTTCCAAACGATTTAACCAATTGACCTGAATATTTTTGTGTGTTAAGCTGGCCTTAACATCAGTATTTACCGCTGACAATTGCTTTCCCTAACGGCCGATAAGCTTTGAGAAAAAAGGCCGATAATCTTTTCTCACGTACGGCCTTGTAAGCGGGCGGAAAATTTGCAATTCAGTTTTGTAAAAAAACGGCCCTGAGCCCATATCTTCCAAATGATTTAACCAATTGACCTGAATATTTTTGTGTGTTAAGCTGGCCTTAGCATTAATATTTACCGCTGACAATTGCTTTCCCTAACGGCAAATAAGCGTTGAGAAAAAAGGCCGATAATCTTTTCTCACTTACGGCCTTGTAAGCGGGCCGAAAATTTACAATTCAGTTTTGTAAAAACACGGCCCGGAGCCCATATCTTCCAAACGATTTAACCAATTGACCTGAATATTTTTGTGTGCTAAGCTGGGCTTAACATTAATATTTACCGCTGACAATTGCTTTCCCTAACGACCGATAAACGTTGAGAAAAAAGGCCGATAATCTTTTCTCACGTACGGCCTTGTAAGCGGGCCGAGAATTTACAATTCAGTTTTGTAAAAAAACGGCCCTGAGCCCATATCTTCCAAACGATTTAACCAATTGACCTGAATATTTTTGTGTGTTAAGCTGGCCTTAACATTAATATTTACCGCTGACAATTGCTTTCCCTAACGGCCGAGAAGCGTTGAGAAAAAAAGGCCGATAATCTTTTCTCACTTACGGCCTTGTAAGCGGGTCGAAAATTTACAATTCAGTTTTGTAAAAAAACGGCCCTGAGCCCATATCTTCCAAACGATTTAACCAATTGACCTGAATATTTTTGTGTGCTAAGCTGGGATTAACATTAATATTTACCGCTGACAATTGCTTTCCCTAACGACCGATAAACGTTGAGAAAAAAGGCCGATAATCTTTTCTCACTTACGGCCTTGTAAGCGGGCCGAAAATTTACAATTCGGTTTTGTCAAAAAACGGCCCGGAGCCCATATCTTCCAAACATTGAACCAACGACTTAACCAAATGACCAGTTTAAGAATGAGTGAGTGGAACCTGTATCTTTTGTTATGAGTACAGAATACCAGTATATAATTACCCGTAACGACATCGAGCCACTCTAGCCGATACAAATTTGACATATCTTTCTTTTATTACCGTAGAAACCTGCTGCTGGTGTACACGGTCTAGAATGACTAAAGACTTGCATTTAGTATGCTGACCAGCTTACACGTGTTAATTGATTCAATGGCCTTATCGATGTCTTCCTGAGATACCTTTGAAATGTCAAGGTCCTCACTAATCTCACCGAATGAGTCTGAGAGCAACCTGCCATCTAAGTTCTCCTTGGCCAATTCAAACAATCTGTCGCAAAATCCGGCATTCCAATGCAATCCCTCCTAAAATCGACAGTTGTTTTGTTTTCAAACGTTGACTTTAGGTCAGCAAGGGAGAGATCCGTTGTAAAGCCATGGAGATACAGCTTCCTAACAAAAATTCGGGCTAGCTCTTCACAGCTGTAGTTATCCAAATGGAAGACTGATCGAATGCGTCGTTTGAAACCAGGATTAAACTTCATCAATTCCTCCATTTGGGTTGGATAGCCGGCAAAAATCATTACCGGGTTTCCCAGCAGTATCGCTTCCATTAGCGTTTCGAAAGCTTCCTTTCCGTAGTCCTTCTCCGAGTCTACTTTCAGACGATAGGCTTCGTCAACAAACAGCACCCCGTCCTGAGCGCGTTCAATGCAGGACTTTGTCTGTTGGGCCGTCTCACCCAGGTACCGCCCAACCAGATCCGGCCGCTGTACCTCTAAATTGAGAACGTTTTGTTACGCCCACGTCCTTGAGGTTACCTTAGAATGTAAAGGAAGGCAACGTAATGTCAAGGTTCGATAGTGTAAAAATTTTTTTGATGCAGCTATGCTTTAGGAGGAGGTTGGACGAGGTGATCCTCTTTCCTTTTAGGGTTAAGGTCTTTGATTGGTACACTCCGAGTAGGAAAGTTAAAATGGTCGTCGTTGGAGACAGGCTTATACCGTTTATGTCAAAAAATACGACCACTTGTGTAAGTAAATTGGCAACTGGCTCTGATGGGCCACATGAAATCGAGGCAATCCCATGTACCTCTTTACCTCTCCCTATGGTCTTGCGCGTTCTACAGCAGCCAAAGGAGCTGTGCTGTGCCCATTGCTCTCAATCGGTGTTCAAGGCACCGGATCGCACATTGATGATACACATGGTGGTTATTTCTGTAGTGTAAGCATACTGCCGTATTGTGTATAATTATGTATTTTATACAAACCTGCCATTAATCTCGCTATAGTTGTTTTCCCTGTTCCCGGGTTTCCCATGAGCACCATGTGATAAACGGCAGGGGCCCTCTCCTTTCCATCCGCACTGGAAGCCTGTGCTCTTTTCCTGTCAAGTTGGATACTCTTCGACCATTTTATGATTTGCTCCTTGAGAGTATTAAGGCCGACTATGCCTTCCAACTTTTTTTTAACCTTTTCAACAAAATTCAGGTTTTCTCCTAACAAAGAATGCAGTATGGTCATTTCTCCTTAACTGTACACTGTTTACTTTTATATGTACTTGGAACTATGTAAAAACCTCAGATTATTTCACAAGTTGCTTCAAATTGTAACTAGCTCTATGCAATAAGATAGTATTTCTAATCCTTGCCAATCACCTTTCTGTTTTTTTTTATTTTGTTGCCATAACACTCTCTTTTTCATGGCATCTTCTTGGTTATTTGTAAGGTATTATCTACCAAGCAGGCCTGTCGCCAAAGTAAAAGCCCAGAAGAGTTTGTCCAAGCTCTTAGACAACTCCATAACTTCTAGGAATTTCCGATGCATATTTTGGCTTGCACTTATCAATTATAAATGGAAATATCTATCTGTCTGTCTGTCTCTCGTTCTCCAACCTTACGAATGCTCCTTGGTCACTTGTTCGAAGTCATCATCTGAAGAGAATGCGGTTGGCTTTGGTTTGCTACAAATTAGAAAGAAATGTCATCCTTGGAGTCAATTCCATAAAGAAGCAACTTACCCATATTTGTCAACGGCCTAATTCACCAACAAACATACTTGAGATAATTTTGTCGAAACAGCCTCCCGCTTTCTTCTGTGGTCAGTTTACGTTTCTGTGGTCAATAAGACACAAGTCAGTGAAGGATCACATGCTTCCTTCTTTCCTTTCTCCCCTTCCTCCCTCCCTCCTTTCTTTCTTCCGTTCGGATCTCTCTCTCTCTCTCTCTCTCTCTCTCTCTCTCTCTCTCTCTCTCTCTCTCTCTCTCTCTCTCTCACTCTCTCTCTCTCCTTTCCGCTTTCCTTTCCGTCTTTATGATGTCTTGCCAATAAATAGGGTTTATACCTTTGTGTTTGTCGATTTCTTTTTCTTTGACGTTGACCTGCAAGTCACAAGTCATCAAATATCAGGACCATAGTAAAAAAAAACCGCAATGTCTTTTGTTGAGTGACTTCTTACCTACTCCAGGCACTGGCTGTGCTATCATAGGCGCCAGAATAGTCAGTTGAGAGGTGAGGACCTAATTTTACCTGTAATCAGAAAATGTAACGTTTTAAATTAGTGGCCACGACATCAATGATATTTTGATTATATATTATGGTGGAAAATTTCAATGTATGTGGTAGTTTGTCATTCTGGAAGTTTGGTGAATTGATATGAATTCCATTGAAATGAATTGCTTGCCGAATCTTTGATGCTGTAAAGAAAAAAGGTTACCTCAGAGTCTTCAGAATCTGTTTCTGGCAATTGTCCGCGACACCTGACAATGGGGTCGAATGTCTATGGTTAAAAAAAGCAATCAATATTTAGCTAAATGAACTTCATGTCAGGGTATTATATGGTGTAATACAATAACAATAATACAGTTTTCTTGTGGCAGCTACAAATATGTACCTCACAATAGGCTCCTCAACGTCACTTGCCTCTGTTTCGCTTGATAGTCGTTTAACTCTAAAAAGAGTTAGTAACAATTAATATATTAACCAAGAAGGCAGGATATTGTACAATCAATCAACCGATTATGGCGCTTGCGGATCGATACGGCGTGAGTTTACTAGAACATCGCAGCCCTATATACATAGATCACATTCTGGCCAAAAACTTCACTTTTTCTTTGTTATTCGTCGTGTTCATTCTGGTGGTAGTTCTTCACTGGGCATGCTTCTTCTCTTCACTTCAAAAATGTCAAAAAATTGGCAACGCGATATTCATTTGTTTTAGGTTAACGTGATGTGATAGCTATTTTCCTTCTCCCTAGGCGATTTGTATAAGAACAACACACAGGGAACAAGGTTGTCCATTTCCAGCAGGGCAGCCAGTTATTACTGGAAAATTTGGTTTGGAGAAAAACATAACTCATTTCACAATACAGTGGAATTGCCAAATTTTAAATCACACGAGGAACTACAGTTTATAAGCTATATAACCTTTTTAGTGAAAATTTAGCTCTGTTTTTTTTTTAATTGCAAATACTTTCTTCTTTACCTTAACCAATTGTAAATTTTCGGCCCGCTCATAAAGCCGTGAGTGAGATAACCTATCGGCCTTTTTTTCTCAACCCTTGTCGGCCGTTGGGGAAAGCAGTTGTCAGCGTAAACATTGATGTCAAGGCCAGCTTAACACACAGAAATATTCAGGTCAATTGATTAAATCGTCTGGGAGATATGGGCTCCGGGCCGTCTTTTTACAAAACTGAATTGTAAATTTTCGGCCCGCTTACAAGGCCGTAAGTGAGAAAAGATTATCGGCCTTTTTTTCTCAACGTTTATCGGCCGTTAGGGAAAGCAATTGTCAGCGGTAAATATTAATGTTAAGGCCAGCTTAACACACAAAAATATTCAGGTCAATTGGTTAAGTCGTTTGGAAGATATGGGTTCCGGGCCGTTTTTTTACAAAACTGAATTGTAAATTTTCGGCCCGCTTACAAGGCCGTAAGTGAGAAAAGATTATCGGCCTTTTTTTCTCAACGCTTATCGGCCGTTAGGGAAAGCAATTGTCAGCGATAAATATTGATCTTTAGGCCAGCTTAACACACAAAAATATTCAGGTCAATTGGTTAAGTCGTTTGGAAGATATGGGTTCCGGGCCGTTTTTTTACAAAACTGAATTGTAAATTTTCGGCCCGCTTACAAGGCCGTACGTGAGAAAAGATTATCGGCCTTTTTTTCTCAACGCTTATCGGCCGTTAGGGAAAGCAATTGTCAGCGGTAAATATTGATCTTTAGGCCAGCTTAACACACAAAAATATTCAGGTCAATTGGTTAAGTCGTTTGGAAGATATGGGTTCCGGGCCGTTTTTTTACAAAACTGAATTGTAAATTTTCGGCCCGCTTACAAGGCCGTAAGTGAGAAAAGATTATCGGCCTTTTTTTCTCAACGCTTATGGGCCGTAAGGGAAAGCAATTGTCAGCGGTAAATATTGATCTTTCGGCCAGCTTAACACACAAAAATATTCAGGTCAATTGGTTAAATCGTCTTGAAGATATGGGCTCCGGGCCGTCTTTTTACAAAACTGAATTGTAAATTTTCGGCGCGCTCACAAAGCCGTGAGTGGGATAACCTATGGGCCTTTTTTTCTCAACGTTCTTCGACCGTTGAGGAAAGCAATTGTCAGCGGTAAATATTGACGTCAAGGCCAGCTTAACACACAGAAATATTCAGGTCAATTGATTTAATCGTCTGGAAGATATGGGCTCCGGCCCGTTTTGTACAAAACTGAATTGTAAATTTCCGGCTCGTTTACAAGGCCGTGAGTGAAATAACAACATATCGGCCTTTTGTTTTCAACGCTTGTTGGCCGTTAGAGAAAGCAATTGTCTTCGGTACATAGTGATGTTAAGGCCAGCTTAACACACAAAAATGGTCAATTGATTAAATCTTTGGGAATATATAGACTACGGACCGTGTTTCTTTCAAAACTGAATTGTGAATTTTCGGGCCATATATAGGGCTTGTTAGTGAGAAGGTCGTCGGTATTTTTTGTCAGCTCTTATAGGCTATTTATGAACAAAGTCAATACGGATGAATACTAAAAATTAGATCACTCTTTCACCGAAAAAATTACAGATCATTCGCTTGAATCGTTTGGAAGATATGGGCTCCGGTCCCTTTTTAAACAGAGTTAGAGGGTTTGTATGGGAAAAAGATCGCCTTTTTTTCCAGGCGCTAATAAGCGGTTATTGAGGGAACTTTTTACGAATAAATATACCGATAGTAGTGTTAACTTCACACAAAAAAATTCAGCTCACTCGAATAAATCGTTGGCACGTTATGGGCCTAGTTGCCGTTTTTTTACAAACCTGAAATGTAAATTTCCTGCCCGTGTTATAAAGGTTGTATGGAAGAACATGTTCCACAATTTTTTTCTCAGCTCTCATAGACTGTTGCGATCAAAGTAAATAAGAATAAATACTGATACATATTTCACCCTTTCACACAAAAAGTTCCAGGTTATTCGGTTAAATCGTTTGGAAGAAATGGCCTCCTGTCCGTTTTTTTACAAAAAGTGAATTGATAATTAGCCGCCCAATTTGTAAGGTTTGTATGGGGAAAAGATCGGCCTTTATTTCCAGGCCCTTACAGGCGGTTATGAAGGGAACTTTTTACTAATAAATACTGATAATTGTGTCTACTTCGCACACAAAAAAAATCAATTCATTTCTTTAAATCGTCGGCAAGTTATGGACCAAGGTGCCGTTTTTTTGCAAAAATATATTTCTGTAAAAAAACGGCACTTTTACAGGTCCGTTTTTTTATGCCACATATATATATATATATATATGTTATGTAAAAAAACGGCACCTGTAAAAAAGCGGCGCTTTTACATAAAAATCCTGCTTTTTTACAATTCAGACATTGTAAAAATCCTTCTTTCTTACAAAATATATATTTGTAAAAAACCCGATTTTTTACGTAAAAATGCCGGTTTTTTACAATTATATAATTGTAAAAATGCCGGAAATTTACAATTCAGTTTTGTAAAAAAAAACGGCCCGGAGCACATATCTTCCAAACGATTTGACCAATTGACCTGAATATTTTTCTGTGTTAAGCTGGCCTTAACATCAATATTTACCGCTGACAATTGCTTTCCCTAACGGCCGCTAAGCGTTGCATTGATAAAAAAGGCCGATAATCTTTTCTCACTTACGGCCTTTTAAGCGGGCCGAAAATTTACAATTCAGTTTTGTAAAAAAACGGCCCGGAGCGCATATCTTCCAAACGATTAAACCACTTGACCTGAATATTTTTGTGTGCTAAGCTGGCCTTAACATGAATATTTACCGCTGACAATTGCTTTCCCTAACGGCCGGTAAGCGTTGAGAAAAAAAGGTCGATAATCTTTTCTCACTTACGGCCTATGTAAGCGGGCCGAAAGTTTACAATTCAGTTTTGTAAAAAAACGGCCCGGAGCACATATCTTCCAAACGATTAAACCAATTGACCTGAATATTTTTGTGTGCTAAGCTGGCCTTAACATTAATATTTACCGCTGACAATTGCTTTCCCTAACGGCCGATAAGCGTTGAGAAAAAAAGGCCGATAATCTTTTCTCACTTACGGCCTTGTAAAAAGAAGTAATATCCCAACTGGTCAGTGATTCTGAAAATGGTAAACGAGAAATCTACGAGAAACGTTACCAATTTTTCAAGACAATCGAGTGTTTGAGGCTGGGGGAGATTGATCAGAAACTGAATAAATTGATTCCAGGTAGGAAATTCAGATCTACAAAGTCGGACTTTAAAAACTTGACAACCCATTTTACTTTTTTAGCGGACGGCTGGCTGGGGGGACTTATCTCGCATTTTTTTAGGATATGATTAAAAACAAACAACTATATTTATCACTCTTTATCCCATATTTACTAGTTTTGTGATAGGTGCCCCTAATGGATACAATATTCAACATAGTCAGCTCGGGATAAAATAACTGAGCAAAAAATGATTAACAGCGATTATGGCATGCTTAATTACCTATAAATAGCCATATCTTGCATCTTTTGGTTCTTTCTCTCCAAGGAAACTCATTGCGATTACGTAAACGACGGCTGCGTCTGCTTAGTACAGGTGATCCCCTGACAGAAATGAACATCAATTAACAGTAATTAAGGAGAGAGTTTTCCTTATTGAACGTCCGCTTAGAGACGGTGCCCCCTGATACAGCGGTATTTTTGCGCGGTTTATGACTATGCGAAAAAGATTTTTTATTTTTATTTTTATAGATCTTGCTAAGGTTTGTTTCTCCCGCTTCGTTGTTAATCGCCCTTAAAAGAATGAGTTTCTCGGAGCATCCTGTAATGCTCAGAACGTACGCGCAGTAGGAATAGGAAGTACTATTTTTAATAGAGGGTGAAACACTTAATACATGGCACCTCATAAACAAGTTTGACTGTTCCAAAATTTGATTGACACACTACTTTCATTACATCAGGGATCTTTGGAATCGATGTGGTCAGCAAGATCAACAAAGAATTCCAAACCAAACATATGGACACCATGACGCAATGTAAGGCCGGTTTGGAGGTGCACTTCAAGAAAGCTGGAAGCTGCAGCAATGATTCCAAGGTCAGTAACAGGCGCCGAAAGAGAGCTGCTAGTTGCAATTGGTGCCTGTTTTGCTGGGCATCTAAGTTACCCTGAGATCATCGTCCTCAAGCGCACATTTGATAATGGAATTATAAGCTGAACTGAACACCAAAATTAAGCAATACGTCATGCTCTATTTCAAATAAATAATTCTAAATAGTTTTAGGGTATTTGAATGATACTAGTGTGACTTTCTTACCTGTACTAGAGTTTTACTGCTAATAATTCATTCCGGTAGCGGTACCGGCTCTAGATTTTCATTCCGAGGCACACAAAAAAATCAATCCAATAAATATGAAGTTGGCCGCCGGCACTGAACCTAGATAAAAAATCAGCGTTAATCGTGGTTTGCCTTTGTTTTGACTGTGCGTAGTACCTGTCTCGCTTAAGCCACCCTCCAAGGGTAGGGAAAGGAAAGCATCATAGACTTACTGCAGAAGAGACCTGGGTTACTATAGACAATTAAGAGCGGCTATCCGTAACTTTCACCTAGGACCATGCAAGATGTTACAATATGCGTGTAATAATATAATCATTAACTAGGTTTAGGATAGAATGACACTTTTGGGTGTAGTGATTTGAGATTAGATGCAATAAATGGAGCTTGAAACATGGTGGCAGCGAAATGGGATGTCTGAGAACGTTTGAACCCGAAGACTAAATTTTTCTACTGTGGAGAGAGACGAGTCTTGTCCTGGCTGTACACTACTACGACACTTTCCGTAAACGGCTCTCTTAATGTCAGACACAGAGCCGGACGTTCCGAGCGGAACAGCACAACAAAGTCCTTCGGTAATGGCGAGTTCCAGTGTTTCGACTAACGCGATGGCTATGACTCCTGGCATCATGCCCCCAGGAAAATTGAACGTGACTTCTACAGAAAACATGGCAGAAAACTGGAAAGTTTGGAAACAGATGTGGAACAATTACGTGATCATTGCCAAACTTGGAACGCAGCCGCTGGAATACAAGGTAGCATTGTTTCTTCACTGTATTGGTGTAGACACTTTGAAGATCTTCAATGGTTTTCAATTTGATACTCCAGAAGATAGAAACAACCTAAGTAAGATTATTGAGAAGTTTGACCAATACACCATTGGTGAACTAAATGAGACGTTTGAAAGATACAATTTTAACTCAAGAAACCAAGAAGAAAATGAAAGCATTGACGCTTACGTCACGGCTCTTCGCACGCTGGCGAAAACATGCAATTTCTGTGATTGTCTGCGCGACTCTATTCTTCGTGACCGAATCGTCCTTGGCGTACGAGACAAACATACCCGCAAACGACTACTGCAGGAAAGGAAACTAGATCTAAAGTGTACTGACATCTGCAGAAGCACTGAAGCTACAAATTCGCAATTGAAAACAATTTCTGCAGCACAGAGCGAGGATGTACATGGTATGAAAAACAAACAACAGCTGCCGAAGAGACGTTTTGACAGGTCGAAGAAAAACCGGAAATTAGAAGAGAAGCTTGGAAAAACATGCAAATTTTGTGGTCAAATTCACGTTTTCGAAAGAGGCAAGTGTCCTGCGTGGGGAGCCACATGTGCTAGATGTAAAGGAAGAAATCATTTCGCCTCAAAATGCAACAGTAAAGTCAACAGTCTGAGAGAAGAATCCGATGAATCTGAAGAAAGCGACATGGAATACATCACAAGCATTACAGACCGACCAGAAGTGGTATATGCAATTGAGAAAGAAGATTACCCGAAAGAAATCTACACTGAAATGGTTGTTGCAAAGAAACCTGTGAAATTCCAAGTTGACAGCGGTGCTTCAGTTAATGTAATTCCCGCGGAGCTTGCTCCAGACGAGCCAGTCAAGCGCACAACGAAGACACTGCGAATGTGGAATGAGACGACATTGCAGCCCCTCGGGTCCTGTCGCACCATTCTTCAAAACCCGAAGAACGGAAAGAAGTTCTCAGTGGAATTCTTAGCTGTGGAAAAACAACTAACACCAATCATAGGAGCGCGGGCAGCCCAGCAAATGGGCCTAATCACCGTCAATGCAGAAAATTTCAAGATTGCACAACCACCCCACCGGATGAGGTCAGCAGTCAAGAGTCTCAATACAACTGAAGAAATTGTCAAGCATTACCCTGAGGTGTTCCAACGAGAATTAGGAACGCTACCCGGAACGGTGCATTTAGAAGTTGATCAAAACATAACTCCCGTTGTTGCGCCGCCGTTGTTGTACCAGCTTCACTCAAGGGCCAGCTGAAGCAGGAACTGGACCGTCTACAAGAAATAGGTGTTATCACTCCAGTAGATGAGCCCACCCAATGGGTCAGCGGCTTAGCTGTGGCGGTTAAGAAGACTGGAGCTTTGAGGATCTGCTAGACCCCAGACCGTTAAATACAGCACTTAGGAGAGAGAGATATCAGCTACCTGTTCTAGAGGACATACTTCCTGAGCTATCTGAAGCACGAATCTTTTCCACGGTCGATCTCAAGTCTGGTTACTGGCATTGTGTCCTGGGACCGGAATCAAGTTCCCTTACAACATTCGCCACTCCCTATGGCAGATACCGTTGGTGTCGTCTACCTTTTGGCCTATCCGCATCGTCGGAGATATTCCAGAAACATCTACACCATGCCCTAGAGAACCTGGAAGGAGTTCTGTGTATTGCAGACGACATCCTGGTCTGTGGAAAGGGACAGAATGACGACGAAGCCACTTCAAATCATGACGAAAACCTGGAGAAGCTACTGCAAAGATGCCTAGATTATGGCATAGTTCTGAATGCAGACAAGATGAAACTGCGCCAGAAAGAGGTTCCTTACATGGGTCACCTGTTATCGAGTGATGGTCTGAAACCTGACCCCGCTAAGGTGGAGGCCGTAACCAAAATGCCGAGACCAGAAGATGTCGAAGGAGTTCAAAGGCTGAATGGCTTCGTGAACGACTTAGCGAGGTTCCTTCCCAAGCTTTCGGAAATCATGGAGCCTATACGTCGCCTGACGAGAAAAGACACACAATGGCACTGGTCCGAGGAGCAGGACAGCGCATTCCAGAAAATACAACACATGGTCACACAAGCTCCAGTGCTGAGCTATTATGACCCCTGCAGTGAGCTTACCATCCAATGTGATGCGAGTCAAGGTGGCCTCGGAGCAGCTTTACTACAGAATGGCCGGCCCATTGAGTACGCAAGCCGAGCACTGACAGAGACAGAGAAACGATACGCGCAAATTGAAAAAGAGATGCTGGCTATCGTCTTCTCTCTTGAACGATTTAACCAGTATACATTTGGTCGCCATGTCAATGTGGAAAGTGACCATAAGCCACTAGAAATAATTCTTCTTAAACCACTCTCACGCGCACCGCGACGATTGCAGTCCATGATGATGAGGCTGCAGAAATATGACTTCACAGTCCACTACGAGCGCGGCAAAAACATGCACCTGGCCGACACGTTGTCGCGAGCGTTCCTTCCGTTTGAATGTGATGATGAGGACGACCTGGAGTTTGTGAATATGGTCAATTACTTACCAATTTCCGACGAGCGCATCGATGACATTAAGGCTGAAACTCGGAAAGATCAATCCTTACGAAGTTTATCTGAAATCATTCTCAAAGGCTGACCAGAAGAAAAGAAACTTGCCCCTGAACTGACTCACCCATATTTTGATATGAGGGATGAGTTGACTCTTCAAGATGGGTTGATTTTCAAAGCAAATGCTGTGGTGATCCCTAAGAACCTTCGTGCAGACATGAAAGCAAGAATTCATTCCTCTCATTTAGGAGCAGAGTCGTGTCTACGAAGAGCACGTGAATGTATCTACTGGCCCGGAATGTCGGCTGAAATCAAGCAATACATCTCAGCATGCGAGATATGCAGGGAGTTCGATACAACCTCGCAACCCAATGAGTCCTTGATGAGTCATGAGGTCCCCTCTCGCCCCTGGGAGAGGGTAGGCGCTGATATCTTACCCTGCATGACAAAGACTATTTGGTTACTATCGACTACTACAGCAACTATTGGGAGGTAGACAGGTTACCCGACACCAAGGCAAGTACAGCCATCCTGAAACTGAAAAGCCATTTCGCCCGCTATGGAATACCTGACCAAGTCGTAAGCGATAATGGCCCACAATTCACCTCGAAAGAGTTTGCGACATTCGCAAAGACCTGGGACTTTGAGCACCTAACCAGCAGTCCCGGAAACAGTAAGGCTAATGGCAAGGCAGAGTCTGGCGTAAAGACAGCTAAGCGTCTCTTGCGGAAGTCTATCAGGGCTGGGACAGATCCGTACCTGGCTTTCCTTGATTATAGGAACACTCCTACGCAAGCGATGACTACAAGTCCTGCACAGCGTCTGATGGGCAGGAGGACCAAAACGCTCCTCCCTACTGCACAAAGCCTCCTTCTGCCAAAGACAACCCAACCTGGCATTGAAAAGAGCCAATTGAAAGAGCGCCAACGGGCCCAAGCCAAGTATTACAACAGAAACGCAAAAGATCTACCAACGCTGAGTGAGGGGGATGTGGTACGAATGAAACCCTTCAAGCTAGGTGCCAAGTCGTGGCCAAAGGCCCAAGTAACGGCAAGATTAGATGAACGGTCATACACGGTGGGGACTGAAAAGGGAACTGTCTACCGGAGAAATAGGCAGCACCTGAAAAAAACATCAGAGCCACCAATTAAGCCCATTCAATCAGATCCAGTGGGTGGCTCTAGCACTCCCAATCCAGATGTGCCCAGCATCCCTACCTTACCTGCGGAACCGATTGACAAACCCCTAGGATCGACCTCTTGTGAGAGCAGTACCGATCAGCACCAGAGACCACAGCGTGACAGGAGACCCCCGGTGTACCTGAAGGACTATGTTTGCTCATGAATAACCATCCCAGCTTACTAACCCTTTGTTACAGTTCAGAGACTGATCACCGATTGTTTTATTACAAATGTTTTGTTGAGCTTGGACTCTTGATTTATCTTGTTTTCAACTGAGTGAAGAACACTTTAATTTTGTTTTTCTTTATGAAACAGAGGATGTTACAATATGCGTGTAATAATATAATCATTAACTAGGTTTAGGATAGAATGACACTTTTGGGTGTAGTGATTTGAGATTAGATGCAATAAATGGAGCTTGAAACACAAGATAGAAAAATCGAAAATTGCCAAACTTTGTCACAATAAAGGTCTTCCCAAACCGTTTATAAAAAAAAAGTTTATTTCTGTAAATATTTTACCGTTACGACGACTTTATCATTCCGATGGCTCGGGAGCGAGTAAAAACGACTTGAAAGTGTCACTTAAATCAACCGCTCGTCTTGAATTGTGAAGACAGAAATATCAATATCAAAGCCATGTTGTATAAGTAGGATATTTCCTTGTCATGTTTGCTTTGTCAAATTTGAATTCGATGGAGACCAGAATTTTTGAGAGATTTTTAAAATTTAACCGTTTCGAGCGGCATAGTCGTACGCTAAAAAATGGCGAAATTCAGGACCAAGAAAAGCACTCTGGTATATGGCTTTCGCAGCTGAGAGTACACTTGTTGGAATAAGCAATCTTTCCTCTACGATTTGATGAAAAACATTTTTGGGTAAATGAAATGGTAAATTTTGGAAGTGCTTTATCTACACCCTATTTTCCAGGCGAAGACGACCTTTTGACCTTGACAGGCGGGGAAGTAATGACCAGCGTTTTCAAATAACACGCGCTAATTCCATTTTTTAAAGAAAAGTTTCACAATGTTTGGTACTTACTAATTAATAGAACCTCAAATAAGTCATCAGCTGAAAACAGGACAGGTTTTCTCTAGCAAATACGTTTTTTTAGCCAAGGGAAATTTTGGTTGTTAGTGATTAAATTGGCAAATTTGCATAAATTTGAAACATTTGTTTTCCCAAGAAACTCGTTTTACCTTCCTTGTTTCTAAAGTAAAAATACTAACGAAAACCAGTAAAGCATTACCTAACTATCCATGTAGCAAATCATACCTTAATAACCATTTTCTGTAAAGAAATGACGAGATTTCTACTAGCCGCCCATGACAACTGATGACAACCGTCGAACATTTTTGGGTAAGTGATGGACATACTGTCACGCAATACACAGTGGTCTTAGATTACAAAACCACATGGCCAGGCAAATGCAAACAGCTGTCAGCAGCGAATCTCCAACGCGCAGGAATGGACGAGAAACAAAAGAGATGTCCAAAACTTTGCTGCTAGTGCAATGAATTGTTTTGAAATTTAAACCGGTCTTTATAGCATTAGTACTCTAAAATTTAAAATTATCTCAAAGTTCTTAACCAAAGAAAAATAAGAGCCAAATAAAGTAACCGGTCATTATACCTGAAGTTGCGAAATCCTTCCACAATCATGATGTAACAAATATACCTCGTGTCAAAAAATCCCGACAAAAATCTTGCACGTGGGTTGAACTGTTTGGAACGCCACCAGACTGTCAAACCTCAAACTACCATGGCTTTGTGTGGGTATTCGGAAATAGTTAGAGGAAGTTGTGGGGCTAGTTCAGACAACCCAGCGAATGTCCAGTGTGTTCCTTACTTCTTATTAACTGCGCGCGAGGGCCGTACTGGGAGAATATTGCCCGAGGTCGTACAAGAAAGCCTGAGGGCAATATTCTCCTAGTACGGTCCCGAGCTAGCGAGAGATAATAACAGGGTGGTAACGAGGTATGCTTTTTCATCGCTGATCCCATTTTTGTACGCAAATTTCTGTTCCTTGATTCCAAAAACGGGACCAATTTTCGTCCCTGATCCCACAAATGTGGTACAGCCTGATCCCTGATCCCTATAAGAAACTGCTGATCCCGATCCCATGGTCTGTGATTCCTGATCCCAGGGCTGTGGTCCTAGATCCCACCCTTCTGATCCCCGATCCCACCCCTTTGATCCCTGATCCCACATACCTCGTTACGACCCTGTAATAAGAAGTTTATTATATGGCTATGCCTAACACTTTATTACTGATGAATGAAACAGTTTACCGGAAAGCATACAAAACTCAGCAGTTTTATTTAAGAAATTTATATCGCACTCGGGGGAGGGGGGTACTCCCTTACATAAGCTATATAGGTATGTGCGACGCCAAAGGGTATGGTTTTTGAGCCTTTTTGGTCTGAAACAGGACATAGATTTTGACCATTTTGGTCTGAAATAGGGTGAGGTTTGTGCCCGGGGGTACTCCCTTATATAAGCTATATTGGTATGTGCGGCGCCAAAGGGTATGGTTTTTGAGCCTTTATGGTCTGAAATAGGGTTAGATTTTGACCATTTTGGTCTGAAATAGCGTGAGGTTTGTGCACTCTGATATGGGATCTGGTAAGGTTCTTACAAGAAGCTATCTTTTTATTAATTTTCTTCTCCAAAGAACTGAGGTTTGATTAACGTTGGGAATTTGAAGCCCTTCTCAACTGTTTACGCAAACAAATAGGGTTAGGGTCTCGTCTGAAATAGGGTACCAAATTTTAAGTCAGGTCTGAAATAGGGTAGGGAAAATCACATATCTTGGTCTGAAGTAGGGTAAGGGTTTCCAGAAGCGCGCCGCACACCGCCGCCCAAATCTTCGGGAAGTACCCCCGGGGATATCGCACAAGAAAAAGTAAAAACTTTAAAAGAAACTGTCTCTTTTCATTTGGCTTCAAATCATTCCAACTATTTGAATCAAATGTACTTTTTTCTCTATATTTCCACTTTACTAGCCGGGTATAAACATCACTCATAATGCCCGTGAAAATTACGGGAAAATCTGGCCCCGAGTATTGGCCAATCACAGCGCGCGTTATATATTTACAAGCTCTAGCCATATAATAAAATTGGGGAATGCAGTAAAGAAATCAAAGGACATCTGAGAAGTTACAAGGTGTCGGATGCCTCACTAGATTCAGAAGCAAAGCTTTTGCTGGCAAGAGCAGGTATCTGTACTGTTGAAAAATTTGGGTACTTATTGCTGTAGACTGCAAAATACTTTTTGCTGTTCGCTATCTTTCTCTGCCTCAAAATAAGAAAAGAAAAGACAAGAAAAAGAAAACTCGCGGGGGCACGAATCTTCCGTAAAAGGTTAAACCGCTTGGCGCGAAGTGCCGAAAGCGTGGATTTTCCCGCGCGAGCTACACACGTCCCGTGCGTTCGTATGGTGCGCCAAGAAATATGTACTGTTTTGCACTCGGTCTTTAGCTTGGATACAACTGTACATGCCGCCACCAGGAGATGTAAATCTTGCCTAAAGGCCAAATAACACGGAAAACATTCGTGCAACTATTCGCGGAACGATGTTACGCTTATTTCACCCGCGCGTCGCGTGTTCAGGTTGCAGAAAGTTAGTTGCTTCTACTTTTCGAAAAATAAAGATTTGTTGCGTGTATAGGTGAGAACACTCTCAACTTGTAACGCATCCTTGTTGCGCAACACGTTGCACGAAAATCTTGCCGGTATTACTGAAGCGAAATAATGAAATTACTCCTGGTATCCACATTTTTTATCACCTGGGGCGCAACACCCCTCTCTTCATCTTGGGGTACATCCATAAATAAGTGAGGGGTAAGTTCTGCACTGCCCATATTAAAAATTCTGTTAAGATACCTGCCTGTTACAATGAGACATATTTGGCAGCTAGGGTGGGTGAATACTTCCATGGGATATATTCCTTTTGACCTAAATGAAGACAGGAAAACTCAATGTACCTTGGCACAGATTCTGACGTTTGACGATACTCGGAACTGGTTTTTTTTTTCTAATTTTTAAAGGAATTTTTGAATTCAATGAAGTTCGTTTGGGTTTAACAATATGCCCGCGACACCGGGAAAGGTTTGGAATCCGCTGGAGATCCTACAAGAAAAACTGCAGCTGTCCAAGTGAAGTGTCCGTTAAATATTTAGGTCCAATTTGCAGCAAATTATGTGGTAGGCCAGACAGTAGAGAATTACAGTAATCGATCCGTGTGCGTGTTAGTATTTCGCAGTTTTTGTGTGACAGGAACTTTCTGGTAGTAACTAGATTACGTAGATGATAGAAAGCTGTTTTGTACAGTTAGTTCACTTGCTTGTTCATAGAAAGGGCACTTTCAAACCATACGCCAGTGTTCTTGGCTGACTATTTATATAGCAGCCGTTTATATATATATGTAGTCGTCGGCAGTATCGTGGAAGCCATTGAAGCACACCCGCAAGACAGTTTTTCATTACTGTAGTGTTCGCAACACGAAAAACGGAGGTTTTCAAAAAAAGGCTTAGGGTGGACCGGAATATCTACGTTTGTTTATCAAGAAATGTTTTTAGGGCAAGGAGCGCCCAGCATACCCCTATGATTGATATTTTTTTCTGTTGAGAATGGTTAAAAGTAAAGCCATCAGCATTAAATTTATCACAGGCACTTCTGTTTAGAAAAAGTGGCAAAAAAAAAAACCAACAAACAAAAAACAAGTCATACCAAGAGATGGTAGCCAGACAGCATTCCAGGAGACAAGAGCAGGAAAAAACATCGGACAGATTCTGCCGTAGTCTAGCAATATAAATTTTTTTTTTTGATCCAGGCATTTTATCTTATGAGGTCCTTTTAACATGTCCAATGATCAATCCCGTTGCTTTTATATGCCCTTCCCCTCATCCCCTCCCCTCTCCTGCTCTATACGTTGCAAGTTGTTGAATACTTTCAATAGCATCTGAGCCTTTTCTGCTGCCTTGTCTTTCTGTGAACTGCCCACACTTTTAAATTGAGGATCGTATGTGTGGCTCCAAAATAACACGGTAAAAGCCAGGATGGGACCTCTCTGGTTTGTAATTTAAGACCAGTGTATATTGCGTGACAGCAACGTTTTCGCGACCACCCAAAAATGTTCGACGGTTGTCTCGCGCGGCCAGAAGAAATCTCGACGTTTCTTCATCAAAAAAGAGTTATTAAGGTTAGATTTGCTTTATAAATAGTTGGGTCGCACTTTATTGGTCTTCTTTACCATTGTCTTGGAAAAAAACTGAAGGCAGAAAACCGACTTTGTTGTGAAAGAAAAATGTTTCAAATTTATGCAAATTTGCCGATGTTAATCACCAACAACCAAAGTTTGCCTTTGCCAAAAAAACGTTGTTAAAAATTCTGGTTTCCATCGATTTCAAATTTGACAAAGCAAACATGACAAGGAAATATCCTACTTATACTACATGGCTTTGATATTGATATTCCTATCTTCACAATTCAAGACGAGCGGTTGATTTAAGTGACACTTTCAAGTCGTTTTTACTCGGTCACGAGCCATCGGAATGATAAATTAAGTCGTAACGGCAAAATATTTACCGGAATAAACTAAAACTTATATTTTTATAAATGGTTTGGGAAGACCTTTATTGTGACAAGGTTTGGCAAGTTTCGATTTTTCTATCTTGCATGGTCCTAGGTGAAAGTTACGGATAGTTGCTGTTAAAGACCATAAGATGAATGAGATGAAATCATCGAATCGGTTTAGTGTCCCTTAGAATGCCCTATAACGAAAAGTAGATTTAAAAAATAATAATAAATGTATTTTTGTGATCTTTAGAAAACTTTTGCAATTGGGGACAATTACCGGTTTAATTTTCTAAACCGTTCTTGTCGCTACTTTAAGAAACTCTGTTGAGGTTTAGACAAAGCTGCAATAAAATAAGAATTATTTTCAATTGGCTCTTAAATGTTGCCTTATATCCCAATTTTATCACAACTGTCAGTTTCTTTTGATGGCCTTTGATATGGCGGGCCATCGCTGTCAAAAGTTGATATCATGATATGCTGAATGATATCATGATATCTGCCTAATATCATAATATCATGATGTTACGATATCTCTAAGATAAGATCTCGTTTAATTCGTAAACCATTTAGCAAATGTATTGTTACAGTTAAAGGATCCTAGTCACCCACAGTGCTTTGCGTGCATCAAGTGAGAAATCCGCCATTTTCTATGCCACCTAAAATCAGGATTTTTTCACAGTGAATTGAAATCCGGCTACATCCGCGCCAATAAGGCCAGTTTGGGCCTTCATTTACTTCTCTGGCCTTAAAAAATTAATAGCGGTTACATCTGGCCGGTTATTTTGGTGTTGTTTGCTATTTTTCTCGTGAAATGTGCGAGACAAAGCCAGGACTCTAAGCGGTTTACGTTCTCCTTCGCGTGGCAGTACCAAAACAGTCAAGCTTATGAAAGAAATCATCATTCAAGGACCTTCTTGGTTATTGCACTAGTCAAGCAAAAGATATCCAGTGGATTGAAATGCTGGTCAAGCTTATTCGCCGACATTTTACTTCATTACGGTGTGCGTTCTTCACGGGCTGAAATGCTTTGGTCTTCTAAATGTGACGACGGGACTCGCTCTGCAGTGCTGGTAGCGACGCTAAAGCGAAAGCTTCAAAGCCTTCGATGCCCAAGAACAACACTTCGATTTTTTCCATAAACTAATCCCTGGAGTTGTAGAAAAGGAGGAGAAAGAATGGTTTGTGAACAGAAACTTTGTAAATCAGATCTGTTACAGTTAGCCGCAGTCGACACCTTAGCTAGCTGCAGTACGTTTTGTTTTCATGGCAATTCGTGTATTTTGAAAATTGAAATGAATATCCATGCTGCGCTATGATAACAAAGAAAATAAAAGCTATTAACAAAAGAGTTTCTTCTCTTTTAAAGGAATGTGAAATGTTCTCGCTTTATCTAGCGCTAATTAAAACTAAATGCGGCTCGGAGCGGCGGTCACAGCGGCGTGATCGAGTGAGTTTTGGAAACATTTCTGCCCTCCGTGCATTCGCCTTTTGTATTTTATGGCGATGGGAAAGTCAAGAATACCCAATTAAACAAGATTCCAAACCTTTATGATTCTAGACTCGCTTGTAAATCATATTCCGCGAGCGCTCGCTAAATACAGTTTGCTTTAGGGTAAGCGGACTGGGAGGCTGGCCGGCTTACGAACGCAAACATTCTTTGAGTTCTAGGTTTTTGGACAGCCCCCAAAATGCGCTGAAAATAATCGAAAGCCCTTTTACTGGCACTAAAATCAAAAACAAGCGAAGAAATTTCAGGTTCAGGCTACAGTTTATATTTTTACCAGTTGAACTGTTGACGTTTTGTCACGTTCGGCGAGTAATCTGATCGCAAATTTCAGATCAAAACAATAACAAAGGCGTGCCTGACTAGGACCCTTTAACCATTTCGCAAATGCCTTGTTATCAGTGTTATTTTTAATGTCTGAGTTAACAGCCTGTCCATGAAATAAATCTGCCCACAACCAACAGTATGGCTTTCCTAAATCGTGTTACTTTAACAGTGTGTATAACGTTGATTTTTTTGCTCGTGTAGGAGCTCCCCCTCGTCAGTCCCATGGAAGAGCTCAGCCCAGTAGCTAAAAAAAGCAACAAGTTACACCTCAAACTGAAATGTCGGAGCCAAAATGTCTTTTTTTAAATAAACACCGGGCGCGTTAACTCGAGAAAATACGGTACGCGCGAAAATTATTAAGAATAATGTTGAAAAATACCATTACGAGTTGGTGTTAAGACACAATTTCGAAATTGCTTTGTTTCAAGTTCCGAATTTTGATAAGGAAAGTCCGTATTTTGATAACTGTTCTGCTAAACAAAGATTTGACTCGTTCAATGACAAACAATCGCGAGTGCACCACTTCACGACTTGTAAAGATTTATCTTTTAATCAGCCGATTTTACCGCTGTGTGTAGACCCGGGTTTTTCGGCATGTTTCTCCCGATGTGTTTCACGTATAACAAAACGGCGCTGGAAATTTGCTGATCTTCCGTTTCTTAATAGCGGAGCTCCTTTGCGGCCGCAAAAGCGGAGCACCATACCTACAGAAATTTGATTATATATCCATGCGAGTCAATTTTGATGGTCATGACGTCACGCGACCGTACGACGGCGTCCCTTGCCCCATACTTCATGTAAAATGTTTGAACGGTCTCAGTAGTCACGCGCGTAAATGGCGGACTTAAGCTTCCGCCTAACTTAAATGCTAACCACCTTTTTTAAGGCTTCATGTAAAAAGAAGTACTTTAATCGACATTTAACCACATTTATGTCAGAGCAATGACCCTTAATGAACACTGACAAGAAAGAATTCGAATCGCCTGTTATCACAGGAGATATTTGCGCTGAAGACCATGGCCGCTGGTTCCTGGAACGCGTACGCTCCATTTTCTATACGGTAATTTTACATTTTTCGAGTGAATACATTCCTCTTAATATCTCATCATGAAAACGAAAAGACATGAAGGATTGCTTTAAACTAGACGGCACATAAAGAAGAGATTGAATAGCTTGAAGAGGAAAAATTCTCGTTCGAGGACATGCTTGTTTTTTTTAGAGGAGATAGAAAGTGGCCATCTGCAAAGGACCACGCAAGCAGTAGTTTTTGGTTTAGGTTTGCAAGTACTTCTTTTACTCCAACGGTAAAGTAAATTACATATATGATTGTGAATTTACGTTGTAAAAATTGTTTAATTGAGCGAGTTTACATGATTACAATAATTTTCTTGACATGTTTGAAAAACGTATAAATATTAGTTCTAAATGGGCGTGAAACTAATTTCCTTCTCCAGCTTAATTGCTTGCGGGGTCGCTTACGGGTTGCTTTTTCTTGAGGCGAAAATAAAATGGTTTTTGCCTTCCCAGGCGAATAGGTGCAGATCAAAAATTTCAGTGGCCTGTAGAAAATCACGAACTGTGAAAGACGGCACATCTCTATAAAAGATGACCTTGTTTTATTTGTAAAGTTTGAGAAAAAATAATAATTCCCCGGACTGATTGTGAGTGAGACAAAACTTTCAGCGGTCAGCATTGCCGCTTGCACTCAATTGGTGAGATTTCGTAAGGAAACGACTAAGGAAACAGCATTTAAAGGATCTCGATTTGTCCTCATGGTAGACCCTAAATAAAATACCGCTAAATTACTCTTTTTTAATGTGCTCATTATAAATAAAAACGCGAAGACAATGCGTAAAAACTAGGCATAAACAAAATGCGGACCGCCAGGAAAACAGTTTGTTTTGGTTCATTTTCTCAAACTTAGGACTTTTTATGACGATTTTCAACAATTACACTAGTAGCTTTTCTTTCATTGCTGGGCTACATTCTTGAAGAAAGTTGAAGAGGAGCATTTGTGATCCTAGAGTTTCTATATTCAACCGGAAAGTACGGATTTCTTTACGCGAGGTCGGCTCGAAACTCTGCATCTTGTATGCAAGAAATCGCGGACTGATATGCTTCCCTCTAAAACTTTCAAAACACAAGTTTATGTCTGTGTTTAATTATTAGGAATTCAGTCTGAAGTCTATTTAATTTAAATTCTAAAAGAGAAAAAGACTAAAAATGCCGGGTGACAAGACTCAACGAATATTATTTTAGACACCATTTGAATTGAAAGCCCGTCATTCCTCCGTCCCTGTGTCCCAGACTGTCACAACACACTGAACAGAATATTGAGAAGGGCATTGAAAGCGACAATTACCCTTAAAGACGCGGAAAATGCTGTACTCAAGCGAGATAAGCTGCATTCCGCAATAGAAGAGATCCGTGCGTAGGATGCCAACGTAGGATGCTATGTTTATTTACATAAAATAACTCTCCGAATTACATCCGTGGTAAGATAGCGCACTGGATAAACGCGCGCAGTGGATAAAAACATACAATCTACACCTGCATCACGTGGCGTGAGTTCAAATTCTCACAATTTTTTTTTTATTTTGTCTCCCCCATTTTTTCTTTCTTTCTTCTTTTTGGTTGTTGCTTCGTTTTGATTTTCGAACAACTCTTAAATAAAACTGGTGGAAAAACTGGGCTCTGCATTTTGCTCAAAAACAGAACAACGCGTAAATTTGAATTCCACGGACTGATTGTTTGAGAAACAATTACACTAGTAGTTTGGAGGCAAACGACCTGTGTTAGATTTAAACAATATTTCACCTATTAAACGCGAAACCGCCAGTTTCAGTCAGACTCTCGCGAGCAGTAATTGAATTTCCGATCTTTTGCAGTAAAATAAATTACTCATGTTGTCCTTTCTGCAAGTGGTAATTTCTTTTGGAGGGAAGGAAATGTATCTAAGGCTTATATCTGATGAAAAACCTTTCCCTTTATAATTTGTTCTTCAGAGATTAAAAAAACTAAACAAATTGGGAAGCAAATTCGTGGAGGAAAAACAATAACGGCACCTAACTGAACCCAGCCGATAGTCTATAAAGTCTTAACAGAAAACCTTCCTCCTCTCGGTCTGAAAAATTGTCAGTAGCTTTTATAAACTTAACTGCAGCAACCGATGGAATGAAAACTGGGTCGACCAAACTCTGTCAGAAGTTGACCAGGCAGACGAGTTGCCGACTTTGATATAAACGCCAATGAGCTATTCGAACGATAAAGAACAAATCGAAAACAGGGACTTCACATATTTACAAAGTTTTTAAAAAATTTAACTAGTACTAATAAACGATTTTTTTGAACATGACGCGAAATACAGGTCAGTTTGCTGCAGCGCTGCTGATTCCGATTTTGTCGCATTTCGTGTTATTTGTCAACATCAGAATTCGATGAAAACCCAAAACGATAACCCATTTAGTTTAGAGTGAGGGGCCGTTCACATGATACCGGAATGACTTTCATTCCAGAACGAGTTCACTCCATCCCCATATATTTCTCTGTATTTGTTTACATGATACCGAGACGAAGTTCGGTCCCGCACAAGTCTTTCCGGAATGAGTTCATTCCGGTTTTCAATCCGAATGAAATTCTCGTTCTGGTATGACATTTCGTTCTGGTATCATGTAAACTGAAACCGAACTCCGTTCCGAGATGAAAACGCAAATCGTATAGTCTGGGGCGAGTGGAGCATGCGTATCGTTTTCAAGTTGTGGACAAAACGGTCGTTTTCAAGATGGCCGAGTCGGTCAATTTTGTCATGTGAATGCAGTACGAACTCCGTTCGGGGACGAAACTCATTCCGGAATGAAACTCATTCTGGTATCTTGTGAACAGCCCCTGAGTTATAGTTATGGGCTCCTGCTCCAGCTCATTCAAGCGAACGGCCAATAGTCTGAGACGATTTGACAAGTCTTGACAGTTAAATGACAGGATATTGAAGCATTGTAAAAACCAAGGAAGACGGCGCAAGAAAAGAAAAAATTATGCGTACAGTTTGAAGCCCGAAAAAAATTAATAATTACAATAGAGCTGTGACCTTCGATTTCGAATTCACATGACCAGCCCGAGCGTTTTGGAACAATTCAGAACAATTTGCTGCGCTGTGAAAAAGCACTTTCGGCTTCTTAAGAACACTTTTCGAAAGAATATCGCGCCCGAAAATAGCCCCGCAAAACTTTGGGGCCCGAAAGAGTTTTCGGGTTTTCTAATAAACGAACACCAACTTACTCATGGGAGCTCCGCTGTTAGGCTAGCCTATCTATATATATTAATTGTTTATATCTCAGGACGTTAGTAATTCCTCTGTATAGTACTTTATTTATAGGCAAATTTTCAACGTTATTTCCTGACCATGGATGTATCAAGACGGGGCGAATCATAACCGTTCGCCTACAAACATAATTCCCCAATAGTCACAAGATATTTCTCCGCCCAATATGGAAGATATTTTCTTCCAAATAGCCGTCAATATAATGAAATATTGCCGTCTTAATTTGCAGTTAGACACTATAGGGTTTATAGAAATGCTGTTCTGGCTGTTGTGTCTGTACATAAAAACCCCAAGAAGGAAGTCCAGTTGAATGCCTTGATTTTTTTACGGTTAACTTAATTTGAGGTCTCGAACAATCCAAAAATGCCTCTAAAGGTTCGTGGAGTGAGTTTTAAGAAATCTTTGAGATTGGTTTCTTTAGAATTTTTAGTACATCTCTGAAGAATATTGAATTGCAGGTCTTAATTAAAAAAGACCGATATAAGGCATAATAATTCAACTAGACTATTTTACTGAGAGCTTTTGGTCAGCGTTCCAAAGGCTTTTAGGGTCCGAGGGCTCCAGGTTTCCGTCCTTAATTAATGCAAGGCTCCTGTACTCCAACAAAGGAAAATTGACAGAGGCTTTTGGGCTTTATCGCAATACTTCGCGCTCAAGAGAAGATTCATGCTTCAAGGAACCAACGTGAGAATCTCAATCCGCGCTATCCAAGCAAATAAATGTTTGGGTTCCGGGCGCCATGGCAAAACTTTTCGGGCGTTTTTGCTCCAGAGACACCCTCTTTGGGATCCTGTTTGGTGCTGCTTGTTCTCTGCTGAGATGGGTGGCTAATGGCGCAGTGGGACATCGAAAAACAACGAAATTAACATGTGAATGGGTGTCATCTCTTTATTTTTATGTCCCATCCAGCGCGGCGGATTTTGTACCACGTGACCAAGTCATGCAAAGGGCCTGTCAATGCCTTGCAGGGAAAAATGAGTACTCTTCTCCCATTTTTACGCTCGTGTCGTCAAAACTGCATCCGTTTCTAAAGGATATCTTTTTGTTTTTAAGCTTTTCCAGTTCAATGAAAGGCTTTATCTGTTTGGTGTTCCCTCAAAATGAGTTTATCTTGAGTGGTTGCGTGTTAGTGTGCTCTTAATTCCCCTCCTCCCCCCCACTGCCCGTAATGTTTGATTGATGTTAGATTCCGGAATGTGTTTTGATAGCGAATAAGTAAACACATCTGAAGTAGTGCTCAAGTATAGTTGTTGCCTCGATTTCTTTGTTTGCATTTAAAAACGTGACCAATTAGCAAAATTTCAAGAAGTTACGGTATGGTTTATTTGTTCGAATATATTTTACTATACTGAGCTGTTACATGATTTTTTTTCTACTCTCAAACTTGTGGATTTTCACCGATAACATTGCAAGTGCGTGTATTATGGAATGACAGCTGTGAGTGACCACAAGCAGTATTTCTTTTTAACTGTTACAAATTAGATTTTGTAAATGCTCGAACAACAGAACATTTTCTGCAATTCGGCCTCTGCAATAATATCTTGTTTGAGCACGATGTTCTCGTTATGTGAATATCTTATCCAGAACACCACCTTTTCAATGACCTTACGTGTACCCTTCATTGATTAGGAGCTTGGTTTTACTGTTGGGGTCGGTACACCCAAAGGCTTAGTCAAGTCGAGGGACTTGTCCCCTCTCATCTTTACACGGGGGAATAATTGGAGGGTCTTCTAGGAAGACTGTGTGCTTGGGACGTGTTACTTGAGCGTGCACACAGTGGGACTTGTTGAGGGACAGGAGACATGTCCCCTTGTGTGTACCAACCTTCACTTGTACTTTTCACCACTCAGTACAGTGGCCCTTAACGCATGAGACTTAGTCGAAGGCTCAAGGGAAAAAATTCCGTATAGGTCCGCCTACAGTAAAAATGCGATAAAACTAGAGGCCTTTACTTAATGTAAGCTTAGTAAGAGTGGTTTGTCAGGAAAGAATAACGTCTAGTTTATGGCCATGATACACTACAATTCACTCCAAGCAGTTAACGTAGCTTGCGTACGTCCAAGCTTGTTACTGGAATCCACATTTTTCTCCAAATTAAACCTTTTTGTTAAGACCGTCTTCGGCCTTAAGTTTTTGTGGGTGATATCCTGGGAAGCTAGCGTTTCTTTTTCGCGCAAAGGTAAAATGTGACAGCGAAGTTGCGAAGGGAATGACGAGAATGTAATAGTTTTGCATTTTTTGTCGATACTAGAATAGCGACAAGTTGCGCTTTATGTAGGCATTATTGTCAGTTCCTGATGAAATAGATGAAACTGAACCAGCTGAAATATATTAAACATCTCAAAGATTTCTGAGGACTCACTCAGAAACAACGCATCATCTTTGCAGGTTTCTTTAAAACACAACGGATTTTACGGTAGTTCTCTTTTAATATCGGTTAGTACAAGGGGCACCTAAACATTTCTTAAAAGTAAAATTGAAAGGCTTTATTACGACGCAGACTGACAATTTTCGAAGCTATAATCATAATCATTAATGATTACCAGTGTTTCAGTGCCTTTTAAAGCCGTTTGCAGAAGATTTGCCACAGAGCAAAGACGGTTTCTCCGAACCATTTTAAACGTAATCGTTTCAGCCCGACGTAGCCAATCGAACGAATCCGAACGACCAATCAATCGAACTCAATCGAACTCTAATCGTTCGATTGTTTTTCTATTGGTTCGGCAACCGAACATAATCGAACAGGAACTTTTCGATGAGTTCGATTTCCGAACTTAATCGAACCCATCGACCTTAATCGACCCGATTAGTTTAATTTCGTTCGGTAGTAAAACAAAACGACATAAATATCGTAAGCACTGTAGTATTAATAGAATCGAATTACAAAACAGAGAGATTTCCCTCTTATAACCATGTGAGCTAGGTATAAAAACAAAAACACTTTGCAATCAGTCAACTTAAACCTTTATTGTTTTATCGGTTAGCAAAGGCCCGAGTACAGACACCAGTTCGCGTTGTAAACTGATGCCCTAACTGACCTCGGTCGTTTTCGTAGAGTACCTTCAGAGCTGGTCCTCGATCTCCTCTTTTCCTTCTAACAATGTACTTTTCTCCAACACTGACTACAAAGGAGCTCTCAGTCGTGATAGCCCTTGACAACCACTTCGAAAAGTGTGGGTTTCACTTGCATCATCTTTTCCGTGTACGCCCGGTGTTCGTGGTTGAAAGAGAAGCCTACACATAGCTTATTTGACCGCAACGCACTATTTGAAACCAAATGAAACCCGTTTGGAATGACAAAGCGCAGGCCAAGAACATAGCTCTTTTGGTCTCGAGTTCGATTCTGTTCGATTACAGAAGTGTTCGATTTTCGAACGTTCGATTGTGTATATGGACTCAGAGCTTTTTCAGTCATTGCCCCCCGACTGTGGAACGATCTGCCCATGGCAATTCGATCTATTGATAATATAAATGTTTTTAAATCTAAGTTAAAACCTTCCTTTTTAAACAAGCTTATGCTTTGTAGCAATGTACAATGTAATTTTTAATTTTATTATTTTATTATTATTATTATTATTATTTTTTAAGCATTGTAAAGTGCTTAGCACTTAAACGGATAAGCGCTATAGAAATATTACTGTAAATGGTTTGAACCCAGGAGTCATATCATAATTCGGTAAATTGTGATCGTCCGGGTGAGTGTAGTCCTGAGAAGGACTGTTTGAGGTGACATTGACTGACGTTTCGACAACCTGAGCGGAAGTCATCATCAGAGTCAAGTGAACTGTGAATCGTCAGTAGATGTTATAAGTCTCTGGTCGATGTCCTGATTGGTCGACGATGTCGTGATGTTGTTGGTCGTCTCTCAGTTAAACCGTGATGTTATTGGCTGTGAAGACTGTTAAACGTGATTGGTGCGTTTCGATCCGTCTTTTGTGAGTCAAATGTCCTTTGATCTATTGCTAGTCAAATAAGTCGGTTTGTCTACTGTTTGTCTGTCTTGTTATTGTCGGCAATCAGTCGTTTGTAAGGTGCAGGTAGCTGTTGGCAACGGTTCAGTGGTGTTTGTTCTAAGTTAGTAAACCAGCTTTCCAGAGTGATTCGTTGATAGTAGTCCGTACTGTAGGTAATGAATTCAGCAGAGTCCCAGTCGATTCTGCGGTTTGTTTTTAAATGGTGCTCAGCAATGTGATTGTTGATATCACCATTACTAGTCGCTCGTTTGTGTTCAGTTAGTCGGACGTTCAAATTTCTGCCGGTCTCACCAATATAAGTGGCCTGGCAGTCGCAGCATTTGATTTTATAAACTGCTCCCCGTCTGTCCCTCGGTTCGTCTTTGTCTTTAACGTTCGTCAGTAGCTGTCGTAGAGTAGTGATAGGTTTGTGAGCAACGCGGATGTTGTAGGGTTGTAGGATTCGTGCGATAGTTTCAGAAGTCCCTTTGATGCAAGGTATGGTTGCCGTAGTGAGAGGTGTCGACTGAAAACGACTGTAAACGACTGAAAACCGACGAAAACATTGTCATACTCCCCGCTGACAAAGGACGAGTGACTGTTGTTATGGACAAGACAGACTATTACGACAAAATGGACGCACTTGTTAACGACAAACAGACCTACCAAGTACTTAAACGAGACCCGACGCCAGCACTTCAACGCAAACTTAACAGCAAACTACTTGACCTCAAGAAAACTGACGCTATTGACATTCAACGCTACAGAAGACTGAGGTGCCGTGTACCACAACCACCAAACTTTACGGACTACCGAAACTGCTCAAACCTAACATACCCATGCGACCCATAGTCTCATTCTGTGGGTCCCCGACCTACCAACTGTCCAAATACTTGACTACTGTACTGAAACCTTTGACCGAAGAATCACGACACAAACTACAGTCGACTGAGAACTTTACTGACGCAATCAAGACTTTACAAGTACCTGACGACTACAAACTAGTGTCTTTTGATGTGAAATCACTGTTCACCACTATTCCACTTCAACTGGCTCTAGACTGCACTGAGACCGCCATCAACAACTCTACTATTGAACTACCGCTACCTACAGACGACTTAATGAACTTACTGAACCTTTGTCTTTATTAACTTCTACGTATTTTCAGTACAACCCTAAGCACTACAAACAGTTGCACGGAACGGCTTTGGGCTCACCAGTTTCCGTTGTTGTTGCAGAAATTGTTATGCAAAACATCGAGGAACGAGCCCTCGCAACTTACAAACGAACACTACCACTCTGGCTACGTTACGTTGACGATACCTTTACAGCCGTACACAAAGACGAAATCGACGATTTTCACGAACACCTCAATTGACAAAACGCCGACATACAGTTCACTAAGGAGATCGAGGAAAATGGTAAAATACCTTTTCTAGACTGCTTAGTTACCCGAGACAATAACGAACTACGGACGACAATTTACAGAAAACCGACACATACCGACAGACTACTCGACCAATCATCTTACAACCCAACCTCTCACAAAGCTACGACTATACGGACCCTGACAAGACGCGCGCAACTAGTTTGTGACTCACCCGACAGCTTAACGGACGAAATCAAGAACAATTACAATCGGGACTTTATTAGACACAACACTTACAGAAGCTCCGAAACAAACGCTACGAACACTAACGCGACACCTGTCACTACTGCAACCATACCTTACATCAAAGGGACTTCTGAAACTATCGCACGAATCCTACAACCCTACAACATCCGCGTTGCTCACAAACCTATCACTGCTCTACGACAGCTACTGACGAACGTTAAAGACAAAGACGAACCGAGCGACAGACGGGGAGCAGTTTATAAAATCAAATGCTGCGACTGCCAGGCCACTTATATTGGTGAGACCGGCAGAAATTTGAACGTCCGACTAACTGAACACAAACGAGCGACTAGAAATGGTGATATCAACAATCACATTGCTGAGCACCATTTAAAAACAAACCGCAGAATCTACTTGGACTCTGCTGAATGCGTTACCTACAGTACGGACTACTATCAACGAATCACTCTGGAAAGCTGGTTACTAACTTAGAACAAACACCACTGAACCGTTGCCAACAGCTACCTGCACCTTACAAACGACTGATTGCCGACAATAACAAGACAGACAAACAGTAGACAAACCGACTTATTTGACTAACAATAAACCAACGGACATTTGACTAACAAAAGACGGATCGAAACGCACCAATCACGTTTAACAGTCTTCACAGCCAATAACATCACGGCTTAACTGACAGACGACCAATAACATCACGACATCGTCGACCAATCAGGACAACGACCAGAGACTTATACCATCTACTGACGATTCACAGTTCACTTGACTCTGATGATGACTTCCGCTCAGGTTGTCGAAACGTCAGTCAGTGTCACCTCAAACAATCCTTCTCAGGACTACACTCACCCGGACGATCACAATTTACCGAATTAAGAAATATTATTGTATTAGTATTGTATTGTGTTCTATTGGCAAAACGTCTGGGTGAGTTCGATTATATTCGATTACCGAACTCAATCCTAATCAATCGAACGATTGAAGCTCGATTGAGTTCGATTACCGAACGTTCGATTGGCTACGTCGGGTTTTAGGCGCGTTTGAACTGGAGTCTAGATTAACGTCTCGAGTTTCAGCTGTTAACTATTACTAAACTGTTAATAAATTAATAACTGTTAATAAGTCAAAAACCAACAGTGAAACACCAGAAGACATAAAAGAGAGCCGCGTGACACCATTTATCCCCGGATTTATCGTACAACAGACAAGTGGATAACTCGATAGCCTCATAACAGCATTGTGAAAATCAAGTTCTGTAACGGTTAGTCGAAGCGAACGAAAAGCGATGGGTGCCAAGAAAAGTACATCGTATCGCAGCGCAAGAGGCATCTCAGAATTTATTGATCCGTCGTGACTCTGCAACACACTCAAGAAGACATGTGAGGCCAATCTAGACTCCAGTTTCCAACGCGCCTGAACGATTACGTTTCAAATCGCTGGGAGAAGGCATCTTCGCTCTGATGTAAACCTTCTTCAAAATGGCTGAAAAAGACACTACTGAAACAGGTAAATCAATCTCTTTTTATTTTAAAATGATTATGATTATTAATAAGCAGTTGACTCCCGATAACTCGAATCTTCAAGGGAAATAAAAAAAAAGGTTCGAGTTATCGTAAGGTCGAGTTTATCGAAGTAAAATGATAAAGAAAATTACCTGAAAGGAAAAAGCATTCACTTCGAGTAAGTGGTAGGTTCGAGTTACCGAGTTACCGGGAGTAAACTGTCTAGTCCCTAAACGTTTTCTCTTGCCCTGTAGTCCGCGTAAAGTCTAGGAAGGGGTGGGTGAGAGAACGCCCTAATAACCCTGATTTTAGCACGAAAAAACCCCTGGTTAGATTACTGGTTTCATCGCCTAATATTTTGCAAAACCTTCTCACCGATGGGATAGAATCCAATCATGGAAGTATCTACAAACGACGGTAAGTTCAAACTTTGTGGCATAGCTGTTTTAATTATGTTATTTTGCTCGTCGCTGCTTTCCGTTCCGTTCGAATTTTTTTCCTGTACACGCTTCGCTGAAATTTTTTAATATTAAAAAAAAAAAAAACATTTAGAGAAAGGCTAGTCCTTCTCTATAGTATTGCTGTATAAGTATTAAAACAATGGACACTATTTCTCAATGTTTTAATACCATTTTAATTTGTTTAGTTTAGGGTTGTAAATCGGTTCAAAGCAGAAATCTCCACTCCAATATGCACCAAGTCAGCAAGCCCGCACTTAGTCGAACAAATGAACGAATGAACAAGATGACACCCAACAGCCGATGGGCAAACAAACAAACGCAAGGCCGCCAGAAAACAAAACATTCCAAAAGCTGAGTAACTCAAACTAAAGAAATGAAAGGGATTCAAGGCCAAAGCGAATGAATGGATGACCCACACGACCGAACGATAGCCGAAATGAACAGACGAACAAATGAACGTAACAAAGGAGGCACACAAAATTCAAGAACAGATTGGCAGAAGATTAAGCCATGTAAGATTCTTAAGTTGTTTAATCTGGGCCAGTTTGGTTTAGAACAAAGAAAAGTATTTGTGAGCGGCTTGAAAGAAAATTCGTAGATTAATTAAGCTTATGTATTAACCTTTTTACACCTTTTCAGTGAGCTCACCAAAAGATAAAATTTAATACAGCATTGAACGATAATGAGAAAGTCGTTTAGTCTGCTCAGAAGGTCTGTCATTCTCGTTCATGAAACGCAAAACAGTAAAACGTGCGGAAGGAAAATTAACGTAAACAACGGGGATAAAATTCTCACTTTTCGCTTTAGGGTGAAACTCTCTGACCACACGTTTCAAACTGTGGTACCACAGCTGGCCCTACGTGCCTGAGCTGACAACTATCATTCTATGCTGTTTACTAGAAATTAAAATGTTTGTTGTACCTTTTTGGTAGTTGTTTGAATTTGCTGCTCCAACAGTTCTGTGTCATCCAAAGGACAGCTTCCCTCGGTAAATTGTGGCTTGAGATACGTTTAACGCAGAGGTTTACAAGTTAACAAGGTCATATTGTTAAATTTGACCTAAAGAGCGCTTCTAAAAGTTTAAGAATTAGACTTTTTTCGCGGAAAAAAAAAAGAAAAGCGAAAAATAACCTCGTCTTGTTCATGAAACGCAAAACAGTAACCCCGGGTGTTTAGTGCATTCCCTTTCGGGGTGTATTATCACCTGTACAATTAGGTTGGGATGGATCTGGGAAGGCACCTCATGGCCCGTGAACTTTCAATAGTATTGACTGTTTCTAGAAATTGCCATTTAATAAAATCAAATAAAGGAAAATATAAGTTTGAACTTGGGTTTAGTGCATTTCCTTTTGGATTGTATTATCACCTGTATACTTAGGTTGAGATGGATCTGGGAAGGCACCTCATGGCTCGTGAAACTCTCCGTGGTATTGTTATTCCCTAGCTATCGACACTCGATTAGATGTAGCATAAGGGAAATTAACCTGATTTATAACAGTTACTATAACTATAATTGTATTTTTCCATTGTTTATGGTTAATGAGCAATTAGGGCTTAATATTATACTTTTTGCCGAAAAATTATCACTTCACATTCAGCTCTTCTCGACAGTAAAATGTAAACCAAAACGTAGGTTAATCGTTACGTTTTTTTAAAAAACACTGACGTTTAATGAAATAATCGCAGTTTCAACTATAAAGGGGATCATCTCCCGCGAAATTTTCTTGGGCGTATTTATTCGCGCGCGCTTACTATGACGTCACTCCCTATATGCTGTTTGAATTCAATCGCGCGTGCAAACAGGCAACGCGAGCTACCTGACTAAAACGACAAGACGAGGTTATTTTTCGCTTTTCTTTTTTTTAATATTAAAAAATGCTGCTCTTTCTAGCCTTCTTGAAGTGCACCTCCAAACCAGCCTGGCACTGTTTCATGGCGTCCAAGTGTTTGGTTTGGATTTCCTTGTTAATCCTGCTGACCACAAGGATTCCAAAGATCCCTAAGTAATGGAAATAACCGTGTTAAAGAAATTCGTAACAGTCAAACCTGTATTAGATTGTGCCTCTCTACCAAAAAAAAAAAGGCAGTCGAGCAAGACTCAGGAAAACAATTCCATTATTGCGGTTCACTACTGCTTTTCTGCAGTCACCCGGCCGTATTGAGCAGACACGGCCATCGTTTACGAAATCTTAACAAGTTATCTTATTTTCTTCTCTGAGATATGGCTTAGTTTTTACAACCCCAAAGAGAGGTACGAATTGCTTTCTTTGATCAATTCTTCTTGTCTGTGCGGGTCTTTCTTCACGCAAAATTCTTGTTTCGTTGATTTCCCTTCAGATAAGCCGAACCTGTATTCAACGGCCAACTTGTTTTAAGGGGTCACTTAGCCATTCCCCAAGGGTGGTTCCACTGTGTTTCACTGTAACGATTCAAAGACAGGATCGTGTGAGTCGGCTAACGTATTCGTGTGCAGGTAATTAATGTAGCTGGTCATCATTACGGGTAAAAAACAATCAATCAAAATTGTTGTATTCACATAACTATGCATGACTCTGTTTTAAAATCACCTAATTCCGAACTACATATTGATCTAATGGACGGTTAAGGCAATGAAATGTTGCCCAAGGATCGGTATTCTTACTCGCCGAGGCCAAGCCGGAAATGCTGCTGCACTGCAACCATTAGGGGCACCGCGAAGTAAATCCTACCAACCAACCATCCCCAAGAAACTAATATAAAATGAGCTACCCATACTAAAGGCCGAACTTAGAGGCCTGAGTTACCTACCTGGAATCAACCAATTCAGTTCCTGATGAATCTCCCTCAGCCTCGAGCACTCGATTGTCTTAAAATATTGGTAACGTTGCTCAGGGATGGGTTTACCATTTCCAGAATCACTGACCCGTTGGGTTATCATTATTTTTTTGTAACCATGGCTCTCAAGGTCTGCTTCAGGTAGCATTTCCATTACACTAATTGTAATGGTCTGATCAGGTATCAGGTATCGAGGACGCACGTGTTCTCGTAATGAAAGGCAAAAAATAATGCTTTTTGCTTTTTACTGATGTCCTGGTAAATGAGTTAACGCAATTTGTTTAACTAATGGAACAAGGAAAAGAAAGCCACGACACTGAGGACGAAACAACAGTGGTGGCAAGTGGAAAAAGCGAAACCAAATCACCTTGTGTGCGAATTACGAAACCAAGCAAGGACCTTAACAGATATCTTGTGGACAAATTCAACCAATCCACTGGGAAATCGAAGAATGCCCCCTTTGAAGCCATTGACCTTGGAATATATAGGCCTTCGGCGAAATGTCTGGCGTTTTCAACCTCAGAAGATCGCCTTCTGCTCTGGGTTACGGCGTTTCTATATCGCTATTATGAGATCACCGGAAATACAACAGATTATAAGGTCGTATGGGAAGAACAAGACAGCCCTAGTTCAGCCTCGAAGTGCGACAAAATCATCATTCATTTACTCGCAGATTCATCTACCACTGAAGAGCAATTGATCGCGATCACAGTCTTTGTCACAACCGGGAGAATCCAAGTACAAGGAAATAAATTCGAAGAATGGAGCATCTACGAATTCCCCGTGCTCCTGAATATCGTAAACACACTTAACGACCATCCTGACCGTCAACCTCTAAACCAGCCTCTCACTTCTTCTGCATTTGAGGATCTATCCCTATTCGGTGATTCATTCCCAAACTTCTTCACCAATTTTGTTCAATTTGTTGGAGATGACGATATCCCCTCATCAAACAAAGGAGAAAATAAACTAGCCACTCTAACGACGGCCACGAATGCACAAACAGTCTCAACACACGATCCAGAAACGCTCGTCGTATCACCGACCCGCCTGAAATCAATTACAACGATGAGAGCAACACTTGGGCAATTGGAAGCTGACTTTTCCCAATTTCAAATCGTTAGTTCCGGGAATATTGAACAACTAAAGGACAAAATAGTTCAGCATGATCGCATGATCAAATTACAACAACAATCATCTGATGATCACTCTTCTGATTTCTTATCTCAAATTAAATCACTCCAAGACGCAATATCTCAACAATCACAGATTATAAAAGCTTTGCAAGACGAAAATCAATCGCTTCTTAAAAAGCAAGCACAAATGGCAAAAATTAATCAATCACTGCATGAGTCGCAAGGAAAACTTTCATCGGAAATAGATTTTCTGAAAGATCAAATGAAAGCTCTCTGGCAACACTCCACTGGTGATAGACAAACCGCAGCTCCAGCCCTCCAACAGACGGAAACACATCCTCCACCAATCCTCACGCCAATCGATTCAGAAAACAACCTTGAAGATCCCACTCCCCAGATCACAGAACCACTGACCAATCCACCGCATGTCATCTTAACAAACAGATTTTTGCCCCTCCAAGTCGACGATGAATCTCACGCCTCACTCAACGCGCAACAAAAAACTGATCTGGACCCTAACCCTATTAATGCTCCACAACGCAATATAGCCGACAATCATGCCAATTCACTCCAGGAACCCCTTGCTCCTGCCGTCGTTAACAAAGCGTTTTTTCTTGGAGATTCAAACGCCGGAAAGTTTCTTGACAAACGAAGGCTTTTTCCCCCAGGGCAGAAATTTTCCTACTTTCGATGCCCCAAAATTGAACATGCACTTAACACTCTACAAGAGGAAATTGCTAAAACAACAGAACACCCTCAGCTTATTGTAATACACACTGGAACAAATGATCTTACGCCGACAACACCTGCAGATGAATTTGTCTCTAATATCTCAGTTTTTATCACTCAAGCATCGACAATGTTCCCAAAGAGCAAGATCATCTTTTCAACTCTCCTGCCGCGAGCCGATATCCCCTTGAACACTGCGTCAAACATAAACATGAAACTTATTGACAGCTGCTCGACATTGCCCAATATCCACCTAGTGAGACACGACGATATCTTCTCCAAAGGTTTAGACATTCTCTATGACAACAAACACCTGAAAAAGCGACACATTGGTATGTTTGCAGCAGATCTAGTGGCAGCGATCCGTGGCCGACCTAAGCAAGCACGCTCCTCCCCGAATCAATTTTCCCGCTCTTCGCCTCGCGATCCTTTCTTGCGCTCACGCTACACACCGCCACTAGAACACCATCCATTGCAGGGAACACAACACGACCACCACCGCTTCATTCATCCAATATACGTCCCTTCGAGAGTTATCCCTCCTACAGTAATGCTGTTAAAAATGGTCAAGACAGAACCGATAGAGCCCACCGCACCCCGCAAACCCAACAGCAGCAGCAAAACCAACCGCACTTCCAACAGATGCAAACTCCTCCACATTTAACCTTGACGGAACAGGCAAAACCTAACTGTTCTACTGACCCTCAAGCTGGAGCTGAAATACCTAAAGAACTGGTATCATTCTTTAGATTAATTAAAACTTTCCTTTAATGCCATATTTTATGAGTGTATTCTAATAATCTTCCTCTTTTTATTAGTTATGTAGTTGGCTTATTTACTAGGATATCGAGTGAATTTGTTGTTGTTTTTTGACACCGATATGCCTGGCTGCTCAAATCTCCACGACAAACTATCCTTTTTTGCATGGAACATTAATGGCGTCTCTTCAAAATCATTAGGTGACAAATTACGTAATACTGATTTTTAACGCATGATTAATAGTTTTGATTTTATAACACTCTCCGAGACATGGAAAAGGATAACTGTCGATGTTGATGGCTTCACGATGGTGACTACAGGTGCCGTAAAAACCGGAAAATGTGGTCGCAACTCGGGTGGCTTAGCATTACTCTATAGGTCGAAGTTTAATGATTGGATTTCAATACAAAAAGAATCACCAAATTTCTTATGGTTTAAAATTGCAAGAGAATATACGAACACCGCAAAAGATATCTATGTGTGTGGTGTCTATATCCCACCACACAACTCAAATTATTTTTGTTCTGATATGTTCGATGAGTTTGAAAATGATATTGAAAAATTCTCCTCTCTTGGATCAGTATTAATTTTAGGAGATTTCAATTCTAGAACTGGCAAATATTCTGACATTGTGTGTCAGGAGGGAAACACGATAATAACAAATGATCAATCTAACTCCTCGTTATGTGCCCCTCAACGGAACAGTTTCGACAACGAATTAAATAACCATGGCAAACGACTTTTGGAAATATGTAGGAGTGCAGATCTACGAATCTTGAATGGAAGAATTAGTGGCGATTCACTGGGAAGACCCACATTTCACGGCAACTCAGGAATAAGTGTTATTGATTACGCTATATGTGATCAGGATTTGTATCGACATATATCAAATTTCATTGTTAAAGAACCGTCCAGTTTATCAGATCACAGTCCAATTATGACATGGCTTAATATCAATACGGTTAATACTCACTCAGCTGCAACAAATATAAACGATACGTTAACACGTTTGCCGAAACAATTTATTTGGGAAAACGACTCATCGCAAAAATTTCGAGCAGCGCTACAGTCAAATGACCTACAAAAACTAATACACGATTTCCTTATCGATGAAAGGCCAGACAAGGATATTAACACCACACTAGATGAAATAGAAAATATCCTTACTACCGCCGCTAAACGTTGTTTAAAAATTAAGATAAGTAGAAAACGACACCTCAAAATATCTAACAAAAAATGGTTTGATAAAGAATGTCGTCTTAAAAGACATGAATTAAGGTAAATAGCGAATCTTAAACATAGAGATCCTCTTAATACTACGCTCAGGGAGGAATATCATTTCGTTTTAAAACAGTACAAAAGCCTTTTGACACAGAAGAAAAATCAATACTATCATACTCAGCTCACAAAACTTGAAACTGCCGTCGATGATCCGAACGGTCGCAACTTTTGGAACTGTTTAAAGTCAATGGATGATTCTGTCAAGGAAAATATCCTCTCACCAGTTTCCGAAGAAAACTGGATGTCTCATTTCCAAACGCTGCACTCTAATGAACCCTTGAATTCACATCAGGAAGCGATCATTTCTGAGTTGCGAACTCTAGAAAATGCGACAGCTCAATCGAATTCTTTGAACGGCCTGATAACTGAGCTAGAAATATACACAGCGGCTAAAAAACTTAAAAATAACAAATCTCCTTTCTCAGACAAACTCAAAAATGAAATGATCAAATCCAGCTTAAACCAGTTAATGCCTGTTTATCTGAAATTATTTAATACGGTTCTAAGATCGGGTACTATGCCTCAAACATGGTGTAATGGCCTTATCACACCAATTTTTAAAAGTGGGACTAAAAGTGATCCCTCAAACTATCGTGGAATCTGTGTTTCTAGCTGTCTCGGAAAATTATTTTGCTCAATTCTCAACCAAAGACTTCTTGAACACGTCCAGTCCCTTGAAATACTTCATAAATCTCAAATTGGGTTTTTAGCAAATAACCGAACAGCGGATCACGTTTTTACACTAACAACAATAATAGATAAGTATGTCAATTGTCATCAAACGAAAGTATATGCATGTTTTGTCGACTTTAGAAAAGCATTTGATTCGGTATGGCACGATGGACTTTTATACAAACTGTTACAAATAAATGTCCGAGGAAATTTCTATAATTTAATTAAAAGTTTATACTCGAACTCTACCTCCTCTATAAAAATTGGAAATAACAGAACGCGTCCTTTTCGGTATGCGAGAGGTGTACGCCAAGGCTGTATTTTAAGTCCTTTGCTCTTTAACCTATACGTTAACGATTTAGCTTTTTCTTTTAACAATGTTCTATCTGATCCGTTTATACTGCCAAATGGCACCAAACTCAACTCCCTTTTTTATGCAGACGACTTAATTATTTTATCACGATCAAAACTAGGATTACAAAATTGTCTTAACAAGTTATCTTCATATTGCAACTCCTGGATGCTAAGCATAAACCCTAAGAAAACAAAAATAATGATTTTTCAACGACGTGAAAAACGATCTGATTATGCTTTTCATGTGGGCAGTGAAAAAATAGACATTGTTCATGACTATACCTATTTAGGGACTCGCATCTCTTCTTCAGGAAATTTTACACTCTCACTTGAACATCTACGACAAAAAGCTCTTCATGCTTTCTTTAGTCTACGACGGCACACAGATTTCAATAAACTTAAACCTTCAATAGCATACAAAATTTTCGACTCAAAAATCTTACCAATCTTAACCTACAACAGTGAAGTTTGGGGTGCCTTTGTGAAATCAGACTTTAAGTCGTGGGACCTTTCCCCAATTGAGAAAACTCACTTGCAGTTTTGTAAACGATACTTAGAAGTACATAACAAGGCATCCAATATTGCATGCAGAGCCGAACTTGGTAAATTCCCTCTGATCATTGATATAAATAAGAAGATACTAAGTTATCTAAATTACTTACACCAAAAGGATGAAAACTCTATAGTCAGACAAGCCTTAAAAATATCGATTGATCTTTATGATAACGGAAAAAATAGTTTCTACTCTAGTGTCATGAAAATAAATGAATACTATCATTTTAATCACTTTAACTATAGTTCATTAAATGATTGTAAAATTAAACAGTATATTAATATCATGAAACAGAAGTATATTTCACATTGGAATCAGACCCTACAAAACTCGCAAAAACTTAGTTTTTATAACACTATTAAAAATAATTATAGCCCTTCTACCTACTTAGATTTAACAAGGAAGAACCCTTAAGGAAAACATTAGTAAAACTGAGAATAAGCTGTCACAAACTTAGGATCGAAACAGGTAGATACGACAATATACCTCGTAATGAAAGAATATGCAACTTCTGCAATTGCAACAAAATTGAAGATGAAACTCATTTTTTGTTAGATTGCCCAGCTTATTCTCAGGTACGCGGCATATTCTTTTCTAAAATAGAATCCAAACTTCCATTACTACGACTACTACCACGCGAAACTCTATTATCACATCTTATGAATTCCACTGACTACTTTGTAAACATTAAGCTAATCTCATTTATCTCGGCATGCTTTGAATTGAGAGACAATCTCGTTACAATGATCACCACTTCGAACCGTTAAATGAACAATTATTGTTAGTAATTGTTTCATATATTATATATAATATTTTTTTTTCTTTGTTATGTTATGTTATTTTCTACTTTACTAATTATCTTAGTTAATGAAATAATATGTAATTAAATTTAAGTAGCTTTTGCAATAGTACCAAATTTCTATGTAGTCATGCAAATAAAGCTTGTTGTTGTTATGAGCAGCTGGTCTGGGATTTGCACATCATGGTCAAACACTCTGAGCTCAAGGGCCTCTTCGGTGTTGGCATTTATCAAAATGTCTATGGAAAAATATCATGTAAAAGACTTCATGGAACGAGGAAGTAATACGCAAAACAACGTATTGCAAATAAATCCTACGTTTCACGCTATCCAAAACTGGCATCACAGGTTTGTAGCGCAAGGACATTTAGAATGTATGAATAGAACAAGATGGCTGTACTGAATAGCATCCATATGGTTTTGCGTAATAATAAATATTTAGAGGGAATGCCTCTAGCTAGGAAGGCTGTCAAACAACTCACGTTTCTCTGATGACCTTTTCTTCAGTGTTCTACACTGTCAACATTTCAAAAGAAAGGAAGAATGGAGGGGGGATTTCTCAATTTTAGGGAACCTGATAAAAATAAACATTAAAGAGTAATTGATAATTAACTAAGTTTTGAAGCTAAGTGAACTAAGTAAATATCAAAATAGTTTGCTATCTGACCCTACGTGCTTTTCGTTCATAGGGTTTTAACTGGGTCTGTTTCCCTTTTCGGTCTCTTGTTTCTTTTATAAAGGGCATTACTAAACCACGAAACACCGAAACACCGAAACGAAACACCGAAACAGCCATTTCTTCTTATTATGTTTTTTTCAAGTACCGAAACAGCTTTTTTCATGAAGAGTATTTTTTATCGTTGCTATCTGCAATGGCAAGAACGACAAGATACTGGCGCGTAAAAACGCGCCACTCGCTGTTATACAAATGTAAACACATTGACAAACTGCATGACTGATAACACCGACCATTACAGGACATAACAGTTTCTGCACAAGTAAAGCCACTGCTGACAAACGATACAACAATTATCATAAATTCAAAGCCCATATTATCCAAGAGTTAATCAAAGGACAAGCAAACGCAGAGACATCAAGACCAAGGATTGATAAAGTTAATAATGTAATCCTCCGCAGTATAACCGTAATAATTATGAACGAAAACAATTTTTTACGTGTTACTGCAATACATCGGATAAATAAGTGTAAATTAAAATTACCTAGCAACAAAATAAGAAGCCCAACTTATAAAACCAGGTAAGAGAAGAGGATAAACAGTCCAATACCCACAGTTCGACGTAATGTTCTTGGTCTGAGTGAACCAAACATACAACAACCTCAACACTTGCGTTTTGTGTTGTCACGTGATCAAAGATGAGGAGTTCGCCGAGGAATGTTGGGTATACCGTCAGTATTATTCTTTTTTGTTTGAATAATCCAGTTTTTGGACTAAGTTTCTCGTCCGAAATTCCGTTATAGCTGGAATAAAACTTGGAGAAATCACTTAGGTGATTCACTCCTAATTACTATGTGTTTTTGAGCTGGCAAAAATACTTCTAGATTCTCAGTACCTGAATCATTCGAGTGATTTCTTAAAATCACAAAGAGCCGTAACCAAGACCTTCGCATAAAAAAACCCGGGACATAAAAAAAGCTGATTCGGTACTTTAAACGAAACATAATAAGAAAAAATGGCTGTTTCGGTGTTTCGGTGTTTCGTTTCGGTGTCTCGGTGTTTCGGTGTTCGTTTCGGTGTTTCGGTGTTTCGTTTCGGTGTTTTGGTGTTCCGGTGTTTCGTTTCGGTGTTTCGTGGTTTAGTAATGTCTTTCTATAAACGTCATCCTTTTTCCATAATCAAAACCAACTTTAACAACTCCATTTAAAGAAAGTTCTTTTTGTGATAGGTTGCCAATAAAATTCAACGTAAAATAAGCCTAAACCGTGTATGTTATTAACAGATTACTTCTGGGAGGCTTAGAATACAACTTTTAAACTCTTTAAATTCAAAAGAAAACGTTCAGTGGTCAGCTAAAAAATAGGATTCCACCTCATGAAACTTTTGACGTTCTGGAAGAACGAAGAACAATAAAAAGCTTAACTTTTGGTGATATTTTAGCACTACGGAAAAAAAGTGAACGGGCAGTATTTATATTTTGGCTGCTAGAAAAGTTTTCCACGAGGCCAGACTTGCAGAGGGTGATAAATTCAATAAAAGGGGCTTAAAATTGGAAGCACCAAATGCTGATTACAGCCAGTTAAATAGTATTTGAAGTGTCTCTATTGCCTCGGGAGGATATTCAACAGCGACACACGAAAAACTTATTGTTAAAAAAGGTTTGTTTTGTAGTTTTGTACATTTTGGTTTTAAAATCACCAAAAGCCAAACCAAAAACAGTGAACTAACCTGCAATATTCCACAGCGACAACAGAGCGAATAGTATGACAAGAGTGTTCGAAGTCATCTTGGAAGACTTAGGGGCCGATTACATGAGTCGGGCTGGCTCAGTTAGCAGGGCTGGCTTGGTGTACCGAGATGACTGCTCAGCCCGGTATTACATGAGGCGAGCCAGCCCGCCTGCGGCTAAATTTAGAAGCTGTCGTGTGAAAAGACAGCTACATCAAAGAGCATGAATCGAGTGTTTTTACTTTCGCTAATCCACTATTTTGGTGTATTATTTTCAGTTTTACGTAGCTTTATGGTTTGGTAAACCGTTATGTGTTATATAGAAAGAGAAATATCGATCTTCTGGTGAGTCATATTGCTCTGAAGCGAAATTGAGTGACGAGAAAGTGTTGGCCCGGCTAGCCGGGCTGGTCCGGTAATCACGATTACATGCCAAATTTTCAGCCCGGCTAGCCGAGATTCCGGCATCGCGATGCTGGGATAGAAGCTAGCTGGGCTGAGATTTTTCCATGTAATCGCAAAGTTGATTTTTAATATGTTTCACAGACGTACCGAGATCCCGGCTAACCGAGCCAGCCGCGGCTAACCGGGCCAGCCCGCCTCATGTAATCGGCCTCTTATTTAAAAAAACAATTGCCGAATGCTCAATCGAGTAAATTACTTCAGCGACTGCCTTTCTTCGGTTTTTGGAAGATTTCTAACGCAAGTCGGTCAAATTTAAAGGTAAGAATCTGTAACGTGATTGGCTGTTATTCTCTTCCTTATTTTGTAGCCTCGGTTCAGTTTGACTTCCCTTCAATCTGTTACTGTTTGCACATGAATTTGATGAACAAAGCTTTTTGTGGTTTCTCTTATCCAACAGAAAATGATCATACATTTCCGCTGTCTGTAAAGCACGTTTCCAAATTGGCCGTTATTGGCCTCTTTCTTCTTTTTACAACACCGCATCAGTTTTACTTCTCTTCAAATTGTTGCGGCTCGTACAAGAATTTGGTGAGCGAAGCTCTTCCTTATCCAAAACACTGAAAAAAATCCTGCATTTCCGCTGTCTCTAAAGCACGTTTTCATGTGAAATTGTCAGTTGTTATTCGCTACTGTTTGTTTTGTAACACCGCTTCAGTTTTACCTCTCAAGTTTGTACAAGAATTTGATAAGTATGCTCTTTGCGGTATCCCTTACCCTTATCTCTAATCCTCTTCCTCATTCGTTGTAGCCCCGTTTCAGTTTTACTTCTCTTTCAAATTGTCACCATTCATACCGTACAATGACTTTGTGGACGAAGCTCTATTAATTCAGAATTTCTTTTGTCTCTAAAGGACGTTAGGTCAGTTGTACAAATTGCACGAAGCAAAGCAAAGGAGGTCGTATCACCAGCAGGAAAAAAATTATAAATAATAATAATAATAATAACTAATATTGCGCTTTCCCTATGAAAGTAATCAAAAGCGCACTACACTTAATATAATAAATTCTCACAAATTTCAAATAGATAATAAAACTACAGACAAATCTATGACCTAATTTAAGTCCTTATTCATTAACATTCTTTATAAGATTGAAAATTTTACTTAAAATCTTAACAAAGAGCCTTGGAAAATAAATAAGTCTTGACTGAACGCTTAAAAGTGTCAGTCTCCTTAGATGGCCTTACTGACAAAGGAAGGCTGTTCCACAAGACTGGGGCAGCTACCATAAACGAGCGATCCCCCAAGACAACTGTTAAAAGTATAAACATGCAGTGTCAGAAGGTTCTATGCAACAGAAGTGAAACAGCTACTGGGTTTGGAAGCAAAAAGACAGGATTTTTTGTTTTGTTTTGTTTGTTTCAGCTCAGTTTTACTTCTCTTCAAATTGTCGTGGTTGGTACCAGCATTTGGTGAGTGATGCTCTTCTAGACTTTGCCATATTAGGCTCGCTTTATTTTGAGCATTTTAGCAAGGCAAAAGCATCAAAAATAATGCTAGCATAATGGTAGAAAAGTCTTTAAAAAGTCTGAAAAATATTTTTAAAAAACCTTATATACAGATATCGTAAAACACTTTGAAAATGCTCTGAAACGACTATAACTAGGATTTGTGACGGTGTGGTAGGTCTGTGGTGGGAAATTCGTGGGGTAGTGGGGCGAGAGCGGTCAGTGGTCTTTACGCATCGACAAGAAAGGGCACTCAAAGACAACATCACAGGTTTGTAGTGCAAGGACCGTAGGACTCTTGTTCTTTTTTTACGATTGACATTTAGAATGTATGAGTAGAACAAGATGGCTGTACTGAATAGCTTCACTCGGAGAAGGTGTTATTAACATTATTGTAGAGCTTGGGGCTTTGCACTTTTGTTCAATTTGTTGTAGAATTCAATAAGAACAGCAAAACTGTTAAATACTTATAACCTAGTTAAATGCTAGACGTTCTGTGTTCTGCATTGTTATTTGAAGCTTGGACTTCACTTTAATCGTTTAGAGGAGTTATTGTAGAGCTTGAGGGCTTTGCCCTTTTGTTCAAGAACTCAATAAAAACGTTGTTTAATTTTTTGTGTTTTTATAATGTTTCAAGCATTTTTCAGCATTTTAGCAAGCTATATGATCATTGTAATAACAAAATGGATCATTAAGCATTTGCATTTCAGCAAAAAATAATAATAATAAGCATTATGTGCAAAAACCTAGACTCTTCCTTATCCAAACAAAAAAATCGTGTATTTCCGTTCTAATCCCTGTAGCTGTTTCCGCCACTTCTGTCACACAGAGCCTTCTGACACTACTTACTGTTAATTTTAAAAGTTGACTTAATTTTTCCTGCTGGTGAAACGACCCTTTTCTTTCCTTAGTGCAATTTGACATAGGAAACGCTGGTTTAATGAGCCTCTCATAAAGTCCTTGTTCGATCCGTGACAATTTGAAAGAGAAGTAAAACTGAAGCGGGCCAACATCGAATGAGGAAGAGGATTAGAGATAAGGATGAGGGATACCGCAAAGAGCATACTTATCCAATTCTTGTACAAACTTGAGAGGTAAAACTGAAGCGGCGTTACCGGGGTTACAAATCAAATTGAGGAAGAAAATAGCGAACAACAACTGACAATTTAACATGAAAACGTGCTATAGAGACAGCGGAAATGCAGGATTTTTTTCAGTGTTTTGGATAAGGAAGAGCCTCACTCACCAAATTCTTGTACGAACCGCAACAATTTGAAGAGAAGTAAAACTGCAGCGAGGTTGTAAAAAAGAGAAAGAGGCCAATAACGGCCAATTTGGAAACGTGCTTTACAGACAGCGGAAATGTATGATCATTTTCTTTTGGATTAGAGAAACCACAAAAAGCTTTGTTCATCAAATTCATGTACAAATAGTAACAGATGGAGGGGAAGTAAACCTGAACCGAGGCTACAAAATAAGGAAGAGAATAACAGCCAATCACGTTTCAGATCGATGCCTTTAAATTTGGCCGACTTGCATTAGAAATCTCCCAAAAACTGAAGAAAGGCAGTTGCTGAAGTAATTTACTCGATCGAGGACTCGGCAATCGTTTTCAAGTCTAAAAAGATGACTTCTAACACTCTTGTCATATTATTCGCTCTGTTATCGCTGTGGAATATTGCAGGTTAGTTGGCTGTTTTTGGCTTGGTTTTTGGTGATTTTAAAATTAAAAGGCACAAAACTAAAAAACAAACCCTTTTTAAGAATAATTTCTCGTGTATCGTTGTTGAATATCCTGCCAAGGCAATAGAAACTTCAAATATTTTGAACTGATTATTTAACCGGCTGTTATCAGTATTTGTTTTTTCCAGTGTAAAGCACCTTTTATTGAATTTATCTCACTCTCGAAGTCTGACCTTATGGGAAACTTTTCTAGGAGCGAAAATATAAATACTGCCCATTTAAGTTTTTTCCGTGTTGCTAAAATATTCATCTAACATTAAACTTTTTTAATTCTTCGTGTTTCCAGAACGTGAAAAGATTCATGGGGTGGAATCCTATCTTTTTAGTCGACCACTTAACGTTTTCTTTTGAATTTAAAGAGTTTAAAAGTTGAATCCTACGTCAATAACGCGCGGTGGTGTAGTGGTTAGCGCGTTGGACGTCAGATCTGAACATCGGTGGTTCGTCGCCCAGTCCCTGCCATCGAGTTGTTTCTTTAGACAAGATACTTTGCCCCACATTGTCTCTTTCCACCCCGGTGTATAAATGGGTACCGGCGACATACTGCTGGGGGGTAACCCTACGATGGACTAACATCCCGTCCAGGGGGGAGTAGCAATACTCTCAGTTGCTTCATGCTACGGAAACCGGAGGCTCCGGCCGTGTGGACCTCCTTGGCCCGAGCGCGACTTTATCCTTATATATACATGGTTTAGGCTTATTCTACGTTGAATTATATTGGCAATCTATCACATATAGAACCTTTGTTAACTGGAGGTATTAAAGTTGGTTTTGTTTATGGAAATAGGATGTCATTTATAAAAGAACTAAGAGACCGAGAAGGTGAACAGATCCAGTTAAAACTCTATGAAAAAAAAAAGCACTTGGGTCCAGATAGCAAACTATTTTGATGTCCATTTCATTCTCTTATATAACTCCAAAATTTAATTATCAATTACTCTTTAATGTTTATTTTTATCAGGTTCCCTGAAATTGAGAAATCCCCCCTCCATTCTTCTTCCTTTCTTTTGAAATGTTGACAGTGTCGAACACTGATGAAAGGGTTATCAGAGAAACGTGAGTTGTTTGACAGCCTTCCCACTGGCATCCCTTTTAAAAATTTATTCTAAATGTCAATCATGGGAAAAAAAATCTAAGAGTCCTACGGTCCTTGCGCTACAAACCCGTGATGTCAGTTTTGGATAGCGTGAAACGTAGGATTTATTTGAAATACGTTGTTTTGCGTATTACTTCCTCGTTCCATGAAGTCTTTTACATAATATTTTTCCATAGACATTTTGGTAAATGCCAACACCGAAGAGGCCCTTGAGCTCAGAGTGTTTGACCATGATGTGCAAATCCCAGACCAGCTGCTCATGGAAATGCTACGTGAAGCAGACCTTGAGAGCCATGGTTACAAAAAAGTAATGATAACCCAACGGGTCAGTGATTCTGGAAATGGTAAACCCATCCTTGAGCAACGTTACCAATTTTTTAAGACAATTGAGTGCTCGAGGCTGAGGGAGATTCATCAGGAACTGAATTGGTTGATTCCAGGTAGGTAACTCAGGCCTCTAAGTTCGGCCTTTAGAATGGGTAGCTCATTTTATATTAATTTCTTGGGGATGGTTGGTTGGTAGGATTTACTTCGTGGTGCCCCTAATGGGTGCAGTGCAGCTGAATTGAAGCATTTCCGGCTCGGCTTCGACGATCAAACGAAAGTAAGAATACAGACCCTTGGGCAACATTTCATTTCCTTAACCGTCCATTACATCAACATGTAGTTCGGAGTTAAAAGTGATTTTAAAACGGAGTCATGCACAGTTAAGTGAATACAACAATCTTGATTGATTGTTTATTTACCGTAATGATGACCAGCTACATTATTACCTGTACACGAATGCGTTAATAAAATCCAAATAAAATAAACTTTGTTTCTATAGCGCTATTTCCTGCAGCTCAAAAGCGCTTTACAAATGATAAATTAAATAATTTACATAAAGTGATAAGTAAAGGTAGTGAACTTAATTATTTACATTGTATATATATTTAATTATTCTAATTATTCTTATATTATTGTTCTATCAAAACCTAATTCAGCTTAGATCAACAAAACCTAGTCAACGCATATCTGTTTGAAAAGATATGTCCGTTTTAAATTTGGATAATGAATCACTCCCGCGAATATAATTTGGAAGTGAGTTCCACAGCATCGGTGCTACAAAAGAGAAAGACCTTTGACCATAGCTAACTAACTTAACAGATGGTACTTCAAGTAAGTTCCTTGAGGAAGATCTCAAATTCCTGGTCGGTACATATGGCTGTCATAAATCTTTAATGTAGCTGGGTGCTAACCCTATTGCGTGCCTTATAGGTTATGCGTTAGCCGACTCACGATCCTGTTTTTAAAATCCTTAAAATGAAACACGGTCGAACCGCCTTTGGGGAATGGCTAATTGACAAGGAGAATTGACCACAGAAAGCGATTCATACCTCTCTAAGGGGTTGTGAAAAATTAAGGATTTGGCATGTTTGGTTACTTACAAAGCCATATCTTGACGAAAATAAGAAAACTTGTTAAGATGTCGTAAACGATGGCCGGGTCTGCTCAATACAGGTGACCGCAGAAAAGCAGTAGATAACAGCAATAATGGCATTGTTTTCCTGAGTCTTGCTCGACTGTCTTTTTATAGTAGAGAGACACAATCTTACGAAATTTCTTTAACACGGATATTTCCATTACGTAGGGATCTTTGGAATCGATGTGGTCAGCAGGGTTAACAAGGAAATCCAAACCAAACACTTGGACGCCATGAAACAGTGCCAGGCTGGATTGGAGGTGCACTTCAAGAAGGCTAGAAAGAGCAGCATCAGGCGCAAGAAAAGAGAAGCTAGTGGCGATAATAGTTCGTGCGGCTGGTGCTGGGCATCTAGATTAGCCTGAGATCATCGTCTTAAGAGTCAAAATCTACTATAAGTGCCCATTTGATTGATATCGTTTTTAGTTTAATTGAATAAAATAAATATAAAATTACTCAAGTTCTATTTTGGGGGTGTTTACATGATAGGGTAGGAGATTCATACCTGTACGAGTCCATTCCTGCTCCCTCTTGTGGTTTTGTATCTTCATAAAGCCCCTCTGAATGTAGAAGATTTAGCGCTACAGAAATAACTTGATTTCCTTTTATGTAAATGTCATAACAGTTTGAGTTTTACCGCTTCTTTTCCAACCAGGTAGCCGTACCGGATCGATATAAAGACTTAAACCTATGTTTGAAGTTGGCCTAGTTCAAAAAGCAGCTGTGATCACGTTTTGTTTTTGCCTTTCAATTTGACCTTCCAGAATTGTTTAGCTGCCCCTTATAATAGAGTGCCCTATAAAGAGAACTAGATTTAAGAAAATAAGGTGTATTTTTGTGGTCTTAGGATAACGTTTGCAAGACAGCAATAACTGTCTTAGTTTCCTTAACGGTTTTTGTCGCTACTTAAAAACTCCGCTGTGTTTTAAAGAAAGCTTTATTAGAATAAAAGTCATTTTGGCTCTTAAATGTTGCCTTGTATTTCATTTGTAATGCGGTCTTAACTTTTGTGTCCGTGCATAAGAACCTTAATTTTTGAGATAGGTTTATTTACGACTTTTCGTATGCCTTTGAAGAATGTTGAGGTTAACAATTGAAACAGACCGGTAACAATTGTTACTGGTCTGCATAAATTCAACCAGACCATTCAATAGAGCTGTTGGTCAGATTCCCAAACAATTGTAGGGCTCCAGGGTTTCGGCCTTAAAATGCAGGCTTCTAGGCTCCAACACAGAAACAGCTGCGGCTCTTGAATTGGGCTTAATATTACTGTTTTATGGTCCATGCACCGAGGAACCAGAATCAGAATTTTTGTCCGGGCTTCAAGTTTTGGGCTCCCGGCTCCACGGCAAAACTTTTAGGGCGCTTTTGATCCAGAGACATGCACCCTCTTTGGGCTCCTGTTTGGTGCTCTTTGTTCGTCAGTTTATGTCTTGCAAAATTGTTACTTAATTTTTTTTCAAGTTTCACTGTTCAGGAGTTTGGTAACATACTCTTGGGGGTAAACGGTTCCGGGTTGGCAAACTCGAAGAGCCACTAGTCGAGGGACTTGTCCCTGGAATATGTCCCCTCTCCTGGTCACACGAGACACCTGTAGCACGTTTTCGTGCCTGGGACTTGCTACTTGAGCGTACACACGCAGGAACCCGTTTCAGGCGCCTCTGAAACTGTAGTCTAGATGAACGTCTCGAGTTTCATAAATTAAAATTATTCCAACTGGTCAGTGATTCCGGAAATGTTCTTGAAGAAAAGTTACCAGTATTTCGAGACAATCTAGAGTTCCAATTTTTTTTTTCATTGGCGATAATTTGCAAAGTACAGCATCATGTTCTTCAACCGGAACGTCCTCCAGAAAGAACGCCTTGAGCCATGTTGATGCAATTTTCTTCGTGTTTCATTTTTTGTTTCCCGGAGTCTTTAAAAAAAATTAAAATCTTCTTTGTCTCCGTTTGCAAACCTGTCGGTGCTCATTTCTTACATTTTTGAGGAAAAATGCTAGTCAAATAACTCGAACGAGACAATCAAATGCTATGATATTCATCTTGGATTTTATAGAAGAGACCAATGATCAACCTGTTTCGGTTCAAGAAAGCCGTAAAAATGACAAGTTTAATAAATTATTATAATGAGTGCAATCAAAAGGACCTTTTACACTGTGCCCAAAATTATCATAAATATCAGTAAAAAGGGAAAAAAATAGCCTTCATAGAAACGGTCAAAGACTCTCTTTACCCCCCCGCAGCCTGCTGTTGAAGACTCCCAGATAGTAGCAATAGCAAATGAGAAAACGGGTTTCTTTCCATCCTTACTACCTGAGAGCCTGAAGCAGGCTATGCTAGGTCTCGATTGAATATTTTTATGATTCTTTTGCTTGTTTGTTTGGTTGTTTTTGTGCGTTTCCGTTGGTCGAGAACAAGCTATCCAAATTAATTGATAATTCGGACAGCAGAGGCTTTCCTATTTCCTAAATTATAAAATAAGTTGGAAAGAATTAAATATATATATATATATATATATATATATATATATATATATATATATGTATATAATGTTCAGTGAGTATAAAATTAGTTTACGAAACGACGAACTCCCAGTAAGAGGATCCACGGGATACAGTGTCTCGACGCAAATCTGTAGATTTGTGTAAGTAAGACGAAGAGACAAACTCTTGACTGCTGTTCCGGCGGTTTAATGTACAACGATTCGGCCTTCGGCCTTCCTCAGGTACAAGTTAAAAAGATATTTACAATAAAAAATAAAAAAATTGAATTTTTAAAAACTTTTAAGTTTTTATTTTTTTATTGTAAATATCTTTTTAACTTGTACCTGAGGAAGGCCGAAGGCCGAAACGTTGTACATTAAACCGCCGGAACAGTCAAAAGTTTGTCTCTTCGTCTTACTTACACAAATCTATATATGTATATATGTATATATATATATATATATATATATATATATATATGTATTTATATATTTAATAAATAAAAAAGCCAAAACTGTGCTTTGTTCTGTGATAAAGCACGTAAGGAAGTGACGAGAGCACGAAAGAAGTGTAGGGTGACCACGAGCCGCAGGCGAGTGCTTCTCCCCACTTCTTGAGTGCTCTCGTCACTTCCTTGAGTGCTTTATCACAGAACAAAGCACGGTTTTGGCTTTTTTATTTGTTTTATAATAAAGCTTTGCTCACATTTGTAAAGAAGCTGGCTTTTAATTGCAAGAAATCAAGTTTTTTTCACAGCTTGCAAGCGCGCGCAAGAAAGGGTTTCAGCTTGCCAGCGCGCGCAGAATGGCGTCACAGGCTACTCCGTGCATCTGTACTCTGATAAGGCACGCTGTTTCAACCAATCAGAGCGCGCGTTATATCGAAAATTTATCATAAATATATATATATATATATATATATATAATTTGATATATAATTTGCACAATAGAGGATAGTCAACGAATAAATAAAAATCTTTATTTCAGATATATATAGAGAGAGCGCTTTTCAAACGAGTGTCGTAAAACGAAAACCAAAGTAATTACCCCAGCCAATCATAACAAACACAAATTACCCAATGAACCAATCAGAACTCGAAGCAAATACATGTAACCGGCGCCAAGCGCGGGAAAAAGCGTGCCGGCAAGTCGAGATTGGTTTGAGTTTTACTCCTGATTGGTCGAGAAAGTGGCGCGAGATTTTTTAACCAATGACAAAGCCAAGTAAAGCAAAACCAAAACAAAACGCAAATTACTTTCAACACTCAATTGAAAACCGCTCTCTCTCTCTCTCTCTCTCTCTCTCTCTCTCTCTCTCTCTCTCTCTATATATATATATATATATATAGCAAGTAATGGGATGTTAGAGAATTTTCTAGGTTTTATAAACTGTCCGCTTAGTAGAGGGTGACCGCTTAATGCGCGCAGGGTACCTAATACAGGGATCTTTGGAGTCGTTGTGGTCAGCAGGATTCAAAACAATTAATATTTTTAATATTTGACGCCATGAGACAGTGCAAGGCCGGTTTGGAGGTACACTTTAAGAAAGCTGGAGGCTGCAGTAGTGATGCCAAGGTCAGTAACAGGCGCCGAAAGAGAGCTGCCGGTTGCACGGTCGATTCCCCATTTGCTGTATATCAAATTATCCTGAGATCATTGTTCCAAGCGCCACAATCTAAGTGCGCATAAATTTAATGTACATTGTTTTTAGAGTGTGCTGGGTATGATTGAATTTTTAAGTTATGATTTAAAAAAATAGATAAAGACACGCAGGGGCTCTTCGGGTTAATGGCAGTATATGATGGTCTCCATGTATTCTCATTCCTGTAGAAAACCTATACCGATATCATGTAAACGCGGTATGACCTTTCGATTCATATTGCATTTAGTTTTAACCAATAAAATTCATACCGTCATGCAAAACAGTTCGTTTTAATGTGATTTATAATATGGAACACACCTCTGTAACAGACCTGTTAAAACCCGGATTAAAAAGTAGGAAAGTAGTTTCCGTCAAGTTTCTAGCCGGCGACATCTTTTGCGGCTGTATTTTGCTTTCTTCTTCATTAGGATGAACTGCTCATTACAGCAGTCTAGCAGAAGTGTGAAGTGTACTGATATTCACCACCGCAGCATGCATTCATTTGTTGCAGTATCGTACGTCGTGGAACCACACGGCAGTAAATTGTCTTCTTCTGAGATGTCATCAAGAGAACTGATTTTTGTCTCCTTCTTAGTTGGAGTCTAAACGGAAGAAGAAAGGATAAGTAAAAATTCTGTGGTGTAAGGTGAGAACGAACAAGCTCCTCTGGCCTAGTAGGGGACGCTGCCCTCTCTGTCCGAAAAAAAAAAATCATAATGGCCCTACATATGAGATGCCGAAAGGATGTTATACCATCAAGGTTTAGCTGCAAATATCCCGAGAATGGCATCTTTTAGGAAGTCAACCTCGTTCCCACGGCTTTTTCTGGGAACGAGGCTGTTAGGTTGTTATATCAATGAAAATTTCTTCATATAAGAGTTTGAACTGATTGAAAAGCCTATCGATCACAACCTACATCCCCGTAACTCTTGGAGGAACTAATCAGTCTACGACTTGTTTTTAAATAAAGTAATTTAACAAATTGTGCATGCAATAATTCAGTAGAACCCGCAAATATAGGGTATTCCTCCCACCAGGATGGTTTCCAAGTGGCCTTTCATTCTTTCTACAAAAGACAAATCTACGTGCCATCACGAATGCTCACGCGTGAACATTCATAATGGCACTTGGCGACTTCGCTGCTCTGCCCCTCGTTTTGGCTGTTAAGCCACTCAAATTTTACCTTTTGCGACATAAAGGCCAGCTTTGCAGTATATCCATCCCGGTATGGGATCCATAAACACTAAAAAAAACAAAACAAAAAACAAACAAACAAACAAACAAAACAACATTTGATATTTTAACGTACGTACGGCAACCAGGTTGGTTGAGAGTTGAACGCGACCTTCAATAAAAGAACTGGTTTAATTTTAGAAAAAAATAGAGGCTGGTTTCAATGTAGATTCCAGAAACAAGCTTCGACTGTTTTCAATTAAGTTAAGTGCTTGAAGTGAATTGTAGTGTATAGCTGGGAACTAGACGTTATTCTTTCCCGACAAAAAGCTCGTAATAAGCTTATATAAACTAAAGGCCTCTAGTTTTATCGCATTTTTACTGTAGGCGGACCTAAACGGAATTTTTTTCCTTGAGCCGCCGACTAACTCTCATGCGTTAAGGGCCACTGTACTGAGTGGGTGAAAACTGAAGGTCGGTACACACAAAGGGACATGTCTCCTGTCCCTCAACAAGTCCCACTGTGTGCACGCTCAAGTAACAAGTCCCAAGCACGCAGTCTTCCTAGAAGACCCTCCAACTATTTCCCTCGTACGCGTGTAAACATGAAGGGGGACTTATTCCTGGGACAAGTCCTTCGAACTAGAACCTTCGTGTGTGCAGAACCTAAACCTTCCGCGCTCACGAGTAACCAGGCTCCTAAAAATGGGCTAAAATGTACTCATTTTTCCCCGCAAGGCATTAATTAGAGAACAAGCAGCACCAAAGGATCCCAAAGAGGGTGTCTCTGGGGCAAAAGCGCCCGAAAAGTTTTGCCGTGGAGCCCGGAACCCCAAACATTTCTTTGCTTGGAGCGCGAACGGAGATCGTTGATTCCTTGCAGCATGAATCGTGAGAGCAATCTTGTCATGATCCATGCTTAACAGGCATTCAACTGGACTTCCTTCTTGAGGTCTTTATGCACAGACACAAAGGCCAGAACAGCATTTCTATAAACCATATAAACTAACTGCAAATTGAGACGGCAATACTTCATTTTATTGACGGCTATTTGGACTAAAATATCTTCCATATTGGGCGGAGAAATATCTTTTGACTATTGGTGAATCATGTTAGTAGGCGAATTATGATTCGCCCACGGTCTTGATTCGCCGGTAGTCACGAAATAAAGTTGAAATTTTGCCTAAAAAGGAACTCAAGTATACAGAGGAATTACTAATTAACGTCCTGAGATACAAACAATTATTATAGAACCGGAAGATCGGCAAGTTTCCAGCGCCGTTTTGTTATGTGTGAAACATGTCGACTGAGTTTTGGCCGGCGAATCATGCCTGATAAACCAGGGTCTGCACATAGCGGGTAAAACCGGCTGATTAAACCCTTTAATGTCCAGTGTCAGCATATCAATTCTCCATACTGGTCACCATACATCTGTTGTAGGGCTAGTTGGGAGAAGTTGTTCAAACATCAAAAGAGTTCATTCTTGGTGATCATTTCCTTACCTCTCAACACCTGTGCATTTCATTGTGCATTGATATTACAAGGAGAAATCTGAGGCTGATCACGACTGGGGCTTAAAGGGGTAAAAGATAAATCCTTACAAGTTGTGAAGTGGTACACTCGAATGTTTGTACCTCTAAACAAATTTTTTGTTTAGCAGAAAAGGTACCAAAATACGGACTTTCCTCATCAAAAATAGATACTTGAAACAAAGCAGTTTCGAAATTGTGTCTGAAACGCGAGCTTGATTCCTTTGTATTGGACTGCGAATCATTACTGCGCATAAATATGTAATTTGTATATGTAATCGCATGAGGCCGAGTAGAATTAAGGATAAATTTTCACGCGTATTTTGGAAGTTTTCACAGCGGATTTGGACCCCCGGTCCAAATATAAATATACCCCCGGGGGACCCAATCCGCTAGCGGATTTGGACTCCCTTCGCGGATTTGGACTCCCTATGTAATTGTAGAAACCCACGCTGTTATTCGCATATAAAGTACCGAAATAATTTCACTTTTCAATCTTGGCGAAGAAACGTTTCGTTTGGGTTTCAAAATACTGCAAGCATATTCATAATAGAGGTAGAGTCAGACTTTAGATCAAGTAAATTGACGGTTCGTTTTAGGCACATAGCCAGACCTCTAAACGTTGTAGTTAAAGCACGCGCTGCGGTATTTCTTACAGAAGATACGATTTTAAAATCTTGTTTTCTTTCATACGCGTTGTTATTACTTTTCCAGGATACTGAATTTAACATAGTTTGAATTGGCGGTTTAACAAAGGAGGTTTTAAAGTAACACCTCTAGTTTGAACGGGCGGTTTAACAAAAGAGGTTTTAAAGTAACACCTCTTGGTTGAGAATCGCATTGTGCGCCCTCTTTAAAGAACGCTTGCTACTCCGTCCCTCCAATTACCGCGGCAAGCTGATGTCAAATACTATTGTTTTTCTTAGCGCAGCTTTATAAATTCGCTTTAAGTCAGCTATGGTAGAAAATATGTAAGATATCTTCAAGAAAGTTTAGTTTTTAAAATTTATCGATACAAACTAGCGTGGTAGGTTCTCTTTTACCCTAAGTATTAAATATTATTTGAAAAGAAAAACTGCTTCAATATTTTTATTTTGCCTCTTTAACAGCTCCAAAAAACAATTTTACCAATTTTACTCAATAGAACGCTTGTTTTCAGGGGGGTCCAAATCCGCGAGAGGGGGTCCATATCCGCTAGCGGATTTGGATCGAGGGGTCCAAATCCGCTAGCGGATATGGACCGGGGGGTCCAAATCCGCTGTGACACCGGCCCTCAGAATTAAAGTACCCGTTTGTAAACAATTCACCAAACTAGCAGTTTAACTGTTGCTCAGCGCACAGAACAAGAAAGACTGACAATTATGTACATCTTAAGAGGTAAATACAATTCTACTTCATTGACAAAACACACTTAAGAGGCTCTGACTGTAAATATCGAGAATCGGCGGACAAGCTCAGAAAATCGAAAATCCTGATAACTTGCCAGAAGAACACTTTTGGGGAGCTATCTTCGAAAATATTACTTAAGAGAGCGTCCGTGTAAGAACGGACAAGGCTTTTTTCGGACCTTCGCCGATTTCCCTGATTTTTTCAGTGAAAGTCGACAATTATATCCCAATAACAAATATCACATTTATTTGGATCAATTCGATATTTTATATTTTTTGCGAGGCGATTTTCAAAGTCACCTCAAAACCACGCAATTCGCCATTGGAGACTCCGTAAATTTGCCATAAATGACGGTCGCTACCAAAACTTTATTACTCAATTTAACGAGCTGATTTTTTTACATATTGAAGTTTCATCTTCCCTCGATAGTGTACAGGTTTAATAATTGAGATCTATTTAAGTTTCGTTAAGTTATGATTTTTTTAAATTGACTCCCAACAAACTCCGAAATGTTGAAAACGCGACATGCCTGTAGTTGAAAGCCATTTTCTCGAATGTGGGACCTGATCTAGAATCGTGTCTATTGTAACTCAAAAGTACTAACACCATTATAGAAATGTATGAAATAAAATTTGTGGGCACTCTTTACTGCGCGCCGTACAGAGCTCCGCGAAATTCCCAAATGTTCGCCATTTTGATCCAAAATAAACAAAACGCTTGAGCGACCGATAAACCAATTTCAGAACCGTAAATGTTTGGAGATGCGTTAAAATACTGCTAGAAGTCAGACTGTAAATGGCAAATATGTTTCTTTCGCCGTTTCAACCGTTTTAGCCGATTTCTCGGTATTTTCAACGCTCACAGCAATAAATATATCACTTTCGATCAGTATGCAAATTTGGCAAAAGCCCGTGTTGTCACGGAACATCTATCGATCTGTTTACCGGCCGCAAACAATTTGCCTAAAAACGTTACCAAAGCAAAGATTTCCTTCTTACCTGGTCAGGCGATAAGATTCTTTAAGCTTCTATGTAAAAGTTTTCTTTTTGTTTGTGGCTGTAAAGAGGCTGTTTTCATTTCCCACGCTGCGATAAAACAGTGTTTGTTTTGACGCAAGACTGACTTGTTCGTTTCAGACTAATTCAATTAAAACCAGCCAGGCTGTCTAGTTTGGCAAAACCCGGGTTGTTGTTTCGCTTGGTCTTTTCGAGGGGATTATTCCAAGAGAATTCACGATCCAAAAAATGCCTTCTTGCATTGAGTAGGAACTTGCTGATTTGCTGTTGAGAGTGTCAAATAGTTATGCCGCTTGTCATTAAAAAAAAAAAAATGCCGCTTGTCAAGACTCACAAATTTCATACAGGTTCCTGATAGAGAGTGTGTGGGGGGGTGGGGGGGGGATTAGGGGGTGGTGAAGCCGATTTTCCAGTCCAAGCTTATTGTTTTCCCGAATTTTCCAAATTCAAATCCCAGTTCTATATATTGGTTTTTACTTGTGACCCCCAGTCCCAGTCACCCAAATTCCATTTTCCCAGCGATAATTTGCCCTATTCTTTTTCCCATTTTACCCCCTTCAGGCCCTTCCTCATAAACAAACAGTTATTCGATGAACATCAACTGAAGTCTCTGAACTATTCGAGACAAAAAAGGACAAAAAACCAACAGTTGGGGCTCTATAATTGGAAGACATCGTATTGACGTGACTTTAATAATATTGTGAGAATTAATTTATCTGTCATAAAAAAGTAAATTTAATAAAAAATTAGTGGGCGGGGGCATTAAAGTTTACTCTGAAACCAGAAAATAAATATGTAACACAAATGTGCATTTCGTGCTCTATTACCATCGGAAATTGAAGAGAGTCGCGATCCCTGCTACGAAATATGTTTTTTGACAACATAAATATAACAAATATGAAAGAACCCGCTTTTTTCCATTTTTCCATTAACTCATCATGTCTTGATAACAGAAAACTGTATTTCGTGAAAAGAGGATCGCAATATTAACGGCATTTTACTAAGTTTAACCTTATGTACTTATATGCACGTGAATTTTTCTTTGCAAGGTAAGTGACTTGTACATCTCTTTATAATTCAGGGGCGTAGCGAAGTGGGGTCCTGGGATGCCCGTGACCTCCCTTTGTGGGACAGTTTTTGTTTTTGGAAAAAAAATATACAAACATGGCGAAAACGCGCAAATCTTACGATCAAACATGGCATCAATGTATTAAATATTTCTTTACCAGTGCTATATACCCAATTTATGCAGCTATTTTGCAGGCTTGTCCCTCCCCATGGGCTCCTGCCCTCCCCCATGCTCACTGCTCAGGGGTTTCGTTTCGCGCTTGCGCCGTTCGACTGTTTGAGTGTTCTGTCCGGTATCCGGGGGTCACTCGAAGAATGCATGACGGGAGGGGGGGTCCGACGTATTTTTATGGGTTGAAAATTGACACGCTCGGGATCATTCACGTATTTGTTTAGGTCTTAAAAGAATACGGGAATTTTTTTCAGTTTTTGGGTCGTATCTCCGAGCGAACTTTTCGTTTCGGGTTTTCGTTGCGATCAGTGGATCAGAAAAATATTGATTCGAACTGTTTTTTTTCAGCGACGTGTGTATTTTTTTGGGTTGGAAATTTTGATGTCAGGTATTTTTTTGGGTCTCAAATTTCAGGCTTGTGTATTTTTTTGGGTTTGCAATATGAAGCTCCGTCGGATCCCCAGTCATGTATACTTCTAGTACCCCCCCCCCCCCTGGGGTCCGGTAGCTCATTCACAAAAAAAATATTTTCAGAAGTGTGAAAATTGGTCAAAAACACAACGCGGATGTCGACGTGACAATCTGTTCAGTACGCTGGGTCTAACATAGTGAGTGTCACCCCCCCTTCAAGAATCCTAGCTATGCCCCTGTATATTCATTCGTTTTCAATGAAAGCATTCACATTCTTGTATGAACAGCCTTAGTTGTTCAATCAGCTCTTTCTTTTTGTCTTTCGATTTGAATGGGACCTCAAAATGGCGCAAGATTTCTTTCAGCATTGGCACGTTAAATTTGTTCAGTTTATGTTCTCTCGCACACTCGCACAGGTTAAATGCATCGTATGACAGTGGGTGCTGCGGCCTCAGTTCGTTCACTACCTCTTCAACAAGCTGTTGTCTATCGGCTTCTTCATCCTCCAGCAATAGGTCTCTGGGACTCAGGTCGATTTCTCCTGGTTCCTGTTTTCTTCGTCTGGCCGCTGCAAGGCGGGAAAAGAAGCTCTTCACTTGGCTCTTGGTCAGCCATTCTTCTCTGTCAAATAAGCGATCGTTCTGCTCGTCTCTTGCCTTTCGCATATCGCTTGACACCTGCTGAGGGTCAGCTTTGAGCCCGGTCTGTTCGCCGAGATCAAATCTTGCTGTAAGGTAATTTCTTACCTTGTCGCTGAACCTAGGTCCTGTTCGTAGCTTAGGTAGGGCCCAACCCATATTAATAGCTTGGTTTGAAGGCGAAGAATCTTGTACACCCTGCTTGGTACTAGATTCCGACGCATCATATTCAGTGATGCGGACTGTTGAAGTGAACATGTCCACCCAATCCTTACGAATCTTATCGTACAGTGTTTCCGTCTTCTTCTCACCCTTTATGCAGTGGTCCCCGATGTCCAAATGGGACTCAAGTTCCGAGAAAGTCGTAATACTCTTTATACATCCGGGCTCGGAGCATTCAAACATATCTAACTCCGCATCGGCTGAATCAGTGTCATCGTCTGAGCTCTCGAGAACAGTGTCTTTAGATTGGTAAACGCGTGTTTCTCTACAGGTAAAAAACTCTTCACAAACGACGAGGCCGGTGTTACCTTGGCTTTTAGAAAGTAGCTTGTTGAAGGGAATCTCCTTACCACGACCTACTCCGTACGAATGCCTTCCTCCTCAATCTGGAAGTTGTGTAGCTTGCTGAAGCCATCTATCTTGTTCACTTCTAACGTGTTTTTCGCCTCGTCAACTGCACAGACGCACGCGGATGTACCTTTAACTGGTCTCTCTGATAGCGCTCTCCTCATGTCCGTTGCTGTTAGAATGTCATGGCCTTCGTTACAGTATCGTCGGATCCCTGTTTTCATCGGACATAAGATTCGATCACACACATCCTTGCCGTACTGTGGCTCTGAGTAGTCGTAACGACAAACGGTGATGCCTACTCGCTGACCGAGATCTTTTGCTGCAGCTATAAGAGAGTTATTATGATAACATCCCGCTTCGTCTGAGCGCAGGTAAACCTGGGTGACATGCGGCTTCTGGGTCTTGATTACTTTCAGCGTGCTCTCGACGATTGAACAGACGGCGAACCAATCCTGCTGACATGTGTCGAAGAGGTGAGCATATGACTGCAGCTCTAGATGGCCTGCTTTCTCCGGATCGCTGGAGATGACTGTCGAGATGTGCCAACTCAACCCTCTCTTTCCGTACCAATCCGATTGCTTTTCGCGATATTTGAGCTGCAGGAACTTCATCGCCCAGTCCATTACAATAAGTGCAGAGTTTGGATTATCAGAAATCATCTTCAGCTGATCTTGCTTTGCTTCTTCCTGGTTGACGGATCGGACAATATGGGCCTTCCACGCCAAGATATCTGAGCGTGCCTGCTTGAAATCATATAGAAGATCATCTTGTTGCTCTTTGCTGTAAGGGTTCCAGGATGAGCCTCGAATGTGACCTTCTACTTCATCAAGAACATTTCGCAGGTCCTGACAATCATCACAAGTTTCCAAGTGCTGATGAGAGCAGCTCTCCTGGAAATCGGGATCTCCTTCGTCGCTGAGGGCGAATTTGCGACAGTGGTCTGGGCATTCAGCCTCCTCTGGTTTACAGTGAACGCGATAGCCAGTCTTCAAGTAGCGTTTTGCTTCTTTTAACTTTTCTTTGATTTCAGCGCACCATTCTCTATTCAGTCCTCCTTTCTCGAGATCGTCAACTATCATTTCTGCTGTGTGAAAACCAGCGGAACCGTCAGCAGCCGTGTTGTCTAGTCCTTGCATTGACTTTCTTTGAGAGGCTTCTCTAACTTGTAGAATTTTGAACAAAGTAGAACGACTGAGTGATTCACATTTCTCCTCCTGGCAGAAATGCAAGTACTGGCTGATCATTGTTGAACGTGTAACTGTTCGAACGACATTCGGCATCTCAATGGTTTCGCCACTGTCAAGCTTCAACAACTTTGTTCCGTATGATACGTCTTGATAGAAATACGGGCGATTAACGAATTCTATGAAATGATCCACTTTGCTCATGTCAACCCTTACACGATGATGTTTTGTCTTCTCAGGAACAGTACCGGGACCCAGGTTCCTTGCATGACATCGTGCTCTGCGTATTTGACGTGAAGAAAGCTTGCCATACGGTGCGTGGAGCTTTTTCAAAGTGCTTACCGAGTACTTGTAGGCGTATAAACTCAGGATTTGCGTCTTCGTGTTCCTGTTCTTGGCATTTTTGTACGCGCACATTAGAGTTTTTACCACGTCATCGGCCATGGCTTCGCCGTCTGCTTTTCCTTGAACGCCAGCGGTCATCATGGCCTGGAACAGCTGTTTCCCGTCATGAGGGGCTATCACATCGCACACAAGCATGCAGTCTTCAGTTGCTTTCTGGATGCAATGCTGCCTTTGTGCTGCTGTGCTTTTCTTCCAGGAGTCCAGCTGCGATGTCAGGGGTTCTCGCGCACTAGATATCGTGCTGGCGATCTCGTCCATGGCAGAGTTGTATGTACTCAAGGTCTCTACGGTACTCTCATAAGACATGGCTCTAGCGACTTCTGGTGTCCAACATGGGCTGATAGTATGCAGCGAATCAAGAGCAGGTAGCTCTCGGAAGGGCGTTGTTTCCATCTGAGCTGCATGTTCGCTTATAGCAGTCTTTGCTTTTGTCTTTGCAGTTCTAAAAAAGAATCCAAACTTATTTAGAGAACGTGCAGTACAATCGAACTGGATCAAAAGGCACAATAAACTGTGTAACTTTGAACCTCCTGCGCCCTTGGAGGGCTTTGACTGAGGCTTAAATAATTCCTTTGGCATTTACAACAAGAAACACTAGGCAACAAACCTTTCAACATCTTTTTGAGGAGCCGCGGCTGCTTGGTCCTCTGTCTGTTTGTTAGGATTTTGCCATCCTAAATTTAGAAGTCGCTCAGCATGCTTCTTTCGGCAAGATGTGCAGATAGCTGTGTATATAAATGCAACACTGAGTAAAAGCTCTAATTTAAGCTTTTTCATATACGGTAGATGATCTAATAAACCCCGGCGGCTAAATTAAATTTCAGGGGTTCTAGCGGAGCGTTAAATAGTTATGAGGCTGTAACCGCAACGTCAACAAACAAATAAGACGCGCATTTTGCTCGCGGAGTAAGATAGAAAACAGCGTTATTTTGTGAGTAGGTAACTAATCTAATCTGCGCCAAGTGAAATATTCTCTTGTCTGCGCTAATGCAAAGCCTAGAGATGTCGTTCATAGTTCGACACCGATGTCTGCATCGCCATTAGAGTCAATCTTGTTGACATCGTTGGCCTTTTCGACGTCCGAGTCAAGCAAAAAAACTACATTGCGTGATATTACGCTGTGCAGCGTTTCCCTGGATTCTGAGGTGATTCTTGCATAGGGGGCGTCTATAAACTTTACACGTCAAAGGAGGCGTTTATTAGATACGAAGCGTTTATTTGAGAGTGGACGTTTACTAGATCATTTAGAAGAAGACGTCCATTCTCGTCCCCATAGCCCTTTCGTTTCTCTTAGCCGGCTGGGCCTTGGCACGAGAAAACGAAGGGCTCTGGAGACACAGGATTTTCAGTCCTAGATTCTAGGACTTCCGGTCTTCATGTATGCAGTCATGACGTTTCAAAAGAATATATGAGAGAGTCGCTAGATTTTCGACTTCCGTTTAGGAATTCTTTGTTCCAAACAGCCAATCAAAAAAGTTCGATTTAATTCAAAAATCCTATGTCCCCAGAGCCCTTCGTTTTCTCGTGCCAAGCCGGCTAAGAGAAACGAAAGGGCTATGGGGACGAGAATGGAAGACGTCGTGTTCAAAGTCTATGCCATGTGTTTCAGGTATAATTAAATGAAAGGGGTACCTTTTTTCAGTAAAAGGTACACAAAAGGGGAACGATTTCTGTCAAAATGGTTCATAAAATGGTGAGGGTTTAGAGCTCGGGGCGGAGCCTTCCCGTATAAAATTTTTTGGAGTAACCCCCCATCCCCCCTTTCCCTGGGAGGATATATTTCACTCAAATTGATCGGGGTAGTTTTAACGCTGTTTTTTTAAAAAATGGTCAACTCCGCACTTGGTCATTTTCACAGCCGTTGGGAACGTCACGCAATGCACCCTCAGGGAGAAGCGTCGCGTGACGATGCTCGCGCATAATATCCCCCCTGTGCCTTTTGTCAGTTAGGTTTTCAGTGTTGACTGGCATGTATGACATCATTCGATTATTTTTTTGAAGGAATTCAGACTTGTAAAATCAGGGAAGATAGTGGAAATACTGTTTCGGTTTTTTTGGATCTGCGTCAACTACTAGCGAGGCAAGCAGTATAAAATTGATAAAAAAAAATTGAACAGAGGATCACGAAATGCTGTTTTAATAATACGAAAACAAAACTTATCGAAAAACTAACAATGCGGAATTTTCTCATCAAAATCACAAGGAAAGAGGTACTTACGTGAACCGACAGCAGTAGTGATCTTGCCAAACAAAACAGATATTTCTTCTGTCATTTGGAAGTTGATTACGTGTCTTCCTGACACACTTACAGTCTTCCCGGTATGACCAGGATGTTGGCATGACTTTGGTGCTCGCCAGAATCTTCCCAATCAGTGTCTGTGCTTTGGGCAAATGGTCATGCCTGCGAGTTGGCTTTCCGACAAACCGCGAATACCTGCTCTCGCCATGATCAGTTCGGCTTCCGTAACATCGCCGCATTTCGATAAGTGGCAGCTCGACAAATGAGCTGAAATATCTGAGTTGCACTCAGAGAGCAACACATGGCTCTTCTCATTCCTACTAGATCCACACGGAGTCTGTAATATCTCGTGAAGAGAGCAATTGGATGCAATAGCTGCCATTTCGTGCAGAAAGGACGCCCAAGGATTTTCTCGAAATTAAACAAAATCGCTGACATCACGGTCGGTTTAAATTGAATTAGACGGAAACAAACAAGTAAGTTTGCAAAAACAAACATTGAGTTATCCCAATTGCAATATACAGGTATTTGTATTTTATGTCAACGATGATTTTTTGTAGAACTTGCTTTGCCTCATTGGAGCCCGATAGTTTTCAAAAATACTGTTCTAATATGCAAACCGCTTGTTCAACGAAAATCAGGGATTTTCCTTGTTTCCACAAGACCAGACTGGAATGTTTTTTTTTTCGAATAAATCCCCCCTCCCCCCGAAAAAAACAAACAAGCAAATAAAACCCCTTTTGGGTATGAAAAAACATCCCAGAAGCTCACAATTTTTTTTAAAGGTTTTGTACAATTTTGTTCTCGGGCCGACATGGGTTTCACAAATTAGGCTTTAATTGAATTAGACTGAAACGAGCAAGTCAGTCTTGCGTCAAAACAAACACTGTTTTATCGCAGCGTGGGAAATGAAAACAGCCTCTTTACAGCCACAAACAAAAAGAAAACTTTTACATAGAAGCTTAAAGAATCTTATCGCCTGACCAGGTAAGAAGGAAATCTTTGCTTTGGTAACGTTTTTAGGCAAATTGTTTGCGGCCGGTAAACAGATCGATAGATGTTCCTTGACAACACGGGCTTTTGCCAAATTTGCATACTGATCGAAAGTGATATATTTATTGCTGTGAGCGTTGAAAATACCGAGAAATCGGCTAAAACGGTTGAAACGGCGAAAGAAACATATTTTCCATTTACAGTCTGACTTCTAGCAGTATTTTAACGCATCTCCAAACATTTACGGTTCTGAAATTGGTTTATCGGTCGCTCAAGCGTTTTGTTTATTTTGGATCAAAATGGCGAACATTTGGGAATTTCGCGGAGCTCTGTACGGCGCGCAGTAAAGAGTGCCCACAAATTTTATTTCATACATTTCTATAATGGTGTTAGTACTTTTGAGTTACAATAGACACGATTCTAGATCAGGTCCCACATTCGAGAAAATGGCTTTCAACTACAGGCATGTCGCGTTTTCAACATTTCGGAGTTTGTTGGGAGTCAATTTAAAAAAATCATAACTTAACGAAACTTAAATAGATCTCAATTATTAAACCTGTACACTATCGAGGGAAGATGAAACTTCAATATGTAAAAAAATCAGCTCGTTAAATTGAGTAATAAAGTTTTGGTAGCGACCGTCATTTATGGCAAATTTACGGAGTCTCCAATGGCGAATTGCGTGGTTTTGAGGTGACTTTGAAAATCGCCTCGCAAAAAATATAAAATATCGAATTGATCCAAATAAATGCGATATTTGTTATTGGGATATAATTGTCGACTTTCACTGAAAAAATCAGGGAAATCGGCGAAGGTCCGAAAAAAGCCTTGTCCGTTCTTACACGGACGCTCTCTTAAACCTTCTGGAATTCTATTGTTTTCGGGAAATTCGGAAAAACGGTTTTGCTTAATTTATTACGCGATAATCAGGCTTAAAATTAAACAAATTGAAAGCGCTTGCCTTTAAGCAGTTTGCAACGCCAGAAAACAATTTTAATTTTAAATGATAGCAATACTCTTCTACTTACTATCAATGGGAATTGCATGGAGTTTTGCTTTATTTATATGGTTTGGTGGTTCTTTGAAACAAAGGCATTTTGCGCACTTCGGAAAAAGGCAAAAATTGGTAAACTACAGAGGCTTAAAATGGGTCTTGGTATGTCTAATATCGAATTGAAATAAACACTGTGATAAAGTTTGGCCCTACTTCTATTATGATATGAAATAAAAAATCTGGGCAATTCAGGCTCGCGCTGACAAAAAGAAAAATTCGCGAACCAGTGTTGCCAAAATTTTCATAATTTGGATAATAGAAAAAAAACTGTAATGGAAGGACGACTTGAAATATGACAAATCGTTTACCGTTAACTATTTTCAGATGGTCTTTCTACTCGATGATGCATTCGCTGGTATCATATCTTCATCTATCGTTCTGAAGAATTACGAACAAATCTGGAAAATTGTTGGTGAAACTAGAGTGCAGAAGGTTATCATATTTTGTCAGATGTCTATACTCTGCAGCACCAGTGGCCTTTCTTTGTTATTTGCAGTTTCTTTGGGAAAATACTTTATGTTCTCGAAAATCCAAACCGTTTCTTTTATAAATCATTAAAGTTGACGTACGCGTATAAATTGAGAGCTAAAATGGCTGTGTAAGGTAAGGAACACAAAGTACCACTCGTAATAATCCAGTCACGCAACCGATCACTTCACTTTCATGCAAACGTGAAAATGTTCTTCAATGAAAATCTTTTCCTCCAAAACTGTAAAAGAGTACTCAGCGATTTTGCAAAGTAAAACCAAACAAACTGTGTATTGATATCTCTTAGATATACAGCCGCATTAAGAACTCATAAATACCGATCCCGCTGCCAGGACGTTCGTGGCTTGCGTTTAATTTTAGACATATTTATACAAGTGTAATAATATTGATAGAAACAGCACATTTTTTGACAAATACGTATAAATCATAATAATGATGCACTTTTGCTTCCTGGCCAAAATAGTGTCATGTCAAAAAGTCGCCCAAAATCTTAGCAGCCATTTGAAAAGAGTGATCGAGTCACGTACACAACAACATACTATGTCGCAGTTTTCTTCTCTCGAAGAGAATGGTGTCACATGTATACGAAACTAATTCCAGACTTGCCTGTCGGAATTTTCGTCCCAGTAGAATATCAGCGGCACATGACAGTATGCCCCAAACACAGGGATACGTATGGTATTCGCTGGAGAACTAGCCATGCAAAAAAAAAGCGGCCAATGTAGGAGACCGCATTTAAAAACTGCCATAAGTAGGTTGACAAATTGACAAAACATGTTCACGAGACACAAGTCACGCAACAGCTTGTGTAGAACTTTTAAAACTTCTTCTCCTTCTCTTTAGTTTTACGTAGAAATAGTATAAGCCCAAAACAATGCAAGAACAGATTGAAGGAATGTTTTAGTTCATTCTTTGTGTGTCTTCAGTAAATAAAATCGTCTAAATTGAGCTCACCAAACTACTACTTTTCATTTCATTCATTTCATTATGCAAATTTTGGCAACACTGGCTCGCGAATTTTTCTTTTTGTCAGCGCGAGCCTGAATTGCCCAGATTTTTTATTTCATATCATAATAGAAGTAGGGCCAAACTTTATCACAGTGTTTATTTCAATTCGATATTAGACATACCAAGACCCATTTTAAGCCTCTGTAGTTTACCAATTTTTGCCTTTTTCCGAAGTGTGCAAAATGCCTTTGTTTCAAAGAACCACCAAACCATATAAATAACGCAAAACTCCATGCAATTCCCATTGATAGTAAGTAGAAGAGTATTGCTATCATTTAAAATTAAAATTGTTTTCTGGTGTTGCAAACTATTTAAAAGCAAGCGCTTTCAATTTGTTTAATTTTAAGCCTGATTATTGCGTAATAAATTAAGCAAAACCGTTTTTCCGAATTTCCCGAAAACAATAGAATTCCAGAAGGTTTAAGTAATATTTTCGAAGATAGCTCCCCAAAAGTGTTCTTCTGGCAAGTTATCAGGATTTTCGATTTTCTGAGCTTGTCCGCCGATTCTCGATATTTACAGTCAGAGCCTCTTAAAAAAAACACTTAAAACTCAAACGAAGTAAATTTTATTCACCTGAGTTGCGAAGCTTCCTCTTGATGGAGAAATTATTGACCACGTCGCTCCAAAGTTTTTAGTAGTTTTAAAACAAATAAACATTTGCTGTTTCCCGTAACACATATAGGTTCACCTTTTCGAATCTCTCTTCAAGCTAACACCCGATTTCCTAACCATTTTTACCAACCAACCTGGTTAAAAGTCAAACTTTGAAGCGATCCTTGTGTTGAGCAACTCAAAATCCGTTTTTCGTTTCAAGACGCCTACAAAATGCAAATGGCGCGCTCTCGCGCTCAGCCAATCAAATGCGAGAAATTTTGGCGTTTGGCCAATCAGGAATTAGTAATTTTGTCCTCGTCCGAAACAAAATTAAGAAAAAATGCCCTTTGTTTCAACCAATCAGCATTTAGTAATTTTGCCCTCTATGTTAGAGTATAAGGCGGGTAATTAGCGCGCGAGAGCGTGCGCTCATTACGAGCAAGCACAGAGGGCCCACAGAAACTGTGAGACCATTCATTGTAGTTTCAAAATATCAGGATGTATAGGAATACCAAAACGTTCCTATTAAGGTGAAATATTGCGTGCATTATTTCCACTAAAATTCATAATAAACGTAATCTTACCTCTGTCAATTGTTGTGTTTTATCGTCATTGTCCCTAAATGGCGATTTCCAGGGTTTTGCGATGCATACAGTCGACCGCATCGCAAAAGCCTGGAAATCGCTAATATTCGCAGTTTAGAGGCATAATGACGACAAAACGCAACGATTAAGGTAAGATTGCGTTTATTTTGAACTTAATATGTAAACATTCCTATACATATTTCACGTTAACAGAAACGTCTCAAAGCTCCTATCTCCTCTTCTAGTGTACAGCGAGTATAGACCAATTTTCATCACAGAAAAATGAATAATCACTGGAAACGTGAACAAATAGTACGTGTTTTTAGATGATTCTGTATGGAATTATAAGGCATTTCCAGTTGATTATGACTCTTTTGCGGGCACTGTGACCTAATCTTTTTATTTTATTTTTTGAAGCATTATATCGCAATGTTCAACTAAGGAAAGTTTGAGTAACTTTCTATTTTAACTTTTATTTCGATGGAATAACCTTAAACCACGCCTTACCTTAACTTTGCAAAAACTTAAATTTTTAAATTTCGCTTTTCTCCATCTGCGAAACTACAAAGTAATGTGCATTTCTGGCTGATCTCTAAAAAATGTCGAATTATTGTTTTAACAGAAGCTAGGAACTTAACAAACAGGGTGCAAAATTTTCAACTATTAAATCACTGCCTCGCTTTTGAGAGGGTAATACGTAGTTATATTCACCCCTCAAAGACAATCAAAAGAAACTGAGAGTTGCGATACAAAAGAGATAAAAGGCAACATTTAAGAGGCAAAATAATTTTTATTTTATTGCAGGGGCAAGAACGGTTTAGGAAGTTTAAACCGGCAATTGTCACCTTGCAAAATTTATCTTAAAATCACAAAAATACATTTATTATCTCTTTTAAAAATTTAGTTTTCGTTATAGGGCACTCTAAGGGACACTAAACCGTTTCAGTGATGTCATCTGATGGTCTTTAGATGTCATGTAATCCAGGTCTCTTCTGCAGTAAGTCTATGATGCTTTCCCTTCCCTACCCTTGGAGGGTGGCTTGGGCGAGACAGGTACGAAGCACGGTCAAACAAAGCCAAACCACGGTGAAAGCTCATTTTTTATCTAGGTTGCATGTCTCTGCCAACTTCAAATATATTGGATTGATTTTTTTTGTGCCTCAAAATGAAAATCTCGATCCGATACCGCTACCAGGATGAACTAGTAGCGGTAAAACTCCAGTACAGGTACGAAAGTCATACCGGTATCATTCAAATACCCTGAAATTATTTATTATTTGTTCGAAGTAGAGCATTGCCAGTATTGTTTAAGTTTGTAGTTCAATTCAACTTATAATTATAATTATCAAATGTGCGCTTTTTTAGTTAATTTTGGCTCTTAAGACGGTGATCTCAGGCTAACTTAGATGCCCAACAAAACAGGCAAAATGCGCAAATGCCAGCTCTCTTTCGGCGCCTGTTACCGGTCTTGAGATCACTGCAGCTTACAGCTTTCTTAAAGTGCACCTCCAAACCCGCCTTACACTGCGTCATGGCGTCCAGATGTTTGGTTTGGATTTCTTTGTTGATCCTACTGACCACATCGATTCCAAAGATCCCTGATGTAATGAAAGTAGTGTGTCAATCAAATTTTGGAACAATCAAACTTGTTTATTAGGTGCCATGTATTAAGCGTTTCAACCTCTATTAGAAATAGTACCTCCTATTCCTACTGCGCACACGTTCTGCGCATCACAGGATGCTGCAACAAACTCAGTTTTTTAAGGGCGTGTGTCTCCTTAAACAAAATAAGGTTTTTTTTCGGCTTAAAACGAAGCGGGAGAAGCAAAGCTTAGCAAGAGCTCTAAGAATTAAAAAAATTAAGATGTTCATTTCTGTTGGGCGTTCACCAGTATTAAGCAGACGCAGTCATCGTTTACGAAATCGCAACGAGTTATCTTGGAAAAAAAAAAGAACCAAACGATGCAAGATATGGCTATTTATACTAAACATGCCAAATTCTTAATGTTTTGAAAAATCCCAAAGAGAGGTATGAATCGTTTTCTGTGGTCAATTCTTCTTGTCTGTCTGGGTCATTAGAATGTTGTTAAGAATCTTTTTCTCAGTTATTGGCGAGCCCGAGCTGACTATGTTGTAAATGTAACCATTAGGGGCACCTAACACAAAACTAGTAAATATGGGATAAAAAGTCAGGATAAGTGTAGTTTTTTGTTTCCAATCATGTCCTAAAGAAATACGAAATAAGCCACCTCCCCCCCCCCCCCCCCCGCCCCCAGCCAGCCATCCGCTAAAAAAGTAAAATGGGATTTCATTTTTAAAGTCCGACTTTTTAGATCTGAATTTCCTACCTGGAATCAATCTATTCAGTTCCTGATCAATCTCCCTCAGCCTAGAACACTCGATTGTCTTGAAAAATTGATATCGTTTCTCGAAGATAGGTTTACCATTTCCAGAATCACTGACCAGTTGGGATATTATTTCTTTTTCGTAACCATGGCACTCGAGGTCTGCTTCTTGTAGCAGTTCCATCATTTTATCATCTGACATTTGCACGTCGCGGTCAAACACTCTGAGCTCAAGTGCCTCTTGGGTGTTGGCATCTGTTAAAATGAATACTAAAGAATATCACGAAAAAAGGCTTCCTGGAACGCACCTTTGCTGTACCATTGAAGTTCAAAATAGCCCACGAACAACCAGGCAACCAAACAGCCAAGAGAACCAACCTGCGATATTCCACAGTGATAACAGAGCGAAAAACGGGACAAGAGAGTTCAAAGTCATCTTGAAAGCCTTAAAGCGATTGAATTCTTGGTCTAGGAAATTTCGTCAGCGACTGCCTCTCTTCAGTTTTTGGAAGATTTTTAATGTATCTTGGCCAAATTTAAAGGTATCCATCTGTAACGCGATTGGCTGTTATCCTCTTCCACAATTATTGCCACCCCTATTTACATATCGCCAGAATTGAAGAGAGTGATAAATTCCAAAACAAGTTGCTTCACATTGGAAACGGGAAATGTTGATAACAGCCAGTTAAATAGTATTTGACGTGTTTTTATTGCCTTGAGAGGATATTCAATAGCGACTCTCGAGAAATTATTGCACGAAAGGCGTTTCAGTGTGAGTATTGTAACTTTCTTTTTTAAAATCACCAAAAACCAAACCATAAAACAGCCAACTAACCTGCGATATTCCACAGCGCCAACAGAACGAATAATATGACAAGAGTGTTCGAAGTCATCTTGGAAGACTTAAAAACGATTGCCGAATCCTCGATCGAGTAAACTCCTTCTGCGACTGCCTTTCTTCAGTTTTTGGAAGATTTTTAGTACACGTCGGCCTAAGTTAAAGGGATTGATTTGTAACGTGATTGGTTGTTGTAATCTTCCTCATTTTTGTAGCCTCGGTTCAGTTTTACTTCCCTTATTTGTTACTGTTTGTACAAAGCTTTTCGTGGTTTCTCTTGAAAAAAAAAATTAAATGATCCTAAGTTTCCGCTGTCTGTAAAGCACGTTTCCAAATTGGTCTTTTTTGGCCTCTTCCTCATGTTTGCAACACCGCTTTAGTTTTACTTCTCTTCAAATTGTCGCGGTTTGTACAGGAATTTGGTGAGCGAGGCTCCTCCTTTTAGTAGTTTTTAGTAGTAATTTTAATTATTAGTATTATTAGTATTGATGTTTCCCTTTTTGTATTATATTATAGGTTATATTTTACCCTTTTTATATTAGTTATCATATATTCATATATATTTTTAATATTTATACTGTAAAGTAGGTCACATTTCAGCCGGCCCAGGGGCTGCAATGATTTTACTTCCTAATAAAGCTATCTATCTATCTATCTATCCTCCTTATCCAAAACAAAAATGGTGCATTTCCGCTGTCTCTATAGCACGGAAATGCAGGAATTTTTTGTTTTGTTTTGTTTCCGCTTCAGTTTTACTTCCCTTCAAATTGTCGCGGTTTGTAGAAGAAACTGGTGACCGAGGCTCTTTCTTATCCAAAGCACGTCTCTGCAGCGGCCACTTTATAATTATTTCGTCCCGGTGGACAGTCCATACGTTCACTCTTGTTTTACCCTCTCTAAAACGGGCACTAAAGTGCATCCCCGCTGCCCAAATAACCTCTCCATAACGCAGTCAGGGGCACAAGTGCCATTTGATGGCGAAATCTTTTCTCCGAGAAAAGACTGAGCCCGCGATTTTCGGCATTTGGCCAGAGGGCTACTCAGGGCCTCGATCACCTCGAGATCCCTCGAGATACCAAAAAGGGCTCCATTTCTAAAACTATTTAACGTGAGGACCAGTTTATTCTGTTGCTTCGAAAAGCAGCTACTCTCAACTTGGAAGAAAAAGCACAGACCGTTATAAAATATTTATCAGGACAAACTACGCGCTCGCTATTAAATTTGGGTGACATCTATTTTAAGAATTGTTTGTGACGGGTCGCCGAGTACAGGTAAGGGCCAAAATAATAAGTCGGCTGGACGAGTAGTGTCTGAAACATCTTGAGCATGGCATAAGCCACGCACCTCTTCGGAACCTGTAATTTTATTGGCTTCCTATATCACGCACCTCTATTGTTTTAAGGGCTAGGGTCATTGTTTTATTGTTTGTTCTTTTGTCTTCTCAGCCAATCCTGTTAAGCCTTCCGATAGGTGCGTACCGCCTCGAGCATGGAAAGGATGGGGAAACTGACTAGCTCTCAGCAAACACGACAACGGCAACGATTTCGCCGTCGTGCTATTACTAAATCCGTGCGTATTAAATCCGTTGTTTAGACCCGACTGATTGATATGCTTATGGATTCAGATTTGTATTCTTATTCTTTTCAATTTTCCACTTTATCACCATTTCAGTCTTGATAAAGATGTCAGCGATATCAAAACGCTGTCTCATCTTGCTTTAATTTTTGTATTTATGGCAAAATGCTTGACCAAATGAGCAGCAGTTTGTCTTGAAACCAAGAATTATGAACGCTAGAACCGCATAATAATACTTCAGTTTCAAGTCGGAATTTGTGGGTTTCTCAGTCAGTTCTTCAATGTGAATTCCTTCTGAGCTTGAATAATAAAGAATTACAGATGTGTTTGTCTTGGAAGGCGTTTCTCAGTGGGTCATAAACGAAGTCAGTAATGCTAACAAACAGTTGAGAATTATTGACGAGAAGAATTCAATACAACATGCGGACCGCTGAGGAAACAGCAAGTTTAGCTATTGTTTTTGCTTCAAATAAAAAAACGCGTTGTTTCAGCAGTTTTTTCTAGTAGAAAATTAACCTGGATCAGAATAGTGGTCATTGGGAATAACACAGACTTAATAGGCTTTTAAAGCTTTGAAAATTGAGAATTGCTTTGTTCTCCGCCCGGCAAGTGCAAGAAGACTTTCATGCAATCAGCTGTTTTCCGCTTCGTGAGTCAACTTTTTCTTCAGATTTTGCATGAATGTGAATAAGGACGGGGAAAATATTTAACCAGTGCAGGATACTCTCTTATCTTTCGTGGAAAATACTCGCTTCACCACAGTAATCAGCGAGGTGTAAATACAGTTCGAAGCACTTTTAATTTAAGCTTAAGCTTAATTATTTCTTTTCTCGCGCCCTCGTGGAAAGCTGTCTTGACTCATGTCAAAACCACGGGTGAACCGCATTTCACCCTAGCTTAACGGCCTTTCCTAAGATCAGGTAACCCTCTTTTCTATCGGATCTTTTAAAGTGCTTTGAACAACGCTATATTTCAACCTTGGAAAGCCGTAAAAACAAAATATAATTTGGCAATTCAGTGTTGCGCCCCGGCGAGATTAATGAAGAACAATCTAAATATGTGACCAGTTAAGCTTCAACAGACTATCTTCAGCCATTATTCAACAGTAACGCATAAATTTCAGAACTTCCAACAGCCAAACGTCTCGCTGATACTACCAAAGCATGTCTGGAAGTAAGTTTATGGCCTGCAGATTCCTCCGTGCTAGGGACGCCATGTTTAAAACTTGAAAACATTCCGTTTCATTTTTCTGCGCGAGTTCGTAGTTCTCTCTGATTGGACAATATAAATCGGAGCTTCTTCGGACCTCTTCGGGCTTCTTCGGGCATAGATACGAAAACTGACCAAAACAAGTACTTGTTCCCCCGACTGAACGGCCATTTAAGAGCGAACATTTACAAACTGACGTACTCACTGTACATTACTCGATTTGTTTCGTTTCACTCTTTGTTCTAAACAGTTGATCTCTGTTTTATTGATTATTTTGATCGTTTTATGTATTAATATGCTTTAATAAGCCTTTTTTTAATGTTCTGTTCGTTCCCCCAAAAGTAGTGTCATGTTACATCCCTACCTCCCCATAACGACCACCTCTCCACAAAGGCCACTCTCCTCTGTCCCCAAGGTGGCCGTTGTAGAGAGGTTCCATTGTGCTTTTAACAGTTGTCTAAATTTTGTCCTTCTCGTGAAACGACCTCCTTTGCTTTGCTTCGTGCAATTTGAAAAGGAAACACTGGATTAGGGAGCTTTGTTCATAAAGTCCTTGTACGAACCGTGACAATTCCATATAGGAGTAAAACTGAAACGGGGCCACAACGAATGAGGAAGAGGATTACAGATAAGGGGAAGGGATACCACAAAGGGCATACCTATCAAATTCTTGTACAAAACTTGAGAGGTAAAACTGAAGCGGGGTTTCAAAACAAAATGAGGGAGAAAATAGCAAAAAACGGTTGACAATATGTTAACATGAAAACGTGCTATAGAGACAGCGGAAATGTGGCATTTTTTTCGGGTTGAGGGGGGGGAGAGATAAGAAAGAGCCTCGGGCACCAAATTCCTGTACAAACCGCGACAATTTGAAGACAAGTAAAGCTGAAGCGGAGTTGCAAATTTCAAGCGGCCAATTTGGAAAACGTACTTTACAGACAGCGGAAACAAAGAATCATTTAGCTTTACAGGCACCGGAAACGAAGGATCATTTAGTTTTGGATCTTCCTGAGAGAAACCACAAAAAGCTTTGTTCATCAAATTCATGTACAAACAGTAACAAATTGAAGGGGCTACAAAATGAGGAAGAGGATAACAGTCAATCATGTTACAGATCGATACCTTTAAATTTGGCCGACGTGTACTAAAAATCTTTCAAAAACCGAAGAAAGACAGTCGCTGAAGTAATTTACTCGCTAGAGGATTCGGAAATCGTCTTCGGCAATCGTCTTCAATCGTCTTCCAAGATATGACTTCGAACACTCTTGTTATATTCGGTCTGTTATTGTTGTGAAATTTGTTAATAACATAGACGGTTGACGCTAATTTTACGTTGAATTATATTGCAATCTCTTACATATAGAGCTTTTGTTACATGTGGGTATGAAATCAAATAGCATACCTTTTTGATACCCAATTAATTCACTTATTTAACTTTGAAATTTAATTATCGATTACACTTTAATGTTAATTTTTATCAGTTTCCCTAAAATTGAAAAATCTCAACTTCTTTCTTCTTGCTTTGGAACTTTGAAATGTCCTCAGTCTAGAACACTGATGGAAGGGTTATCAGAGAAACGTGTGTTGTTCAATTAACCCCTTTTAAATATTTATTATATAACGCGAAACCATATGAGTGCTATGCAGCAAAACCACCTTTTTATTCTCATATATTCTAACTTTCAATCATGGAAAAAAATCTAAGAAGAAAAACGCTCCAAACCTGTGATTTCATTCTTGGATAACGTGAAACATATTACTTTCCATATTACTTCCTCGTCAGTCTATGAAGCCTTTTAGGTAACATTTTTCTGTAGACATTTAGATAAATGCCAACACTGAAGAGGCCCTTGAGCTCAGAGTATTTGACCATGATCTGTAAATCCCAGACCAGACGCTGATGGAAATGCTACGTGAAGCAGACCTTGAGAGCCATGATTACAAAAAAGTAATAATAACCCAACTGGTCAGTGATTCCGGAAATGGTAAACCCATCTACGAGAAACCATACCAATTTTTCAAGACAATCTAGTGTTCTAGGCTGAGGGAGATTGATCAGGAACTGAATGGGTTGATTCCAGGTTGGAAACTCAAGCCTATAAAGTCTGCCTTTCTAAAGGGTCGATTAAACATACCGATAATTAAGCAACATTTCATATCCTTAACCGTCCGCTACATCAACATATAGTTTGGAGTTAGGTGATTTTAAAACAAAGTCATGCATAGTTAAGTGAATAAATTATTCTTATGACCAGTTTCATTATTACCTGCACGAGAATACGTTAGCCGAATCACACAATCCTTACAGTGAAACACACTTTCAAGATTCTGTCAACCCTGCATTAAATGGACACCTTGAGGAATGGCTAATTGACCTCTTAACACCAGCAGGTTGGCCGTATAATACAGGTTTGACTGATCTGAAGAGAAATCAACAAAACAAGAATTTCAGGTGGAGGACGACCCACTCAGACAAAAGAATTGACCACAGAAAACGATTCTTAGCGAAAAATTAAGGATTTAGCCTGTTTGGTTAACTACAAAGCCATATCCTCTTCTTTTTCATCATCATCATCATCATCATCTTCTTCTTCTTCTTCTTCTTCTTCTTATTATTATTATTATTATTATTATTATTATTATTATTATTATTATTATAGCAGTGCAAGACGTATATATGCTACCAGCCTATGCAGCTAATTTTCGAGGAAAAAAACACCTAACTTCTACTAAAATGAATAAAAAGCACAAATGCCGCTAAAATGTTCAAAGTCTTTTAAATACTGAAATGCCTCAAATAAATACAAGACAAGAAACTTAAAATAATTCCCTTTAAAAATTGTTACGTTAAAATCTAAAAGATATCTTTAGTAGTAATAGGTGTAGTCGACAAATACCACCTCATTCCTACACCCGTATTTTCCTCTTTTAAACCACTCAGCGCACAAACCAATACCACATCGAGAATCACGTCTCGTATTATATCAAAAGTTTCTCAATTAGAGAATTGAACACCTTTCATTATATCAAAAGTTTCTCAATTATTTCACGTTATTATTACACAATTCGCCAATGTCTGCTGTTGGGCAAAACTTTGAAGAAAATTTGAAAGAATAACTTGCGGAAATTGATCCAGCAACGTTGCAGTATTTAGAGCAATTACTTGCAGATAACGCGCCTGCTGTTCGAAAGATCGTTCAGCACGTGCTGGATGAACCCATTTCCCAAGAAACGGAGAAGCGTTTACATAAACCTTTACTTCCTAAACCTTTCCAACCAAGATCTCCTCCCCGGCAAAGAAAGGCGAGAAAATGGCAAGAACTTCTGAGGGAGTTCGATCCCTTTCCTCCACAGAACATTCGAACGGTGACAGACTACCAGAATGAGATTCTGGCCCTGTACGATGAGGCAAGACATGAGGGGATAGAGAGTAAAGGGTGGCGTTTTATTCGATGGCGCTTCATCAGAGGTCTGGAAAAAACCTCACACCAAACTTTATGGAAAATATTCGAAGATATGTTCACACAGCGTTTTATATCAGGCATGTTTACTCGTATCAGTTGCGCAACATTGAAGATGATACGGTCATTGTCTACTACACTAACCACGGCTCATCTTGGATTAATGACCTTTCTGCAGCGGAGAAATGGCTTAGTGAACAGGAGACGAAACGCCTGGACTCTGACAAAATCAAAAGACCATCTACTAAGTGGGAGTTTGTAAGCTTTTTTAATGTTGATGTGAAGGTTGTGCTTGACCGTCAGCAGCTGTTGTTGGGCACAGGCCCCTTACCAGACTGGCTGCGCAACCTTGCACATGGCCGGTCGATGGTGGGGCTGGATACCTATCAAGATAACTTGTGTCTATGGCGTTGTATTGCTGTGCACCGAGGAGCGCGTCTTGATCGAAGCACAAAAGCAGCCCGCGGTCTCGCTAAGAGTTTCTTCAAACTCAAAACTGTGCCGACCAACTGCCCAAAAACATCTCTGGATGAATTAGACAAGGTTGAAAGTCATTTGAATCAGGGTGCCGCTTTCTCTGATTGGCTCGGCATCCGGGTTTATGAGCCCGAGCGGGTAGAAGATGCCGAAGTGGTATGGCACCTTAGAAGAAACCCGCCAGCTCAGTTGAAGAATATTCTGACAATCGCTGAGAACGAACAAGCACGCTTCCGGGACGGAGCTTAACGCTCAAAACGTTAGCTTTTGAATCTATTAAAGGTGGCCATGCAATTTACTTTATATTAGATAAGTTGATATCAAATTAAGTTGTTCTACTCTTATGTCAGTCTTAGTTAGAGCAATTCCAATAATATTTGTTGCAACAGTTTTCTATCGCTTTCCCTTTAAACACAAACATTTTTGTCGAAAAAGACAAAGATAATTAAAGCGTTTTGACATTACAATTGTCAAATCGAATAATTATGTCTCTTTTGCTTCAGTGCCTCTAAATTCACAATGAAAGAAAAATCAATCTTTCGCATCCGAAATTATGGGCTCTTCCTTTCTTGTTTTGCCTCTCAAAACACAAGCGCCTTTAATACATTGGACACTAGCCTTATTATTTTCAAGCTTGTTTTTGTGTTGTAAGCCTTTTATCTGTTAGCACTTCAGAGCAATGTTAGGGACGGAAGAGCTTTTATCCCTTGAAACACAGGCCACGCGGACAAACTTTTGAGGTTTTCTACTTCTTTTGTTATGCAGATAGGGCGAAATAATGTTTGTGGACAATTTTTTGTGTTTTCTGAATATTAATTCTTTGTTCTGTTCACGATCGCTCATTCGTTGTCAACTATTTGAAATATCCCGTTAGCAGAAATAGCAAGAAACTACACAACTTCGAAGAAAAGTAGCGACTTCTTTTCTCCTGTGTTACGCACTGAACGAGCTATAAAGCAATTAATTTGAAGTCCTTGAGACGCATTGATTGAGTTGTTAAAAGGTTAACCAGCTTAAAGAGGGTTAACAGAATCGATAAAATATGACACGTTTCTTGTAAAACTCCGTTTAATGGTAAAACCAAATGGAAGTTAACGTTTATCGGAAGTTAACAAAAAGCCTTGCGTTATCAACTTAATGTCAGTGAGAAACAGTTGCAAAAGATCCGAAAATGAAGGTAATTTTTTGTTAGTTTATCATGAAATAACATTTTTTGGCCATGAATAGCTTCCATTGTATTTGTAATGTCTTTCAACGTCACGCAGAGTTTTTGGAAGTAATTTGAAGGTATCATGAACGAAAGCGAACAAATTAAACACTAGGAAATCTACAAATCGCCTCGAATAAAGCGGTGCTCGGCTATGTTAACCGGATAATCGGCACCGTTACAGGTGTAAAATGAACCATTCTTTTTTTATCTTTCGTATTATTCTCTCGAACAATTAGTGTCGACCTTTGGCAATCACATATCTACTGTATGGACTGAAAATGATTTCACTTTAAAATCTCTAGATCTTTAAAAGAACAGCAAGACATTTAGTCGAAGCGTCCTATAAATGAAGTCAATAATTGGTTAAATTCTGAACTTTTTATTAAAACAGCGATTACAAATTTGCGTAACATTTGAAATAAGAACACGTGTAATTTATTGGAACGCCACTGGGTAGACTAAATACAATTATTCGCGAATTATTACTGAATTAGGGAAGTCTTCGGATAACGAACCGATTCTGTCATTATTTCCTACGTAGATGAATTTAAATCCTATATGCTCTGGAAAAAGACTCCGTTAAAAACTTTTCTCAAGCGAGCTTTTTGAGTTTCCACTCCAAACCAAAGACTTTCTGAAATCTTTCTTAGGTTCATTAATTAATTAATCGAAAAAAAGACACACGGCTTGTCGCCCTTTGAGGGCACAGAGCAAGCTAGGCAAAATTTAAAAGCATCACATATGTCGAAACATTCCGAACACCGAGCTTAGAAACTACACATTGTATGTGTCACAAAAGCCCAGCATCAATCCGACAGACTTGCCATGGACAAGAAGTGTAGATGCCCCTAGCTGATTTTAGTAGGCGGGAGAGTCCGATTTATCCATTTCTTTACAAAATAGACATATCCCAGGAAAATGTTAGCTCTACCAGTTAAGTTTATTTAGCTTTGCCTTTACTGATTCTTCATAAATACAATTCAGCCTTACGCAATCACGTCACGGGTTGTCATTCCCCGACTAAACTACACCACCTATTGGGGTCAACCTATTCATACTTCAAAACCAAGTCCGGTTTTATTTCCCACGGCTAGCGACATTTTCTCAGCTCCCACGGTTCAATAATTAGTGAGAAATTTGTCTTAAGAACTAAGCTTTGAGCCAAATATCTAAGTCCATAAATCTTCTTAATTAAACTCGATCACCGACCACACGTGTTTTACATGTTGTTTCTTTCCCTCCAAAAAAGGGTTTCTTTGCTTATAATATGAACGTCTTGTAGAATCTCTTGAAAACAGAAAACCACTCTCTTTTCCCACAAGTTTTTAAGGATTCTAGGGGAAAACGTTCTAGCTAAATTTCATGGAAGGCCACTGAATCCTGTTAGATCGTAATCTTTTTATCCACCATTGAAAATGGCTGTGGAATAATTAGTCGGAAATTATGTTGTTTCTCGCAATATTTTACTTGGCCACCTTACAATCCTTTTAATAAAACTTAATTGCACTCAATATATTCCGAGACTTATTATCTTTTCCGTTGATTATGGCAACCGTCCGATACAGGTGTCTCTTTCAAGGCTAATATTTAATTTTTTCCGCAACAATGAGCGTGAAATTCTTTGGGTGAAGGTCGAAATCTGTAAATAGTGTATTTTGATCTACTGTTTTGCAAGTTGTTCGTTTGTATTCTAAAAGGTTTTAATAACTTTTTGGGCTCTGTGTCAATAGCTCCAACAAGTTTTAATAACAAGTCGTAAACAAATAGAGAGCAGATCGACTCATCCGAGGCCTAAACAGATCTTGCAAAGCAAACGCCTTCAAATCTTAATTAGCTATAGCAGGTTCTTTGTGTAACAGTAAGTTACACGAGAAAGGGTCTATTCTTTATCTCAGTACTGTTTATTCGATGGGGTATTTATGTCGCAACTGTTTCGCTTTACTGAAGTTTTTATCTGCTTTTTGAATGTTTACTAGGCTGATGAATCGGCTTCCCTTTCTCTATTCATGTTTGTTTTCTCATCTTCCTCGAAGGAGGCATTTTCCTGGTTTCAATTAATTATCTTAAATGCCAGCGCAATAGGGGACTAGAAAGCCGAATAAAGACCTGGGAAAAAGAACTGTAATTAAAGAGAAGTGATGGCGAGAACCTGTTTAAGTTTGTTTTCACACTTAACATGTCGACCAGGGCATATGGCGTTCGTCAGTACGGTGAAAACAACAATGGCGAGTTTTTCACTTATCAAAATTCCTGTTTTTGCTGAGGCGAAAAATGACGAAAGAGACACATTTTGCGATCTGCGAAGGATTTTAAAAACTTGAAATTCTCTAGTTCAGCTAAAGGAAACCTTTTTGAAAAACTGAAGGCTTGAAACATGAAAACCCTCTGCATTCGAAGGTTAAAAGCCAAACAATCCTCGCACAGCGAGCTGCCGCGCTATCAAGAAATTTAAATGTTCACACTTTGCTACGTATTTTAAAATTGTTATTGTTTTTGGAATAAAACAGAATGAACCAGAGCAAAATCAGATGTTTTGACTTTGAAAATGCAATTATTGTCGCGATTGAACATTGTTGCTTTTAAGCATTTGTGGTTTTGATAGCCGATTGAGGTTCAACAATCAATTCCTTTATGTTGTACTTAGAAGGTTTCATCAGATCTTGGATCGCAACGTGTTCAACGTATTATGTGACAATTCGAAACATTTTTAAAAAACAATGTATCCGAGAGAGATTATCTTTTTCCTAGTTTTGAGGTGAACCGGTCAAGAGTAAAATCTCGGAACTTAGGGTGTGGTCTAAGCACATGTTTTTAGCTACGAGAACCGTTGATTTGTACGTTTTACTCTAAGTGCTCTCTCTCTCACTTTCTGTTTTTACGTATTATGATGTTTTTTGACTTTCATTTCTTAAATTTTAACGTTAGCATGTGAATTAAAATGAATACTTGAAAATAAAGCATGTACCAGCGTTTATTTAAATTAAAAAGTTTTAATAGTTTACGTTGAATAGTTTTCCATGTGATAAATGGTCTTGCTTTTTTCCATCGTAAATCGCTTAAACTGTTCATTTAAACTGTTCAATTTCTCACTGAGCCTATTTACTGCATTCAAATTAAGCGCAGTTTTACTTCCGGTTATTTGAGTCAATTCAATCTTCACAGACGAGATTAAGCCGCCTCTTAAGTACGATATTGATCTTAAACCATGTGTATCAAATATTGGATAAACTTTGCGCTGATCATTTTGATCAAACGTTTACCTGAAAATCTTTTCAGCTTTTTTTCAACGGTGAGAAAAAAGACCAGGTATTTTACCGAAAAGTAAAAGCGCTCCATGATCAAAATCCACAAAAAAGCAAAACGTTCAAAGGTCTTCCTGTTCACCTGAGGAAGAATTTGCATAGGAAGTAAACACGGTACAAAGTAATTTACTTGCCGGCCGGGAGTTTTCAGTACAGACTCATAGTTTGCCTTCTGTTTGCGTTGTGTTATCTTTCTCTGCACTCTAATGAATTACAACAGGGGGTAAAACTGAACAAAAAGTGTCCCATTTACGATCATGTCGACTTTACAAGTTAGGTGATGTATCGAAATAGTTCCTCGTTGATGATTGTTGTTTAGTTCTCGTTTCCTGTACGTTTGAAAAAGTATTAATTTTAAAAGGAAAATGTTAGTGTTGATCACTAGTTCAGGGGGAGCCAAGAGACTAAACAAAAATACAAAACGGACTTAGCAATATTGTTTTGTTTTATTTCCACACATGAATTTTGCGTTAAGGTTGCTTTCTTCCAAAATTAAATGGCATAGTCTGTAGCGATCACTTCAGAGAAATGCACATAGTAGCTCTGATTTCTCTACCCCCTACGACGTTAGTCTTCCAAAAATTCCCTTTATGCAAGGAATCTCAATGTTGATTAAGATCAGTTGAAATTCACTAATTGTGTCCTATTCGCTCGCAAACCAAGCTCTCATCAAAGAAAAATAAGTTGTTGACATCAAAGTAAAAACAACAGATTACAATTTTCATTTACCGGTAATTGCATTTTCATAACACGCAGCAATCGTTCCTATCATATTTCCAAATTAATATAGTCAAATTTATTCCACCGATTTTAATTATTTTCTTGTGATTAGGGAGGTTTGGTTAAAATGATTACTAAGGCTACTTTAGATTTAACTTATGGTCTAATTTTTTTCTCATTTTGCTTTCAATGCAATGAAATTTTTAGCATTTCTTGCTTAAGAAAATACAGTACAATTTATGCAAGCGTTTGGGTAAATATTGTAAGTCATTTATTCCGATTTCAAACTTCACTGGTTAGTCTCGTTTTATTTAACTTGAAACTGTGAAAAACATTTTCAAACCGAGTCAATCTTAAATCAACATCCATGTATCTTTCAGTTGGTAACTTAACAATGTCCAGCGTAACGAAACAGTTTATTCTTCTTTTGGTACTCCAAATAATAATTCACGATTTCCTTTGTATATTTAAGATTTTTCGATGTTATCCAGTGCGTACGAAGAAGTTCGAAGCCTGGGGATTTCTTTCACAACTCTTTTGCGCTTTCACTTAACTAGACAACCGTATTTAAACCCGGCGTGTTGAAATTCTGAATTAATACAGCAACATAATATCAGAGCTATCCATTAACAACTGACAACAGCTCGAAATATAGCCATCTGCTGGTGTCTTACAATCTTTGAACAAAATGACTCTTATTTAGTGCTTCAAAGACAAGGCACACAACAAAAGCGTTGCAAATGAAATGCTCTCGAGTTCGCAAAAAGTTAAAGAGAATCCACTTAAAACACGTGTAGATTTAGCGTGCTATTTTTCATGCACTTAAAATTGAAAACAGAAATCGTTTGTAAATTTGGCCATGTTTCACTTAATTTGCCTTTTCTTTACCCACACGGCACGAAGACGTGTCTCAAAAACAGTTCACCTTTGCTAGGCAAGGTAGCGAGAAATAAATTGCATAATGGACATATCTCAGAGTATTCGATTTCGTCAAGCTTTGTGGTAAATTGTATCAATCATTTTGATGGAAGCTTTTTAATTGAAAGTTAAAATAATTGAAAGGCAGGTCTAAGACGCGTGCTAATGAAAGTGACTCTCGAATCTTTATACTATACATAAAAATCATAGAATGCTCGCGATAAGGCCGCAAAATAACATCTGTCTTTAGTTCGCAAGCCTTAGATAAGTTCGATCGCAGAATGGCGTAATGTGTTTTACAACTCACATTGCATATTAAAAGCGATCTATCTCCTAGACGTTCTTCATCTCGGAGCAACATTTTCCGTGAATAAAGAGAATTAATTAGCTAGAGTCAACACATCAAAATATTTGACGGTTTTTTTGACATTTAACTTCCAAATTAGGACCAATTGAACGCCGCTTGGGGGCTACAATAGGCTTGGAATACCACTTTAAATAGCGGTGTATCCTCATTAGAATGGCTCTTTCTACTGTTCCTAAACAATACAACGATATCTTTCAGTTTATTATCTTTTATACATTGTTTACTCACAGAGCGCTGCCTTTTTGTTTAGCTTAGCAATATCAAAAAACACTCGCTTCCGCGAGTAGCGCCTGAATTTGAATAAACTTTCCCACTTCTAACACGGAACAAAAATAAATGCTTTCGCATTTGCTAAAAAACAGCGTTCGTTTCACAGTGCCATCCGTAAACAATCGATTGGATATTTTGCGATTTAATATAATCTACTAATGATACAAAGTTTATTTTTGAAACATCTTCTCTTAATTTAATTCGAAGAAAATGATATTTCACGTCGAACTTTCACGGTAATAAATAAAATCCACTTAGAAAGCATGCTACCAGAAGCTTTAGGAAGAGGATCCATGGGCGAATTAACAGTGTTAAATAAAAAGTTCATAATTCGAGACTCCGGATCAACATTTGTTTTTTCCTCCATTTCTTTTGTTTTGTCGGTCAACGATGACGTCAGAAAATCTGATGTGAATTTTCGCGCGCCGCTCGAGTTGAAATTATTCGCAAATTAAAAGATATATGTTTCACTCTCTTACGCTGTGAATTCTTTCCACTATGCGCTTCTTGGTCTCAAAAACACCACAGCTCGCTTTTCTATACTTGTTTACCCAGTTATTCATCGCCAGAGGAGTTTGTTTGCGGTTTCAAGACCACAGCCTGTTCGTTTTATTTAGGTTATTTTAGGAGAGCCATTGTTTGGCTCATCATCCTTATGCGAAACCAACATTTTAAAGAAACGAAGAAAGAAACGAAAAAGAAATCTACCATTTAAAGTTGATTCAGTTCATGATATCTGAGCTTTTCGTAATCTGGAAACAATAAGCGAAAGAAAGCGAAAGATTTTATTCACTTACTCGATACTTCAGATTTCGCGTTTACTGTTATTGGAAAACGACAATCGCAGAGAGAACTGACTTCGTCCTGAATTGTAAGTTTTTACATAGTTTTATTAAACGCTTAACTCACACTTAGACGCAGTCGGCAGGATACTTTAAACAATAGAAAGTGACACAACTTCGCATCAAATAATTGGTTTTGCCTGCTGTATTCTGATTGGTCGATTTGCTGCCTAAAAGTGGCTATAAGCCGGGCGAGTTGTTGGAAACGTGCGTTCACAAAGCTATTAGCTAGAGCAAAAAACCTTTCAAAAGCAGCAAGTCTCCCGAAGGAAAATTTTAATCGCTAACAGATGGAGAGTCCAGTCTCATTCCGGGAAAACCAGTCCCAAATGACGGGCCAGTTTCATTACACTTCGGTGGATCATCTTGACAAGAATTTGAAGCGAAAGCGACGAAGGAAATCTCCAAACCAGCAAATCGCGCAGCGACATGCGGCAAATTTACGCGAGAGAAAACGAATGCAGAGCATAAACGAAGCGTTCGAGGGACTTCGCCATCACATCCCGACATTGCCCTACGAGAAAAGACTGTCTAAAGTCGATACACTACGGCTTGCGATCGGCTACATTGGATTTCTTACGGAAATGATCAGCTCGGACATGAGTCATAGTCAAGCCCTACAACCCACATCGGCGGAACAACCGAGAAAGGTCATGATCTGCCATCGAGGTTTTGGTAAGTGCTTGAGTTTGTCTGGGCTAAACGCGTCGCTTTAGTAGCAGTTTGATCGCATCTGGGCTGTTCTCACAACCATGTAGGGGCTGATGGCTAATAAACAAACTGACGTTTTGGTAACTTTCACATTTTATAGGCTACAAATTGAAGGAAACCTTATGATTTTCAGTTGGGAAATCCTCATAAAGTAAATATAAAACAAGACACGCAACGGACAATCAACTTCCGCAGACAATTTTGCATTTCATTTTTTTTTTATTTATATATACTACATGTTTGCTCATTTTTTTCTACTTGTTTTTCTTTCTTGCAGGTACTCAAGAATACGGACTTCCACCTTTAACGGGGCATTCTTTGTCATGGACGGATTCGAAGAAACCTAAACTGCCCTCAAGCGTAATGAAAGCGAAGATTTGGACCCCCGAAGATCCGAGAATCCATAACAATGCTCTGTATCCATCGCCTTTGTGAGAAAAGAAAATACTGTTAAATTGTATTATAGGCTAAAGGCAGGAAAGGGTGAACTTTAATTGTATTTTAACAGAAGTAGAATTATTTTTTAATAACTAGCTTGGAAATGGACAGGGAAAACATTGTAACATATTTCATGCACGAAGGAGGTTTTATCTTACAAGGGAATCTTATACTTTATGAACGTGTCTTGACGTTTCCTCGCCTTTCTATCCAAGAAAGAATGCGAAGCAAAACAGAATTACTGATCTTCGAAAATCAGTTTGTGTAAAAAATTTTTGTAAATTCTTTTTCTCCAAGCTAAGCATGCAGAATTTGTATATTAAAAACGCATTAAAAACTTCATCACTCGTGTGTTTTAATTATTGGGATTTTAAGTGGTGTAATCTCTTTCATGAGTAAATTTATGAAAAAATAATCCTTCTTGCGGCTAAACCATTCTGTCTTTTATTATACTGGGGGTTTGACAAAAGAAAGCGTTTGGTAGCTTACTGTGCGGGAGAGTTCATTTGCATAAAGCGCTTGACTTTTCGTGCCATCAGAATTTTTTGTAAATGAAAAATTTATGAGCTACGCAAGACTCAGTGGGTTCAAGAACGTATCGAGTTTATGCTCTCGTGGTCTCTTCGAAGCTCAAGCTTTAAATGGTTGATTTAACCGCAAGGAAAAGTGTGCCTAACGGATGACCAGCTCGTTGTGTGTACACCCCTCATGTGTTGAGTATAACAACCTTATCAGATTTCTAAAGGCTCCTGGAGGATGAATCAGTGATCTTGTTTCCCAGGAGGTTCATTGGAAACTACAGACCTCATGGCACCATCAGACGAAACATTGAGGTTTATTTGTCATGTTTCCTAAGAGAAAACGTGGGGTATTGCCATACAGTACTTGATCTTATCGATTGATGTGAGTTTCCCCACACGTGTAAGCTAGCGTATTTGCACTTGCATAGGTTCAAAAATGAAACATTTGTGCAGCAAAACGTTGCAGGGGTGTCCCACCCCCTTGTCCGTTGGGTAACCAAAACACAAGGTAGCTTTTGTTCTATACCTTGGCACACATAAGCATTCCTAGGTGGGATGGGCTCGGAAAACGATTACAGGCTTGTTAATCTCCCATACAGTTCAGGCAACAGGTTGATAAGTAGGATATACACATTGCAACAGCGTCAGGTATTACATTTATTGCCCTAACTGCGTAAGACAAATGAGTTATTAATCCTGTGGTGTGAATATCAACCCCGAGACCTGATACGTGTATTTGCATGAGACCTCAACGTGTTATACGCTTTATCAGGGAGATATGGGAGCATGATATTGGTACACACAGCTCCTGTCAAGGATTAAGGGTATAATGGGCAATGTAATTGCTTGTGTCGGGTCGAGTCTTTCATCACAAACTGCTGCTCCCGTTGCTGAGACCATGGACCTTATTTCCACCACAGCTGCGGAAAAAGTATTGTTACGAGAACAAGAGCCAGCTGCGATGAGCCTTAACCAAGAGTAGCCCCTTTTAAAAGAAAGAAGACAGGTATTATGTGTGCACACGTTCAAGGATAAACACAATTGGTAGCAACCTGCGTGCGTCTGAATAGCTCTTTTTTTCATTAAGACACTGGTCGATATCTACCCTGTGGAGACGAGAGCTGATTGGTCGAGACACGACACATGAGTTTTGTATAGCCCGCCCTGAATTAAGCAGATCTGAGCCAAGATCAATTATTTGGCTCTTTCACATCTTTGTTTCAATTGTCAATGTCTCTCTGCTTATTCACCAGTTGCATGCAAACGTTTTTTAGCCCGATTTCTGTGCCAGTTGAGACAAGGAAGTAAAGTTCCAATGGCATCTTGAACGCCATACCCTTGCTTTGCCCCCATTGTCTCGCCGAACGAGCGTGAAGTTCGAGAGCGGAGATTTCTCTCGTCTTGTATCTTTCATTAAAGGTGTTACCCACGCCGTGCAGTGAATTAGCTTTTCTTTTGTTTGTAGAGATTTAAATAGGAGAAGCAGATGTTTTTTGGGCTTAAAAATAAATCATGAATGAATAATCAGTGATGTTTGGTCGACTAACTGGGTTTGGAGGTAGGCTGACGACTTTTGCCTCATTAGGTAGACCCCTTTTCCACTTAGAAACACCCTTCATTCCCCAGGAACGAAACAGCGGCAAAATATTTAATATTTCGCCGAAAAAAGGGTTTGTAATGTGAAATATATTAATTAACGAAAGAAAAAGAAGAGTATTGTTTAGTGATAATGTCAACACATTTGACTCCGACTTGTAAAAAGCTTTTAAAACTTGCCAAAAAAACACAACATAGCGAGCACATTGACCGTTGTTAATTATCTAAACAGGCAAATTTATCATTACTGGGATAAAACAAGACTTAATAAGCATGTTTTGCAGGCAGCACTTTTAAAGGCGAGTGAATATCGCTAATCGTGTAGTTACGAAACTCAAAATCACTAAAAAGGTAACAAAAATGCCCCAAATTTATGCAAAAAGAGTTCTTTTTTCATCTTTTATTCAAATTAAGCAGCTAAGGGAAGCGCAAGGGCGTTAAAATGACTTTTTTCCTGTTAAGGGGAGATACGGTGTCAAATTGACGTTAAATTCCGCTTAGAAAAATGGGAGATTGCCTTAAAAAATGTTTAGATTGGAGCGTAACGGTTTGCGCATGCGTTGTAAATTTGAAACCGAACGAAATGTCAACTAAGTGCGAATGACAGTCACATAGGCGTGAAATTAGCCCCAACATTTCACCTATCCCCGGCGAGTAAACGCTCTTTTTCCTTTTTAGCCATGTTTCTACGCTTGGTCAACGATAGCTAGATCGTCCATGTCCAAAGGATACTGTATCAGAAGTGCAGGGTAAAATATGAATATTTAATTAACTGTGATTGTCGACACGGGATCATGTGGTTATGACGCAAGGCGGAGGTTTGCTGCGAACGTTGTTGAAATAGAAGATATGCGTGAAATTGCCTCGGCGTTTGGAAGCTGATAAGCCATGTAAAGTAGCCCTCAAAGTGTCCCCAGTCAATCTTTGTTTTTACATCGCTCATAATTTGTTAATTTGAACCTAAAATTTACCGTATAGTCACACAAATAATGCTCTACTTACAGGCAAACTGGTCACTTTTCTGAGATATCTACTCTTTTTACATTTCAAGAGAAGTAAAAGCCTTTCACGAAGATGGCCGTAAATGGGTTCTTAGCATTGCGGGATTTCGCTCGTTTTCGTTTAAAACAAAATTTTAACATCCTTTTAAGTTTACTTTTGTTTGGGTACATTTGAATTTTGTTCTTAACCAAGAAATTTGAAGAGATTTTGCCTTTGACATTAAATCGAAAAGAGAACTTGACATGGTTTTGTTAAAATGATAGTAAATTTTAATCATTTTAGATATTTAGCGTCTTTCCGTTCTCTGAGACCACGTGCTATAAAGCGAATTCTTTTAAAAGCTGTTGTTTCGAAAATTAAATGCCCACAAATTATTCCTTTATTTTTAATACAGGGGCAAAGGTGACTGTTATTCTCAGACCTCTTATCTTTTTCAATGAGATGTTCTTTGGGTGAAACCCCCTTTTGTCGAAAGACAACAGAGAGAACTGTCAAAGACTGTGAACAGTCGTTAAGATTGCAAGAAATCGCGTTGCGTTTTGGCTGAAGGGTTTTTTTACATCGCTTTTTCGCTTATAGACCTTCTGCAGAGGGAATTACTTTAAGTTTTTAAAGCGCTGCCGGCCACACGGAATTGAGCGGTGTTTGATTTCTGTCGATTATCGCACGCACCGTACACGAGCCGGGGTTACTTAACTTCGCGGATCTTACAAAAAACATAACAAAGCTTTATTAACAAATGACATCTCCAGCGGAGGTTAAGATATTAAAGTCTTTTCTTACCGGATGTAAATTCCCTTCGAGCAATAATTAAAACTCTAAGAAAAATAGCGAAATAATTACTAGCGTTACAATAATGGTATCAAACTCTGTGATAAGATGCGTGAAAAAGTGACTTAATTTGAATAACACAAAAGGAGCGACCGCTGCGATAACATTTCAACCTCCATCAAAAAAAGTATTCACAGTAGTTGTTTTATTATTAGGGACTATTTCTCAGAAATAAAGGAATCTGCTCGGATCAGAAATCGTCTAAAAAGTATACTTGCGTTTCTTGTAAGCGTACAGTCAGAGAAGAATTATTTGTGTTCCGTCTTTGCGGAGCGAAAATTAAAGCTAAACTTGCGGAAGTTGCGAAGACCTTAATTCCTTTAACATGTTACAGTGATAACTTGAATTTAACGTGGTAATAATTGGTTTTCAAATTTGTGAAAAATTTTCATTCTGTTTAGACATTTGCCAAATTTATAATTAACTTTCTACTTAAAATGAGAAATGAGACGATAGTGTTGATTTTTACTGTCATCTGCTGTCTAAACACAAATGTGAAGAAAAATTCGTTGAAAAACCTTAACACAGAGACGTGTTTGGATAGGGTAGATGACAGAAAAATATAGATATCGCATTACCGAAATTATTCATTTTTGGAACAGAAAAAATAAAAGTGAAAAATTAAAACTTAGTGACTTAAAATCCCATATAAACTCTTACACAGAAATGGCTTTCACCCTTTCGAAGTTTTACTAAATCTTTGTTCTTGTGTCCTGTTTAAGTCACCTCAAAAAGTTTATTTTCTCGGGCAATAAGGGAGACATTATACGAGAGATACACCGTGTCATATCCCTCTTTTGTTAAGATCCACTATCCTGAGCATAGAAATACATAAGATATGTTAATGAATTTTAAATGCTACATACATAATAAAGCCACGGTTGATCCATTATTAAGGCTCAATTAATGCATTCTTCACTAATAATTGTTTGTTTAGTTTCGCCCCACAGCTGCTGGAAATCACTCTTGACCGTGGGAACAGTACATATGGCTGAGATAATTCTTGGCACAAGAAAGAATAGAAGCAATTTTAATATCTAGTAGTTGTAAAACACCGCGCTCAGTAATAAACTTGCGATCGACGGCGAAGCCTTGCCATCACGGACAATCGGCGTGATCTGTGGTTTTTCACGCATCATTTGTATTGTCTTCCCAGCGAAGCAAAATTCGTTATATTTTTCAAAGACTACTCGTTCTGAAGTTAACAAGAGTTTGTCGAAATAATTTTATAAACAGATCAGTTAGTCAGTCTGAACGATTTCACAGCGAACTACATGAAAAGCCTTGTTGTGAAGGCGCATAATTTTCTACAAAATTGGTATTTTAATTCAAAACTCTATTCCACCCAAATTGACCAAAAATAAATCGTGGAGACCTGTATTTCTATACCTTGTTAATATTTTTATAGCCTGTGCTCTAGAAGTTTCCGAAAAGATGAATTAATTTACCTTTCGCTTATCTGCTGATTTGAAGTTTCATGATACGAAAGTGTCAAGAGTCTATTGTTTGCACACCGGAGAAAATACACTGTTAGAAGTTGTCCTTTTTTGTTCAACTAGCTTCGTTTTCAAACATACTGAATCTCTTTTCTAGTAAATTTTGAAGACTTATCTTAAAATTTTTGGAGTTTTGGGGATATAATATTTAACCAGCGAAACATAACTATCTCAACTGTCGGAAATTTAAATTAACAATTCCCACTGCAAATTTGTTTTTCAGTTAAAATTCTGCTTAGATTTTCATCCCACAGCTTAGAAGCCCCATTAGCATGAAATCTATTTGTATTTGGTGATTAAAACTTGGAGTAAGCCATGCAGTTCTAACATCCTTACATGAATTAGTGAAATGCGATGTACTTATCCGACATCCTATCTTTCAAAAATCTCCTACTAATAGGGATGAGATTAAGATTAAATGAAAAATTCAAGAGTTGTCGGAAATGAAGATTTTGGGATGTATCAAAGAAGCCAATATTGGATTTTTTTGTTTTGTTTTTCAGTTTTTCAAAACGTATTAAATAAAAGTGGTTTTCTTTCATTTAGAAAGAAGTGAAACGTGCGTATGGCTTAAAAAGAAGAAAGATTGGCCTTAAAAAGAACATAAAAATTAATAGCAACTAAACGCGATCGCATCGTTAGGAAAATATTTCCTTTACAGAATTTTTGAAACTGAGCTATTTAATTTGCAAAGGATTTGTTAAGTTGTTAAGTGCGAATTTGTCCTTGAAAATTGGCTATGTTTTGCTTTTATGCAGGCATAGGCCCAGAAAGCAATTTGGTTAATTTCACAGCCGGAATGAAAAATCTGAAATATCAGCCATTTGTTAAGTTGCTGTTAGCGTATTTGAAGTAAGAATATCATTCGTTCGTTATGCGACTAAATTTTATGGTAAAATAGGTTGGCAAAAATATACATACAAACTAAAAACCAAACAAACCAAAAAAAAACAAGAATTTAGTTAGCTCTGCGAACAAAAATATCATATTTAGGATCATAAGGCGATCAGTTCAAACAAGCCAGAAAAAAAATAAAACATTTTTAAGCTTCCAACCTGAATTTTCCTCATATTAGTGCAATTTCTGACCGCTGTTGTTGCTGCCGCGTTCTTCGACTATGATATTTAAATGTCGTTTAAATTTGCCTTCCGATTTGAACTTCTTTCATCATGAAACTAGGAAACTGCTTTTTAAAAGTGGAATTTAAGTAATATTCCACTTTCTCTTCTAAAGTAGCGTTTCATTCAAAGCAACTCTCTTTTTTGTTTTGGCAATTTTTGTTATCAAAATAATCGATTTTCAAAGCTCTTTCTGTCTAGGAGACAGAGAGAGCGATTTGGAATTTAGATTTTTTCATCTCTCAACACGTTTATAGTGATATTGCCATCACCACTAGTTGAACTAATTCTGAAATAATACTAAATTTTCTACGTAAGTTTTAATGTTGGTATTAGAGTCTAAGAATCTTCGTTCAACCTTTACACATAAAAACTAATCAACTTCTAAAAGCTCAAAGCTACACAAGTATAAATTAATTTAAACGTAAAATTAAAACTCTTTGTTTTGTGGCTCGTGCGAAAAATTAACCTCTAACTAGTTTGAACTAGCCGAAGCAAATCATAGCCCTGATTTAACTGAGAATATTATAAACTGCAGCCTGCCAGTTAATTTTGATCAGGTTATAATGACATTTAATGACTGAATACCAAGTAGCGATATTCTCCTGTTAAATTCGTTAACTTAACGACTTCAGAAGCTTTAACCTTAACATAAAAATCTCCAAGACAAGAATAACGGTTTCGCGTGTCCCTGGCAGGATTTCCCTTTGTTTATTTCTGCTGTATGTTTCCTCAGCTTTTAATTTGAGATTCTATGTTTCCAATTGCCACTGCTTTCAATACACAAACTAAATTGTAACCGCTGTAATATTTCGCTAGGAGACGAAGGATTCAATAAGGAACGTTAAGCGCAAGCGAACATATTTTTAAAATTGATCATTGATAATGTTCTTTGAAAATGTGGTCGGTGCCACGTCAAAAAGTCAGCTGTTACCCAAAATTTGCTAGTTGAAAAGGCTAGTATTCGAAAAAAAGACTTTTCCTCACGTACGATCGCATAACACGAAATGTATGTTTATGAGCTGACATAATTTTAAGACAATTTACTTCCCAAGCTAGTGAATTATTTTAAAATGAAAACTTTTAGTTTGACCAGCAGTCATCCTCTATTTCGTTGCTTTTGAAATATATCTACAGGGTTCTTTTATTCTAAAAACTGCGACAGTAAATGGAGTCTTTTTCTTTTAAGATAGCGATGCTCGAATAAATCAAACATTCGTAAATAGCAGAAGCGTTAAAGTTTTTCCTATATAAACTTAAGATGAAATAACAAAATACGGGATAAAAAGAGGTTTTAAAAAGGTATAACATCTTTTCACGGATCTTTAAGGAACACAAATTCTGACTTAAGTGACGTAGTTGATTTTCTTCTTCATTATTATATAATTTCTACTGTATAGCACATATTTTTAAATACTACAGTTATCCAAATACCTAGCGCTGTGAAAACCAACGGTACTTCTACAGTATAAAAGAACATGGAGTTGACTGAAACCCAAGAAGAGGACAGATTTTATGCCATACTAGCTTGGGTAAACTGAAATATAATGCCTCTGTCTCATAACACATGGAACGCGAATCTTTGGAAAAAGAAAAGTAAACATTATACCTGTTATATATGAAAAAAAAAATGAGTATCGTGAAGAAATACAAACCTTCATAGCCCAAAGTAGTTCAGACAAAAACTCAATCGAGAACGCGCGCGAAACAAAATTTCCCCAAGTTCCGCTCAGTGTTACACCCGGGTCGCAAATGTGTCTTCTGCTAATTTTGTGTGCTTTTATCTACGCAATGTATCGATCAGGCCGTCAGAATTTTAAAGGACAAACTCAAAGCGAACATAGTGCAGCATAGTGCAACTTTCTCACGGACTGTTAGAAATTATTATGGAAAAATCATTAAAATCCATTTAAACAAACAAGAAGTGAACCACATCTGTTCTTATTTTACAGTTTGCGTCGACCACCGACGTATTTTCCTTGTCTTTATTAGTGAGTTTTAAATCTTTTCGGAAACTTTAATTCGCTATCTATCATAGGATTTATTTTTCCAAACCTTTACTTATAATATAAATGAGACGGTATTGGCTATACTCAAAGGGAAATTAAAATTCAAGATTCGAAATTCGAAAATCTTTTCTCTGCCGGATTTGTGGGATAAATGAGTTTACCCCATTCATCAAGATAAATTGCTTTTTAATTGAATTTTTCCTTTCGTCCTAGCTATCGGCTTCGTTTGAGTTCTTAAAAACTTTGCAAATTCAGAGTGATATTTAAGCCCCTCTGATACATGTACGTACATCGATATTGTATTTTAAAATATTGCAAAAGAAAGCAAGACTTATTTGTTGATAATGGAAGATCTTTAACTTCAGCTGAGTAAACCATGTATTGTGAACTGAAAATGTAACTTGGAAACAACGTCAACTGAGTTATTAGAGTAAGCGATCGAAATTCATGCAGAGTTCCTTTCAAATACTCAGTGCAGAAATTCCTAATATTTAAACGTAATGCATTAATATGCCACGTGGTGTTAGGATATCAAGGGATTGGCAAGTTGATTGAGTCTCATTTCAAATGTGTCAAGTTTTACCAAACACCCAAGTGTGGTTGTGTAATTTTTTTAATTAAGTCATGTTAGCAGATAAACTGTGTTATTGTCACTAAAGTTTTGAATTCTTGGAAGACGTAGACTGAATTATCAGCTTCCCTTCTATTTTTTCTTCAACACGTGAAAATCGCCGAAAAGCCGAAATGCCGAAATATAAAAACCGATAAGAGAAATCAGCCTTTCTGCGTAAGGCCATGATAGACCAAACACGAACAGTTAAAATTATATTCATTTTGCTGAAAGTCAAAGTATCTTGGAGAATTATTCATAGACACTGTCCTTCTTTACTTCGTAGATTCAATTTCTCTAAATTTCAGCTGTTCTTGTTGGAAGTTTCTATGGTAACAATGCCCGTAGTTCAAAGGAACAGAGCTCGTTAGAGAAGTGTTTACAGCGTCAGAGAAGTGTTTTAAAATTCACATTTAATTAGATTACCAAACTTTTTTGTCTGTGGCTTTTCGGCGTAGTAAATCTCTTTAAACTTCGTGACTAAGTTGTTCTTCTTTTAGTTTTTTATTCCGGCATTAAGAGAGAAATAAGCTAGGATTCTGGAGTAACCAAAAAGATGACAGTCATCATTGAGCGACTGCAATTAAAGGTTATAAATAACAAGATGAGAATAAAACATAATGTGTAGCATAAATCCCGCAAATATAACGCAAAGAAAAAAAAATCAAATATCTGAAAGCATATATATATATTTTTTGCGATTTTATTATTACATGCAGAGATATGGCGTTGCCCTGCAATCGAGGAAGCATTCGATATTCTGCGATTTTACCAGGATTTTACAGTTTTTAAAAAGCCTGATTCTTTAGACAGCGGAAGACAGTCTATGAGATGGGGTCCAGGCCCCTGTTTTGTAAGAAGAAAGGCACGGGGATCCTTAGCATGTCCCAGGCGTTCAGATCAGGGAAGAAGTGCGAATTGGGGAGCAGAGACGTGCTAGTCTGCTTTCCATTTCGTCTTGCGCTATCTGAACACCAATAAGGAACCGGCTATAGGAGGGCCAAAATTTGTTGTTTAACCGGTGAGACTTTTTTATTCTCCCTCCCCCCTCCCCCATCTTCACTTCCGGCCTCTCCAATTATACAAAGGTCTGTCAGTAGATTCCTAGCATACTTGGAAACTGAGGGGTAGATAGTCAGGGCGAACTTCGCCCTAGTAGGCTTAAAGTCAGCTTATTTCTGGTAAGTTGGGATTCGAGGGTTCAAATCCAAGCCGAAGCGACTGAGGACGAAGGCGCCGAATTCACGACCTCTGCAACGGGTTAGGTTTACGCGTGATTCAGATCAACACCTAAATTTAGGGACGGACCATTAGAAAAATTATAGGGGGTGGGGGCGAAGTACAAAAAAAAAATCAGGTGAGGGAAAATTGAATGGAAAAAAATTCATGCCTGACAGCGAGCAGCTACCCTCACCCCCCCCTCCCCCCCCCCCCACCCCTCCCCCAAAAAAAGTCTGGCGTACGGGAGAAACATTCCTGCAAGGGAAATGTTAACGAAAACAAATTCGTGCAGCTAGAAACTTCCCCACCCTCCTCCCCACAACTTTTCTAATGGCCCATCCCTAAGGACGTGACGAAGCGTGGGTGTGATAGCTGACCGCCTGGACTGTTCGGCCCCACAATGTATAAAAGTCCCCTGTCAAATGGAATAAGAAGGGAAACAAGAGGTGAGAAAGTTACAGGGGCACACAACAAGAAGATTTTAGCAAAATACTTAAAATATCATTTTCTGCTTTCTTGGATTGTTTCAGGGCTTTTTAAAGACATATTTGTGTATGCTAATACAGATTGATGTGTTCGTACTTGTTAGCTGAAAATTTAGGCTGCAGAAAATTTTAGGAAACAGAATCCTATCCGCCGAACTTCCGAGCTGTTGATGGGTCTCCGAAAATGCTAGCTGACTTTATTTTGCATTCTAAACGACATATTTGTCCCTCCGAAAACAATACGAACTAATAAGTCCTCTTGTTACGAAAGTGCGACCTGACGTTTCGCCGAAGAAATCTCTTAGCTTTCACTGCAATGAAATCCCAAAGTCTCAGGCGATTTAAGGCCTTCTGAACCGATATTTCCCGAAACGAACCGTTAGGTCAGGTTATGCAAATTAGCTTCTTAGTTGACAACCTCTCAACTGCAATGTTGACAATAATTTAGTATTACCTGAAGTAAATTATCGTAGCAACGTGTAAGTATTTGTTAGTAATTTGCAACGGTGTTTTTGTGAGGAATCGAAGCTCAGGTCCCCAGGGTGCATTCCGTGTACGTCCCACGCCGAAGATACGCCAACAGTTTCGAAGCTGTACGCCAAGCGGCCGCTGAGGCGCCAACGCCTGAACTCCAGGAAAATGCTGCGCCAACCTCGTCCCCAGTCCCCAAGCTGGGGTCTCTCCTCTTCCCGCCGCGATTGAGAAAGAGAGGCGAAGTAACGAGGACAAGAAAGTTGATGGACTAAAAACTTATGGTTCGGTTTATTTGTTAATGTTTAGAATTACTAGTACAACTTTCTAACATCATGCAAATCTGAAGACAGGGCATTCTACTGGACTAATGCAACGAGGCACTCTTTAAGTACCAAAATGTCGTATCAACGAGACGCCGACTATAAAAGTCTCAAGCCCAATTTTCCTCTGACTTACTTGCCATTTGCTTGAAAGGCTGTCATACTCGTGTACTCTTTATTGGCTGTTGCTATTTATTTCATATAGCATCATCAGGAAGTCATTAGAGGGGGTGAAAACGACAAAAATTACTTAAACTATTTAATGATAGCATCATGGTCACCGCATCGTGCCTTAATGTCTCTTTGGTATTTAACTAAAACGTTGACTGGCTTTAATTCAGCTTTAATTCAGTTGCAGCGAGAACCATCTGCTACGATGCCGCAGAAAAAGAGTGTGCATCTTTTATCGACCTGTCTTTAATGTCGGATTGGATATTACACAGTTATACTTCACATATTACACAGCCATACTTCATGTTACGAAAACTGTCGAATCTCTATTGATATGAATACATAATGTAAATAATGTTCCCGCCACTCGTGAGTCCCGGATATCTATCTATCCAGGCCCTCGCATACAGTCACGCCATTACATCTCTCCCCCATTTTCACTCGAGTTTGTGGTGTAATAATCAACGTGCAACGGTGCAATAATCTATGTGGTGCTAATAACAAATAAAGTCCTTGTATTTAGTGTCCTTTATTCTTTTAGTGTCCAGTGTTTCCGTCTACACAGTGCTAATCACAAATAAAGTCTTTAGATCTAGTGTTTTTTGTAGACGTTATTTTCCTTCTGGGCCTGTCACAGGACGCAGGTCCTTGTTCTGTGTGAGGGTCTGATCTGGGCTGCTCTGCTCTCTGCCTACTTTCATCTTCGCCCGTGTCGCCGTCTGCTCTGGACTGCTCTTCACCAGTGTCGCCTTCTGCTCTGGACTGCTCTGGACCTTGCAGAGATTCACCTGAATTATCCGCTGGCACAGCATGCGGGTCAAATGTGTCTTCATTATCAGGGTCATCACACGGAAGTGATTCCCTACACCCGTTTTTAAGCAGCTTCCAATCTGCGTAATTCCTGGTGCGAATCTTCAGATTGTTCTTAGCAGTGATCATATCTCCCTTGATACCAATGACTACCATAGGAAGCGGGTCATATAGAGGCGTTAGGCTGTTCTTTCGTCCTTGCTTGCACAATACCGTATCCCCGACTTTGATTTTCATCACGGCTTGTGTCTTCTTTTATCAGCGTATTTCTTCATTTTCTCTTTTTGCTCTCTGTCGCGACTACGGATCATAGTGTCGTTCTGATGTTTAGGTTGTCTGTTAACTTCTGGGAATTTTCCACGTAGTTCCCTTCCGAACATGAGATTGTTCGGGCTGACTCCGGTAGTTGCATGTTTGGTTGCTCTGTATGCTCTGACTCCTCTGTGCACTTCATCCCGCACCGGTTTGCCTTCCAATGCGGCGATCCGTGCGGTCTTCTTTATTCTCTGCATAAACCTCTCCACGTCACCATTGGCTTATGCCCACCCGGGTGTTACTTTCCGGTACTTGAACCCCTCCTCTTTTGCGTATTCTTCAAATTTATGGTCGTTGAAGGGCGGTCCATTATCCGATTTGATCTCCTTCGGCACTCCGTATGTGTCGAACACCCTCCTGAATACCGGGATGGTTGCCTTTTCGCTTGTGGATGCCACGAATTCAACTACTGGGTATCTGGCGTATTGACAAGAGAATACGAGGGCGAGGTCTCCATTAGCCATTGGTCCGCAAAAGTCCACGCTGAGCTTGTCCCATGGTCCGTCTGGTAACTCTGTTATCTTGAGTGGTTCGCGATGTGTTTCCGGGGTGTTAGATTGGCAAGCGATGCAAGTGGATACAAACTTGTCACACTGGGAGTCCATTCCAGGGAACCATACATGTGCCCTCAAAAGCTGCTTTGTCCGTACTTGCCCTTGATGCCCTTCGTGCACAATCTCAATCATCTTCTGTCTGAGTTTTGCCAGTACGACCATTCTGTCCCCTCTCAATATGATCCCGCCTACTGTTGCGAGTTCATGGAAAACGTGCTTGTATTCCTGAATGCTCGTTACCTTTGTGTCTATCCAAGCCTGGTGTATGCATCTCTTTAACGCTTGAAGTGCAGGATCCTCGTCAGTATTTACTTGTTCTTTGGTGACAGCTTTAGGCGTGTCGCACGATACAATATAATTTACATAGTGTTGTACCTCCTTAGTCGTTCTTAGTTCAAACTTGGAGCACTCGTGAAGTGGCATAGGGTGTCGTGAGGTGTAATCAGATATGTTTTCTTTTCCGGGACGATACTCGACCACAAAATCATAATCCATCATACGGTTAACGATCCTTTGAACCCGGATTGAGGTTGTGTGGGTGGGCTTGTTGAACACACTTTCTAGAGGTTTGTGGTCCGTCACAATCTTGAAGGGTATTCCGTACAGGAACAGGTGAAATTTCTTGCAACCAAAATCACCTGCCAAGGCTTCTAGTTCAATCTGGCTGTACCGTTTTTCCGGGTCTGTGAGGCTTCGACTAGCATACTGCACCACTTGCCAATATTGCTCTCCTGCTTTCCTCTCCGTGAGAGTTGCAGCCAACCCCATAGGGCACCCGTCGATGTGTAGCTCGTGTTCTGCTTGGGGATCGAAGTATGCTTGAACTGTGTCGCTGAGACCATGCTCTTGAGTTCTTCAAATGCTACAGAGTGTTCCTGCTTCCATTCGAATTTTCCTTTAACTAGTTCACCGAGTTTGCAGGCTGCTTTCTGATACTGGCTGGCTTCCATGAATCGTGAACTATTTCTGACTGTGCAAAGGAACGAGTTAAGTTCCGCTGCATTCCTGGGGCGCCCCACAGATTCAATGGCTTTTACCTTGCAGGGGTCTGGGGATACTCCGTCTTTTGAAAACATCAAGCCGTAGTAAGCCACGCGATCTTTGCTGAATTCACATTTTGCTTTGTTGAAGGTGACATTCTTTTCGCGACTTTTCTCAAGGAGCGCTTTCAGGTTTGCGTCGTGTTCTCTTGCGTCACGCCCGTGAACAATGATGTCATCACTTATGTTGAAGACTCCATTAAGGTCTTGCGCAGGAGGGAGTGATGAACTTGGGCCTGGGCACAAGCGCCGGTACTGGCGAATGAAAAACCGAGGTGTCTGGCCATCGTGACGTCACATATAAATCTGCCCCGGAAATTCAAAGGAAAGTTAACAAATGGCTTCCTCGCAATTGTTTACAGTCCAGTTTCTCAAAAAGAACAGATCAAAACAATAAAAGAACGAAAGGTATGCTGCATGCTATAACATAAAAAGTATTCTTAATGCAAATTGGTCCTCAAAACGAAATAACCAATTGGCGTTAATAATGGACCACAGTAATTCCTTACTTTGCTAAACTATCTTGTAAAAAACGACAAAGATGACAACATTTGCTGGAGGCGAGGCAAAACAGCTGACACGCCGACTTTCCGGCCAAATTTGTGCTGATCTCTTATCGAATAATTATAAAAACCACAGTTTATCTAAATCGCCAACTTTCTCAGGTTACTGATGTTAAGGGTTAACAAGGCTCTCTCTTTACTAAAATGGTCCTCAGTTTGACTGTTTTAAAATTAATTAATCTTTGAAAATCAAATGACAGGACCAATTCAATTTATTTGAGAAACGGTCATCGTCAGTTGTGGATCAAGTAGACGGTCAAACTCTTTCTAAAACACTATACAACCTGGACAGCAACTGAATCTAGAGGAAACTGGAGGTATTGACAATAAATCACTGAATCACTGATCCAAATGGTACTCAAATATATCTATTAGTTTTCATAAAAAAAGTACAGAGCCAGATCAGCGAAGACTTGTTTCCTCAGGCGCCCGCATAATTTGCGAGCTGATTCAGATTTTTATGTTGTCCTGCAAAAGTGTAGTTTACACGGGTTAAATGAGGTGGCAAAAATTTACTAAGTTCGATTACTCTTTCCCTAGCAATTAAATATCACTATTCTTTCCTTATACAGAAGATGGAAGCAAATACTGTGAGAAAAGTTAACTTTTAAGTGCTAAACATACCCTTCTAGGTTCGCCTTCTATTATACTCAGCTAAACAAACGGACTGATCATTTTTTTGGCAAATACTATACCACTTGTTTCAACTTGCGTACTTTTGTTTAACTATAGGCTAGTCCGTAGCCAAGTTTCAAGTTTCCCTGTCGTATATAACTGAAATAAACACACTTTTTGGGACGCGGACAATAACAATTTTCCCGCATAATTCTTCGATCGCAGAGAGTAAACATGACTCTTAAAACATTATTTAAGTGTGATTTTAACTTTAAGAGAAAGAGCCACTTACCTTTATCGAAAAAAAGGATGACTAAAATTCCATTACCCAAGAAAACAAGCTTAGCTGAAAGCTTAATAGCACAAAAAATACGTTTGTAGCCCGAACTCTAACATAGTTGCCAGCCCCATTTTTGAAGACTCGGCAAACTCGCGCGCTTTTCACGTCGTGACGTCACGATGGCCGGACACCTCGAACCAGCCGAGCGGTGAGTTCATCACTCCCTCCTGGTCTTGCGTCAATTCTTCTCTGATCGTCTCTTGAAATATCTCTGCCGCTGACCTTGTACCGTAGTTCAGTCTCTTATATCTGTACAAACCAATGTGAGTCGAAAAAGGCGTTACGTTTCTCGATCTCTCCTTAAGCTCAAGTTGATGGTATCCCTTGCTCATATCCAGGCGTGAAAACACAGTTGAACCGCTGAGCTCGTTGACCACGTCATCTATCGTGGGGTGCTGTGTGTGTCTGCGGGGTATTGCTTGATTTGCTACACGCATGTCCACGTTCAGGCGTATCTGGCTCTGATCTTTCTTGGGAGTAACAACAGGTGGCGAGACCCATCCCGTTGGTTCGCTAACTTTTTCGATGATGTCTTGATCCAGGAGATGTTGTATTTCCTCTTCCATTTTCTGACGTACGCTGAATGGTTGTCGGCGTGGTGGTTGTGCGACCGGCTTGAAATGGGGATCTACATTCAAATCAACCTGAATTCCTTTGAGCTTTCCAACTCCTTCAAATCGGTCCTTGTATTCTTCTAAAGTTTCCTTTAAATTGCTCTTCGCTTCTGGTTGATTGCTTTCTTCTGAAATCGCATTGGTCACTAGTATCATTCCAAGGTCTTTTCCATCGTTGTAACTAAGCAACGGTACGGTCTGGGTGTCTCCCTTTATTAGCTGCCACGTCACGACTTTCATTTTCGTCTTAGATTCCGTTAGCGCTTCAAAACTCCCCAGCACAGGTAGGAGGTTTGTTTCTGCAGCATCCCCGTACGGTTTTATTTGGCATCTTGATTTTCTGATCTTTACTCTCTTGTCCAGGCCGTATCTCTTGAACGTTGCCTCGTCCATAGCGCTGACCGTAGCACCGCTGTCCGGAAGTACAGTGATGCCAACGCCACTAATTAGCACTGTTGATAGGGGCCTGTTGTCCGAAGGTCCCATAGGGTTAACAGCTTGCAGCGTGTACGTAGACTCTTCGTCACTGCTGTCAGAAGATGTGTCAGATTTCTGTTCGTCTCCGTGTGCTAAATCCCTCGTGGTTTTAATTTCTTGTTTGCTTCTGCAACACCTTGCAAAATGGTTTCTTCTCCCACATCGCGTACACTGCCTTCCGAAAGCCGGACATTTTGTTGGTCCCCCTTGATGTGGCCAATGTTTTCCGCAATTAAAACACGATTTTTCTCTACTTCTGTCCGCTGTGATTTTATCGACTTCTTGTTTGACAGTAACTTCTGTTGGAGCTTGATTCTCTAATTTGTGGCGTGTTGATCCGCGCTTTCCAGACCTCTGGCGTATTTAAGAGCTTGGCTAACGTTAGCTGGTCTTGCAATAACTTTCTTCTCACCCTCTTAGATTTACCGTTCTCTATCGTGGCCATTAACATCTCAGTATCTAACCAGCCCGTCGCGAAATCACAGTGTTCGCCTTCCGCTCTCAACTTGGAGATGAACGAATCCCAGGTTTCGTCCTTTCCTTGTTTGATGCAACGAAACTTGTGTATATTGAACAACCGGTTCTGTGATTCCTTGAACTTGTTTCGTAGTGCGTTGATGGCTCCATCCAAGTCCGTTCCAGTATCACCAAGCTGTTCAAATATATCGAGAGTGGTTTCGCCGATCGAATCTAAGAATAAGGACCGTTGTTGTGCCTTGTCTGTGATGTTGTAGGCTTTCAAGTGGTTGTTCTTAAACCGCTCAGCGTATTTTACGAATCACGCGTAGACTGTTTCAGGGTCTTTTCGAACGTCGAATTCGGGAAATTGCTTGTATCCAATGTTGACCGCCATTTCCTAGTTTTCCTCGTCGCCAATTTAATGTCGGATTGGATATTACACAGTTATACTTCACATATTACAGAGCCATACTTCATGTTCCGAAAACTGTCGAATCTCTATTGATATGAATACATAATGTGAATAATGTTCCCGCCACTCGTGAGTCCCGGATATCTATCCAGGCCCTCGCATACAGTCACGCCATTACACTGTCCACTTTACACTGATTTATCCTACCGGGAAAAACAATCAACTGACTGAGATGTTCTCAGTCAATCAACTGACTGAGAGAGAGACGTGGCTTGCTTCTCGGCGAGAAATGGACAACGTCCCAAGTCTGAGTTAACTCAATCGATTGCTTTTGACACTGAGTAATGATTATCGTGCCTCGAAAAGAAAGCTCTTTGCCTGTGGGCTCTGATGTTGTCATCTCCTTTGAGATGCACGGAGACGCTCTCTTTGATGATATCGTGACACTTGTTTAAGGACGGCAGACACCAGTTCAGCTTTGTTCTTCTAGCAAGTGTTTCATTTGTGCTCTCACGGCACTGTAATAGCTTTCTGCGATAGCCTCTGGTCCGCCTTTAGCTAGGACAATGTTTAGTATAGCACATGATGGAGCTTTTGCGATACCTGATACAGGCCTTCCTGGCGTAAAAGGAACTGTAAAAGTTCTGTTCGTGCAAACGCACGTTGTGCTGTTTGCCATTGGCAAACTTCATCGTGAAGAACGTAGCCAGTGTATCTGAGGGAGCAAGCTCAAACGTGACCGGTTGGACATCTTGGGACTTCATTGGGGTGTCAGTCTCTCGCACGATGAACCAGTCTGGTTTCCATCATTCTTTTATTTTTATAATTTCGTTAACCAGCCTTTTACAGAGAGCTACTACTGATTTGCAAATCACAATTGTTTAGCTGTTCCACTTTTGTTATTGCATGTCTGCAAGGCAGCTTACTGAGGCAAATGTTTGGAGGAAGTCGGCAAAAAGTGGTTTGAATGCAGTTTTGTTTCAAATTGGCGTTTCTGCGATATTAATTCGTTTAACTTGCCGAATTCAGTGTGAAATAGGTTTCTAAGCCAAAAGAAAAACAAAATCCTTGTCAGTTCATGTTAATTAACGCAGTGAGGTAGAAATCAATCTCGTACCCAGAGTCCTCAGGCTTTTTGGTCAGCAGGTGGAAACCAAGAAGCCCGAAGAGTCAGTCTCATACTCAGAGCCCTCGGGCTTCTTGGGCACCATGCGGTCACCCAGCGACCTCCCGCTGACCAAGAAGCCTGAGGACACTATGAGTTACGAGTAGTCGCCAACCGCTGATCGAGGAGCCCGTGGACTCTAAATCCTGAGCCAGAGATGGTGAAATCCCGAATATTATTCGGTGTCCACAAGTTTATTTAAACGGTAAAACTTTTCTGAATTTTCACTCACTCGGCTACACGCCAACGTACAATATCGTTAATATGAGGTAAGCTTACACCCTCCTACGCCACGCTGGCTCGGTCTTACGCCGCTTTACCCCAAAGACCACGATCGTACGCCAGTACGCCGAGCGATTTGGAAACCCACGCCGAAGATCTTCCGGGAAACCTAATCAAAATGCAGCCTGGTCATGTCCTAGTGATATACTGGTGGTTCTTTGCAATTACTGTGTATGTAATCACTTATACTTGGACAACTGAATATTTTATTCTTTTTTTAAATTTTTTTTTTCCAAATAGAAAGGCAAAGGGACACAGAAGAAAAATGACAGAAAGGCAGAAATGAAGAGGAAAGAACAAGGAAGGAAGAAAGAAAGAAAGAAAGAAAGAAAGAAAGAAAGAAAGAAAGAAAGAAATTCATCCGGCCCCAGTCCCATCGAAGATGTCATATGGAGTCTGGATACGAACATGCAAGAAAATTTTCAAGATGGCGGCCGTTTCGGAACAAAGACAGATTTCAACAAAAATTTTTCTCTTTTTCTCAATATTATCACTATCTACAAACGTCCATGGCTGGGATTCAATTGATCTTGAATTATTTGACCTTGTTGAAGAAATCAAGGACAATTTTTATGATGTTCTTGGGCTAAAACAAGTAAGTTTAACAAAGTCAGTTCGTATGCGGTTTGAAAAAATGTTTAACATTATTGCTTGTGACTTATTGTTGCTTCAGTTCACGACACTTATACACGCAGAAGCGATTCAGTGGTGAATAATTGGAATTTTTAGACATGAGTAAATGAAGCAGACTGCTGAAGATGCCAGAGAAAAGGATCTGGTCTTAGTTTTATTCAGTAGACACTCCTCACAAACCTGTTCCCTATATCCCGGACCTACATATGAAACAATTGAAGCTTATGATACGCGGGGGGGGGGGGGGGGGGGAATAGCCAGGGGTACTTCTCAATCTGACGATCTTTTACAATTTAATAGCCAAATCTGTCGAACCATGACTATATACCTGCCAACTCTCACGCATTATGCATGAGTCTCACACCCGTGGATCAAAGACATCGATCTCACCCATCGAGGACAATTTCTAATGCCTGACTCACAATTCCAGACTGCTTTTTCAGCAACCATTAACGTGAAAAATTCAATTCAATTTCCACCCAAAATAATCTAGTGAACGGCACTAAATGTCACGTTTGAGTCCTAAAGAACAAGCAAACGAGATTGCACCGAGATTTTGAGCTCCGCACTGTGACATTCGGCAACCTTCGGAAATCATTGGAACATCTTCGGGGATCGTCGGCAATGTTCGGAAGTCATCGGGATATCTTCGGTAATGTTCGAAAGTGGTCACATTACAGTAATATAGGCAAATAATTATTATTATTATTATTATTATTATTATTATTATTATTAGGTTATTACATTGATTTTCATTGATAAAGCACTTCAAATTCCACGTTCTCTTTTTTAGGAAGGTACTTTGACTCTGAAATGGAAAGAGTTTACAATGTGTGTATTATCTCTACAATTTTTTCCTTACAGGATGCAGGCCAGGCAGACATTAGAAGGGCATATCGCAAACTTTCTCTTCAGTTGCATCCTGATAAAAACAAAGAACCTGATGCAGAAATTAAATTTAGACAGGTGAAATAATATTTGAAAGGTTTTAAATTTTTGTTTTTACAAGGTGGGGTGATTGCCCACGGGGTGGTACTCCAGATTTGAAGTGACGGGGATGATCGAAGGAGGTTTTTGGGTTTGAAAGTTTTGATTCTGGGATTTTTTTGGGTAGGAGAATTTGGCAAGTATTTTTTGTGTGTGGCTCGATTTAAGTAGGGATTTTTTTAGGTATTCAAAACAATCTCAAGATTCTTGGTAGTGCTGACTGCGTAGTTGGTGTTATATCGTGTAATCCTTTCTGGAAACTTTTAAGGCTTGGAAATTCGGCATGGGATTTTTTTGGCGGGTTTATTTTAGGTGTAGGGATTTTTTTGGGTTTTGTTGGAAGCCCAAGGAATTTTTATGGGTTTTAATTTTTGCCCCCATTCGAAATCCAGAATACCCCCCTGGGGGTTATTGGTCTCACACCTACATGTACCCCCTTCCTGGGGTGCCAAGGGCAGTTCTTTATCCAGTAGTTCCCCTTTGCCCAATCAGGCATAGTTGAACCTACCAGGATTTGAAGCCATCCCTGGTGTAGCTCTTGGGATCATTGAGACATTGAAGCTTCACCAGCGTGATAAATGAAGGCGCCATGTGTAGGGTGCTTGATAAATTAACAGTACATTGGAACAACACTTCATGTCCACCCCATTAGTAGAACCTCATTGTTTGTACAGTATGCTCACTTTTCTTGGTCTGAAGGATAGCCTATGCCGTCATTTTCTTATCTGAAATCCTGTGAACCCCTTGACTGCCATGCAAAGATAATCGCTATGTGCGAATTGGCTGCTATGTATAATGTTATGAGGCACTTAATTAAATAACTCCTCAAAACGTAAATATTAAATACACGTCTCCAGAAGTGACCACCCCTAGTGTCTATCTCAAAATTCACATTCACATTAGGGGGCATTCATAACACTACTTCGTTAATTGCAAACTGTGCCACAAGCAGTCTGGCAAAGTCCCCCACACAGTGTTGTAAATTATCCCTGAAAATCGCTGAGAGGAGTGAATAATAAGATGTTTGTATTGTATTGTATTCATACGTAAAGCCAATAGTTTTTGAAAGTGTATTGAAATATTGAAATACAAGAAATACAACACGGGGGACAGTCTAGATGCTTGAATTCTAAAACAAAGTTGGCATTTTTTAACTACTGGTAAAATTCAAAATTTTCTGAGGAATCCATGTGTGTACTAATTACTCCAGTTATTGGTCTCTTCAAGTTTAAATCTGGATTTTTGAGATGCTGATTCTGATTTGAACAAAATATCTGAGGAGCTTCTATGCAAAGTTGCATAAATTATACTTTATTCTGTTTGCATTTCTCCTGTATTTTGTCACAATATCATTGAGGCATGTAGAGAAAATAACAACTAGTCAGGATAATTTTGGAGGTGCGTAACACATGTTTGTCAGAGCATGTAATATGTATTAGCATATTATACCAAACCAGTGGATATTGTTTTTTGCGCGCTCTGATTGGCTATTCAAACTTGAGAAAGAATCTGTTATTCACCTCCCAGCATTTTTCTGGATTTTGTCTGTGAGTTTTCCCTTACACAAGATACACAAGATACGGCCTTGTTTAAGGATGGTGCCTTCTTTTGTTACTGCGCATACATGTGCGTTCTGCGCATCTCGGGATATTTGGGCGTCTTAAGGAATTTGACCACTAATGCAATGACATTTTTGCGCGGTTTATGACTACGTGGAAAAAGCAGATCTTAGCAAGGGCTATCAGAATCCAAAAAGAAAATTGGGGGTAACCAAGCATTTTTTGGAGATAATTGAGCTTATATTTGGAAAGAAATTGCCATACATTGTATTTTAATGCTTTTTTAGAATTATGGTTGCTTAATTAACTCCGAAAAATGCGTGGTTACCCACATTTTTCTTTTTGGATTCCAATAACCCTTGCTAAGATCTACTTTTTCCCCAAAGTCATAACCTTTGCAAAAATACATCTCTATTAGGAGGCACCATCCTTAAGACTAATGTTTTTTACTTGGTCTTACAATAACCATAACTAATGTGAGATTCGAAGATGCTTGAATGTGTAAATACATTAGCATTATATTGCCACCTGTTTGTGGCTCAGTTAGGCCGGGGACAATACTGCAGATGCATACATTTTTCCAACATCCATGTGATTGTGCACAAAGACATCCTCTGGTCAGGGTGAAGTCACCTTCTCAATGGCATTTTCTTTTTACAAAGACAGTGCCTTTTTTCAGTGCTGTTTTTTGCAAGTGGAGAAGGCAGAAAAATTCCTTTTCAGTAAACAAATTTAACTTGTGGCATTTCTTTTTGACAAAGACAAGACTTTTTGATTTTGATTTTTGCATTCATTTGTTAGTTTTCTTTGACAAAGATAAAGTGCTTCTTAATTCATGCAACTGAAAGCTGGTAAAAATTAACTGATGCAGTGCAGTTGTGTATTAGTTTTGTCAACTTTTGGGGCTTTTGCAAACTTTAACATCTAGAATCAAGCTGTGTGTCTAAGTTTTGTAGCCTTTGGATAAATAAAGGGCTAATTAATTTTAGTAAATTGGCCTTTGGCCACCGGGTTGAAAAGGCTTCAACAACAGTCTTGTATAAGCAGTAAAGTCCAGCTGTATGGCCCCATTGTATCCTATATAAGCCAAGTTTCTATAAATGGGTCACTGAAAAGCCCCTTTGGGGAGTGTCAATAAATTAAAATTTACTGTATTTTAAGTACTTTGCATCTTACATGTATGTAGGCTGTGGCTTGGGTTAGCCATGGCTTGTTGTGTTGTTGTAGTTTTTTTGTATAAACAGCCCTTATGCACCCACCCCCTACCCCCCAGTCTTCACCCCACCACCCTGGTACAAATTTAATGTCTCCTTCTATCACATTCAGCTTGTTGCAGTGTCAGAGGTTCTTAAAGATGAAGAAAAAAGAAAAAGGTACATTGTATCACCATGGAAATATTAAGCCTGAGTGTATTGTTCCCATATGCCATTAATATTAAGTAATATAGCCGTCCTTACAGCTTGGGAACATCCGCTGCTGGTACCAGAAGCTAGATCCCAGGTCTTGATGGCTGGTGTGCCAATGAAGCCGAGTTGAGTCCATCTAGGAATGTTAGTGGTTCCTTTGGCAAGTTAGCACTTTGTCTCCGCTGTGTGTTTCTTTGTTTCCTGTGTGGACTTTAGGCCAATTTAGAGCATTTCCAGTGAATTATAGTTCCATTGTTTACTCTCAAGGATAAATAGAGAGTAAACTTATGTCTTATGTCTAACTTGTGTCTTTCCAATAATTGATTGTTATTGATTGACTTCTCCAGGCATAAGATAGGAAGAAAACTTTCTTTCCTCATTTTCTAAGTCTTGGAACACTTTTCAAGGTGTGAAGGATTCAAACTCTTGCCTTGAGCTTGCATTTCTCCCAAAATAATTATTATAATTGTATTTCCCTTTGTGTTACCATATGTTGTACCTTTGACTCTATGACAAACAGATTTTTCTATCTTAGCATATCAGTCCAATGGTATTCATACTAACTGGTAATTTGTGTTTCACAGATATGATGGAATTCTGCGTGATGGTCTTCCAGACTGGAGACAGCCAGTGTTTTATTACAGGAGAGTTCGTAAGATGGGACTGATAGAGTTCATGCTGCTTATCTTCCTCATATTAACTATAGGGCATTACATTGTAGCCTGGTCAATATATCTGGAAAAGAAATTTGAACTGGTATGTTAAGTTGGCAGCTTAGAAACTAGAACATTTGAACTGTATTTTCCATATTTCCTTAAAACAGGCACCTCAAACGCTTAAGGGGCTGTTACATGAGGCAAAAGTTTCTGCAACTTGCAACACAACTGATGACTAGAGCATTGTGAGGACAGTTGCAGAATGCATGTTACATGCTGCAACTTGTCTCGCAACATTGCAAAAAGTACCTTGTCTACTTTCTTGCATCTCGCAATGCAATTTTTCGTTTCCAGACATGTTTTGAAGAGGGGTGTTACACGCGCAATTTTGTCCCCAACGTGTCTCACAATGCCGATGCGTTGCAAGTTGCAGAAAAATTTGCCCCTTGTAACAGCACCTTTATGCTTTTAAATTTCATACAAGGTACATTTTCGACAATTTTTTGTCTTGACAACAAACATGGGGATAATTACCTCATGCACTATTTCTAATTTTTTTCCACTGGTGAGGATTCAGTGGTTATTTCAGTTTTTAGGACACTAATGGGCCACTTAGACATATGCTGAACAGCACCAGTTGGTAGAAAACTCCATGTGTGTCAGTGTGTTGCATTAATGTGTGCATCAAGGATGGGTACTTTGTTACCCTGGTAGAAATTATGTACAGGATCCTAATAGGATCTTCCCTGCTAGCAGAGGCCCCTTTTCCTTTGAATTCGCTGAGCTGACGGACGGGACGAAAAGGGACCTCTGCCATGGGTCGAAATGAACTGTGTTGAGCATGCGCCACGGTTACTTAGCGACCGTAATGTCACGTGATGCTTTTAGCACGTGATCAGCTGACGACTTCCACCTTTCTCAACTAGCGCACCAAAAAACACCTGCACAGTTTTGTTGTCGTGAATGGCGAGTTCACCAAAACCCTCAAAAGAGTAGACAGTTCATCTTGAGATAGTTGTTGTCTAATCTACGGTATTAATTTCAAGTTGTCTGGACAAGGAAGCTTTTTTAACATGACCACAACTCCAGGAATCAAAGAGAATTTAACCCATTGAAGGCTGCGTGTTTTATGATCGCTTAACTAAATTAGCAATTTCAAGTTATCTGGACAAGGAAACTTTTTTAACATGACCACAACTCCAGGAATCAAAGAGAATTTAACCCATTGAAGGCTGCGTGTTTTATGATCGCTTCACTAAATTAGCAGTTGGTAATAAACAACCCATGTGCAGTACGAAAGGACAATTTATAGGTTCGAAAAAACAACACTCACTTGATCTAGAATAGTTAAAATTTCTTACTTTTAAATAAAATACACCAGTTGTCCATTAAGAATTAGCCAAAAATACAACCTCAAAGTCAAAACTTTGAAAATTTCCGCAAGAGATTTCTCATGCTGTCTTGCGCGTGAAATCAAACCACAACAGAGCATTTGTGTCTGTTTAGGTCAGATTACTACTTTTCGAAATTTTATGAATGAAAGTACACAGAAGAAGAGACAGTAAGCTTTTATAAATAATACATTTATTAAAACACGCCTTTACTTGTTTCTGAAGACCAAACGCGTTCAATTCTTTCTTCGAGGGAAGCTGCGCGCAAGCGATTTCGCTCGATGTGCAAGTTATTTTGAAGAGCATTTGGTGATGCGAACTGTGTACGTTTTTCAAAACTTTTACGAAGACTGTAAGGAATATGAAGAATCCCTCAATTAAAAAGCGATTTCGATACAAATTTACAATCAAATGTGTTTACTCTGCCGTAGACTCGTAGAAGTGCTGGAGCATTTCACAGAAAGTCCGCAGCTCGAAAAATCTTTGGAGGTGGAAGGTTGTCCTTCACCTTGACAGATGTTTTCTTCGCTCTAAATTCCATTGCTTAACTTGTCGAGTGTTTCTTAGAGCTTCTTCTTTCGATTGTTTATCTTTCTGTCGTCCATGTTAACAAAAACGAGAGAAAGTAAACGTTGTAACTTCATGAGTTCAGTTCTCTTCCCAGGACTAGCCTGCGTAGCAGGCGTAAACGGGAAAGGGGAAGGGGAGCGAGAACGCGGGAGAAAAATGGGGTTCTGGGAGCTAGGGACGAGGGAACGCCTGCTACAAAGACCCCCATTTTTTCACCTCCGCCCAACGATTTTTAGGTAATCCAATTAAGTTAGCTGTCAATGCAACCACCAATCAGAAACAGGCGCGCGCTTTTCTGCATGACTGACTGCACGCAGGAATTTAATCAAGCGTCTTAAAATAAAGTTAGGATGAGAATTTTTTTTCCAATCAAAGAACAACTTATAATTGCCCTTATTTTCGAAATAAGAGACACGAAGCTTTCCTAAATAAAAAGATTTATTAAGATAAGCCCCTCTTTACTTCTGAAAATCAAATGCGTTCAATTGTCGCTTCTAGGAAAGGTAAGCTTACTTCAAAACACGCAAGCGAAGAACCGCGATACACTTTGAACGGCATTTATATTGACCGAAGTGCCCGTTTTAAACTTCAAAAGTTACGCGAAAGCCATAATATGGAGAATCGGACAATAAAAAAAAAAACATTTCAATACAAATTTACAATCAAAAATGTAAGTTACTTTACCATGGATTCCCTACAAAGTCAACAGCTTGAGTGATGTCTCATGCAACTGCAGATTTCTCTTTAAAACAACCGTCTGTTCTCAAAGAATAATTTCTTCGCTTTTAGTTCTCTGAGTTCCACTGTTTAAGGTGTCGAGCGTTTCTTAGTCTTAGGGCTTCTTCTTCCGATTTATAGTTCTCAAAGGGCGAGTCTTCGCTCCGATAACGGGATATTTACACTGCCTTGAAATTGACGCGTGAAACGGTGCAAAGCTTTTTGGAATTCTTCTCGTACAATGACAAAATCTCTTCTCTCTAGGACTGTATCCCGTTGGCAAAACCGCTAAAACATCTCTTCCCTTTAGAAGAGCTCTAACTGCGTTTCTCGCTCTGGTTTCAAGACTGCAATTTCGCTACCTGGCCCGGCCTACTGCAACCAAGTTCAAATCTTCTAACTGCACGTCCTCGTCAGATTACGTCATTCCTGTGGGACGTACTGTCAAAAATTAACCAATCAGAATTTTGCGGCCGCAGAAATGAAAAAATGGGGGTCTTTGTAGCAGGCGTTCCTTCGTACCTAGCCCCCAGTCCCCCTTCTCCCGCGTTCTTGCTCCCCTTCCCCCTCCCCGTTTACGCCTGCTACGCAGGCCTACCCAGGACGGCATGTTACTATGCGGGCTCACTAAATGACAGCGGAATAACTGTAAAGGAATGCGCGAGATACAGTGGGCTTAAGTCACGGTCAGCAAACAATACAGGGAGCATGCGTTTCGGAAACCGCCGTCCACGACCATGGACGGCGGTTGAATCAAAGGGAGTTTCGACCCACGGCAGAGGTCCCTTTTCGTGCCGCCCGTCAGCTCAGCGAATACAAAGGAAAAGGGGCCTCTGCTAGCGGGGAAAATAGGATCCTGATACCTGATCTTGGAGGAAGAAGCTTATCAGGATCACATCCTAGTAGGATCCTATAAGATCCTACAGGATCTTGTTTATATATCTTGTTTATATAGGATCCTGATTAAGATGCTGTAGGATCCTAAAAGATCCTATAGGATCCGAAACAGGTTCCTGAGTAGGATCCTATAAAACATTGTTAGGATTATTGCCATTTAGGATCCTGGGTAGCATCGGTGTGAACGTACAGGATCTTATGGGATCCTAGAAAATTTTCGTAGGATCCTATATAGGATTTCTACCAGGGTATAGCAAAGCTGAGATAAGTGTGACTATGAATGAGCTGGCTCACTGTTTTCCTATTACTGATATTTCATTGTCGCTTTTGATTGGCCTGTCACATACTGTGTGTTGAGCTTTTGGAAGCAAAAATGGGTGTGACAGAATCAGTCAAATCAGTTTGATAAATTGTTGAAACGTTCTAATTTTTCCTGAAACAAAACAGCTCTAAAAAAGCTGATGCATCATTGAAAGCACCTGTTTTTTTTTCTCCCGATGAGTCACTCGGTGCAGTAAAGGTCTTTAACCTTGTTTAATTTATAGCCGGGCTTTAGAATGATACCTTCAATACACACTTACCACTGAAACATCAAGTTGTTGACCTTTTTTACCATAATTTTGCAGGAAGAACTCTTGTTCTCAAAAAAGAAACGAGAAGATAAAAAGAAAAACAAGAATAAGTTGAAATCAAGACTGAATGATGAGGACATCCCTGATTTAGCCGACTTGTTGGGTAAGCCGATAAGACGATTCTTGGAGATTTTAACTGGGGTGGGGCGGGGGGAGGGTGCTGTAGGCTGGGACTTCCCTCCCTTCCAGTTCCCACTCCTCCGTTGATGACTCGAGACTTCTGAACTCCCCTACAATTTCAAAGTGATAACTATAACGCAAAATTGCTCCACTCCTTTTGCCTTTTATCTTATCACGAGCACTTTTTTCTCCCAATCCTTCCCTCTCTCACCTGCCTGTTTATCGCTACTGGTAACAGGCTGGTCATGTCCAGTATTTTTATTGTAAAGTTTTTCACTTTTTGCCAGCCATCTACACTGTAGTAGGCTCATGTAGAAGGGTGGCAGTGTTCAGAACGAGAGAACAATCCAACTCCACACACGTTCAACAACTTTTGTCAGTCCAAATGATCATGTCTAGCCTGCAGTGCAGCGGTATTTTTGATCCAGCGAGCACTAAATATTCCTTCCGTTTTAACCCTTAAAGCCCTGATATAAAAATGCATATTCTCCTTACTGTTCTCCATACATTTCTTATGGAACTAGTAAGGAGAATTTGTCTAAATATCAAGACATCCTATCCTTAGTGATCATTTTCTTTGTTCTCCTCACTTGAATGTTCGAACAAGTAGTGATAGCATAAAGAGAAATTTCATTTTCATCACAGTTAAGGCTTAAAGGGTTAAGTCAGCAGTTTGGATTAGGAAAACAGGGGAGAGCCAGGGCTAGTAACAAAAGCGACCAAGGGAGAAGGCTTCAGGCTGTCAAACGATTGTACCCCTGCGGGCAGATGTTTTTTCGATCTTTCACGCCCCCACCTCACCGTGTTTCACTGCTCTTCACTCTATAAGTTTTCGTTACCCACGATGGCACACACATGAATAAATCCTGCGCTTGCCCTCCCCCCCCCCCCCCCTCACAACAACAAGAAACAAAACAAAAAACAGAAAAAAATACAATGTCCCTACTTGCATCTCGTCAAATCTATCGTGGTTCACCCTGATAACATTCATTCAAGACTGAACAGACAACCGTAATTAACATTGCTTCCATCGCTCTAAAATCCCCAGTTGTAACATCTGTGTAGATTAAATACTCTACAGTTCGGTCAAAGTACGGTAAAAGTTTGAATTTACATGTACTTCTTGATTAACATTTCGATGGTGTGCCGTTTTAGTCGCTTGAAGTCCCTATTAATTGTTATGAAGACTTGAAAGAGTGATTGACCAGTATTTGTCAGAATATTGAAACACGTCATTCCAAGTCGATGTTTCATTCTGTTTCTGACACCACTCTTGTGATTCTGTATTTCAGTTCAAGAGGTAGGCGTGACCAAGCCCACATTTTTCGATCTGTTGCCGTTTAAACTGGCTAAGATGCTAGTGGGTTTTTGTAAATCACTGCCCGGGCGGTATCAAGCTCTCCTGGAATACTGGAGGGAAAGAAGGAAAGAAAAGATAGAGGATGAAGAAGAAGAAGAAGATGATGATGATGATGAAGAGACAGAAGGTGCTTATGAAGTTCGTGACATGTTATATTGCTAACGTCTCGGTCAAACGGTTCCTACATCATCCAACATTGTTGAACACAACTTTGCCACATCATACAAATGTTTCTTGGCAATCGAACTTTGTTGGGGCACCGGCCGTTCGCCGCTATTCAGCATCTTTCAGACCTGATCATTTAACGTCTGTCAACGGGGTGCCCAAACGCGTTAAACTTGCCAAATTCAACTGTGTTGAATGGTGTTGAATGCCGGGGGGGTACTCCCCGAAAGTTTGGGTGGGGGGTGCGGTCCACTCCTTTAAACGCTTACCCTATTTCAGACCAAAAAATATAATCTTCCCTACCCTATTCCAGACCTGACCCAAAATTCGATACCCTATTTTAAACCTGCCCAGGAACTGCTTCGGTTTGTGTAGACATTAGAGAAATGGCTTCCAATTTCCAATATTAATCAAAGCACACTTCTCAAGAGAAGGTAATAGAAAAGTAGCTTCTAAAAACCATTTCCAGTTCCAGACCAGATGACACAAACCTTACCCTATTTCACACCAAACAGACTAAAACGGCTCGAAAACCATACCCTTTGGCGCTGCACTTACCTATCTAGCTTTTTTAAGAGAATATCCCACCCTCCACCCAGGGTTTGAATGGAATTGTTGAATCCGTTTGGCAGGGGCCGAAATTTCTAGCCAGGGGAGGGGGGGCGTTGCACGTGAACAAAAAGGGGGATTTTAGGGGGGGGGGTCAGATCACGTTTCACTGACGATCAAACAGTCATTTCACGTACATCCCAGTTCATCACATCTCACAACATTTTGCTTGGTGGCTACAAAATCACAGTTCTTGACAATTAAAAACACAGATTCTCGCTTCACGGCTCACGGCTACTTAGCAAATCACGTTTCATAGGAAAGAAAACAGCCATTTCACGTTTCACACCAAATAAATGTTGCTATTCACGGCTCACGAAAATACCCCCTCAACAAAGGGTTTGGCTTTCGATACTGAGGTCGCTAACAAGAAATTAACTCCACCTTTTCTCTGAAGTGTTATCAGGTGTATACGGTGTCTGGTCAGGAATTAATTGCCGGCTGTTTGGGGGACCCGTGGTCCCAGACGCCACGCTGCGTGACATCCTGACTTTGTCCTGGCAAAGTAAAGTGACAAGTTGTCGCGCCAGCCTGAAAAGTTCGACTTGTGGGGCCAGAACCTTTTTGACCTTAAATTTTGATTTCATCTCTTAGATCAGCCATCAAAACCAAGAAGAAGACAAAGAGTGAATATCCCACAGGAAGACACTGATGATGCGGACTGGGAGGGCGCTCCAGTGACAAGTGTAACAAACATAACCACAGAGAACGTGAAACAAACTACCACGTCAGAGAAGGTATTGGAAAGGACGTAAAGACGATTTCCGCTCAACGTTCGAGCAGTAAGTGCAAAAATTAAGTTACCAAAAAAATACTTATAGCACGGTCACATTTTAAGAACAGATAAGAAGAATTTATCGATACTTTTGCTTCCAGGCTGACCCCGCGAGAGAAAATTGGATTTGAAGTTATTCATATTTCAATTAAAAAGGCGCTTCATGTCAGTTCAAAACAAAATGGCGCCCGTTTTGGCATATTTTTACGAGATTTGACATTAATTTTCTCGAGAATGCTTGAGAATTTAATCGCGGGGTCACTTGGAGGAGTGAGTTAAAGTGAGATGTTTCAAATAGCGTTGAAAATGTTACCGTGCTATGAGTAGTTTTTTAGTAAATATGTTTTGCACTTATTGCTCGAACGTTGAGCGGAATCCGTCTTAATTATTTTAAAAACTGCAAATTCAATAGAGCAGTTTTCAATTGAGTGTCGAAAGTAATGTCTTTGCTTTGGTTTTGCTTTACTTCGCTCTCTGATTGGTTATAAAAGCTCTCGCCACTTTCTCAACCAATGAGAAGTTAAACCAAAACCGATCGTGACTTGCTCGCACGCGTTTTCCCGCGCTTAACGCTAATTACTTGTAATTGCTTCGACTTATGATTGGTTCATTTTAATGCTTTGTTCCTGTTGTGATTAGCTGGAGTGTTTTGAGTAATTGCTTTGGTTGTGGTCTTACGACATTCACTTGAAAAGTGCTCTAACAAGCGCGGTGAGTTCAATAACAAGAGTGGCGCGTTGGTGTAGTTGTTAGCTAGTGCGTCTGACGTCAATGGAAAGATCAAACGGACTTCCTCTCTGCATCGTGGAATATTGTTTTCTTAGACTCAACCTTGTCTCCCTCGACCCAGTCCCCCGTTTCTCGAAACTGCCGCTAACTAACCAGGCCTAAAAGCTATTTTATATGCACAGTTTCCTTCAGCAGAGAGTCAATTTTTATTGATTTTTGATAGCTAAATTTTGAAATCTTCATGATTTTGCGAAACACATGAACAAGTGTGCGCTAATAATTACCAGCAGTGGTTGAAAATTGGATTTGAAAACAAAAATACTTGTAGGGCCTGTAGGTAAGTTATCGGGAGAAACGGTGTCAAAATGGGGGTGCCTGCGAACTGCTGGGGTAGACCCCCTCCCCCCCCCCCATACACACACAGTGTATGACAGTAGTGTAAAACTATTGTTGAAATTCTGCCTTCAGAGTTTACTTACTCTTGACAATGCCAGTAATGTTTATAAGGCGTCATGTTACAGTGTCGTGTCATGTCATTTCAGTGCTCTCGGCTTTTAAGTCTGTTCCAGGTTCCAAGATAGTCTGAACGGAGGAACATGGAAAGCGAAGGCGAAAAGGAAGAGAGGGATACCTTCCCCACTCCTTTTCCATTCACTCTCAGTTCACACGTTTCATTTTAGCGTTTTCTCTTTGAGCATTGAAGTACCGTGTGGCACCAAATTTTTGCGGGAGTTTAATTTTGCGGATTGGCGATTTTTTGTGTTTTGCGGGAACTAATTTTTGCGATTGGAAAAGGCTGGTTTTTCTTGCTGGGAATTAATTTTTGCGATTTTCTGGAAGTCGTGTTCAAACGGAACTGATAACATCGTTTTATCTGAAATTGAAATACAGATAAGACAACATGGGAATGTAAGTCAGATTAATCAATGTCACTCTATTACACTACGATGGATCGACAATAACTAGGGTACCATTTGATGTATTATCCACCGAGTTATCTATGGCATTTTCTCCTTCAAACCAGTATTTTTGTATATAATTTCTACAGTGGAGTAAATTTTTGCCGAAAAAGAATTTGTGGTAATTTTATTTTGCGGGAACTTATTTTTGCGGATCGCGAAGAAAACCGAAAAAATCGCAAAAATTTAGTGCCACACAATAGTTGTTAGGTCTCTATTTTCTTGTTTGAGTATCATAATCCTCATCGTATTTGTTATTTTATTTTGTTAGTCAGGCGAGTGGACAGAACATGACCAGTCACTACTGACCCGTGCTATGATCAAATTTCCCGGGGGCACGCCAAACCGCTGGGAGAAGATAGCAGTGGAGATTGGGCGATCCGTAGACGAGGTTGGCGGCTTGTTTTTACTCACTTTATACTTCTCACTTCTACGCTCAAAGTGTTAATTCTTCTAACTGAGCTCCTGTTTTTGATCGTCATGGTGTCCTCTATTAAGTGAGTAAAATAAATTCATGATATTTAGAGAGGAAGGGAGGAAAGCGACATCACATGCACATGGTTTCCGTGGGAGTCCTCTACATTCAACCCGCGTGTCCTCTATATTGAGGACTATGTTCATCTCTACCCAAATTGGAGAGGAAGGAAAACTGCTGAACTCGAAAAAACCCTCAGAGCAAACTCAGTCAGTATGACTGAAACTTTTAATTGTTATATATTTATATCATAGCTAATAATATCATCATCACAGTAGTTAGTAATATAAATTTTATATTTTAATTTACTTTGATCTTAATTTTTAACTTAACATTAGTCGTGGGATATCTGTAAACTAGCCGTATGACTAAGTATATTTCCACGTTAAATAAAGTGTCCTATGTCCTGTGACACTGAGAACGGAATATAGACACGGAGTACATTGGTCTACCCGAAATATTACATTCTGTTGAAGGAAAAACACAATTTCGGTCACTTATAGTAGCAGTACTAATTAATTCGTTAAGGAATGACATACGATCGCACTCTATACAACCCCATCCTGCATTGATCCCTGACACCCTTAAAAAACTTAAATTGTGGCCTGTTTCACGTACCATAGGTTTTCATTCTGCGTCTCCATCCGCAAAACCAAAAAATGTATATTACCACGTAAATTGCTCACCATTCTGTTCGACTCGCAATCGGTAACTTTTGTCTTCCGTTCCTCTACATGGCTTTTTCAAGGCTGAACATTTTATATTCACTTTAGGTTACAAAACAGATGAAAAAGATAAAGCAAGCTTATGGAGCTCCCGTGCACCCTTCAAACGCAGGTATGTCTTTGAAATAAAAAAGGGACATTTGAGAACACGAGCGACATCTAAATGTAGAAAGAATGAATTGAAAGCAAGGGTTTTCTTGGATTTTTAGTTAGTGGTCTTCTGTCTCTTTGAAAGTTTTTTCGTTTCTCTTTTTTTTTTGTTTTCGAGAAGTGCACATTGAGAACAGTGAAACACGCCCTTCTTTGGTGGTTATGTAGCCGATCAAAGCATAACCAACTTTTGTGCACGCGGTACACTTTCCTTTCTCCGTTCCTTGTCTGGCTGGCTCCAGCTCAGTCATCTTGTACCAGGGCTGAAATTTAAGAGTGAGATCTATGAAAATTGTCCTAAACACACTGTTTATCGTTGCAAAATCTAAAACAAAACTGGTGGAAAAATGTTCAAACTACGAAGATCTCAGCTAGGGAGAACATTTCCTCTTACAGCAAACAAGGAAAGAGGTTGGGAAATCCAGTATACAGTGTAGTAGCGTGGTCTTTGATGATGTTATTTATCGCAAACGTGGATCTCGCACATGGACGAGAAAGCGATCTCTAAATCAAACGGTCAATTGAGCACTCTCAGTTGACTCTTTCCCAGGAAAGAGTGAATTGAGTCCACATATTTTACGTGTTGCGAGAGCTCGGTGTACAGACCTGTTTGTTAGACTTGCTGAGAAACGTATCTTTACTCTGGTTTTTTCTTGGTTTGTTTTAAGGTACAGGCGATCTAAGCACGTTAGTAATGAACAAGAAGAAAGCGAAAGTCAGTGATGAGTGCTTGGATCAAGCCGACGAATGTTTCAACTTTGGCAGCAACTCGATTCAAAATCACAACAGATCAACGAAGAGCAAACAAACAGTAAAGAACAGTGTAGAGCCTGCGAGTCAGGCGACTGCAGGATCAGCGGCTAGCACGGAAGGTAACAAGACATTAGGGGTGGTAGGAGGCGGTAGTAAGGCGAGTGTAATCGAACACGACAGTTCTACGTGGAGTCAGAATCAACAGAAACAGCTGGAACTTGCTCTTCAGCAGTTTCCTAAGACAGTAGCGGACAGGTGGACCTGCATAGCACAGGCGGTGCCTGGGAAAACAAAGGTAAGGCAGCCATCACTGTTAGGGCTGAATAACGCTTAACCTTTTAAGTTTCATTATAGTACAACGCTAAATTTTGGCGTGCTCCCATTGGTCGAAATCAATCACGTGACGCGATAGTGTCTCTCCTCAGTGGGCTCCTATCAACGCATAGTGGCTGTTTTTGGCAGTTTTCGATCAAAATTTAGCGTTGTACAATAAAAACAATAGAGTCCTTCTGTCTCAGGCCCTATGTGTGATAGGTCTCCTCGGAAATTTGATGTTCAAACTTCATATAAGCCCTCGAACGTAGTAATATTTGTTGTGAACATCAAATTTCCTCGGACAACCTATCACACGATAGGGCCTTCGACAGAAGAACTCTGTTGTTTAAATAGTGACAAGCATCTAATTTCTCCTTACAATATCCTTACGTATTCAAACGTACAGGTCATGAGAATAAAAAAAGAATGATGACCGAATATTAATTGTCTTGATGAAATTCTCCCAAGTACATGTGGTACCACAAGAAATATATAGAGAACAGCGAGGAGAACATACATGTTTATATTGGGGCTTAAAGGGTTTTAAAAATTGGTAAGTGTTGCTAAAGGCGAGGTTTTCAAAAAGGCGGTCATTTGCAATGGACCGTAATTAGAAAAACAGGGCTACAGGCTAAGCTCGGCGTTTGATGGTTAAGATTTCTCTTTGCGTTTTTACAAGGCGGGATATATTTTCTAACTAAATTTGACAGGAAACAATTTTCGTTTGGACGCGAACGTGGTAAAAAATTACTGTAAACTCAATTGCGAAGATCCCGGTAACGAGTTTTTCGCTGACGTAAGGAGCATGTGCGAAATGCGTCAGTCAGTGCTGTCTTCTTGACCTCCTACTTATCTCACATAGTAATGTGAACACTCAAGGTAGAGTAGAGGCATAGGTGAACTGGGAACCATGCTAAGAGTTGGTGCCCGAGCACGCAGGTGCAGTGCCCGACAACTGGTACGAAAGTGTGGGTTGCTCCGACTACTTGTGCCAAAGTTCATGTAATATATCAAACACGAAAAAGAGCGTTTCATCAGGATATTCAAACACCGAGAAGTGGGTTGAAAAGACGAGGCACAGCCGAGTTTTTTTTAACCGACTTCGAGGTGTTCGGGTACCTGATGAAACACTCTTTCCAGTTTTGATATGGCTTCTCAAACCATTCATAATTCTTGGAGAAATTCAAAGCAAAAGTTCGCCAAATTTTATGCTAATTAAGATCCGGTATCCAAACCACCGTCGGGGTAGTGATTTGGTTTGTTTTCTCTTTATGAATTATTAATGAGTTTGAGAAGGTATATTCTCATTCGGTGCTCCGCAGAGCCTAGTCAGAACCTTTTAAATTTCTGAATGAAATGAGAACTAAGAGCAGGGTCTGTGGGTGAAGGGCCTGGGCACTTGAGAAAATGGGGAGGCACTTGTTGGGATAGATCAAAGGACCCTTCTTGGAAGGGTCGAAAGGCCCTAAGGGCCGGCCCTTAGAACGAAAGTTGATCTCTCGAACGAGATTTGCGACTGTAGTAAGTTTTTTTATTTGATAAAAAATTCTACAATGGTAAGCCCTAGCCCTTGCCCTAAGCCTCTACACCACTGAAGACAACCACCAGGGACCGTGCTATTTTAAAGGTTGATTCTTCTAAATAACATATGCATAAAAGCTAACCAAAACAGCTAACCAGATTCGATCTCAGTCTCAATTTCAGTCAAGGGCCCTCTGATCTATCCCTTCCAGTGTTCACCGAGAAAATGGTGTGCACGCTAATGCCCGTACCCGATTCAGTAGTGTACTTACGAAAAACACGTTCACATTGGTGCCCGCCAGGTGCCGTGTCGAGGACGGTGCTGGAGTAGGAAGTGTGAACGCCCGCCTAACAGAAACTTCGACAAGTGAATCCATTACTTCTGTTGTCCGCTTTGCCAATTTGTTATCTGAGAGCCAAGGAAGTGTAAAAATTAGGCTTTAAGCAAATCGTGTGCACAGCTCCCGCGCCGGGAACCGTGATTGATTTATCACACGGATGCCGACTAAAAAATAACCTTTGATACTATTGCCCGTGCGGTAGCACGGTCAAAAATACGTTGTTTTTTATGTTGTTGTTTGTTTGTTTGTTTTTTGTTGTTTACAAGAACACGGTGAAATCATGCGCCTATAGGAGATTGCGCCTCGAAGAAACGAGAATCTGCTCAAACACAACGTTAAATGTACAAGAAACGTTTTGGTCCAAGCGGTCGCTTGTGCACTTTTGAGCGGCATCAAAGCAACTGATACCTTTCACGAGCATTGATACTATTAAACACTTTCTTGTACCGATGGTATCGAATATTTGGTATCAGAGACGCCCCACTATTCCGAGAGACTACCCTTTAGTGTCAGATTATCAGATTAGAATTAGCAACAGATTATCAGATTAGAATTAGCAACTACTAGTTTACTAGATTAGTATCAGTTTCTTTAATAGTTCTATTACATTTTTGTTTCTATCTTAAGTTTTGTATATTGTTATTTTGTGTCCCCAAATTAGTATGGGATTATCCCAAGCTACATGGTTTGACACGTAAATAAAGTTTCTTACTTGCTTACTTACTTTTAACTTTTTTATTTCGTTTGTTTTCAGGAGGAGTGTATTTTGCGGTACAAATTTCTTGTGGAATGCGTACGAAAAAAGAAGCAGGCTGGACAGCAGTAACAAAATTTAAATAAATAATATAGATTTATTAAATTATTTTCCTGTAACTTATTATGAAAGCATACTTACTGATTTCTTTCATGGCTCTCCGGTTTATACATGTAATGTTAGCAAGGAAAAGCTAAATAATTTTTCTATTAAAAAAAAAAGGTGTCGAGTAGAACGGATATCCCAGGTGTGTGAATGGCAGGTCACGTGCCTCCAAAGGTACGTAAGGTTTTCGTTATTTTATTGTAGCACAAGGCTCTCTGTTGCTTTGTTTTGGGGTCACGTGAACTGCTGTTTGTCAGGGTCTGCTCTGCTTTCTATTTTGAATACAAAGGAAACCTGCAAACGAGAAGCAGCGGAAAGCTGTGATGAACAGAGCTAATGGCGGGAAAAACGGTTGCTAACATTTTACATCCTGTGGAACAGTGCTTTTTGAAATTTAATTTCCTGGATCAATTTTATCGACATTACTACCCTCTACCGACGTTTTCTTATGTGTTATCCCAGAGTACTATTTTGATTACAACTGATTATTTTCATATTTTTTGTATTCCAGGTTGAAAAATAAAAATAGTAATAATAATAATAATTTCGAGCGGGGGTGTATGGGTTGTGCCGGTTAGAGATCTGCACTCGGTTATGGAAAAAGAGATTTACGCAAAACCAGGATTAACACCTTACCAAGGCTTAGTTCCTCTTAGTAAATTCCTTTTCAGTTTGAGTTTATTTATTTTATTGTTTCTTATGCCAGCCGGGACAAAATCTATCATCAATTAAACTGGGCTAAAACTATTTTGCATTCTTGAATTTGCTAAATGTAAGCTACAAAGCATGAATTCCTATCTTTCATTTCAAAAGCTACTGCAAAATCAAAACCTAAATAATATAATCTGCTAAAAACAGACAACTGCGTATCAATAAAGGACCGCCTGTAATTTACGTCCCTGAAAATCAAAATATCAGAATGATTCTCTTACCTACACAAAGCCTGGCGCTTGGTAGTTAGATGCAAGTCACTTTTACTTTACGCCTTAGAGTGGATACGACAATTTCTTGTTAAGTGTTAACGAAGATACCGTATTTTCTCAATTAAACGCCCCCGGCGTTTATTTCAAACTTGGTCTGGTGGCCCCGGCGTTTGTTTGAATCGGCAGTATATTTGGGGCCGCCATTTTTTAAGAAAGGATTTTTGTTCGTTTAACTGGACATCCTGTATCTTGCCCTCACACCTTAAGTTCACTATGCCACAGATAAACGTCTGAGGAGCTTATTCCCGACTTCCTCTTTCAGACCGGGCGTTTATTCGGGACCCGGCGTTTAATCGAGAAAATACGGTACGTCGGAGCTAAATTATGCAAGTACTTTTATATTAAGATACACAAGCTCTAAGATCCCTGAAAGGAACGCACCTAATCCACCTGAATCCATCTCCCTGTAATCCACCTGAATCCTAAACCAGACTCGGACACCAGTCGACACGCCCTTCCCCCGTTTATGGATTGTTCTTATTGCAATCTAAGGTTAAGTTTACACTAGAGCAAAAGTATCCAGACTCGTAAATGTCTCCGGATTTATCACATCTTGCGTGTTCGTATTCGTTAAGCGTTTACATTACAGAGTATTCGGATTCCTAATAGTTTACACTACACTACGAATCCAGAGATAGGTGAACAACACACTAAATACAGTCGAAATCAGTTTCTGTGGTATTATAAGTTCTTTTATTATATAGACATGAATGTTTTAGTGGAAAATAGACCACTCGTAAAGTTCATACGAAACTACGTCGTCATTTCTCGCTCTTACGCTGTCGTTTGTGCACGCGAAGGCCGTAAAAGCCATAGAAAGTCTTCGGATTCCGGCACAGAAAAACTCGTTTACATAACAACAAAAGATTGCGGACTTGAAAGTATTCGGATTCAAAGTATCCGCTTTTTTCATAGTATTCAAAGTATTCGGATTCGTGATGAATCCGGTGATTTTTGGCACCCTCCCTTTGTGTGTAAACGCGAAAAAGAATCCGGCGCTAAAAAATCACCGGATTCATCACAAATCCGGTGACTTTTGCTCTGGTGTAAACGTAGCCTAAAACTGGTCCCAAATAGAACGGTAAATCAGGTTTTCGACCACAAAATCCTGACTTAAGTTGGTAAAAAGGAACGCCACCCAAGGGTTCTGTTTCCCTTATTTTTAACGCTAAATGTTATTTTCAGTTGTTAGTAAGTTGAGATCCAACTGAAAGGGCAAAACATTTAGTACCGAAGTACTCGTTAAGAAGTCGTAAAGCTGTATTTAAAGTTCACTCGGATTCTGTAGTTAAATCGTGTTTTTATAAAGAGAAATGGGGGCATTGAAAACATTGAAATAAGTATCAAAAGTAAAGATTTTTAAATGAAAACTCCTACTTGAATAAACTGAACAATGCCGGAATCCTATATCGAGTGCGCTTGTCGTATAGTTAACAATTATCTGCAAAATCGAGACGTACTTATTGGAGCAAGGATATATCACATCTTCCCCGAGGTGTAGGTAATACTGAGCAGTTTCTTCTTCAGTTGTAAACGTTCGTTAAGCAAACTCTAAAGCTGACCCGTCCCCAGTCATTTTCCCATCATCTCTTCGTCTCTTGAGTTGCTCCCAGTCTCTCAAGAAAAGACAACAACACACGACTGGCAGCGAGTCAAACTTTAGTGCGTTTTGCGCTTCAATAGGCCATTTCCGAATTTAGCCTCCCTATCAAAGCGAAGCTAGGTGCACAACCTTTCATATGACAATGAGTTTTCATTCATATGCAAATAAAACATTTTACATACGAAAGGATGTGCACCTCGCCTCGGTTTGATAGGGAGGCTCAAGACAATTCGGAAATGGCTTATTCGCGTGCCCACTTTAAGTTCACTACACAAAAACAGCATCAGTAATGTGTTATCTTACATATCCCTGCCTGATAAAACGTTGACGGTTTCTACTCTAACCAGTATGTAAAACATGAACAATGCGACACAATAGAGTTTCGGGAAGACAACACTTGCACGTTTATTGTTTAATTCCGTTTACTATTATTCAAGGTACTTTTATTCTTAGAACGTTTTTATTGTACAGGCTTATTGTGTCATAGTGATTGCAAGGAATATGAAAATGAAAGGAAGTTCGCATGCTTACCAGAAAACCATTGGGTCGTATGTTTGATCGTTTATACTATTTACCCGACCCTGGTTTCAATGTGACAGTAACTACGGTTCGTAGCACCTGAACTTTCTCTGAATATTTTACCTAAATGCTGATACCATACTTGAAAATGAGAAGTTCTTTGAGTTTCTTGTCTTCAATTACTATGCTCGCGTATTCTTGGTTACGTCATCGCCGCCATGTTAGTGTTCATAAATTTCACATGACCGTCTTTTGTTAGTATTACCTGCATGGCCGCCACACGATTGTCTGTTGGATCTCTAGCAGTGGCGGATCCAGGATTTTTGAACAGGGGGTGGTTGATCTGTTAGAACAATATCAGAACAATCAGAGACAAAGTGGCCTCCGTGATAGTTTTGTTCATTTTCTTAATTTCAAGCTTAAATGACCTTAAAATAGGGGGGTGGCTAGCCACCCAATCCACCCCCCCCCCCTGGATCCGCCCCTGGAGGGATTGGTTGAAAACCACCAATTCCCAATTAACTGTTACTTTCTCGAATTCCACGGTACCTCTTCTTCCCAGTTGAAAACAGCCTTTCACACTGTTGTAATTCAGGGGCTTTTAGTACGCATTTTATTATTTTTTACCTACTCTAATTTAGCCGTTCAGTTAATTTTTATCGTAAATTCGTCTGAAAACCTCTCGGGTAGTGACTAATAAATGTACCATGAACAGTCAAATCTCATCTTGTGGACACCTCGCTATTACGGACACCCCGCTATTATGGACAGCAGTTGAAGTCCCGGGGAATTCATTCCCCGGGACTTCAACTGCTGTCCGTAATAGCGGGGTGTCCGCAATAGCGAGGTGTCGGCAAGGCGAGAGTTGACTCTGTACTTTGTAATCTGCATACCCTGACCCTAGAGGTTTTAACGAACTTGAGCGGCGATCGTTTGAGAAAAGAAAGAAAAACCTCTTGGGCCAGGGTATCAGCTGCATCAAGAAACCTTATTCTATACTAGACACCAAAATGCACGCGTTTTCTCATTCGATTATCGACATATCCAGTTTTTCGAAGAAAAATCTAGTACGGTTAGTCTATTTTCGCGAGTCAGTGTTTTTTCTTCTGAGTAGAAATAAACATAAAACCACAGGCAGACCACCCTATGTGTTCGTGGTTAATAATTGTTGTCATAGATGATGTTGAAATCAATGGCGCGTATACTAAGAAGAATACAGAGAAACATTACGTCGGCTTCGACTTACTACAAAATATAAAATTTACCCTGAATGACTCAATAAAAGTTAAGATGAAATCAGTTGACTGAATCTTGTGTCATATTTTTTTGCCGTCCCGAGCCGTATCGTATAAATGACCTCGCAAAATAACGCCTTAAACGTTCGTTTGCACACTAATTGCTATAATGTAGTCGTGTGTCGTGTGGAATTGTTGTGTGATTTGTTACGTCTTCGGTGAAATACCCTTACGTGACCAATATCGTGTGCTAGGCTTACAATTTCCGCTTTAGTTTAAGTAAGTAAACTAAGTAAGAAACTTTATCTACGTGTCAAACCATGTAGCTTTCAAGCAAAACTGCATCTGCTTCACTCGACGGCGATAAACTAGCCGCTTAAAAGAAAACTAAACGAATAGGCTCCGTGATGTCGATCTCTTGGGACAGATTTTCTGCTTCAGCGCCTATCGTAGAGGTCACAAGTGCACAGTACAACGACTATGGGTCGACAGACAATGAGGAAAGGAACGAGCAATCGGATTGTGAAAACGAAAGTGAGAGTTTGAGCGCCGATCTTGTAGAAAGGAGAACTGCTTTTGCTCTCAAAGTACTGCGATTTATGGGTCTTACAATGGGGGAGAGGTCAAGAAGAACCGGCCGCTTGTTTATTTTCGTTATCTCTTTGGTCGCATGGTTGCCCCCGACGTCTCTGTCAATTTGTGTGGCGAAGAATCCAACGATGGCGTCCCCGAGCGGTTTGCCGACGGTGCTTCTGTTCTCGGGCCTTGCTCTCTCGCACCATTTTGGAGTTCTCTACGGGTACAGACATCGTAAACGACTTCGAAGGAATATTTACTTCGCATTTAAGCGAGCGAACTTCAGCCGAACATGCCTGATCGTGACAGCCACTTTTGGAATTTTGACGTTACCGTATCTTGCTTTGCTTGTCTACCTTTATGTCACGCAAACCATTCGGCCCGTTCCGTGGCTTCAAATCTGCGTTATTTACTTCCTTGGGTATATTTACTGTACATCGACAAGTGTGGCAATGAACCTGACTTTCAGTACAGCCTGCTCCGCTATTAACATCAGAATAAACGATTTCAAGAAAAAATTCAAAAATTGGAAGGAAGGGTTGAGCGAAGCACTTAACGAATACCAAGAACTTTGCGATTTCATGCAGCGCGAGATAGAAGCAATCAAATGGTGGTTACTGGTCAATTTTATCAGCTTCATTGTCATATGGCTTGTGGACTTCCACCTGTGGCAGATTTTGGCCTCCGGCAAGGGTGAAAGTGGTGTCGTCCGGTTGGTCTTCTACAACTGCTCATGGACCGAGCGGCTTCCGGCGCCCAGGCTTTCTCTGCCAGACGGCCTGATAACCGCTTGTGAGATGCTGTTTACATGCCTGGTTTTCTTCTTCTTCGTGTCTCCCCTGTTCTGGGCTGCCATGGTAACGGTGCACTGCAACAGATTTCGTGAATGGGTCAACTGCACTCGGGTGCAGACAGATGAAAGACCTTTGGGACATTTTAGTGTAACCTCGCTAGATTTCTTCATCAACCGCGTACAGATGGCAAGTTACTTTGCGTTTAGACTATTCGGTATAAGTGTGACTCAAGTACTAATTTCCGTAACAGGTTTTATGACCACGGTGCAGTTCGTTTTAGGCATCGTGGCTAAAAAACTGCTTCCCTCGTAATTACTTTTTTTAAACCTGGAATGTGAGCTCACATCTCGAAAAATGCTGTTCACACGTAGAGATAAGCCCGATTACCAGCAGTTCAGCGAGTCCGCTTTTCATCATGAATCATGGTAAGTTTTTTATTTTACGTTTTTTTTTCCCGGCCATACGTTTTATACATGAGCCTCTTGCTCGGATATACGGCAGCAACCCTATCCAACACATTGACGTTAATAAACGGATTGATTGATTGATTGATTGATTGATTGATTGATTGATTGATTGATTGATTGATTGATTGATTGATTGATTGATTGATTGATCGATCGATCGATCGATCTTTCTCCCAAGTGGGCAAAGAAACGCAAGCGCACAAAAGGACTAGAAATCCAGCCTAATGTAGACAGTGGTCAGATCTCAGAAGAACGGCGATGTCAATAACATTTCGCTGCCTTTTTTAGTCAAACTGAAACTGTGCTTAAACTATGATCACTTGTACGTTCGGTTCCTATATCTTAGTGTAACCTCGTGGGATTTCTTCATCAACCGCGTTCATATGGCGGAATACTTAAATTTACGTTTAGGATGTTCGGTAAAAACCTAACTTGGGTTCTATTTTCCGTGACAGATTTAAGGACAAGGTAAAAGTTTGATTTGGGTATCGTGACTTAAAACTGCTTCCTTCGTGATGTTTTCTTCTCGACGTGCAGTGAAAACTATCTCAAACAGGGACCGCGCGGCCAATTTTGAAGTGGGGGGCTAACGCGATCGCGTAAGCAATCATAAACTTATGATCGAAACTGGAAGATATAACCAAACTCCGCACGGCAAAAGGTTATGTCCAGTTTGTGACTCCAATGAAATTGAAGATTAAATTCACTTCCTCTGCTATTGCCCGAAATATTTCAAACTTAGAAACGAATTTTTCGCTCAAATACAAAGTCATCTCCATAATTTTGAGCAGCTATCTTACTCAGACCTGGTGATTAAACCGATGAACTCCGAAGATATTTATCTTAATTTACGATTGACGAATTATATTTCATTATTGAATAATTTGCGTGACAGTATCCTGTCATCTAAGAATGAAGTCACTTGATTATCTGTTATTTATATCATATTAATTATTATTTCTTTTTCTTTTTGTTCTTGTTTTTACGTACCTTTTGCAATACTGTAAATAATTACAGTCATGCAAATAAAGGTTGTTGTTGTTGTTGTTGTTGTTGGGTGAAGGAGGGGCGGTGGGGGGTGGGGTGACAGCCTCACGCAAAGATTTTGTCTTCTCCAGTGACTATTAAATAATGCCTCTAGGGCGGCCAAATGTGTTAAAAGTTGTGAGTTTATACCAGGAGGTATCCTGATTTATACCCATCATACAGTCCCATAACTAAGGGTATCAAACTCTTCGATTTACCAGTGATTAATAATGTCGATACTTAGAACACGTTTTGGTGACCTAATTCCGAATAGAAAACAATATACAGTTACTGGTTGTTTACCATTTACAGGGGCAAACGGGTTGAACTACGGTTTATACAAATGGTAAGGAAAGCCCTACCCAATGGGAAATTCCGTTCGAGATAAGCATGTACCATTTGTGCGATTCGCTCTAATTTACATAGAGTCTGGAACTAGTCTGACAATTGGCGTAGGTCTTGGAACTGGTAGAAAAAAGTAAATGGTACACAATTTTCCGTTTGGATATTCCGGTTGGGAATTTTGGAGTACCTCTGAAGACGTTCCGTTTATTTCGGAAATTTTCCGGTCGGGCGAACCAAAATAGTCTTTCCATTTACATTCCAACCGAAATTTCCGGATTTTTTCGGTAAATGGTAAACACTCACTGTTTTCTTAGTTTGGAGATAATTCCTTTCGCTCAGTAATGTACCCACGATAACAAAATGTGCGGAATGCGGTCGGAGTGTTTAGGTTTACTAAGAACACGAAAAATTGCATCCTTGGCTTTTAGGGGGTCGATCGGTATTCTGGATATTCTGTTATACCGGCTAAATCGGAATTTGCCAGAATATTTGCAAAATAATGTGTCTGATCCTCTTCTTTCATCCCTACACACATTTCAAGACTAATATCCTGCAAGGTGCAAACCTTGACGTATTCCCATTTAGGATCTCAAACTCAAAAGCGTTTTTCTTAAAACTTGTGCAAGCAAACCTGTTATCATAACAGAATAAGGCCAACTGAGGAAACTAAGCTGAGTGTCATGAAATGTATAATTCACCAAATTCAGTCTGTCGATATGTCCTGACTTTTTGCTTCTCTCTGATTGGAAAAAAGTTCGCGCCACTTTCTCAACCAATCAGAAGCAAATCAATCGCGACTTGTTCGTACGCGTTTTCCTGCGCTTAACCCTAATTACCGTATTTCCTCGAATAAGCGCCCGGGCGCTTATTTAAAATTTCGGCTAAAAAGAGGGGCGCTTAATGAAAGGAGGGCGCCTAATCGAGGGGGGCGCTTATTAAGTTTTCCTTTCAACGAACTGTAACTTTATTTTGGCTAACTCAACCCCGACATTGCAATTGAAACTTACAAAGTGAAGCATGTGCATGGCGCTGACAGTTTAAAGCCTCATTGGTCACGTTCCGATTGAGCTATCATTCATTATCAACGGCTTGTTTCAAACGCATCCCAATAACTTTATTATCGTAGAAATTACTAGTCCTCGAAGACTAGAGATTGGTTTAGTTGTTCCTGGGAAGTTTACGGCATTTACCAAGAGCGCGGCAATAGGCCAAAAATTAAAAGAACAGGTCACGCACACAAAAGAACTCTAAAAGCACATGGAGAAAAAAAAAATAACTGGAAGTGACTTAACGGAAAAGAAACTATTCTCCTATACTGATGCCGCTGTAGTTGAAGCTTAAAAAGTCATAAATAGAGTGGCAATAGAAACAGGTTTTCTTGTATCCCTACTATTTAAGAAAGTGAGAGGAGAGGGGAGGGGAGGGGAGGGGGGGGGCGCTTATTCGGGGAAGGGCGCTAATTAGAGCGTGGGCGCTTATTCGAGGAAATACGGTACTTGTATTTGCTTCAATTTCTCAGTTGGTTCATGTTTTTTGTTCCTTTTGTGATTGGTTAGAGTAATTACTTTGGTTTGGGTTTTAAAACACTCATTTGAAAACCTCTCTATTGATAAATGACTGCCGGGTGAGGCTGTTAAGAAAAAATGAGAAAATAGTTGAAAATTGTTACCGAAAGCAGAAAATTACATCGAAACCTTTCGCACTGTCTGAAAACGATTACCGTTTTCCAAAGAACTGAACGTGTACACGTGGACGAATAGGGGTAAGTCAACAAACCAACAACAGTGAACAAACTGTAAATACAACAATTTCTGCCTATAATAATTGAGGCAGTTTCATTTATCGTGCATTTCCAATGTTAGGCAAACAATAGCACTTGCCATTTAAAATGGTGGCACGCTTATATTGAGCACAACTATGGTTCATTTCTTTTGTTTTCTGTGAAACGTGGTAGTTAACTTCTTACTGACAACACCTAAGATTGGAATTTTTCTTCAGAGATGTATGGGAAGAATACCAAATAACTTGTGTCATAGACTTAGAGTGCCGGATCTGTTAAAACAAGGCGAAGCGTCAGTTTTTTTCGAAAGACGGGTTCGCAAGCCACGTAGCATTGTTTTTGCATCTTCAACAAAAGGCACCATTGTCTTTAAACGCAAATTTAATCCTTAAGTCAACTTTAATAACAAGCCAAATAATTACTATTAACTCGTAAATTATCACAGTTTACAATAGATCCCGATCAACTGACAGTGGAATTTGAAAACCTATAGCGTGCTCATAATGAAGGTGGTAACTTGGGGGCACCATGGTAAACCATAATTCATTATGTGATGAGTCTGCACGCCATGAATAGCGCAGCAAGGGACCTCGGAGGAAGCTAGCCTCGAGGAGAAATGGGGGCTAAATAAATGCCTTTCTTGTTGAGAAACCTTTGTCTTCGACAGGTGGTATTTGAAAACCCGAGTATAAAAGTTTTCGCGTAGCTGTTATGTTTACTGCTGTTTAAAAGTTATGTTTAAAGAAACTTTTTACGCGCACTAAGTCTAGATTTGCGTTTCTCGACCGCGAAGTGGCATCGATGTTGGCCTTTGATTTCACATTATCTAGTGCGCCATTAATTAATTTGTAAAATCTCTTCACAAGTCACTGAATATTTGTTTCTTTTCTGGTGTAAGGACAATGTTCACTAGGCGTGAACCAAGTCGTGCGTAAAGCATATGGCTAAAAATCAAATCTACAAACAAATCGTGTTTAGCGTGTTTACAGTGTATTTATTTATTCTTAGCCTTGTTTACAATTCATCTGTAATGATTAACAGAGGTACTGTTAAGTAAACAAAGAGTGAAACACGCTACCTTCACGTGGCCGAGGCGAGAAGTTTGTTCAGTTCGTCTCCGTCTCCTTTTTTTTTTCCAGTTGTAAAAATCTTTGCCGAAGGAGGCAAACGATCGAAGCGGAATCTTTGACGACTCTTTAAGCACGCTAAATTAAACTACTTGATCCTCTTAACTAACCTCTGACTATGACTACCAAATGTGAACTGAGTAATTCATGTGTATCGTGATTTTCAGTTCTAGGAGATTGCTTTTTTAACACTCGTACTGCTGTCGGAATCCTAAACTTATCTAGGAAGATCGAAGGGCCTCTGCTCGCAGGGTAGCGCTGAAGAGGACCAATCTTAAATCTTTCTGTCATCGCGACTAAATTTATTCCAGTTGCTTCAATATTAAACCAAGTCGTGGCAAGGAATTTGCGGTTTTTAGTTGGTGTAAGCTGCTGATCGTCGACGACAACTTGGCCTAAAAACCAGTAGCAACTTATTTGTATATCATCCTCATTTAAAGTTAGAATTTGAATTCAAAAAACGTGCTAAAGTTTTCGTCAGGCTTCAGTTATCAGATATTGCAGTTCGTATATTCTTACTTCAAAGTGCAGCCAATGAAACAAAAAATGAAGGATTTTAGAAACTATTTAACTACATTCAGGCGGCTTGAACTGGGAATTTCTGCATACTGCAACCTTGAGGGGAGATATTAAAGATCTGTCGTGCATTTTCATCCTACTTTGTAACGGGCTAATCGCCAAGTATTTACAAAACAACAACCGAGAAATCAAACCGCAACTTCCGAGAACTGCATAATGAAAACAAGGTTATTTCCTGCTGTGCATAGGGTGTTGAGAGCTTAACCAATAAATCGGATGTTTAAAAAGCCATTTCAATCGAAAAGATCGATTACTAATCAAAACAACATTTGATTGAAACCCTTAAAACCCTTTTGAGCTTTCATCGGCATAACAGTTTGATTGCTACGTTGATGTAAGTTCAGCACACTCAGGCTCCACTGAAAACCTCGAAAACTACTTGCATTATTTTTGAGAATGGAGACAACGCTTGTAATTCTAAAAGTATCATAACAGAGACTTGTCGTTATTTTACTGAGTGTATTGCGCCCCAGTAACTGATAGAAATTCTAGTCAAAGAGTTTAAATATCTCTAGATTGCTTTAACATTGATTTACATATACATTATCTTCAATTCACGTCGCTCCAAAAATCTTTGTAACGATTATTAAAGAATTGTGTCTATTTAGTCAATAAGAAAAGATAAATATCTTCAGAAATCAAATTACACATCTAATTGAAAAAGCAATTATTACATTCATTATATAGTCGTTAGCTATTTTACGTAATGCATTTTACATCTGTCTGTCTGAAGTTACATTACAAACTTCACCCGCATGCGTGTGAAATTGCCTGTTTAAGATACGCACACTGAGTCTTCTCGCGTTCAAACTTGAAGCACGTTTTCGGCCGTTCCTTTCCAATGACCTCTTGATCAGCGAACTGTTTTTCTTTCGGCTCAGTATCTCTCATAGAAGAATGAATCACGGTGTCTGATTCTCCGCGTTGCAGGACGTCCCACAGATCTCCTATGTAGCGGATTGCGAAGCGTAGAGTCTGAATCTTTGAGAGTTTTTTCTCTCTAGGGGCAAACGAAGAAGGAAGACGGTATCGTAGTTGGAGCATAGCAGCGCTAATGCTTCGCATGCGAGATCGCTCGCGGGCATTAGCTGTCTGTCTTTGTTTGCTTAATCCTGTGAGCCTTGGTTTTCTTCTACGCTTTCTCTTTCTGTTACTGAGTGCTTCACTGCTTTCTTGAGTTCGACACTTTTCCACGACCATGCTTGCTCGACTGCCTGGAGTCGAAACAAAGAACAAGATTGCCTTTGCAAAGTCTTGGAATCTCGGACACAAGGTTTTTCGAGCACCTTTCTTCTCCGACCTTCGTCAGAAGTAGATGTCAAGGAACTCTTGAAAATTCTCTTGTCAAGCCAAAGCTTTTGTCAGTAGGCAAAAACAGGTCGCTCTTAGTCCTAAGAAAGTGACCTTCTCCACAAACGAGGCGAGACACTAAACTGGAAGGACCAGTCGTGTGCTGGTGATGATTAAGTTGAAGAGTATTGGATTGCAGACCGATTGATCCTCAGTCCAAGCGTTAAAATCAAAATATGGGTGATCACATAAGCTTCCTGTATCAAATAGTCTCTTGAAGCGAACAAGCCTTGTTAGCTCACAGCCGGGGACAATGAGTGCACACAAATGCTGCCTGTGTATTTATTTCAGTTCAACATGGGAGGCAACTCCAAATGCTAAACAATCAAACAAAATCACGGCGGGAGAGAAGCATTTTAGACAGGCTTAGAATATTAACATAGGTGGCCGGAAAGAGCCACTTTTACACTCTTTGTTTAGGAGTTTTCGCGGGTACACAGCATTTCAAGATCATTGTCCGCTAGTGGACTCGCTAACAAAAGAGAACTCTTTCACTAATGATGCCGGATGTAAAACTCTTATACAAAAATAAACTCTTCATAATGGTATAGTCAGTCTTCTGGAAACGCGCTTATTCCAACCTCAAAACAAGGTCCTTTTCAAGTATTTTCTTTAGCTACTTTTGAGTTGGGAGAAGTCTGATTGGCCCGGTAACGTCTTGAAAATAAAAGTCAGCACTGCTACTGAGAAAATACGCATTCTAGTAGATTCTATTTTCTGTTTAACACCCTCGGGCATCTATGGGCGATTAGATTGCAATTGAAACAAATCAGTCTACTTTGAACGAGCCGGATAAAACGCAGTAAATTGAAGTGTAGACAAAACACACTCTAGGAGACCGGAAATTGAATGAATTTTTATAAAGGTGAAAATTGATTGACCTCTTATCAGGTTGGAAACCACGTGCTAAATAATGGTACGGATTGCTGAGAAAGATGCATTTTTTGTTACCGCTTAAGTGAAGTGTTCTCAAATGCTAAATGCTTCTCTAACTAATCCCAATGAAACAGCGGATAAACTCAGTAGCACAACTCAAGGCAGCCTCACAAAACAATAAGGGATTTGACATTAAGAAATCTAGAGGGGACTACAGTTAGTAGAAATCCTCTGTAATAACTATGATCATAGTATTTTTTCTTAATAGCCAATTTTACAGACATTTAAGTGAGAAGTGGTCGTTAAAAGACTCAAGTATCTGTTAAGTTACAATTAAAGGCAAAGTGCACATTTCCCCTAATCAATTGAGCATTTTTCCCCTAATCAAACTTGGTCAAGTATGCAAACTTTTCTCAGTTATGATGGTTTTATTGGTCTTACGCTTACATGCAATTGCAAAACATGAACTGATGACTTCGGCACACTTAAGACTCGAACCTGTAAAACTGTAATACAGTATAGAAACGCCGCTCTTCTGATAGGCTGCTTATAAGCTGTATGCCTCTCAGTAATTGCTAATATAAACGTAAAGAGCGCTGCGTACTTTTAGAATAAGAGATTTAACTAACCGTCCACCCCCCCCCCCCCCCCCCTCACCTCTCATGACAAGTTCTGCAAGAAGTCATATCCAAAAAGGCGTGCAGCCGTTTGAGAACGATAAACACTGTACAACCCAAGGATTATAAGGAAGAGCTCTAACTGAAAATAGCGACGTCAAATGCCGAGAAGTACAGTTAACAGTCATATCAGTACGTGTGACCAGTTATGGACCATATACGAGGACATTTGAGTGTCTAGACGAAAAACTTGGTCATGAGAAATGCTGTGAACGTTTCTGCAAAAATCATCCTCGGAGACCCAGCGGGAGATGGTGGGGCGAAGGAAAGTCGGAAAGGGCAAAAAAAAAAATTGGGGGGGGGGGGGGGGGCAACAAAAGACAAGCCTGTGTTTTTTTTTCCCTTTCCGACTTTCCCTCGCCCCACTAGTATCTGCCCATGGGTCTCCGAGGACGTGTAAAAATGACCCTTTATTTTCAGTATTTCGCCACTTCTCTGCTGGCAGGATATAAGCTTACAGACTTGCAGTAGAAAGCCAATTAGAGCTCCCGTTTACACCCACCCAGGGGCTGTCTACATAATGAAATGCTTTTAACTGGCTTAATCATTCTTGACTAAAAAAATGCACTTATTTCCGAAGCATGCGCACAAAATCTTCAACTTTGCTCGTTACGTGGACATTTGAGGCTAAAATATCTTGTCTTCTTGCATCCAGCCGATCCAATAACAATCAATGGCGACAGAATGTTGGAAACTACTCTAAATCTTTTCTCTGCTATTGTAGTTTATTGACTAATTATAGCTACATTCAATAACTGTGTTTTTCGTGCGTGTAATATTTTGGTAAATTTATGTTATGTTCACATTAGGGGTGCTACTGTGTTTGTTTCACGTCAACAAAAACAAAACGTTGTGTTCTTGTTCCTTGTGTGTATCCTCAAAAAAAAGGCGTATTTTGAAGCATGGAACAAAACTTGGCTTCATGAATGAATGTTCGACTACACAACAAACGAATAAGCTCATGTTTTCAAAGGTTCGCTCTTTTGTTAGCGTTACTTTAAATAGGTGAAAGGGAACAAAACATAATGGTTCGGTTTTGTTTAAAGTTACTACATCCCTGAAACTATAAATGTGCTTGGCTGCAGATGGCTGAGATGGAAATGGATTGCAGCTTGGAAAATTGGGCAAATTTTATCAAGCTATTCCCTTGTGTCTAGGAAGATTCGCCAAAATGTGTTCCCCCTTTGAGAGAATGACTAAATTTCTTTCTTTTTCAGGTGTTCTACGAGCATTTATTGTAGGGCAAAGGAACTTAGTTTTAATTTCAGCATACAGTTTTGACTGCTAAACCTAACAGCCCCTGTCCTACAAACGGGCCAGATGCAAAGATTTCGTTGGTAGGGATCACCATTTTGACCCACGTTTCGATCAGTAAAACTTCCAAATGTTCAAAACGTGATTGTGCTTTCCATAGGTATGCCAGGGTGGGCTGGCGTCCCGTTGTGTTACTATGCAAACGATAAATTAGCCAGCTTTAGTCTACACTATTAGAACACATTTTAACCACCCAAGGCGTTCATTATCTTAAACTGAAGAGGTTCATTTTAGTACACAAAACAATGCAACGAGCTCAACAAACAAATTAAGGTTAAACGCTCTCTCAATTTAGCCCACTTTGTATCTCAGGCGATCGGAATTTTCGAGTCAATAAGAAAATCCTCATTCAAACGAAAACTAATGAGCAACTATTTCCAATAGTACCATTTGCTATGATGTGCAAGTGGGACCGTAAAATGGAAGCCATAGAGTTCTTTCCTGTTACGCCGTTTATTACGCTGTACCAGGTGGTTCTGTGGCTAAACTTCTTTGAAAATGACCATTGAAATCACGGATCTTGAGCATTTCTTTTTATTGGTTATGTTTTTTCAATAACATTTAAAATTAAGTTTGGGATTGATTACCACTTATTCATTACCATTTAAGGTAACCAACTTACGAGAAGAGAGACCTGATCAACTGTTACGATAAATATGCCCTTTGCGGCTTTTTACAGTTACATCCGTGGAATTTTGTTTTACAATGCTGGACCCTATCTGACCTTATCTCGTGCCGTTTTTTAAATTTGCGCGAGGTTTAAGCCACCTGCAAGCTTCGTAAACTAAAAAGAAGACGCTTTCGTGATAAACAACCGTCTAACGTCAACAAAGACCACACTGAAGGAACAACAGCATGCCCTGTCAAATGAACATCATGCCAAAGCAACACACGAGTTGGTTTCCTGATCGACTCGCGGCGCTTGTCCATTTTGAAGGAATCTGTCTCAACCTTCGTTAAAATCAATAATTTACAACAACAATTTGTAACAATTTGTTCGGTTTTTGACATGGTAAGAGTGTAAAATTAAAAAATTATCAATCACCTGTTTTAAATAAGAAACACCTAGGAACACGAGACAGGGAGAATAAATATTTTAATAATCTCTCAAAAGAACTTGTATTTGTAATATTTACAGTCTTAACACATGTACATCGCATATACTGTATTCCCCTAAAGGGACAGAAAAAGGCCGAATTTAGAGTCTATACGGTTCACATCATGTTTAAATTCAAACAGAGTTTACAACAGGTTGAGATGAAGTAGAGCTTTCCAAAATCGACGAGTTTCCATTCTGTGCATTTTCGGGAACTGTGTTTATGCCAGGTTCCCCATTGCTTGTTCTACAAAGAGGACACAAAGAAATAAGCTTTGGCGATCTTTCTTCTTCTTTTTTTTGTGTTTGTTTGTTTATTTATTTGTTTGTTTGTTTTCTTTTAAGAAAAAGCTTCCCTTTTTATTTCAAGAACCTTGGAGGTGTGGGGAGGGGGTGTTTACCTTATTCTCACTTAATTCCAGGAGTACTAAATTTCGCGAAAACCTAAGAGCCATATTTCGCGAGTATTAAATTTCGCGATTTTGAGAGGAAACTAGAATTGGAGTGTATTAAATTTCGCGATTTTTTCTATTTTTCAATATGTAGCTTTGACCTCAGAACTGTAACCACATAATTAATATGATCGTCATCGTAAACAATAGCAAACAAAACAAGCTAAACATAGCAAGGCATAAGGTATTCCACAGTCTAAATACCCGATAAGGTACATGACACCGTTAACGCCTTTCATAGTGGTTCGAATTCATCCCTGTTCTCTCTTGTGGCTCTTTTATTATCATTTTTACGTGATCACGTAAACGCGGTATGACTGTTCCCTTTACATTCCTTTTAACCCTTTTAACTCCAGAATGAAACATATATCGCCAACAAAACGGTGCACGAAAGGGGAGAAGATTGCATCTTGCACCGGGACGAAAGTACACTGTAGAACCATAGAGGGCGATGTAGAGTAATTTTTTTTACCGTAATTTACCACTATTACTTTTGGCAAAATACGCATGAGAGAGTTTTTCGCCTCGTGAAACGCGAGTTTGTTAAGCAGCCGTGAGCCATAACTCCTCAATGATTTTCCATAACTTGAATTATCCATGCATGAAGCAAGGCTTTCTTTTCGCAACTACAAAAGTTGCGTACATAACTGCGATGATCTTCGATACATTTAAATCTTTATGCCACAGTCCTAATATATATTTTAATATATTCATTATTTCATCTTTGTTCTCCACGGGTACGCTAAGAGCCGACAAAACGACCAGCTTCCAATTGGCTTGTTAGCTCAGTTGGTTAGAGCGCTGTACTGGTAACGCAGAGGTCAGAGGTCAGAGGTCAGGGTCAGGGTCCCGTACAAGCCGGTATTTTTGTCAGGCTTTCTTTTCGCAACTGCAAACGTTGCGTACATAACTGCGATAATCTATAAATTTAAATTTTAAAGCAAGTATAGTTAACAATTCGCCACTAAATGCGATTTTGCAGGTAACAAGCAAACTACAGCGAAACACGATGAACTAGAATATAGGTAAACTGACTGTTTCAGCTTCCATAAAACGAGAAGTGGTCACTGGAGGGAGACAGTCGCTTGCAAGGGATTATGGACTGTTTTAATATCACTGGGAAGTGACTTAATGGTTGCCGAAGTGAGGTGAAAGCGTTCGAGAGATTCTATATAGAGGATATGACAACTGATTACTGATCAAAACGGAATTTTGCGAAGACGGTCCCTAAAGAGAGATGGTAATTACGAGATACTCTCAGTAGAGAATTACTGAGAACTGATACAAAAGGGATTTCATAAAGATGGTCACTACAGGGGAGATTGTCACTGACAAAATATTCTGATTACAGTGTTTGACTGGAATCTGATCCTGACGAACAGGATTCGTGAAGGTCGTCGTTTATAAGAGATTCTATGGGAGTATCAGATTTGACCTTTTTTCTAGACGCCTTGCTTATTTTGCCAAAAACAAACAAACAAAACAAAAACGAATCGGCGCAAAGGAAAGTAAAAACACGATTCACTCGTTTCCAGTCGATCGCGGTTTATAAAAGGTGTTGCGAAGGCTCTAAGGAGGAGGAGGCAAGATTCAAACGAGATTTCTTAGACGGAGACGGCAACGTATGAGATTGATCGCACAGAGAAATGAAACAACATTGCAAAACTGACTTTAAACTTAAGGTGATGTTTCACACGGGACGATTCGCAACGGCAAATTTTTAGCGCAATAATGTTGCGCTTAAACTCGATGCCGTGTAACATGGGTTCGGGGACGATTTTCTGGGCAATTTTTGCGTTGCAAGTCTTTGAACCAGCTTCAAAAGCTTGCAACGCCACATCGAGATTTTTGCTCATGTTGTTTCGTGTAATGTGCCCGTCGTCAATTATTTTTTGCGCAACGCCATCCCAGAACCCTATTCGCTGCCCCCGTTGCGCTAAAAATCGTCCCGTGTAAGATAAAGATTACATTTAAAATCGACGCTGAGTTGCGCGAAAAATCGTCCTTGCAAATCGTCCCGTGTAACGTCACCTTCAACGAATCGTCGTTGCGAATCGTCCAGTGTAAAAACACCTTTAAAACGAGTTGTCTCCTAAAACCAAGACGCGGAACATGAACAACGAAATCGCTAACAAAAAAGGACAGCGAGAACGTCTAATCTTAGCACTAAGACACCTAGCCTGAGAAAACAGCCGACGTTTCGCGAGGTCGCCACTTGAGCGTTCGGAAAACGACGTCTGAGTAACGAGCGCAGAAAATTCCATACTGATGACGAGCCCTAACCAGATCTTGGTAGTGCTTCTGATTGGTTAGAACTTTCTATCAACCAATCAGAAGGCTTGGAATTTTCTTTCAACCAATCAGAAGCACTGATTGTCGGCTGTTTTCTCAGGCTATAAGACACCAAACTTACGGAGGAGGATCATGTTCTTGTGGTGGTGCGGGAGTAGGACGATCCTCACTGAACGGCGAGTCTGTGTAAAGAAAAACAACAAATCATGGTCCATTCGTAGACAGCTTTTGTCACAGACAGGCATAGAATTACCTTCTTATGAATAGTTTAAAGGGGCTATGTCACGAGAATTTTGGTATTTTAGGTCAATAGCCCTTTTCACAGTTACCTTTTCTCAGTTGCATTGCAATGTATTTGAACGTGGATGTGAGGCAATTTGGGGCAAAAAGTGCACGATTGCCCGAAATTGCCTCACATTCACGTTCAAATACATTGTAATGTAAATGAAAAAACGCGACTGTGAAAAGGGCTATTCTGTGTTAAGGACGGTGCCTCCTTTTGTTACTGCGCATACGTTCTGCGCATCTCGGGATATTCGGGTTTCTTTAGGAATTTGCCCCCTAATACATATAAGGATATTTTTGCGCGGTTTATGACTATGTGGAAAAAGCAGATATTAGCAAGGGCTATCAGAATCCAAAAAAAACATGAGGGGCAACCACGCATGTTTCAAAGATAATTGAGCTTAAATTTGGAAAGAAATTGCCATAAATTCTTTGTGAGCCGTTCAACAACGGTACACAGAACTCACTAGTTTTCAGGTTTATTCCGCAGCTAAAACTCACTAAATAACTCACAGTATGCTCACAGTTCAACTCGCTGCATCGTCTCTCCAGTTTCCGAGAAAGTCACTACACGTGCTCATGACCATATTTGGTTATACATTTGATTGTCGCAAACTATGGGGGTGGGGGTCCGTAAAAACTCCCGTACACAACTCCCCTAAAAATTGTAGCTCAATTTTTACAATCATGTTACTCAAAGACAGTTCGATTTGCTTCACGACAGTTCCGTATACTTAATGACAGTCCGATTTACTTGACAACAGTCCGGTTTACACAATGACAGTCTGCTTTATCAACAACAGTCCGGTTTGCTCGACGACAGTCCGGTTTACACAGTGACAGTCCGCTTTATCAACAATAGTCCAGTTTATCAATCCTCCTCCTCTGCATGCATCTGTTCTCCAATTCTCTTGGCAGCCCTCTGAGCTGCAGTTCTTCTTGGTCTCTGGCTTCTTAAGTCAACTTGTTGTCTCCTCCCCTCCTGAGGCTCATCAGTATTTTCCACTGCTCGGATTTCCAAAGGGCAAACTAGCTGAAGTGGTCGCTCAATGGTGTGTACTTTACGGAACAACGTCACACCTCTCACAACTCCGTCTTTGCCTTGTACAAGACGCACCACCTTTCCTTTCTTCCATTCGCCGCGATTCTTCTCATCTCCAACAACTAGTACAATTTCTCCCACTTTAGGTGTGGTTGCGGTTTCCTTGTTCAGCCTGTGGCTTTCCATTAGGCTGTGGACATACTCTCTCTTCCAGCGTTTCCACACATGGGCCTTGGCATCTTCCAATCGCTTGCTCATCTTCGTCAGCTTCTCTGCTTCAGAATTTTCAATGTCCTCTACTGGATATGCATCTCGCCCCCACAGGATCACGTTCGGCGTCAGCACTTCTTCCTCTCCTCCCTCTGTTTCAACATACGTCAGGGGTCGATTGTTAAGATTTCTTTCAACATCCATGATGACTGATTCAAATGCTTCATAGGAAAGATGTGACCGTCCTAAGGTCTTGTGCATCGCCTTCTTGATCTCCTTGATCAATCTCTCATAGAATCCTCCCCACCAGGGCGATTTTGCAAGGTTAAACTGCCAACGAATGTTCTCACGTGCTAGATAATCCTGCAGCTTCTCACTTTTCCTGATGGTCTTGATCCAATCTGCTGTAGTCTTGAATACTTTCGCATTGTCTGAGATGATGATGCGGGGTCTTGTTCGACGTGAGATAAATGCATTGAGTTTCTGCTTGAATTCGTCTGCTGTTTGGGTCCTTGTTACTTCTAAATGGACTGCTCTGGAGCTTGCACATGTGAAAATAATAAGGTAGCACTTTCCTTGTTCCTTTTTGCCAACCTTGTAACTAAAAGGTCCGGCAAAGTCTACTCCGGTCACTTCGAATGGCCTGCTCCCCTCTGTTCTGTATTCTGGCAAAGCACTTGTCGACGGCACTCCGTATGGTCTGGTGGAGAACACTTTGCAAACATTGCACTTCTTGATAACTTTCTTAACTTTGGCTCTCAACTTCGGTATCCACCAGTTCTCTCTCACACTTGCCATTGTGTTCGCAGTTCCAAGATGCATGACCTGATTGTGTGTGTGTACAATAAGCTTCTCAGCAAATGGTCCTCCAGGAAGGTACGTTGGCCTGTATCCTTTAATTCTGCCTTCACACTTGAGAACACCTGTATGTTCATCTCTGACCAACTTCCATCCCGGCGATTGTAGACATGCTTCGTCTGCTTTCTGGACTCGCTTTACCCAGCAGTTTCTCGCAGTCGTGATTTCCTCGGTTACTAACGGCCCTGCTGTTTTCTTTAACTTGTTTCTTCTCGCCTTGCAATTGCTGACGAACCTCAAAACCCATGCTGTTACTCTCAATGTCCGCCAGTAGGTACTTCTCTCGAGCAATGCATCCCACTCATCCAACTTGTGCTCATCTGTGCGAAGAACTGCCTCTTGGGTGGCCTTGAACTCCTCATCTGTCTCTTTGTTGTTGTTCAGCCTTGGCTGCTGTGGCCACTGTCTCTCATCCAAGAGCCAATCTGGACCAGTAAACCAGTTTCCTTTCTCCATCTTCACAATCGTCGCCCCTCTACTTCCAAGGTCTGCTAGATTCATTTCTGATGGGCACTACTTCCAAGTGATGTTGATTGGACCAGTGGTTTCTGCTATCTTCTTCACTCTATTTGCCACAAACACCTTCCAACCTTTCCCAGGATTGGTTATCCAATACAACGCCACCATGCTGTCCATCCAAATGGTGGTAGATTTGATGGGCCATCGCTGAAGAGCAGTGCTAAGGTTCTTCGCCATATTCGCTGCCATATGACCGCTCACAAGCTCCAGTCTAGCTATTGAAGTGTTTCTCTTTGAGATTCGTGATTTTGATGTGAGCAGCCCTTTAGCCACACCTGTCACCTGATCCACAACCGCAATAGCCACTGCACAGCATGCTAGAATGCTTGCATCTGCGAAAATATGCAAATGGACTGCTTCCATCTCTCCAATTGAGGTAGCAACACTTCTAGGAATTCTGACATCTTTAAGCTGCTTTGTCCACTTGAGCCATCGATTCTTCAAATGAGTAGAAACTTCTGCATTCCAACCCTTCTTTTCATCACAAGTCTCACGGTAGATGTGCTTTCCTTCAGCCATAGTGGGTGAGATTATCCCGAGTGGGTCATACACAGTTCCTAAGTAACTGAGGATAGTTCGTTTAGTCACTGGCTGATCGTGTGGGAAGGGCTTTGCAGGCAGCTCCAATGTATCATCTTCTTTGTTCCATGTATGTCCTAGAATCTTGCTAGGGTTTGGCATGCTTTCACTCTCAAGACTTTTAACATTCGATTCCCACTTATGAACTGGAAACTTAGCCGACTCAAGTATGACAGTGCTCTCTTCTTTGAACTGCACAAGCTTCTCATTATCGCCTCCCGTTTGCATTAGATTGTCAACATAAGTGTTCTCCTTGAGTGCGCTCACGGTATCTGAGAACTCTGGCCCTTGCTGTTCAAAGTGATGCTGCAGAGTGGCTCCCAATAAGAAGGGGCTCGCTTCAACTCCAAATGGTACACGTGTAAATCTTAGATGCTTCTCTTCTCCCTTGACATTGAACAGGAATCTGAATGAATCTCTGTCTTCCTCTTTCACACTAATCTGCAGAAACGCCTTCTCAATGTCACCCAGAAGTAGATTTGTGGACATTCGCGCTCTAACCATTATGTCCCAGAGGAGTGGCTGTAATGGGGGCCCAGTAAACATGCAGTCATTGATGCTGTTGGCCAATGGGTGTGGCTTAGCACTCGCGTCAAACACCATGCGAACCTTCGTGGTAACTGCACTTTGCTTTACAACTGGTTTATGTGGCATGTAGAATACTCGTTCTCCGGTTGGATTCTGAGGAGCTTCTTCTATTACGCCTGCTTTGAGCTGCTCTTCGATGATGCCACCATATTCTTCTCTCAACTTCTCATTTCTCAACAATTTTCTCTCCACATTCTCAAGACGCTTTCTGCTAAGTGTCTCATTTGTGTTCAATAACATTGTTCCAGGAATCCATGGAAAACTGACCTCATACCTTCCATCCTCTCTTCTCACTACACTCTCCTTGAAGTCACGCAGGACGTCCAGCTGGTCATTCTCACCCCGATCCTCAACCCCCAGTACATCTAAACTGTAAAGTTTCTCATAGTCATTAACCTCTCTCAAGTACATGCAGGTGCTGCCACTCCCATATTCATCTCCACCATGAACCACCCAACCAAACGATGTCTCTTCCACTAGGGGGTCTCCTCGCTTCCCTTTGAACACTCTCTCCGTCCTTATTCTGCTGTAAATGCTATCTCCAAGAATGAGATGTATCTGGTGTTCTCCCGTAGATGTCATGTAGAACCTCTTGTCTTGTGTATGCGAGTACTTCAGTTTCAGCTGGTTCATGTCTGGCCTTCTCACTGTGGTAAAGTCCACTAACTTTGAGCCAGTGAATTCAATTTCTTCACATGATTTTCCGTCCAGCGATTCAATGCGGGTGTCAAAGATTGGCATGGACTGGACTTTGGTTCCATTGACCGTCAAAATTTCACGGGTCTCATGACGAGTTGGCTTCAACTTTAACATCTTGACTGCTTCACGAGAGATAAAATTGCGTGCAGATCCTGTGTCCAGGTAGGCCCAAAGAACCTGTCCTTCGATGCTCACAGGAATTATGGCGGGTAGTACTCTCTCCTCTGCATAATTAGTGTAGCCAGTCAGCGAAACCCCATTCGCACTGCTGCTTTCTCTCTCCTCTCTGTCGCATATGCTAGTATGATGCTTGTGTTTGCACTTAAGGCACCCACGCCTCTGGCACTGGTCTGCCCTGTGGTTTGCACGCCCACAGTTAAAGCATAAATTGTAATCCACAAAGAACTTCTTCCTGTTCGCCAACCCTGTTACCACGGTACAGTTTCCACTCCAGTGATCATGCTTTCGGCAGAAAAGGCAATAAGGTGACCGATTATCTCTTGGCTTCTGTGTGAAGAGGTGTTTCTCACATTTGCTGTTTTGTACGTGATTTCTCCTGAGCCACTTTTGCAAAGCGTCAATTAGATGTTCCATAGACCACTCCTCCCAATTCTCATCAACTCGTACTAGGTCTGGTTTGACGTGCGGCAGTTTGTTGATCGTATTCATTACAAACCCTTGTAATTTCTCAGCTCCTTCAAGGGTTTGGAGAGCGTCATAGTTATTACTCAGTCTCTCGTAAAACTCTTGTATTTTGAAATAATTCGTTCCTTTGACCAGAGGTAGGTTGATAATTTCGTCTATGTGAATATTGATGACGACTTTAGTTTGACCGAATTCTTTTTTAAGTCGTTCCCATGCCGTCTTATAACCCATACTGCCAGGTTTCAGGTTTGCAATTCGGTCTCTCACCTTCGGCCCGACAGATTCTAGCAGATAGCCGAATTTCTCTTCGTCAGAAATTGACTTGGCATCAACTTGAGTTAGGAACATGTTTTCAAATCTCACCCAGTCGCCAGCAGTACCTTTGAACGGTGTCATCTTAAGTTTCGGCAGTTTAGTCGTACTGGAAACGGCGGTTTTCTCCATTTCTAATTTCTTCTCCGCTACCCGCAATTCTGCTTCGAGCTTTTCCTTCCATAACTCACGCTCGTGGTTCTGTTGTCTTTCACGGAGCTCGCATAGTCGCCGCTCGTCCTCCATCTGTTGTTCCCGTTTCGAATCTTCTTTTCGCCGCTCAATTTCCTCTTCTCTTTCGCTCAGACACTTTCCAAGCCTCTCCTTGTCGATAACAAACGCTGCATATTTGGATTTGGTGTCTTTCTTCCACTGTCTCACAGAACGAGATGTCACTCCTCGCTCGATTTTCAACTCTTCTGTCTGTGAAATAAGATCCGATAGTTTCGCGATAATTTTCTCGGCTCGTTTGTTGGCGATATCCATCTCAGCAAAGTCCCCGAGTTCAATTAGTTCTCCTGTCTCCTCCAAGAAGTATTTCAGCTTGTTAATTTCTTTGTCAATCTCTCGAACGAGACGTTGTTCGTCTTCGCTGGGGCTGGTTTCTCCTTCGCCGTCGCTCATGTTTGTTTTGCTTCTTGTTTAGCCCGGTTGTTTTGATCCTGGTCGTTTGTATCCTGGTCCCGGCACCAAAAGTGAGCCGTTCAACAACGGTACACAGAACTCACTAGTTTTCAGGTTTATTCCGCAGCTAAAACTCACTAAATAACTCACAGTATGCTCACAGTTCAACTCGCTGCATCGTCTCTCCAGTTTCCGAGAAAGTCACTACACGTGCTCATGACCATATTTGGTTATACATTTGATTGTCGCAAACTATGGGGGTGGGGGTCCGTAAAAACTCCCGTACATTTGTATTTTAACGCTTTTTTGGAATTACGGTCGCTTAGTTATCTCTGAAATATGCGTGGTTACCCACATTTTTCTTTTTGGATTCCAATAATCCTTGCCAAGATCTTTTTTTCCCCGTCGTCATAGCCTTTACAAAAATACATCTCTATTAGGAGGCACCGTCCTTAAAATCATTACTTAGTGCCTTTACTCAGACACAAAATGCTCCTGTGAAACTATCAGACAGATATAAAATGAATTTCGTCAGGGAGAGCTAACCATAATAATTTTTTGGGTGATTTTTGAAGACATAGCTTCAAAAAGTTGACAAAATTGGCCCAAATTTTTCAAGTTTCAATCCATTTCTATCCTTGCCGTAGGAAGCAAAAGACCACAGGAGACAGTTTCAGTGCCGTAAGATAGTCTTTAATAACAAAGCTAGACCATTATTTTTGGAATTTAATTGATGCGAGGACACTTGTTAGCTGTTTAAAAAGGATACTAAAATAGCGTGACAGAGCCCCTTTAAAACCTTCTTCAATTGGTGTTAAACCTAACAGGCGGCGAAAAGTAGAAAAAAAGATCTATATGGAAGAGATATGAAAGGAATTTCACCTGCACCCAGTCTGTCAGCTTTGGTAAACGGTACTGTCTCCTTAGCTTGGCCAGGTCTTTCCTTTATAAATCAAACAAGGACTATGTTGTTAGCAGGTAAAACAACCAAATGATTAACGATTCAGTAGTAAAAACTAAGTAACAGCACCCCAGAGGCGATTCTTCAATTAACATTCGAGGACAGTTGTTTTAAGAGACCAACCAAGTTTACTTGAGGCATTCATTTAGTTTACAAAAGGAAATCCTTGCTTACTGATTTGATAGTCGAATTCATGAAATCATACGAATTAACTAGAAGTAGAGTAGTGGACACTTTTGTCTTCGAAACAAAGCTGTCGTTTTGGTTACGCAAAAGGGCTTTTTTTCAGTTCCTAATTCGCGGAATAAGATTGACCAGGATTCCTCAAATACAGTACGCCCCCGAGTTCTAGAACGCAAGTTATCTCGAATCCCCCACTATCACGAATCCCCCGTTATCTCGAATCCCCCACTATCACGAATCCCCCGTTATCTCGAATTCCCCGTAATCTCGAATCCCCCACTATCTCGAATCCCCAGTTATCTTGAATTCCCCACTATCACGAATCCCCCGCTATCTCGAATTCCCCACTATCACGAATCCCCCGCTATCTCGAATCCCCCACTATCACGAATCCCCCGTTATCTCGAATTCCCCGTAATCTCGAATCCCCAGTTATCTCGAATCCCCAGTTATCTCGAATCCCCAGTTATCATGAATCCCCCGTTATCTCGAATCCCCCGTTATCTCAAATCCCCCGCTACCTCGAATTGAAAACCTGTTTCTGTTGATGATGTTGCACAGTTAGTGACTACTCGCTATCTTATATTCCCGTTATCTCGAAAAAATTTTGGTTTCTAAAAGAGGTGGAGAACCGGGAGTTAAAGACAAGGGACCTAAAAAGTTTACAGCAATTTTACTCCAGTTTTATACAACTATTAAATCACAGAATGCTACGTGCCCTAGCCTAAGGGCCTCCACAGACTAGATATTTAGTTGTCGACAACTATTCGTTGTCCACAACTAAATTTTATCGACAAATTAAAAACGCTGTGTGTGAGATTGGTTGTCGACAACTAAACGCTAAATCTTTAGTTGTCGACAACTAGGCAGTTTCCCTTTTCGAAAAGGGAAACTGCTTAAGTTGTGGACAACTACGTTTTTGACCGTTTTACTTGTGTGTGAGAATGATTGGTTTAGTTGTCGACAACTATCGTAACTGCGTGGTCACGTACTACGTTATGAGCATGCGTAGTGAACGTTAGTTCCTAAGCTCTCGCTGGCCTGACTTAGTTGTCGACAACTAACACTCCAGTGTTTGGAATGCTTGCATCGGACAGAATTAGTTGTCGACAACTAAATGTCTAGTTTGTGGAGGCCCTAATTCCACCACTTACAAGTCTTCTGCAATATTGTAATAACACTAACAGGGCTGCCATTACACTCATTTATTTTTTATTATTATTATTTTTTGATATAACTGGTCTGATGTGGGCTTAACTGGTAATATGATTCAGGTGACTGAAACGACTGCTTTCTCTGGCTCCACTAAAGGAGAAAGGTTGAATTGTGAAACTTACTAGAGTTTTAAAGATTCTTCCTGTTAATTTCTTTTTATCAGCCACAAAAACTGCAGGACCATCACTCTGTGTGAAAAAAAAAACAGAAAGAAAAAGAACCAAAATGAGCAGAATAATGCAACTACGTGAACCTTGCGTTTTGGTACTCTCAGTATAATTTCGGCTTGTGCCATCTGTGAAGGTTGCATTTTAAGTTAAAGGAGCTAACGCATTTCATTGATGTTTTATATTGCTGTACGCCGCTTGACAGTGTTGCCCAGATTTGTTTTTGACAACTTTTCAACAACTTTTTTGAAAACCTTCTGAAGGCTTTACTTTCAACCTGAGAAACAAATACAAGAACTGTGGGCGGAGGAGTTACGAGCGCGATCCTTGGTTGAGTAGTTTATTATTGCCTAACACAGAAGAGGTTCGCCAATGGACAGGTCAACGAACCATTAGCGCTTATGTTATGTATTGCTCTAAATTTGAGACAAAGACTGGTTCTGAAAGAAGGAGACTAAATCTAAATTTTTTCACCAGGAATCCGCCACAACTTGAAAACAATTTTGAAATTGTACGAATCGTTCACAACTGCGAGAACTTGTCGTCAAACAGGACGCTATTCTTAATAAACCTAGGTTGATACAATGTAGCGGTATATGAAGGTGACGACGACGATGAGGACGATGATGAAGATGATGATGATGATGATGATGATGATGCTGGTGATGATGATGACGACGTTGATGATGATGATGATGACGACAACGCCACTGCGATTTTCCTAGAATTCCATTGTGTCGCTATGTCTATCGTTTATACTTTTCGCCCGACAACATTTTTTCAAACAGATGTGTACAAAATCATTTTAAAAATCATTACCCAGTCTCAAAAAGTCTAACGAAAAGGGATGGCGCAGTAGTGAGAGCACTCGCCTCTCACTGATGTGACTCGCGTTCAAATTCCACAAAAGGGCGTCATGTGTGGAGCGAGTTAGTTGTTGGTTCATGTTTTCCTCCCCCCTTTTTACTTCCATCTAGGCTGTCAGGGTCTCAGGGTTGTCAGCTGTAAAAATGCTTCGTTACGCTGTTAGAAGAGACCGATTTTCAAAGTTCGGTCCTTACCGCATACACCACGGCAGCTTGCTGGAGGCGCGCTGCCTGCCTTTGAAGCGAGGTCCTCAAGAAACTCTCATCCTTCAACGCGTGTAGTCTGGAAATACATAGAACACAAGTTTTAATTAACAAATAATTTCATCTTCCGTGGATAAACACACTTGTCCTGTACATCTCTGGATACTCCACAAAAGACCAAGGAGTTGTTATCAATTTTGAATTCGGCTTGGACAGGAACGTCATCGATTTGATGAGACAAGTCCCCTTAAAATTGGCAAGTCCTGTGAAGTTGAGGGTCACGTCTTGCCTAGGTCTAGGACAGAGATAAGAGAATTTCAAACTTTTCACTAACCGTTTGAACGTTTGTAAAGCGTTAAGTTTTTCTTGTATACTCGTTTAACATAATTTACATAACCGCCCGCCTTTGAAACGTAAATGTAAAACTTTCGATGTTCACCAGAACTAACCTATATCTTCGCTTCTTGAAAATACAGAGCACTCAAATTTACAAGACAACAAAAACAACAACAACAACAAGGGTGAGACGGCCAAGAAGTAGAAAACGTACTCTAACACGCAGGGGGGTTAGTGTCTAAAGAAACTGTGGTGCTGTGTTGGTTGTATATGTAATCGCATGAAGCCAAGCAGAATTAAGGATAAATTTTCACGCGTATTTTAAAAGTTTTCACAAAATTTGTGAAAACTTTGAAAATACAAGTGAAATTTATCCTTAATTCTACGAGGGCTCAATGCGATCACTTGTTTACAATTCTCCACACAAGCAGTTTATTAAACTGCTACTCAGCGTCCGAGAACCAAAAAAACTGTCTTTTATGCATATTTTCGTCTTTTGAGATAATTACAATTCTAGTTCATTGACAAACTCACACTCAAAACTCAAACTAAGTAAATTTATTTAAGCTTACCTGAGTTGCGAAGCGACCTCTCGCTCGCTAAATTAACCAAGGTTTTCGGTAGTTTTAGAACAAATAAACATTTGCTGTTTCCCGTAAAAAGTTCAGGTTCACCTTCTGGAATTTCTCTTCGAACTATCACCCGATTTCCATACCATTTTTACCAACTAACTCGGTTAAATTTAAACTCTGAAACTATATTCTTGTGTTGAACAACTCAAAATCCAATTCAAAATCTGCTTTTCGTTTCAAGACGCTTACAAAATGCAAATGGCGCGCTCTCGCGCTTAGCCAATTAAATGCGAGTATTTTTGGCGCTTGCCCAATCAGGAGTCAGTAATTTTGCCCTCGTTGGAAAGAAAATTACGAAAAAATGCCCCCTGTCTCAACCAATCAGCAATCAGTAATTTTTCCCTCTACGTTATAAGGGACGTTAAACACAAAATTTTGGATTTATCAACTGAGCTGATAAGGTAACTTGGCCACCGTTAAGAGATTGAAAGCTGACGTATCGAGCGTTAGCCCTTCGCTCTGACGAAGGGATGACGCTCAAAACGTCAGCTTTGAATCTCTTTACGGTGGCCAATTTACCTTATCAATTAAACTCAGTTGACAAATCCAAATTCTTGTACTCTAGCATGGTTCGTCGAAGTGTTAATTCGCGTACTTCAACCCCATTGGGAAAAGGATATGGTATATATATATTTGTAAACAGCAACACTGGATCAAACTTACGTTTGTTGTAAAATGGTGACCTTCATTTCCCATGTTCTGTTAACTCTATCGAGCTCCCTCTGCAATCTTAGTAAAAAATGAATAAATGAATAAATAAATAAATAAATAAATAAATAAATAAATAGACAAACAAATAAACAAACAAATAAATAAATACATAGGGGAACGTGTCATCAGTATTGAAAGCCCTTAAATTCGCGTTTAGTTCTGGTAGTTTACAATCTATGGCCCCGTCCACACGTTTCCGTTTTCGTATGAAAACGAAATAAATTGTTTTTCTCTCCGTTAAAAAAAAATCGAGTCCACTCTAGCCTTTTCGATTTGTTTACATCCGTCCACATGAAAACGATAAAATGATTCGAAACATTGTCGTCCGCAGAACTGCGATCCTTTTGGCCAGCGCCACGGATCGAGAGCTCTGGCAGGGACCAGGATAACGCGTAAGCGCAATAGCTGCCCATTTTTGTAACCGGTGGTAACCGTTATTGTTTTAAATTTCCGAGGCTGCGAAGAAAGCAGGAAGTCCGTGATTCGCAGAGTTCCTGCTTCGGACCCTGCCAGAACTCTCGATCCGTGGCGCTGGCCAAAAGGATCGCAGCTCTGGGGACGAGAATGGATTCGAAAACGCTAATACCGCTGACGGAGCATGCGCATTTACCAGAAAAATGAGCCCGCAAGACAGCAAGTGGCACCATGTTCTTCCTTTCGGATGTCTGTTTTCGTTAGGAACTTGAAAATTTGCAAGGAAATAGTTAAAGATGTCGCAATCACAAAAACCGGGTAGCTCTAAGGGCAAGAGCAAGGCTGACTCGTTTGTTAGGACAGATGACGAAGTGGAGCTGCTTTATAAAGTTACAATCGAATATAAAGTCTCTAAGACCTTGGAAAATGCCGATTAGGAATCATGCCAGACAAAGCAATTCGCCATTTTGCATTAAGGTTTATCTTTTGCGCGACTTGCGCGTGGTGTAGACTGGATCCAATACTGTGACGTCATCGTTTCGAAAAGTTCCGTTTTCACCGTCCACACGAAAACACGAAAACGGCGTTTTCAAATATTTCTACTCTAGAGAGCGTTTTCGAAAAGTTGCGCTTTCGATTACCGTTTTCACCGGGTTTGTGTGGACGGAAGGCCAATCCGCAAAGAAAAATTTGTGTTTTTAAACGAAAACGGATACGTGTGAACGGGGCCTAATACAACCATTATAAATGCACAGCACACCACATAAACAGAGGATGGTAAGACTGTGGTAAGATGGTATGACGATGGTAAGACTGTAGATAAATCGGCGAGGGGAGAAGTGGAGAGGGACTGGCTCTGATCGCCAAATTTTCCCTGTGTCCGGTTCTAAGGAGCCTGTGTATGGGCAAGAATGAAACGAAGCAGCGAAATGCTTTGAAAGAATGACACCTTGTTGTCAAGGTGTACAAAAACCAAAAAGTATTTCTCGCGTAAATAAAAATATCATTAAAGTTATCGAGATGATTTCATACTTGAGAATTTCTGCTTGCTGCTTCTTCTCGATTTTCTGTAACTTCCGCAACAGCTCGTCTTTTTCAGACTCATTCAACTGAGGCTTTTCCTTACAAATGAACAATAAACAAGAGAAATGTTAAATAGAGTACAAGCTCGTCAAGCAACGTCCAAGCTTTCACCTTCAATGTAATCACAGGGTGCATTTTTTGATTACCATTCTGGAATGAGACTACTTGGAATGGCTTTTTGGCGCGTTTACTAATACCTGCTCTCATTCCGGAACCGTTAAAACGGTAGTTTATGTCATTCCATGAACTCTGCTATTTGGGGCAGAATGAACAAACGAGGATGATGAAAAAGTTGTCAGTCACTTGATAATAACAAATAGCTGTAAAAAACAACAGCGCATTTGCGGCAAATTGAAATTATCCTACCGAGTCTGAGTGAAAAAGCCGCGGTCAATTTTCTTTTGTTTCATATTCCAATAATTCTGATGGTTCCCATTTTCTTCCTACTCTCATTCCAGAAGAGAGCAAGAAAACGTGCCCATACCATACCGTACCACACCATACCACACCACACCACACCACAACACACCATACCATACCACACCACACCATGCCATACCACACCACACCATGCCATACCACACCACACCATGCCATACCATACCACATCACACCATACCATACTATTCCATACCATACCTTACCATACCACACCATACCATACCATACCATACCACACCACACCATGCCATACCACACCACACCATGCCATACCACACTACACCATGCCATACCATACCACATCACACCATACCATACTATTCCATACCATACCTTACCATACCACACCATACCATACCATACCACACCACACCAAACCACACCAGACCAGACTAGACCAGACCAGACCATACCACACCATACCGTACCAGACATACCACACCACACCAAACCATACCATATCATACCACAAGACACCACAAGACACCACACCATACCATACCACACTCCACCCCACCCCCCTCCCCCCCTCACCGTACCATACCACACCACACCCCACCATATCTCACCATATCATCATCGATGATTCGAAACGTAACCCGGTCTACTTAGGCAATACTTAACAGAATCCAATGCAATAAAATGCACTGCAAGACAATAGCAATACAATACAATAACCTTATTTGTGTACTATAAAGTTTAAAGCGATGCCCTTTTTACATGTGGAACGTTTAACTAGATACAAAAAAATACCTATAAATTTACAAAAGGCTGATTAAACAACAGCTCAATATTTACTGTAAAAGAGGGGGAAATTGCTTTATAAATGAATGGATCAACACTTCAACAATGGAAAACCCCACAACAAATAACAGCATGACTAAAGAAAACCAATTATTAACTAAACTTCACTGAAGATGACATCGGCCGAAGTTGTCTAAACGTATACCACCAACAGCAAAAGCAATCTTTTGTAGAGACTACCTATACCATATCACAAAATGAATGTACTGCTCAACAGCTTTCATTTGAATTGTCAAACTTCAGGATTTCATCCACAGTCTCAAAGACAAACAGAAAAAAAAACAGCCACTGAGGAGACACTTCATCTCATCTCCAAAGACAGGTCACACCGTAGTTTAGTACGACGTTGTAGATAGAACGGATGAAAGAGTGTCTTATGATTTGTTTTCCAAATTGCCTTTGTTGCTTAATATAATATCAAGTTTCCTCTAAAAACGATGAGATTGCAAAAAAAAAAAGCACTTAAATAGAATGCACCAAATGGATGGTATAATAGAAGTACGATGTAACTTGACCAATGATATCCAAATTTGTTCTCCTGGTTGCAAATATCATCGAGTAAAGCCATTAACCAAACAAGGCGACCGATTTGAGCGGATTTACGAAAAGTTTTTTTCTTCTTTCAGAAAGTTTATTTCGTACCCATTTCCCTCCGCAAGCCTTACCGTTCGATAGAACCTGGGCGCCATCAGGCCTTGGCCATATGCTGGGCGCTTGTCAGTAAGCCCACTTCCGGTGACAATGGTGCGTTCAGTGGGTGCATTTCCGGTTATGGACGGTGCAGGAGTGAAGGACTTTTGGTGCAGACACGTATGGAGAATGTAACGGAGTACAGTGCAAAGTGGTTGTTAGTTGTTCAATATTAGATTGTTATACATTATCTGCACGTGTGGATTGATATAAAACACTTGATATCTATCATCTTGTGCTTAACGAGGGTGCGTCTGCGTACCTATCTGACTTCTGCCTCAAGGTATGTACTCGCACTGTGTTCATCTCCCTTTTGCCTCACAAATGAAGGTGTGTGCACGCTCTGCGTGCCTATCTGACGTTTGCTCCAAGGTGTGTGCACGCTCTTTGTGCCTATCTCACTTCCGCGTAACAGGTGATACCTCTCTTCTAAAAACGGGTGAAGTTCCGTGGGCATATCCGACTTCCGTCTCACAAATAAATAAATAATCTCTTCTTGAAACCGGTAAACTAAATGTGTGTGCACGCTCTGTGTGCCTATCTCACTTCTGCCTAACAGATGATACCTCTCTTCTTGTAGCCAGCATGCCTATCTGAATTGTGACCCAAGGCGTTACTGCTCTTTGTGGGCACAACTGAATTCTGCCTCACCAATAATACTTCTCTTCTTGTCACCGGTAGGGGCCGGTGTGTACGCTCAGCACGCCTTCTTGACAACTCAGTCATTTTCACTTCCCATGTTCGTACAACTGATGGGGTGGCATGTTTTAATTTATTTAAAATGAAAGCATTAAGTTCTCCTATCTTGGTAACACAGCGAAACAATCTGCATGCCTCTCTGAAAACACTGCTTCAAAAGTCCATGATTTTCACTTCCTTTTTTCTTCGTATGGCTGAATAAGTGGCAACTACAATACCTGGAGTTACTCCCTTTTTAATATAAAATTGTAAGGTAGTTGATAGCATGACGTTACTGGGTTACACTCAAACTAAGAAAACCATGAACACTGAAAACATTTCTGGAATGTTCATTGTGTTTCGACCAATCACATGCGAGACCTTGCGACTGCAGTAAACGAATGGGTTTCTCAGTCACGGAAGGGATTTGGTTCTCAATTTGTTTCGAAAGACCTCTAAATCTTAACTTACAAGAATTCAAATTTTTCTTTCTTTCTACGTGACAGCCACATGCACTACGGTAGCGAAAAATGCGTGAGTTGTCTTTGGCTTGTTGCGGCTACATTGTAGCCACGGCCGTGGATTGTCGAAACCGGCGTTCGTTATTCTTCAACAGCCTAGTGTACCGTTGCTAAATTTGAATTTGCATCCAGACGTTGTATGATGCAAGCCCGGCTCGAAGGCATGGATGACTCGGCCTACATGAATCGAGTCAGCTGTGCTATCATTGAACTTTGGATTTATCAACTGAGTCGCTCTGACGAAGGGCCAACGCTCGAAACGTCAGCTTTCAATCTCTTTACCGTGCCCAATCTACCTTACCATCTCAGTTGATAAATTCAAAATTTCGTGTTTCACGTCCCACCGACGCAGCACCACAGTTTCTTTAGAAACTAACCCCCTTGTTTGTGTGCTATCATTGGGCGAATTTTGAGGGACAACATTGCAGTTTTTACATCAAGGTGAAATAACTGCCGCTTGAGATACTTTTATTTGAAATGTCGGAAACGCTAATCGTTGCGTCGGCTTGTCAAATCTATTTTTGCGTGCATAGTGGCTCTCAGAAAGAAAGGAATAGCAATTTCAATTCCTGTAAGATAATGCATCAGTCATTTGAAACCCCCGGTCCCCCCTCCCTCGGGCATGACCGGGGTAATGCGGGGATTTTAACTTCATATTCACTCCATTTTCGTCCCCCAGTAGACAGGGAATACGCTAGAAATCACGGCCTTCGCCTCCCGGACCGGGGAATAAGCGGGGCAGTCACTCCATGGTCCGCAGTTTTCATTTTCATGCCGCATAGTAATTTTGCGTACATTACCATCACTTCTTTGATTGATCGATCGAAGCGCACTGCAAAGCGAAGCGATACAAAGCTGCAAATTAAAATGATCTGTAAAGTATCTTTCTGTGTTTCCAGTTTAAAAAAGGCTGCTGTAGCCGAAGATTTCTTAAGTCTAGTAAGGAAAGGTGGGCATATTTTCAATGACATTTTATAGATATTAAAATATTATGCATATGAACTCACTGACTTGACCTATCGATGAACAACTTTTATTTACTTTTATGTTAATATTATGATAAAGTTATGCATTCTTTTGTGTTCTTTCGATTTATGTCTAACTGGGGATTGCTTCTTTCTGACCTTCTTTCATTTTGACAAGAAATACATTTGCTAAGCTTCAGTTATTCTAACTTTAGAAGACTGTATTGCTAAAACATGAGTTGTAATTTGTTTTGATCTTGCATTTTGTGACATCAAGATGTAAAATAGAAAGATTATGTTGAAATAGTTGTCTTTTCTTGTCCATGGAGGGGTTTCAAGTGTTGCCACACAATGACTTGTTTTCATTTCACGGCTATCATCATATTTGTCATCCCTTGTTACGAGTTGACATTTAAAATGGAGTACACTGTATGTTGGACATATGGGGGCGGGGGAGTTCACCATTGACTTTTGCCCCGGGGACCGGGGAGTTCACTGGCTATCATTTGCATAAAAAGTGATTGCCCCGGTCATGCCCGAGGTGGGGGGGGGAGGGGGTTCGGGGCTTTCAAATGACTGGTCCTTCGAAACAAATCGAGAACCAACTCGATTCCTTGACCGGAAACGCATTCGTTTTCTGCGGTTACAAGGTCTCGCATATGATTGGTCAAAACACACATTCCAGGGATATCTTCAGTGTTTATGGTTTTCTTAGATTGAGTGTAATTGCAACGCACAAGTTTTTCCTTAGGATAACACTAAGTAAAGATCTGCGTTCCTATCTGGCTGACGAGTACATTACTTCAATTTTTCTTCACTATATAGCTGCAACAATTGCGTAACGTAATTCACAGTGATAACAACAACGCTCGATGAGCTCCTTGTCTAAAAAAGGCGGGATAGCTGACAGGATCGGAACCTCGTTACTGAAGGTTTTCTAGATTACATATGCTAACCTTTCAAGCGCGGACGTCTCTGTACCTGACAAAACAAAGCCTGCTAACAAGAGCACCTAATAGACTGCCTTCCTGACTTAAAAGAAAGCCTTTATACCTGCTTACCTGACAACACCGGAAGTCTACCTACCTGTTTAAATGTTAATACAGTACAGAACTATGAAAAACAGTACCTCCTTCTGTTGGCTCTCCATCAATTTTCTTTTCTGTTCGAGAAGTTTTTGTTCTTTGATTCTTTGGTCGTGAGCTCGCTGTAGTTCCTCGACCTGTTTCCGCGAGGCTGCCATTAACTGGTCAAGAAAACAAAAACAAAAAAGATTTTCATGAAGAAAAACCCAAGGACAAGATTAAATCGAGATCTGTCAACTGGTTTCGTTCATTGAATCAAGTGCAAAAACTGAGGGTCCTCCAGACCAGAAAAAGGCTGTCTTTACAGGCAACAAGAAATGCTTATTGGCGCAACACTGTATGAGAAGAATCCAGGACGTTTATTTCAATGATGTAAGAACTACAGACCGCGCCCCCCTCAGCGGCATTCCATCCACGAGCCGAATTCTATTTATGATCATATAGTTACAAAATATTCCAGACATCTACAGCATTTTAGCTAATCCTTAGTGAGGTTCTCGCGTTCTTAAGACAACCCATTTTCAACTGGATGCCATTTTGCTATTCAGTTGTTGCTGAAGAAGGTTACAGTATTGTTACATTTTTAACCAAAACTTCCAATTTAAAGAGGTTTTTTTTTCAGTCAGTGACAACCATTTTTTTTTTGAGTAAGGCTTATTTTACTTCAAAATTTCGGACGTTCAAATTTCGGACAAAACAATAGCAAAGATATCGCTGAGGTCATCTATTGATATTAATGTGCCAACGAAAGATCTATTCGCTGTTGAAACAAAGAGTATTTTTGTTTTAGTGGTTGGTACATTTGAATAACAAACAGAATGTTTAGAATTATATGAAGATCATCTCAGTGAAGGTATTTCAACTTAAGCAGTTGAAAAGAAGCAACCTGAAAAAATTCAGGCTTGAACGGGACTCGAACCCATAACCTCTGCGATACCGGTGCAGCGCTCTAACCAACTGAGCTATCAAGCCAACTGGGAGCTGGTCAATTGTGAGTTCGTTGAAACACCTTCCCTACGATGATCTTCATATAATTCTATATTTATCCGCAGTTCAAATATATGATTCATTTCTTCATCTACGGGATAAATACGAACTCACAATTGACCAGCTCCCAGTTGGCTTGATAGCTCAGTTGGTTAGAGCGCGGCACCGGTATCGCAGAGATCATGGGTTCGATTCCCGTTCAAGCCTGGATTTTTTCAGGTTTCTTCTTTTCAACTGCTTAAGTTGAAACACCTTCACTGCGATGATCTTCATATAATTCTATCTTTATCTGCAGTTCAAATATATGATTATTTCATATATTCATACTCAAACAGAATGTTTGTAAACAGCTATCTTCCCTATACGTGTGAAAATTTAAAAGTTCAAAAACATGAGGCATTCGAACATTAAATTGTCCGAACTGGCTTTTTTTAAACTGGGATTTAGTAAACATTGACAGTTTGACATGAAAGGTGGGCGGAGCTTAGCCGTTTTATACCAATTAGCGATTTGGAAAATTTTGTATTAAGCGAGAAACTAAATTCAGCGCCTTTCAGAGTTATGAGCGAACGAAAACCCACAGACTTTGGCACGGAAAATCCTAGAAGCACACGAGAGGAACAAGTAAACGCTTTAAAACTTTGCTCAGTTATTTTAAAACAATTTCTTGTAAGAAAAAAATTCCCACGATGTATTTTTACAACAATACCGCAAAGACAATTAGCTTTGGACTTTTCTTTCTTTCTTTTTCTCCAAGTTATCAAATCACAAAACCAATAAACTTTGCGACTGGAAATTAGAGCGACAGCTAATTTTGGCCATTGGCCAAACGGAACAACGCAAAATTCGCAAAAATTAGTTATCGGAAAACAATAGCAGTCTCAAAGTATACTTCGATAAGATTTACTGCCAGATATCCTTTAACCAAAGAAAGTTAGTTAAGAAAGTTACAAGCTAACTAAAGACGAAAAGTTGACTGTATCGGGGAAGAATGATAGAATTCAGTACTTAAGAGCAAATTATACAATACAAGAACTCGGCTCTATCGCAACCAGTCGTTTCCAGGGTCTTGGTTGGGCAATCAAAAATGGCGGCGACTGAGTGCAGCCATCCTGGATTGTCAACCCAAAGACCACGGGAACAAGGGTTGGATATATCTTGACGTACGTTGTTCTTTGTTTCCTGAATTTTGGCATCCATTTCACTTTGAAGCTGAATTTTCTGTCTTTGTAGCTGCAAAAGGAGCAAAATACCTGCTTCAGACACTGCAACAAATTACAACTGTCATCACTTTTAGAAGATATTAGTAAAATTTCTAGTCGCTCACGCTCAGCGTCTTGGCTGAGGAGGTCGACTTGTGACAAGGCTACCGAGACTTTCAGGTTTTATTTCAGTTCCTCTGTTACGGAACACTTTACTGCAGGTTTTCAAATGGATTTTTTAAACGCAAAAATTAAGTGTTTCTTTTCCTAAGGCATTTTGCCTAACGAACTTTTAATTTTTCCAGTCTTATTTTAGTTTAATTGTTTTTAGTTATTTATTAAGAGACGTTTTAATAAATTGACAGTGGGAAGTGCTGTGTAAAACCTCTTTCCACGACCAAAGAACTTTTCTAACGAAGTTAAAGACTTTATAGCAGATTTCAATCCTTTCCCTCTCAAACTCGTCAGTGCATCGTACTTTCGACCTTAAGATCGGTGGTGAGTTGTTTCCTTAAGCATGAAACTTTACTTCACACTAGCTCTCTCTCTCTATCCAAGTTCATTATAAGGCACTGGCGAGCCGAATACAGAAAACCTTGAAATCTGCATTTGCCCTTCACTTCACTGGGGAAAAAGACAGACCGCAAATATTCAATAATCGTCGCTATGAAATCCCCGTAGTACTTCAAGTTAATTAAAATCCTTGTCAATCAACGTTGATTAACTTCATTGAGGACTGGGTTATTTCCACTGCCCAATTGGATTAAAATTCAGGAGTTAAAATAACTCACAAAAATGGATAATTTTATTTTGAACCTACATTTTTAACGTCAAAACAAGCGTTTAATTCTTAATATTTTATCAACGCAATAACATTTCATATTGAATGGTAACGGCAGGTGTCCAATCCACTCGATCGAACGAGCCATGAGCTCGAGGCTCATTAAAGGGGTTATGTCACGAGGATTTTGCTATTTTAGGTCAATTCTGTGCTAAAATCATAACCTTATACTTTACGCATACTCAAAAGGCTCCCGTAAAACTACGAGGAACATATCAAATGAATTTTATCAGGGATAGCAAACCATAATTATTTTTTGGGTGATTTTTTAGAACATAGCATCAAAACTTGAAAAAATTGGCCCAATTTTTTCAAGTTTTAATCCATTTCCATCCTTGCCATCGGTAGCAGACGACAGGAAACAGTTTCAGTGCCGAAAGATAGTTTTTAATAACAAAGCTAGACCATTATTTTTGGAATTCTATTGATGACAAGACACTTTTTACCTTTTTAAAGAGATACTTAAATAGCGTGACAAAACCCCTTTAAGGCCGGCCATTGACTCCGGTTTTCCTGCCATGAAAAAACTAAGGGCATCACAACTCCCCCCTGGATGGGATGCTGGTCCATCGCCCCCCCCCCCTGTTGGGATTGATTTTTCATTCATAAGTATCGCAATTTAAAAAACGTAATAATTAGTTCACTAATAGTTAGAAAAAGGTCATTTATAAATCGTTATTCCAAAGTTAACGACGTTTTTTATCGTTACTTATGGTTTTAGATGTTATTCTTACAAGAAAGAGCACAGTGGCATGATCCACTTTTTTGTGATCTTCAGCCGGATCAGAGGAATCTTGAGCAGAAGATAATTTGAGCTGAGGACAACAAGCTTTAAAGGATTAATAATGTATACAGTTAAAACAAAATTACTTTGTTAAGTTAAACCCAAAACCTCTAGAAATATTACATGTAAATTTAGGTTATTTTCAATTACTCTAGTTTTTAATATTTTGTTCTATTGTCAAAGATACCTTTAATATTATAACAGTTCAAATATTTTATTTAAGTGACAAATTTAACAAACGGAGTTGTATCCATTTTAAAACATTCAAACACATTTATTTTATCACGTCAAAGGGAGCTATTTCAGCAATTTTAAGGTGTTGTTAAGCTCAATGAAATCAGACCTTTTTGACGATTTTGTGGTGCCATCTCAAGTTGCCTTCGTTAAATACCGGCGATTGCATGGCGATTTTTCAGGGAACCCACCCCCAAGGAAACGTTCACGCTATTTTTGATTGCTTTGCATAGGTTTTTCACCCCGCCATTACACACCATTTAAACATCGCAAACAATCAAGTCCGAATGAAACCGCTGAAAAAGTACTTATGACCGCTGAATCACCGCTGAAACCGTTTCAGCATAAAACATCATGGGCCGTTTACACGGGGCATTTTCCACTTAGTGCAACTCGCAACGCAATGTTGACGAAAGCAACCAAGACAAGTTGGAAAGATGCGTTGTTCACTCCGGAATGTATCTTAAAAAGTAGAAGACTGGTCTACACATCGTCACGTTGGGTTACACGGCAAGTTTCGAGTAAAGAGGAGTGTGTTTCGCCGCACATAATTTACATTTTGTCTCACAGATCGCGTTGCACCGCGTTGCACCGCAAGAGGGAAGATCGAAGGGAGTAATTATTGATTAATTTTAGATATCATCAATGACAGCAGTTTTTAAGAAATAAATTCCATTTGGCCGTGCGTGTGTACTCTGGTAATGCACAGATGACGTCAAAACGTGGTAGGAACAAAGAAGTACGCTACAAGCCGCAGGCGAGTAGCGTGACTGAAGTTCTTACCACGTTTTGACGTCCTCTGTGTGTTATCAGAGTTTACACACGCACGCACGAGAGTAATTTAATTGTTTTTACATTACTTTGATATCGGTTATCCTGCACAATAAAAGAAATGTTTTAAAAATCTTCGTAGTGATGATCTGCGCGTGCAGACCTTTGCGGCTCATTACGTCACTCGTGCGTCTGTACTTTAATCACAAACTCCCTAGACCAATGAAAACACGCTTTTAACTCTGTCCCTTGCATAAATAAAAATACCTTGGCTATTCGCTAGAGTTCGACGCAGATACGGTTCGTTAGTTTGCTTTAGTTTTCAACAAGCTTGAGTTTGACTTTGCCTTTTTATTGAGTAATCTAAGAAAAAACGTAGCACACCTCAGCTTTGAAGCTGTTTCTCTCCTGTTCAGCAGCCAACAGGGCATCGGAAAGTTCCCTTTTTAGCTAAAAGTAAATTAGATTCACATCAATAACCATCAAAACAGCTGTAAAAAGGAGAATTAAGTGTCCTGTCTGGCACGAATGACGTAAAAATAAACAAAAAAGACACTTGCCCTATTTAGCCTGGGGGGGGGGCTACATTGTGCACACGCTGACTTTAACGAAATATAACTTTTAAACTGCTAGACGAACAATCACCAATCTCCTGTGTCAATGACATGTCTATCATGATTGACGTTTCCATAGCAACCGTCTATCCAGGAGTGCATTTTGACTATTTTCTGTCTTTTTCAGTCTTTTTTTCAGTTTCTTCCCCTTCGTTTGTAAGAAGAAGATAATCCTTTCCTTTATTGTGCTTGTTTTGATTATGTTTCTTAGAACAAATTCATATATTTTCGATGTCGTCATCGTCAACCGTATGACTGCAGGCTCGGGATTCACGATAGCGGTCTCAAACTTCAAAATGGTTGGTTTGTTACGTCATTGTGACGTCATGACACGTCATAAGTGATACATCACAAACCCAATCTGTTAAGCTTATGACATGCTAAAAAAAACCTGCCAAGCTTCATCCCAAGAGCATTAATACTTTCCGAGATCTATGAGGGCTCAGGCTCAGGAACTCAAAAACAAAAAGCCCAGGCAAAATAGGGTTAAGAGGTAAATGTAAAGTTTTTTTTGGGGGGGGGGGGGGAAGTGTTGTGACATCCAGCCCATAAGGACCAGACTAGAAAATGAGGGGGCGAGGTGCTGGGTGAAATGTCTAGGAGGCGATTTTACCAGAAAGAGGGCACTTTTTAAGAGCATAATACAACTTTGAAATTACCTGTAGGACCTGCTGTCTTTCACCATTTAGTTGTTCACTCAAGTCGTCTATATCAGTTGCTAAAAAGGAATTAAACAACCGGGTAATCAACATGTTATCCATGTTATTCCATAACGATTTGTAAAATGTGTATGTAGATGCGTGGGGACTATTGAATCGGCGCTAGACTCAGATGACGTCAATTGAAGACCCTGAGTGTACCTATACTGAGCTAGCAATAAGCTGACTTAAGACTGGGATTAATGAAATTATTCTTGGTTTTTAAGCCTGAAAAAAAATCAAAGCTACAACGGCATTAATTTTGAACACATGGCCTCCGTTTTAGCAGTATGGTGCTGTACCAGCTGAGCTATGAATCTACAGCTCAGTTACGGGGTGCAAGTTCATTTTACATCCGTAATAGAAACGTAATGTCAATTGAACATATAAATACCGTAAATCACATTGATTTCACAATTGTACTAATACCGTTCAAGAATCGTTTCATTTCGAAGACGTATGCTCCATTCCAGAGTAAAGGTTCTTCATCTGGGTTCAACTTCGGGAAACAGTATTGCTTTCCTTTTTTTGGGGGGGGGGGGGGGCGGGGGCGGTTGTATACAGCATCGCAGCGGCTCTTATCATGCTTCCGCGGGTTTTGGTCAAGATGTGGGGGTCCCCGAAAGTAACACTAACTTTGGGACGTTTCTAGTAATTCGCAAAAGTAACGCCTGGTAACCTCAAAGTAACCATGGAGGAGGGTAATACGACTCCCCTAAAAACGACTGCGTGGGACGCTAAAAAGTAACGGACTCCACCGAAAGCAATGGTCCAACCAAAGAAAGAACACACACAAGGAGAACAGTGGTGTATGCCCATACAGCTATTTCAACTAACGTTGTCGGAAAGTCTACGGGACAAGACTGCAAGGTGATATGAGTAATTTTATTAATAAATTTACCAAACTTAGGCCATAGCTCACCCCTAAAGAATATAAATCACATGGACAAGTGTTCATGCTACTTTTACCCATCCTTTGGCAGTGACAGCATAATATTATAGCCGAATCACAAAAGATGTACAGCTACCCATTCTATCGTTTGTGTTGTCGCGTAAGCTGGAAGCTATAAAATCGGACAACGTTAATTGAAATAGCTGTTTGTATGAATACGAGGTAGAAGTGAACTCAAGCTTCTTGGTCAGCGAAAGTGACCGGGAGAGACTCTGGGGTAATGGAATTTCTACCGCAGAAACCCTGCGGTTAACGGTTCTTAGTTTTATTGCCGGGTTGCACTGTCACACCATACAAAAATAAATTCGAAACCATTCAATAAAAGAAGCCAAGAATTTCAAATGTTATTAAAGATTAACAAATAAACAACTTCTCCAAGTCTCAGGTCTGTGCGGTACAGCGTTCTTGAGTTATTTGCCAAAACGTTCCACAGAAATTTATAGAGCTCAGTATGCAGACGCCATATTGGTGTACCGCCGTGGTACACCAACATGGCGGCCGGATATCAAAGAAAACACCTGGAATTCACTTTTGCTACGAAAGCGATTACTTTTCGCTCGTGAGCTAGTATAGTTTCACGTAAACACCTCACCTAAAACTTGAAATGTTCAAACTGCTACAAATCCTAAGGAGAGGCCCTTTTTTCCAAACAAGACAGCTTCGTCACGGCGCCATCTTGATGTCACGTACAGCGGAGAACTCGAAAATTCAAAATGCTCTAGTTTAAAAACGAAAGACGCTACCGAGCTGGAAACTTGTAAAAAGATACATTTTATGTCATCTTACACCTGTTGACGATAAAAATTCAGCAGGCCCAGCGAGGTTTGATTTTAGAATTTTATGGACGTCACATGTAAACCAGCAATTGAGTTTTGTTACTGTGCATGAACAGCCATAGGAAGCCCAAGCATAATATTTGAATATCATTAAAAATGGCGTTGCAAAATATAAGTCTTTGTATGGGATTTCGAAGCGAACATTTTGAGCAATACATAACAACGAACTAACTGAATTAAGTTCATGAAACATTACATGGTGTTGTTTGCTATCCTTACAAAGCATTTTGGGCAATTTTAGGTCCATTTACTTAACTTTGTTAGTACGTGTATAATACATTGACAAGGAAGGAGTCATTTGGCCCAATTTAGCCACTATCACCGCTCGACACGTTTCGGATTTCGCTCGAATTTACCCACAAATATAGTTCAGGCTCCCATTCTGACTTAGCGACGTGACAAAAGGAAGACATACAAGTGATTTTCTCAAAACCAATTACACATACCTCGTGTCCCAAAAGAATTATCCACTGCACAGAATCATAATAGCATCTCAAAATAGGCCGCCATGGATCCGTGAGGATCCCGATAGCCCCGTTTGACCGCCGTCGGCACTGGACACCAGTCAAATCATGCCCTTATGGGGAGGGCCACGCTCGTTTTGGTCGTGTTACAATTGTAGTAACTATGACCCGGTACGGACACAAAATTGTCGCTCCAACGTAGTGGAGACGCTACCGAGCTGGAAACTTGTAAAATTGACAATAGTGACAATTTGTTGAATAATAATATTCAACAAATTGTCACTATGCCCATATATGGTAAGGAAGCCCTCAATATCTGTCATCCTACATGACAGATATCCTGCGATATACGTAAATGACCATATTTGGAAGTGCACTGCAGGTTTTCTTTCATTGCTTGTTTGGTGGCCATTTTGAAAAGCGAGGCAGTTTTAGCAGTGTTCTCCGGAAATTTTGACGCCCTGGAAGAAACTTTCCAGATTAAATGCTCTCAAAAAGTCAACAAGTATTTGCTTCAGCTCACAAAGATATCCAGAGGTTGACTTGGAATTTTCATAGTGAGAACTCAACCAAGAAAATGCTATTGCGAACGAAGCAGAACACTTGCTCACGGAAAGTTGTAAAGTTGAAAAGATTTTAATTCACAGGAAGAGGACTTATTCTCGGTAAGGTAGCAATATTATTTTTACTTTGTCACATCATTTCCAAACATGAGTTTGTAAATAAGTCTTTTTATGTGAACGGTAGTAAACTTCGATTTCTTGAAGTTCTGTTTTGATTTTTATTATGTGTTGCTAGCTTTTAGCGTTTTCATCCTAGAACCATAGTTTTTCTTATTCTTAATATTGTATCCGATGAGAATTTGTTGAATAATAAAACAATTATCCTGCTCAATCTTGCGGAATATCCCCTGATTTAGCCAACTCGGCCTACGGCCTCGTCGGCTAAGTATCAGGTGATATTCCGCGCGATTTCGCAGGATAATTGTTAAATATAACATTTCAAGGCGCGGCTGCTAAGCTAAATTACTTTTTTTTCGTGTGCTGTTTGTCAAGTTTGAGCTCGTGCTTTTTTCTTCTGATGTCCACATCTCAAAACGGCTCGGTAAATATTCGCCAATATTTGCTTTGCCTTTGTCGAATAATTGTTAAATACAATGACTTCTTGTAAGACACCTGCCGACGTGCTACACATCAGCACTCTGTGGATTTTCGTACTCACCCAAACGCCTGTTTTCATTTTCTCTGTCCTCCAGTTGATTCATCATATCATCCAGTTTATTCTCCAGTTTCTCCACTTCCTCCCTCAGCTCATAAACCTCCGGATTCGTGGATACGCTGCTCACAGATTGCGGCCTGTTTAACGCTTCTTCAAGCTGCTTATCAGCCCTTTCCTGCGCATCTCTCATCTGCATCTTCATCATCTCTATAATGGAGTCCTGTTGCTGTTGAGCTTTCCTCTTCGCTTCGTCGTCGTCTTCAACCTTCTTGAGTTTCTCAGAAAACATCACCTTGTCTTGCTTGCTTTTCTTTGCGTAATATGCCTGCACGGGTGCAAGATTGTCGATCCCATCAGTTGGGAATCGTATTGTATACATATTTTACAGAAGTCAACCTTAAGTAGTAAACTTTAAAATGCGACATGCAGTTGTTTCGGTTGTTGTTCACTTTATAAATGAACGTACCCTTCCTGCAGCCCCAAGGTTCCTGCTCCAACTTTAAGTCTTTCTAATAAGCTCTTGTGCAATTCAAATTGGAAATCTGTGCCTCTTTTTACCTTGCCCTTTGCCTTTGGTACAGCCCGCCAAAACAACGCTCATTCAAATGGCATGAGTTTCTCTTCCACATTTAAGTAAAACTTCCTTAAACTCTTCACACCCATAACGATACCCCTAATGGAGAGGAGTTACGAATGTTGTTTGCTTTCTACCTAGATTTGCATAGGAATTATGTACAGTGTATAGCTCAGACACTTAACCCTTTCACTTGCAAGAGTACTTAAGTAAAAATTCAAGACGAATCCCAAATTTCATTTTGTAAAATACTTAAATATAAATGGTACCATGTGAAAGCACTGCTGAAGAGGTTTCATTTGAATGGTCACACCATACAATTTTACCCACAGACTCAGAAGTTAGAATCACTTTAGTGTCTCCATGCATAACTGACCCTTGGAGTGAACGGGTTAATCTCCTAATGATTGAAAAGTTTATTTTCCTGGCTTGGTGTTAAACCTCTTGCGTATCAATCAGTCATTTAGTTGACAATCGTTCGTCAATATTATTCAGGTCTGGGAGATGTTTTGTTTGAAGTCTTTGAACCATTTAGGCTAAAGAAATTACTCATATTCTAAAAACGTATTAACAACGGAGTATTCGCCGTTTCTTCAAATATACCGTAAACTGTCGCTTATAAGCCCCCCCGCTCACAAGCTCTCCCCCCCCCAGTTATAGGACCATCTACCTGTAAACAAAAAATACATCCGGTTATAAGCCCCCCCGGATATAAGCCCTCCCTCTAGTTTTCCTTGTTTCCTTAATATTAAGCACTCTCACAACACTGCGAAGATGAACTCTGAGCTTCTGTTTTGTTATGTTTCGGTTAAGTTTGTGTTGTTACAGATTTGACTTTGTTGTTAAGATTGAACTGATTTCGATTTATTATGACATTTAAAAGGTTAATAAAAAAAAACTAGTAAATTAAAAACGTATTTCGATCAACACTGCCGTGTGGCTCATTTCTAAAAGTTTTTTTTTTATTCCGCTTCTGAGCTTCCGTTTTGTTATGTTTCGGTTAAGTTCGTGTTGTTACAGATTTGACTTTGTTGTTAAAATTGAAATGATTTCGATTTATTATGACGTTTTAAAGGTTAATAAAAAAAACTAGTTTGGAAAAAACTATCTGTTCTCCAAACACTTTATTTTTAGCTGGCTAGATCCTTTACTACAGGATCCGGTACTTTTATTTTGTTACGGTGGTCCATGCAAAGTTTACTTTTTCCGATAGTTCGTTACGGCCAGGATCCTCGTTACCATTGACGGAGCGATCCAAAATAGAAGATGGGAATTGACATCACGTCCTGGAGACAACGCATTGGATTTTTCATGCGTTCTCCAAACACTTTATTTTTAGCTGGTTAGATCCTTTACTACAGGATCCGGTACTTTTATTTTGTTACAGTGGTCCATGCAAAGTTTACTGTTTCCTAAATTAAAAACGTATTTCGATCAACACTGCCGTGTGGCTCATTTCTAAACGTTTTTTTTAGTCCGCTTATAAGCCCCCCCCCCCCCCGGATATAAGCCCCTCCGTTTATAAGCCCACCCAAAACCCCCTACGAAGTTGTATAAGCCCAGGGCTTATAAGCGGCAGTTTACGGTATACGGTTTAGTAGTGTCTGATTGTAAAGAAGTTGCTTACACGTAGGACAGGTTTTTATTGAAAAAGTCTGTTTCCCTACGTATTTAAAAACCACTCCCTTAGGCTAATATGTTTGTGAGACTAACTAAATTTTTTAGGCTCTGCAAAATTTATGCATAATTTGGGGGTAAACGCGAGTCCTTACTAAAAGAGAATTAACGTCTCTAAGGGACCGGTCAATAAGTATGGGGGGTGGGGGTGGGCCGGAGGGCAGAGGGGGTGGGTCACTATGTTTTCAGCCTTCCAAATGGGGTGAATCATGCCTCAAGAAGGGGTGGGTAATCATGTTTTTAGCATTGGATATTGAAATGCTGCTAACGTCCAAAGCCTTCTGTAAGCCTAGGGAAATGAGAGTCCTTGCAAAATCTACATACAGCTTGCAGGAAAAGGCCATTTGAGCAAACAGGACTCTTAACAACCTTTACAAGCTGAATTTTGGAAGTTAACAGTATTATCTGTTGAAGACCAGTCAGTCAGTCAGTACATTCAAGTTGTATTATCATATATTAAAGATCTTCCAGAGTCACAAATACAGTCACTCCTTATTTACATGAACATTGCTTAAGTATTGTAAGTCAACATTTTATTCAATTAAGGACGGTGCCTCCATTTGCTACTGCGCATACGTTCTGCGCATCTTTGGACTTGTCCGAGATATTCATGAAGTTTCTTAAGGAATTTGCCTACTAATACAAAGGTATTTTGCGCGGTTTATGACCATGTGGAAAAGCAGATCTTAGGAAGGGCTGTCAGAATCCAAAAAGAAAATTGGGGATAACCACAAATGTTTCAGAGATAATTGAGCTTAAATTTGGAAAGAAAAAGCCATAAATTCTTTTTCTTTTTCGAATTTAGTTGCTTAATTATCTCTAAAAATGCGTGGTTACCCACATTTTTCTTTTTGCATTCCAATAACCCTTGCTAAGATCTGCTTTTTCTCCATAGTCATAACCTGTGTAAAAATACCTCTGTATTAGGAGGCACCGTCCTTAAGAACATGCAGTGGTGAACATCAGCCAATTGTAACTTCCAAGTACCCGGCCAACAGTAACATTAATAATTATAAATATTTTATCCAGGGGTTTCGTTGGGGCTGGAGGCCGGACGTAACATCTGGTCGTTTGATATGTAAGGTCCGGTACTTTCACACAAAATAATCATTTTCTGAAGTGTAAATAATTCAGACGATGTTGCATTTGTTTATCAAAGCCAGCTAGAGTTGAGCCTTATTTTGCTAACTTACGTAACTCATACAATAATTGGAAACGAATTATCATTCCTGTCATATGTAATGAAATCTGGTCCAGGAGAACGCAGAAAATGGCGTTTCAGAGAGTCCAGTTTCAAAAATTTCCCAGGGGAGCATGCCCCCAGACCCCCCAAGAAGTTCCTGCCTTCAGTACTCATGTTTGTGCCCTCTTTTTTTACCTATGAATCCAGTACTTTAAAATGTTACCAGTTGAAAACCCTTTACGTAGTAATCAATCTGTGTATGATTAACATGCAGTGTTATTCATGTGCAGATTTGACATGTGAAATCCACTTAAATGATTATTAATTAAAACAAGTGGACAAACAACATGATAAAGTGATGTCATGACCTTTGCGGTGGATCAGTAGAATTTGTGCCCACATAACGGGGGGGGGGGGTAGGCATTTTTGGGCCACCACTTTTCCAAATGCTCCAGCCCCCCCCTGCCCCCCACCCCCCTGCCCCCCACCTCTATACTCATTGACCAGTCCCTAATGCAACAGGCCACCTATAATATTGGAGTATTGTCTGTTTCTTCAAATACATGGTTCAGAAGGGTTTGAATGTAATAAAAATTGATTTTTCTACATAATAATTTAAATACCACTCCCTTGGAATACAATTAAAACAGATTATGAAGCTAATAATTATGTTTGCAAAATTTCTAGTTTCTAAGAACGATATTTGGGTAAACGTGAGACCTACCGAAAGATACTTGACGTCTCTAACGCAAAAGAATATTGGTTTAATATCAAGTGACTTGATGAGGTCAATTGACCACCATCAAGAAATTCACATTTCTAGGAAACCCCGCCACCTACCCCTCCCTCAACCCTACATTAACACTAACTTATCCCTTAGGGCAAAATGTGGGGTTGGGGGAGGGGTAGGTGGGGGGTTCACAGAAATGTGTAATGATCCGACGTTTCAAGTGTTCGAGTGTTTCGACTGCCCTTCATCGGAGTGAACGATTTGCTCCGAGAAAGGGCGTCTCCTTTTGATGGTTTGTTTATTGGAGGTGGCTGTTTATGGCGTCTTCAGAAGTCTATTAAAAATATCATGATGATAAACTTTCCTGAGAACAACACCGCTTAATTAAGAAGTATGTAAAAACCGTTCATTTATTTGTTACCTGGTGTTGATTGGCAATCTGGGTTATGGCATCAGCAAGCTGCTGCCGATAACTTCTCCTAATGACATTGACACGCTAAAACATGAAAAAAAATGTTCATTTAACGGTGCTATGTTGGCCCAATACTAGATGAAAAAGGGTGCTGGTAAAAAATTTGTGTGCTTCGCCCTAATTTCATGTAGACGTTCAAATTATCACTTTACAGTCAATCTACAGCGTGAACAATATATCTTTGTAATTCAAACCAAATTCTCAAATTTGTGTTTCAATTTTGAACACTAGTTTAGGAGATTCAGAATTCCTGTGGGGACTTTGTTGGTTAAGCAAAGATATTTTTTCATCTGAATGGTGATAGTATTATGCAGTTAATTCGCGACTTTCTGATGCAAAATTTTCAACATTCCGTTCAGTTCTTGGAATTTACAAAGACGAAGTTTGGATGTTTGTTTGAAATTCGCAAATGCTGTTCACGCGTGACATAGATTGACTGTAAAATTCAACTCAGGGGTAAGATCAGATTTCAGCATGTAGAGGCATCGTCGTGAACTATCATCAGTTTGATTTGTTTCCTCATCCACCCACCCCTGGGCAATGGCACCACCTGACCCAGGAAAGAATCTCAGTGAACAGAACACACCAGACAATCAGGGAATGTGAAAATACGCGAAGTACATTTACTTCCTAGAAACCTTCGCTTACAAGTGTAATGTTGTTCTTGACTGTAATGGTGCGTGGTTGAAATCCAGGCAAAGTATTCATAACCATTCAGATGAAAGCCATATATTAAATAGTATTCGACCTGTGATGCTGTTATTATACTTTACACTGAGCCATATTACTAACTTTTTAGTCTGTGGATGAAATCCAAAAGTGTCGGTGATCATTCAAATAAAAGCTACTTAGCAGAAAATTCCTGTGGTACTTTTTTTTTGCCATACGTACAAGGTGGTTCTAAGTCATGAGTCTGTGGATGAAAACCTAAAAGTGACTGTGTAAATGAAAGCTACTGAGCAGAACTTTCCGAAGGTGCTGTTTATTATATGCTTTACAAGGTGATTCTAACTTTTGAGTCAGTGGATGAAATTCAAACGTGTGACTATTCAAATGAAAACTATTGCGCAGTACTTTCCTGTGGTGCTGTTTATTATGCTGTACACCCGGTACAAGGTAGTTTTAACTATTGAGTCTGTGGATGAAATCGTAAAGAGTGACCATTCAAATGAATGCTGTTGAGCAACTTACTTTCCTTTGGTACTGTTTATTATGCTTTAAAAGGCGATTCTAACTTTTGAGTCAGTGGATGAAATTCAAACGTGTGACTATTCAAATGAAAGCTATTGCGCAGTATTTTCCTGTGGTACTGTTTGTTACATGTATGCTGTACAAGGTGATCTTAGCCTCTGAGTGTGTGGATAAAATCCTAATTTGTGTGTCATCCAAATAAAACCTATTGAACAACTGATTCCCTGAAGTGCTATTATTTCTTTCACTTTCATGTCTTGTTTGTTGAGGTGTTGTCACTATGCCAATGCTTGTTGTTATTTTTTAACATGACATTTCCTATTGGAAATCTTTTCCAATATGTTATTGCAGTGATACCAACACCCGAAAAGACTTAACTGTTAACTAGTATTGTTTTGAGTGAGGAAGCTTAACCACAGCACTTACATCTTCATGTTGTTTTTCCAACTCCAGGATTCGGTCGTTAACTCTGCAATATCTGAAAAAAAAGTTTGCAGTTGGAAAAACTAATCATGGTGTTTCTCATCACAAAACAGAATACACAATCATTAGTAAGTGCATTAATGAACAGAACTTGATCTGGGATTTAAAAAATTAATGAAATTGGAATGTGATTGTAAGAATCTTACCAAGGTGCAGCAAATTTTCTTTATTGTGGGTGGTTCACATTTTTCTTTCTAAGGTAACACTCAGTAGAAAATAAATAGGGTGCTATTCAGCACTAAAACTACAATTGTACACTACAGATTTTATTGAATTGTCAGTTGAATTTGAGGAAACCATGTAAGACTTTTGGCCTACAGTCATTTGCAATACTGTTTGTGTTACTTTGCTTACATGAAAGTAATGCATCTACATGTTTCAGTGTTAAGCTAAATGAAGAGGATGTCGGGTGGGAGGTTATAGAACTGAGGTATCAATCTCTCTTTATAATACTCTGTGAGTATTTGACAGTCCTGATACAATAAATAAAGTACTTGAAACGGAGATATTAACTGTCCAAAATGAGAAGATTGGACCTGAATTGACAGATATTCTTGGGCCTCGGGTGGGTAATTAGACAGACAGACATAGACTTCAAGAAATCTTTCATGAAAGCCAAATGTCCAAAGTTGCACTTTTGAATACTGCAAACAAAAACAAAGCACCCATTTTCAGGTGGCACTTCTACATATAATAGCCAGGTAGCATCCCTTTCCTGAGCTCGAAGCCTTGCTTACAAAGGGGCCAGTCAGAAAGTAAGTACATTGTATGCGAAAAAAATGTGCAAGGATCAAGAGAGGGCCCCCATTAAATTTTGCTAGTTTTATTGTCATTACATGTAGTACAACATGTACTGTCTACATTTGATGCTGGTTTACTTTGAGACTTAGGAAAACTTTGAAATTCCAATAAGTGACTGGGATGCTTACTATTAAAGGATATGATGTACTGTGAACACTTGTGTATAGGCTGCACCGGCCTTTCTGCTCAAAACTAGGGGTGCCCCCTTATCTACAAGATCACCTACATTGGGCAGTCCAAACTGCCCAATTGTAAGTCATAAATAATTACACTCTCACCTCTTCAACCAATTAAACATTCTAAAAGACAAACTAAAAACAGGTTGTTGTTCATTGCTTTTATTGATGCCTTAATATGAGAGCTGCTTGTGCCTTCAGTGTTTCTTTTTTGTATGTTCACAAGTTTGTACTGATATAATTGTACTGAAATAAATATACCATACTTACAAATCCAAAGCCCTTTCCTGCAGCTTATTTTCATAATCTGCCTGAAGAACATGCTTTGCATAATGTAAACTTCTCTTCAGATTCTCTATATCCTAAAACACAAAAGAGTATGATATAGTGTTGTAAATGTAAGCATGTCTAAAAGAAAAACAACAAGGGAGTCTCTTTAAACTTTTTTTTATTATGAAATGATTTTTTTTAATCATGGCAAAACAATCAAATTTAATAATTTCAAGTTACATAAATTACGGGTTTTTTGCCTCAAAATATAAAGGACTGTATTTTGAAGCAAACCGCAACTGCCAAAATGACAGTTGACATGATAAAAACCTGAGGTTAAACGTTTCATCCTTGTTGTACAACATTTGTTGGTTTGACCACAGGGTATCCAGGTTCACAACAGGACTCATCAAAGGCAAAATATAAGGATCAGTTGTTTGAGAATTTATTGTGAGTTCGATAAAAAAGTAAAACTTTACATAAACAGCCATTTAAGCGACATATGCGTATACCTTAAGAAGTGATGTCTGTGTGATGTTTTCTGACTATTTCCTGCCCTATAAATGCCATTAATTTTTAGGAAGTTTTGCTGTTCTGGTTTCAAATGATATTTTAGGGCATTTAATTAACAGTCAGAAAACAACACAAAGACATCATACTTGGTATGTACACTTAAATAGCTGTTTATGTATATTTTTGCTATTTTACCAAAATCACAATAAATTCCCATAAAATCCTTATAATTTACCTTTAAGGAGTCCTGTTGTGAGCCAGGGATCCCTGTGGTTCAACAGCGTTACAACATTTCACACCCCATGTTTAATACACGATTATTGATCAACACTTTCCTCTTGAATGAATGTTGGAGTGACGTTAAGTAACATTTAGCACTGCATTCAAAATTGTCAATTGATTAGCCACAAATCCAACACTGTTCTACAACAAATGTAAAACACTGTTGGAATGTTTAGCAGCAGCTTGTGCATGTTAAAATAAATAGAAATTTAATAAGTAATTTAGACCACTTGTGAGAAATGAAAATGCAACTAATGAGCATGGTAGCACCAACTGTACTCTTAAGGTATTCCTGGAGGCTAATTTGGACATTTTAGCCACTTATTTTTATACCCCAATTCTGTAGAAATATCTGTTCAGACTTGGTCATGATCATTAACAGTCAGTACAAACATTGAGTGTAGATTCTATGACAAGTTATATTAAGTAATTTATTACAATCAACCACAGCACGGATAGAAAAAGCTTTAACACTTTTAATTAGTAATGCACCAATCAATTCGTAACTTCAACATCGCCCCCCCCCCCCCCCCACCCCGGGCATTTGACTGTACATCATGCCCGGGGAGAGGGGAATTTGAACGTTGCATTGGAAGGGTGGGGAATTTGAACGGGATTTATCTCTTGTTCTGACGTAATACACCCGTGTGAATTTTTTTCGGTTTTTGCAGGGTTTGACGGATTTACAAGATGGAAATTCCCCTTTGTTAGTTAATAACTCTTTCAAAGGTTCTTTAAAAGAAGTTTGAAGGTGACAGTACGGCATATCTCTCTCTGAAAAGTGTGAACAGTGTTTGATTAAAGACAAAATTACAAGAATAAGTCTTTTAAAAGCTAAACTCTTTTCTCGTATGAAAATTTATTTAATGAGCTTATGTAAATTTTGACTACAAGTAAAAAAGCTAAAGCAAAAGGTCAATGGTAATTTTCATTCGTTTCTGTTCCGTAACACAGCTGTATATGAACCTTGTAGGCATTTAATAAGTCCGCCTAGTGATAGCTCGCTAGAGTGCGAGATTTCGCAAAATAATTTTTCATGTTTTTTACTCAAACTAGATACTGTTAAAGTCATAACGTTTAGGTAACATTTAGCACTGCATTCAAAATTGTCAATTGATTAGCCACAAATCCAACACTGTTCTACAACAATTGTAAAACACTGTTGGAATGTTTAGCGGCAGCTTGTGCATGTTAAAATAAATAGAAATGTAATTAGTAATTTAGACCACTTGTAAGAAATGAAAATGCAACTATACTCCCCATTTGTCTTAATTTTTTTGTCAATGAGAAAATTTAGTAATCAAGGATGGGTTTGTTTACTGATATGTAGATCCTAAAAAAAAAGAGAGATCAGGTGAAGAAACATTACTCTTTTTGACTAAGCTGTAACCTTTGCTAGCTCTATAATCTGACCAAACAGTTTCATTGAATAGACCCTTCCAGAGTTTTTTTCAACTTTTGACAAGGACCAGTTAGAGAAAATTTATCAACACTGCTAGCAAGGGCTCCTTAGATTTAGTAAACTTGCCCAGTTTGAGAGTGACATGTCAGAAAACAGCAAAGATAATAGCTCTAAAAAGTCGCAAAATTTTACAGATGTTAGTGTGGTGAGGGGCACAAACTTGCCCACCACCATACAAATGTCTATAAATTTTTGCAACTTTGCGGAGTCGTACCTTTGTTAGTTTTCATCCTATCACCCTCAAACTTGGCAACTTCACTGATTTTAAGGTGCTCTTTCCGATCCAGTGGTGTTGATGGATTTTTCCCTGTACTGGTCGATGTGAAAAGTTGGAAAAACCATAGAAGGGTCCATAATATTTGGTACACATAACAGAGCCTCTCCCAAATTTATATTTTTCAAACCCTCGAATAAACAATTCTGCACCAACCCTGACAAGTTTCTGCAGCACTTCTGTCATCTCTTTGAGCTGAGCTATCTCTGACACATCAGTTTGTGATGATCTGTCCTGACTAAAATAACCAACATGAACTTGGTCTGCAATAGATGGTCTGTAGTAAAAAAAAAGACAAAGTAGAATTTGACGGCACATTAATGTAACTGGATTATTCAATAAACAAGACACCTACAGTCTGTTTGTTTATTTCAAAATAAATAAATATAAATAAATAAAATGAGCATGGTAGCACCAACTGTACTCTTAAGGTATTCCTGGAGGCTAATTTGGACATTTTAGCCACTTATTTTTATGCCCCAATTCTGTAGAAATATCTGTTCAGACTTGGTCGTGATCATTAACAGTTAGTACAAACATTGAGTGTAGATTCTATGACAATTTATAAGTAATTTATTACAATCAACCACAGCACGGATAGAAACAGCTTTAACACTTTAGTAATGCGCCAGTCAATTCGTAACTTCAACATCGCCCCCCCCCCCCCCACCCCGGGCATTTGACTGTTCATCATAGTCGCAGAGGGGGGAATTTGAACATTGCATTGGAAGGGTGGGGAATTTGAACGGGATTTATCTCTTGTTCTGACGTAATACACCCGTGTGATTTTTTTTCGGTTTTTGCAGGGTTTGACGGATTTACAAGATAGAATTTCCCCTTTGTTAGTTAATAACTCTTTCAAAGGCTCTTTAAAAGAAGTTTGAAGGTGACTGTACGGCATATCTCTCTCTGAAAAGTGTGAACAGTGTTTGATTAAAGACAAAATTACAAGAATAATATCATGGGTGACAAATTACTCCTTAATTTTGGCGCGAAATTTCAGCGTTAATTTATAATTTCACATGTGAAATTACAAAATTGCCATGGCAACGGGTCTATAGCCCAGCGCCAAGATGGCGTTGAGGTTAATGATGAAAATGTTTTGTGCAGAACTACAGCAATTCTGGAAATATTCATTGAGGACACAATCGGTAATCTGTAATTTTGCCTTTTAATTGACTGAACTTCTCAGAAATCACCTGCGAGTTAAAAAAAAGAGATTATTTTTGATAGTGTGACAGCGAAAATTTTTGAACGGCGAGCCAGTTGCAGCGATCGAATGTTGACCGCGAACTCAGAGAAGTAATTCAGTGGATTTGGGCACTTCTTCGAATGGAATAAAGGTCAGTTTTTAAATACAAATTTGCTTCCGAAGTTTACTTTCGCTAAAACAAGTTTGCTGTGCGTATTTTAAATGTATTTGTGAAGCCTTCTGAGTCTTGCTCGATGGAGCAACGTAGTGCACGATTCAGTGAATTTGAGGAATAAAACGCGGATAACCTTTGCCAAGCGATTTGCTGTGGTACTTTTCAAGTAAAAATTCAGAGTCTGGTGTATTTTGCTGTCGGTTACAAAAAACACGAAATCATCAAAGCGTGGTAAGAACTTGTCACAAGGTTTTTTCATTATTTCACTCAGAAAAATGTGAACTTTAGCCGTTAAACCGTTTCAATGCTCAAGGAGTTCTCGATGCGATAAACAAGTCAAAACCCCGGCCACGATTGTGAGTGTAATTTGTCACCCATGATATTAATAGGTAATCAAATGGTATACTCGTGAAATTAGGAAATAATTTCACTTGCGTTTTGTCAAAATTTTAATAATTTCCCTCGCCTAAAGGCTCGGGAAATTATTAGAATTTTGACAAAACGCGCGTGAAATTATTTCCTAATTTCACTCGTCACCATTTGATTACACATACTAAGTCTTTTAAAAGCTAAACTCTTTTCTCGTATGAAAATTTATTTAATGAGCTTATGTAAATTTTGACTACAAGTGAAAAAGCTAAAGCAAAAGGTCAATGGTAATTTTCATTCGTTTCTGTTCCGTAACACAGCTGTATATGAACCTTGCAGGTATTTAATAAGTCCGCCTAGTGATAGCTCGCTAGAGTGCGCATGCGAGATTTCGCAAAATAATTTTTCATGTTTTGGACTCAAACTAGATTCTGTTAAAGTCACAACGTTTAGGTCCTTTCCTTTCACTCTTTAACTGAATAGTTTCCCTATAATTATTTCATTCGAAGTTTCAGATCAAAACTTTTTAGGTGTGAACTATCGGAACTCAAAGCTCAAGTCAAGATCTCAAACCGATTAATAAATGGAACCAAAACCCTAAAATAAGGATTTTCTACCTGTATTCGTCCAACTCCATCAAAGCTCCAGAGAAAGGAGTGGTCGTAGGAGATATTGAGCCCGGTCGTCCAAACGGAACACTCATAACTGTAGGTGATTGAGACATTTCGGGAGATTTGATCGACCTCGTTTCTGCCGCCATGTTTTGTTTTCGTTGGTCTTGCCTTGGTAACCGCGTGCATCGTCCCCACAAAACGTCACCCGTTGGGGGCGGGGTAGGGTGTGCTCTTGTCCGATGGCTGAAATTTCGGTCGGTAAAGTATTCCCCTGACTTTTCTTCGCCAATTTTTTCCAACCAGTTTCAACCATCTGCCCTCTTCTGTTTCACAACTTGTCAAGATGGTTTGTTCGATTTTATTAAATATTTTCAGGAGCCTGATCAGTTTTGCCGTGAGTTGAAAGATTTAAAAACATATACGGAACGACTGATCCTTACGGCAGTTAAAGAAACGAAGACACAGAAGACGAAATACGTAAGGCAAAAAATGTATGAAACAAAAAAATTGCCCGATATTTCGGTTTGCAAAACAAACCTTCTTCAGGGGCTACAAAAGTAGAATGAGTAAATACGTTACAGGACCGTTAACATAAAAGTTTAAAAATTTACAATAAATGAATATAATAGGTTGGTGGTTGAACAAGAAGTGTCATTAATGTAGCTCATCACGTCTGTTTAATCCTTGCGGCTCAAGTGTCTTGGCCTTGTCAATTAAGTGTGCCTCACGTGCTTTTCTTACGGAGTCGCGGTTAGTATGTATTAGTTCCAAGGGAATGAGACGGATGTCGTTGACGGAGTGCCCGGGTAAGTTGAAATGTTCCGAAACAGGGGTTGGGTTAGCAAGCTGTTGATGATTTTGGACGGAACGACGATGTTCGCCAAAGCGTTCGTGAAGATGTCGTTTAGTCTCCCCAATGTATTGGCAAGGCCAGTTACGTGTAGCGCATTTTTTACATTCAATTAAATAAATAAGGTTTTTAGATTTACAAGTTAAAGTGTCTTTAATGCGTCGTTCTTCGTTAGTAGAAAAAAAGATATATTTGTCTTGCCCATCTTAACGGTCCTGTAACGTATTTACTCATTCTACTTTTGTAGCCCCTGAAGAAGGTTTGTTTTGCAAACCGAAATATCGGGCAATTTTTTTGTTTCATACATTTTTTTGCTTTACGTATTTCGTCTTCTGTGTCTTCGTTTCTTTAACTGCCGTAAGGATCAGTCGTTCCGTATATTTTTTTACTTCAAATGTTTTACTGATCCAGGTCTACTTAAGATCCGGCAACTCTCAACGCCTTGTCGCTGTGGTCTTTCCAGTTTATAAACCTTGAAAGATTTAGGCAGTTTCTAAGATTTACTCTCCCAATTGCGTTTCCGAGTAAGCCAATAGGCAACTAGAAAATGCTACTCAACATGGAAGGTATAAAGCGGTTTGAAAAGATGGGTATGTACTGACCATTTTGGTGGTAAATGGTATTTTGGTTCGACGAAAAAATTCCCGTGCCACGGAGCCCCATAAACTGGACATGCAAACATTGTCCGACTGGTCAAGTTGTCGAAGTGTTGTCTTTTCTCTGGTACAAATGCGCTTCTTGAGAGAGATATATATATCTGCTCTAGGCCGGAGAAAATTTGGGTCACTGACGAGAGTGCTTCTTATTCCAGCTCTCACGATAGGTATTGCTTCGTTTTTTCCCCTTGTTTCTTGAGATGCGCTGGCCAAATTTTAAATTGTGCGCTCGTTGTCGAGTGGTGTCGAAAACGAAGCACTCGAAGGCGATTGCCCCTAGAGCGTTTATTTTCTCTGTGAATGCACAAATTAATTCTCGTGAAAAATGCCTCTGCCTCTATCATTTTGCGCGAAAAAATTAGTTAGAATAAGGTATTTAACTGCTGAAGATTGAGTTTTTCAGTGAGAAAGTTCCGATATATCAGTACCTTATCTCTTATGTCTCTTTCAGGATACTAAATTTTGGGATGGTAATCCCAAACTGGCATTTGGTGAATAAGGAACAGAGCTACACGGTATAAAGCCGGTATACGGTATCAGCGACCACTGTGTGTTTACAGAAACTGTGAAACGCCTTAGGGCTACAACCCATTAGTTCAGGGTACTTCGTTTTCAAGTTAGACGGCTTCGTTCTTTGTTTTCGAGCTTTATGGTGCGTCGTGGTGTGGTCTTCATTTTTGATACTACCCGGGGTTCATGCTGTGCCAGAATGGGCCTTAAGGAAATCCGTCATGGCCGATCATGACTAGTCAGTGCGAACATCATATTCAAACCAGATCATATGATTGCATGAAAACCAGATCATATGCACGTAGCGTGCTGGGCATCCAGACTGAACAATTAACTGAATCAATATAAAGTTTCGCCCCATTGCCCGAATTCATAATTTTGTAGTATTGCCTTCATCGAATGTTAATATGTTTGGATCGTCCCTCGATCCGAGCAAACGTAGGTACACCTCATGGAATGAGAACGAATTTTAAAAAAAACGTGACGTAACTGAGTCATGCTATGGTCAAAATATTTCGTCACGTTCTTCTTCGCGAAGGCCAGGACAGGCGGATGAGCAAGGAACTAGGAATGGGGTTCATACTATCAGGAATTCATGTTATCAGAGGGAGAAGGGTGCGGGGATGAAGTAAGGGGGGAATGGCAGCAAACACGTCAAACGTACGACAAATCACCACTGAGTTCCAAAATTTACACCACTTGGGCTCGTATCTTGAGTGACCGTAGTACATTTTACACCCTGAGGGAAGGGAAAACAACCGGGGGTCTAAGGCCCCTGGGGCTTTTCGTGTTCAAATTTCAGGGCTAATCCTCGGCATAACCTTTTTGGTTTTTACGCCAGTTTTTTTTAGCGTTGTAATGTAAGCTGTTTTATGTTATTCTAGTACCATATTATATACCCTTAGTTGTAATTGTAACGTTTTTGCTCTTAGAGTCATTTTCTGTAAGACTGCGTGAAGAAGAAAGGCTGTGCCTTTTGAAATATTGCTTAAAATATACACTCAGTTTTCCTACCGTTGCATCAGCGTTGCTTTTTTATCGTATTTGTTTTGTTTTGTTGTGTTTTTTTTTCCCTTTTTTTTGTTTTTTTTTTTTTGCTGATTGGACCGTTTGCTACAGGATCCCGTACTTTTATACGGTGGTCCAAGCAAAGTTGATTGTTTTCTGAATTCTATACGTTATCCCAGACCAAACTGCTTGAAAACTCTACCCTTCACAGCGGCACATACCTATGTAGGTTACCGCGTTGCAATAAATTTTTGCGGTTTCTAATTCCTCCGATTTTTGCGGGTTTTTTAATAAGCTGTGTTCACACACTGCATTCTAAGGCTCGTGAGTGAATGACTTCGTTGTACCCTTTCTGGTTTAATAATGGCAGACAATTAGATCGGGAAATTGCAGTTTAAATAAACAGAATTAAGGCTTAAAATTTCGCTTGGGGAGTGTTTATTAAACAAAGTTTCGAAATCAAAAGAAAAAACAAAAGTGATTTTTTTATCGTACTTAAATATACAGTACTTTAAGTTGTCCTTTGTATCAAGTGGGATAGAGGAATCGTCCTCCTCATTGACTGAAGTCGCGTGGCTGGCTAGATTCATAACTTTGCTCGAGTCCAGCTTTTGTTCAAAAATGTGAGGATCAGCGAATTTTCTTATACAACCGTTTGCTCAGTTCAAGGCAAGCAAACAGATTTCTCATCAGTCATAGCGACTACATATTCTTTGCACGCGCAGCTGGATTCCAGTATGATTGCTGTAGGTGTCATCGGTCCGATCGCTAAAAAGTCAGGTGGTTTCCACATGAACGCAAGGATTGCTGAACGTTTTCTCCAGCGATCGCAGCGATATAGAAACCAGCCTTTAACTCTGTTACACTAGGCAACGTAACGTTGCGTGCAACTTGTCCCGTAATTTTGTTGCGCCTTTGGGAGACAAGTTGCACGCAACGTTGCTTAGTGTAACACCTCTACGCAACGCTGGAAAAATTTGTTGCAGCGTTGCGAGGATCGTTGCGAAAAGTAGAACCGTCTTCTACTTCTCGTAACGATTCCCGCAGCAAAAAGGTTGCGCGACATGTCCATTTCAGGCTATATTACACTGTGCAGTTTTTCCCGCAACTCGTATCTCAACAAAATTGCGAAACAATCGCAAAAAAGCCGGATTGCCTGGTGCAACAGCACCTTTACAGTCAGTGTTATATGTAAACAACAGTTTTCGCTTTGTATTAGAAAACAAGAATTTGAGACAAATATTAAAGAACTTAAACATTTCAAAAACGCGACACAACGTTCGAATTTAGAAAATATGTTTCGGATACTCCAGTATCCATCGTCTGTTCCGGGGGGGGGGGTGTACTCCCTATAGTGGGCTTTTCAGGGGGACTCAAGAAAGGGGTGCCTTTTTTGGAGCTAGCAGTATATTAAAGGGTAGGGAAAATTGCCATTTTAGTATACGAAAGGGTAATAAAATCAGCTGCAAAGTGGCTAAAGCGATGTATATCGAAGGGTGCCACATTTTGGCAGAAATAACTACAGATCGCCTGAACTTTCAGAACGACTGAAAAACCCGGAAAAACGTGGCAGTTACAGGAAATTCTATTGTTTTTGCTTATCCTTGAGGTACAAGAAGGGGTGCAATTTTGCTCTAAGTATACGAAAGGGGTACCCGTTTGGTAAAAATTAGTATAGTAAATTAAAGGGTAAGGGTTTGAACCTCCGGGCGGATCCTCCCCATATACTGAAATCTTTATTGAGTAGCCCTCCCCCCCTCCCCCTGGGCGTCAGTTCACGGACGTTTACAAATTTGTAACTGTACATAAAGTCAATAACACAGAAATGCTAATTATAAACTGCGGAAATAATAGCCGATTACAACATGATGCAGATACAAATCTGTCAAACTATTACATGTTACTTCTCGGGGATACAACGGAAATACGATCGATACGAAATACCTCTATGAATATATAAATATGAAAAACAAAAAACGTGGTGATGATTACCAGGAAAACAGCTGATGCAAAATTCAAATCAAAGTGTTAAATCAACATCTTTAAGTTGTTTATTCAGCGCGTTTCGCTCCCATTCAGTATGAAGGGCTTCTTTGGACTCTAGGTCTGCTCCCACCGTTACGTTGTTTGTAATCAGCTTATTTCGTTGTGTCCCTTAAGTACTATGTAACATTTTCACATATCTGTATCAGGGTCTGGAAGGGTATTCTCGGGATCCGGGATTTGACCAAAATACCGTACGGGATTCGGGAAAACGCAAAATATCTTGACCGGATTCGGGATTTGACTGCTACCAAGGAAGCGGGATTCGCCAAAATTTGGGCACGGGATGAGGGATTTGTGCCTGTCTGTCGGGAATTCGGGAAATCTTCACGACCCAAATAAACGTTCTAGTGGCAAAAATACTCTGGAAGCAAAGGAAATAGGAGACGTCTGCAAAAGCGAATCAACCAGGAGAGCGCTAAATGGTGTTGCCTTTCAAACCAAGGTATAGAGTGTGCCTGGTTAATAGTGATCCTATTAAAACTATCAAGTAATCGACAGACGAGCAGACAGCAGAAAGAATTTTGTTTCAACCGGACGCCAGGAAAGGGTACGTGGTGTAACACTAGCACACTAGTTATTGACTCGATGCTCAAGTCCCTCCCCCCGCCCCTCCCCCCGGGGCTCAAGTGCTCAAGTGCTCAAGCTCTTCACATTTATTGTAATCTTGAGGGGTTTGTTTCAACAGTTTAACGGCTAGATATAGCAAATAGTGATGCCAGCTCTGCTACCCTAAATAGGACAGTCAGAGTTTTGGTGTCGTTCTTTCTTGCGGCCACAGACGAGGCTTTTAGCGCCAGACGTACCACGGCGATCCACAAGGAAAAATTCAATGTTCCGCTAAGCGACGAACACAAAGAGCTCTACGGATTCCAGAAGCACTTAAAAACCTGCACTGGGTTAGAAGGAGCAAAGGCCTCGGAGAAAAGCCAAAAAGCGCCAGGTCATGATTGCTAGAGTGCAAAGACAGGCAGTGGCGTTGAAAGGGCCAATTTACATCTTAGATTTATTAGCTTTTGCAGAATTAGCCTTTTTTTAATTTAATGTATTTTTTTGGGGAGCGAAAAAACGGGATTCGGGATAGCGTCGAAAAAAGTGCGGGATGCGGGATTCTCGTGAAAAAGACGCGGGAATACGGGATCAGGACCCCCCCTTCCAGACCCTGCTGTATCTACATCACGCTATTCGTAATCAGCTATATTACTTCTGCAATTTATAAATTGCATTTCTTTGCTATCAAATTTATCTATAGTTAAAAATTTGTAAGTCTTTGATTGAACTGACGATGAATACTGAAGTTTCTGAAACATGTTTTCTAAACTCAAGCGTTGTGCCATGTTTTTAAAATGTTCCGTAATACCTATTCTACTGTTACCAAACTTTCGTTAATAAAGAACTATTTTTACCTACCTTCTCTGTGAGTCATCGTCACACTTTATCGTCACGGGTTTATCATGGTAAATCGTAAATAGATTTGATTCAAATCTGGTATGTGAAAATACTTTTCGTTTACATGGGCTCTTAATGCTATCTTCTTCAGTTTCGGCAAAAGGGGTCCCCTGGCGGACCAAAATTGATATTTTATCCATACAAAAATTTCAATAACTTTGGTAACTCCACACAATTGCATCACAAAACTCTACTGTTGGTTGAAAACTACACGGTCAGTTCCTTATCTTACATCACTAGATCAAATCAAGTAAAAGTTAATTTCATTATAGAGCTAGAATTGCCCATCTAAACGTGGCATTTTAGCTCAAATGCGTACGGCAAATAATTAAGCTTGCTGTAAGTACAAACGCAAAATACAAAAAGTGGGTGTGTATTTTTCCGAACAATTCACTGACCTTTTTTGGGATGAATTTTACTTGGAATTTTATGGAAGATCGTTTTACTTGGCAAAACAAGGCATCAATTAGGGTAACGCCTACAAACCGAACAAGTTCGGATCGCTCGGGCCTGAACAAAAACTGTGCAGAAGTACTTTCATTAAAAAGTAGGTCAGAACGCGTACGGTGATTCAAACAGTAAGTGTCAGTTACGCATCTTCTTTCTGATAGTCCTCGAACACCGAGAACCAACATTTCATTCTTCAAAGCTCAACATTGTTCAAACGCAGTACACTGTCTCAGTTTTGAAATACATTTGATTACCATATTGAATTATGTTGGAGTATTATGTAGGGAAATTTTGCTAAGTAAAATAAAGGACCAACTGCAAAGGCCTAGTAAAAGTAATCTTAGTAACGCAGCTCGCTTGACAATTAATCCTGGACCTTGGTAAAAGTCTTGTTGATGTACACTGTGTTCGAGCACGTACCCATAACAAGTCATTGCAGATCTACTGAGCTCATGCCGGTCAACCATTCTTACATTTCACGTTAAAAATGGCGAAAATTGCTATGATTAGTTCAGATCAAAGTCAACTCAGCAGCTTCTTTTTTTCAAGCTTACGGAAATAACACCTGCTTAAAACGCCTTTTAGACAAACGTTGATGTTAAACTCTCTGATGACGCGCTTCTTGTAAGGTAATTTCCAATGTAAGTGTCATTAAAATCTGTCATGGCTGAGTACTTCGCGGCGTGTCATGATTTGGAAACCAGATCATATGATCATGATGAGATGAAAACCAGCCCTTATTCACCTATATGGCTGAGCATCCAAACTGAACTGGATTAACAAAAATTTTCGCCGCACTGCGCAAATTCATAATTTTGTGGTATTGCCTGTAACAAATGCTCAGAATATGTTTGGATCGTCCCTTGATCCGAGCAAAACTTCGTTCGCACAGGAGCTCATAGCTCTGGGTCGCCTCATTGAATGAGGTTATTTCACAAATGCAGACGAAACTCATGCCGAGAGCTGTCCCACTTGCTTGTCGTAGAGGATTATAGAGATGTTTACGTTCCCGACCTGTTTATGGCGATCATAATTCAGGGTGGTAAAGGGGTTTTGCGTGACGCGTGATTTGAGCAAAAATTAGCGCGTGACACGTGAAAGCAGCTCAAGTATCGCCGTGATCCGTGAATTTCGTTTATTCGATCAGTGTGGTTCGTTCCCATCCAATATGAAGGGCTTCTTCGGACTCTGCTCCCACTTTGCCAACCTAGGTCACGTTGTTTGTAACCAGCCTCCCTTAACTATTATGTAATGCCAGTTTAACAGATTTGTATCCGTATCACGTTATTTGTAACAGCTATTACTTCTGCAACTTATAATTAGCATTTAAAGTAGAGGGACAAATATGTGAGCATCCTTAAACTAAACTGATGGTGGATACTGAAGTATCTGAAACATGTTTTCTAAACTCAAGCGTTGTGTCGTGTTTTTCAAATGTTTAATACCTATTCTACTGTTACCAAACTTTCGGTAATAAAGAACTATTTTTACCTACCTTCTCTGTGAGTCATCGTCACACTTTATCGTCACGGGTTTATCATGGTAAATCGTAAATTCCAAACTAAGTGTAATTTAAAAACCGTGTAATTTCAAAAGTTAGTTCAATCAGAGATCGCGTTCTTTCCAGTGACACGGACAAAGAAAAGCGTTAAGAAAGCTTCAGCAAGGTATGTGCCATACCTTATGGGAATAGATTTGAAATATGTTCCCCCTGATCAACCGACTTAGCCACGGTTATCTAATATTTTTATACTTAAGAAGCTGTGGTTTATCGAAGACGGGCCCTTAGAAAGATTCTCATACAAATTGGTCACAAAATAGATTTGCTTCTTGTATGTGAACGTTACTTTAAAAATACTTTTCGTTTGCATGGGCTCTTAAATATGCTATCTGGCTTCAGTTTCACTAGAGGGGTCCCCTGGCGGACCAAAATTGATATTTTATCCATACAAAAATTTCAATAACTTTGGTAACTCCACACAATTGCATCACAAAACTCTACTGTTGGTTGAAAAGCACACGATCCGTTCCTTATCTTACATCACTAGCTATAGATCAAAAGAAAAAGTTAATTTCATCAGAGAGCTAAAATTGTCCATCTAAAGCAAAAGTAAGAACCAACTGCAAAGGCCTAGTAAAGAAATCGTGGACTTTGGTAAAAGTCTTGTTGATCAGCTACACTGTATTCGAGCACGTACCCATAACAAGTCATTGTAGATCACTACTGAGCTCATGTCAACCATTCTCACATTCCACGCTAAAAATGGTGAAATTGCTGTTATTAGTCGAGATCAAACGCGTACAGCGAAGAAAGCTCAGAAGTTTCTTTTTTTCAAGCTTAAGGTAATTATACGTCTTTAAAACGCCTTTTAGACAAATATTGATATTTTAAACTCTCGGATGACGCGTTTCTTCACGCCTTGTGAGCTTCTTTGCGATTGCTGAGTACTTTGCGGCGTGTCATGCGATTTGGAAACCAGATCATATGATCATGATGAGATGAAAACCTATATGTCTTGGCATCCAAACTGAACTGAAGCAAAAAAAATTTTCGCCGCACTGCGCAAATTCATTATTTTGTGGTATTGCCTTTATCAAATGCTCAGAATCATGTTTGGATCGTCCCTTGATCCGAGCAAAACTTCGTTCGCACAGGAGCTCATAGCTCTGGGTCGCCTCATTGAATGAGGTTATTTCACAAATGCAGACGAAACTCATGCCGAGAGCTGTCACACTTGCTTGTCGTAGAGGATTATAGAGATGTTTACGTTCCCGACCTGTTTATGGCGATCATAATTCAGGGTGGTAAAGGGGTTTTGCGTGACGCGTGATTTGAGCAAAAATTAGCGCGTGACACGTGAAAGCAGCTCAAGTATCGCCGTGATCCGTGAATTTGCAGTCTAGCGTGATCTCCTTATTTTAAAGACCGTGATTCGTGATTCCTTCCGAAGATATTCGTGAAAACCGAAAGTAACTTAGTTACTAATAAAGCAATTCACAAAAGTGAGCAAGTAAAACAATAAATACTTCAAAAACACATTAATAATTCATAAGCCCATTAACCTATCAAATGATCGATAATACGTCACGTGCATTGACTTTATATTGATAAAAACCTCTTCCTTATTAGCATGCGGTGTTTTATCAGATATAAAGTCACTGCACGTGATTTATGAATGTTAATTATCAACACATCAACTGAAACAACAAATGGTGGGTGAATATTTAATGTTCTTTAATTTACACACACAGTAAATTTACTTTTGTACAAAATTAATAGTACAGTTGTTCAACCTCGTTCCCAGGACTTTTTCCCTTTTTAAAGGGAAAAAGTCCTGGGAACGAGGTTGACAGTTGTTAAATACAGATCCAGAAAAATTCTGTATAACATTACTACCGTAATCTGGTAAAGGCATATTAGACGATACATCATCTGAAATTTCGAAATTTAGATCAGCTGGAAGAAGCGACTCCATGTCGTTTCCCATAACCTCTGCGTTTGACGCTTTGCCCGTAGTCTCCAAATTTTCAGGGGGGCCTAAAATATTACTAACCTGGTGCTGTAGCATTTCTAATAATTTCCTCTCTTCCTCGGCATTTTTAGGCTTCCGAAAAGCCCTGGAAGAGGACGCCATGTCCTCTTCGTTCAGTTCAAAGCACGTGTGAGATTTGATTTTCTTGCATACTAATTTTCGACGTAATATTTTTTCGTATGCTAATTTCCAACGTCTACAAAAGCACCGATGTTATGAACTCTATTGGGACACGCTTATCTAGGAATGTCTTTGAAGCCGTTCAATAAACTCGCAGATCGTGCTTCATCAAGTCTAAAACACTCGCTGCGCCTCGTGTTTTAAACTTGATAAAGCACTCCTGCTCGTTTATTAAACATTACATAAATAAACGTGAGGAACGTTGTTGATCCGTTTCTGTAACCTTTTCACAAGTCAGACAAATCATTACATTTTCAATGATATCTAGCTTATCGTTAACTCATTAACTCTACACGTGTCTACATGACTTCAGAGCTCAGCGAATCGAGTGCGACAACATTATAGCTAAAACAGTTAGAATTCTAGCCTCCATTCTTCCTGGCAACGGAGTCTGGACAAACCTCCCGCCACCCACTGCAGAACGAAAAGTTTAATGTTCCGCTATCCGAAAAGGATGATGAAAAAGGTGCACAATTTCTAGCAGCATTTAATTCAGGTTTCGGTTCTCAGTGACATTACGTTTAGCAAAGGTTTATGGAAAAACGTTGACATTACAATTGCCCGTGTAGTAAAATTGCCAGTGTTGGAGGGATTGAGACCTATTCTTTACGGACCCAGGAGACGTGGAAACAAGAGTTTCCAAATCTTATTGATAGGAATGGGAATTGATCCGAACACAATGAACAGCCTAGTAGAGAAGCAGAAACGAATGAGGTTGCAATAAACGTTAATTCTTTAAAAAACAATTGGCTCTCGATCAGGGTGGGCAATCACCTTGTCAAATAGAGCACTGTCGTCCTACTAATGAAGGTAAGAACAATTTAATAAACTAAATTAAAATGTCTACGACATTCAGGACATTAAAGCCTAGGAGTGACAACTCGTTCGCGTTTCTTGAAGGACATTTAAAGGACTGATTTTGTGTGAAGAACGCGTTCTCTTGACCCATTTCGTGCGTTTGAGGTTCTTTCTCCATACTCGTAGCTCCCCTTAAAGACTGTGTATTGAAAACTAAACGCAAAGCAAATAAATTAGTCAATGAAAGATAATTTTTTTGCAACGGTGTATGTTAGAAACGTGATTCGTGAAATGCTTCAAAAAACATACGTGACTCGTGATTTGAATGAAAATAGGCTCGTGATTCATGATCGTGACCCCCTCCCCCCCCCCCCCCCCCTTTACCACCCTGATAATTATGCTGGCTGGACAGTATATCTCAGTTCGTCGAGGAACTGAGACAAATCATAGGTATAGTTTCATCGCTTGGTATTGCGAGAAGAGCGAGAGAAAGAGTTATGCTGGTAATAGATTATTTTGTTCTCTATAAATCGCAGACAACACGGACTTTTGAGTTCCTACCAATTTTCTGTAGAAATGGTGAGAGGGTCGAATTTTCCTGCGCGCCAGACATGCGTACAGCATACTGCCAGGCAAACTACAACGGGGTTTCGTGGAATCCAAACCAAAAATATCCATCGTTTCAGTCATACTCCCGGAAAGATGGAAGATGAATATATTCTATATGAAAAAAGCAGCGACTCGAGATCCATTTCAGTTTATATTACGCTTGCCGTGAACATATTGTTGCAGTACAGATCTGTTCAGAGATCATCAGTTCCTAGTGGATTAGAGAATGAAGTTTTTTTATTGCTCATGAAGCTATTTGGCATCCGGCGGTTACTGTTAGCTCCTTTAAGTTAATTATTTTTAAACGTTTTTTTTTCGCAAATAAATAATGTGGGTTGTCAGTTGTAGTAGAGAAGGTGGCTTGTATATCCTGGCTTTGTTCTGTGTATGTTTTCTTTTTTGTTGCTCTTTTTTGTGGCAAGTTTTTCTCCCAGAGGCGCCAAGAACTTGGATCACATTCTTCACTGCGTCTTTTCTAGATCGACCTTGAGTTGCCTACAGCTTGATGATATCTCCAACGGTTTGGTCAATAGGGCTATGATCAGTTTTGACCTCTTTTTCAACGGCGAGGTCCGGTGCACATCCTTTCATGTGAAAATTACCATCATTCCATCGTGTGAACGAAACTTCAATTTCATATGAGAGGCAGTGCAACAGCCTCAAGGACAACTCGTAAATGGCCTATTAATACATTCTCATATTGACTCATATTTTCATATTCATTTTTTTTGTCAGGAGTGACAAGTCGGCGTGAGTCATGCTTTCACAAAAGATAATAATTTGTCTGTTTGTGACCAGCTGTGTTTTGTGTGGTAAGTGGAACCCCAGCTTACTCTACTGATGCATTTTTTCTACCCGTTAATCTGTTCAGTTATCACTTTTTCTTACTTTTCTGTTTGTGAATTCCCCGCGGTGTCCGTAGTAACGGATCTCCAGTGATTGCTGCGAGATTAGTTGCTACACCTGGCCATAAGATCAGAACATTTTATCTCTCTTACCATTTTATATCGCAGTTTTTTTTCTTTCTCCTGTACGATATTGCTGGACTCCTTAGATGTGCTAACCCTAGATATTAACACACCTGAGATATTTATGGTCTGATTATTCATTAATTATTAACGTTGATATTCATTATCAATGTTTCATAAGCCCACGCAAGTCGCAGATGCCGTGACGGTTCCTACTGCCCTGGTCGTTCAAAGTGTTGCCCAAGAAGAGGAGGGGGATATGGTTGCTGTCGTTTCGGACCCCTTTCAGTTTGCTGCCCTGACTTAGAAACCTGCTGCCCCTTTGCGTACACGTAAGAACATCCTTAGTTTTTTCCTTCCAGTCAGCATATTTTCATAGAAATTTCTTGCTCATCCAAATGATTCAACTGCACAAAATGAACAGTTCAGAAAAAAAAAAATGTGTGAAATTTTAATCGGTTCATGTTTTTTGGAGGCCCCGGAGAGGGAATGTTCTGCAGACTAATTTCTCTCGCTGCATGTTTTATATTTAATATCCCAGTTTTTTTAGCTTTTTTATTTTATTCTATGTCGTAGGGTGAGAGAGGGGGCAAGGGAGGCCTCCTCAAGTGAATTAAGGAAAGGGTCTCCGCAGATTTGGAGCGGGGTGGTCTAGTTTAGAATACTTTCAAGGTACTGATTAGAAAGTTTGGCGGAGTCGAGCATTTCCTTGAAGTATTTAATTTTTGTCTTCGTGAACTTTGTTTTTACGTCACGTGACATACCACGCCCAATTTTTACAATTTATTTTGATTGAAATTTACAATATTTTAAGAAAACGAATTTCCATTAAAAAAGTTTGCCTTGTATCAATGACTTGAGGCAAAAGGTTTAGGGAACTAATTGGGGTTTTGAGAATTTTGTACTTTCTTTAAACTATGACGTTTTAATTTTGGAGAGGGACTGGGACTAGAGAAAAACAGTAACTAGTTACGTAGCAATTAACGTTTTCAGAAAACCCCGTTTAATTTAAACTACCTTTGCACAATTTGGAAATTTGGAAGAAAGATGGGTAGTTCTAACGTTGATTATCATGTTGTAATAGAACTATTGCAAATTTTGCATAAATTAGGGCGTGGCCGATCATGTGATCACGGCAAACCACTAATTTATCCAAAAAGTTGAATTGTCTCTTATTACGCAATTATAAGCCATTTTGTCTTGAATCGCTTCTACAAAAATTTCGAAAAAAGGTAATATTTCTTGAGGAGCCATTCCTTAATCCACCTGAGTCCCACTTCCCGCCCCCTCTTCTCCCGCCTTCCGTAAACCTCCCGCCCCCTGTCCCCCTCCACTATGCCGTATTGGTCAGTTTGCGGTTAATATTATGAGGTCTTCAACACATCCAGTACTCCTCAACGGTTTGTTGCTGTGGTCTTGTTTCTATTTGGTTGGTGTTTCACGTACAGAATGGTTTTCAAATAAGTGACGTAAAACTAAACCAATGTTATAATTACTCCAACAAATCGCAACAGGAACCAAGAAACAAAGTGAATCGCGTCAAGCGCGGGAAAACATGTGCGAGCAAGTCACGATTGGGTCGGGTTTTTCTTCTGATTGGTCGAGAAAGTGATGCGAGCTTTCTTAACCAATCAAAGAGCGATGTAAAGCAAAACCAAAGCAAACACAACATTGCTTTCGACACTCATTTGAAAACTGCTCTACAGCCTACATTGAACCTTTTTCAGTTGTCTGGCGTGTTGCAATTTCTGCATCTTGAGGTAGATTTTAGCTCTTTCTTGTTTCCTTTAATTGTCTTCTGTCTTTATCTGATGAAATGAACAAAATTATCCTGCGCCACAAAATCTGAATCTTAACTTGAAAAAGGTTCCTTCAATCACCATACTGATAGCTGTTTGTTTTTCTTATGCAGATGCATCGAAGGTCGGCAATGCGAAAGGGCCGTGAGACCAGCGTGAGACCCTGGGGACAAATTTAACTACAGGCCTTTCGGTTTTTCTGGTTTTCAACCGATTTTCCATGCAATGTATCATTTTAAAGCTAAATAAATGAACATTAACCCTATCCAGACCGGGGGGGGCGGATTCTACCCCCAAAATTTATCTGGGAACAATTTAGTGTAGCGAGTCCTTGTTTATTAAGTTTGACGTTACCATGGCAACCACCTTTTGACAAGCGGTTTTTTTCAGAATTTTGAATTTTCCCTCTTTTGATCAAAAATTATTACTTTTTGAAGTAAATTTTACATTTTTGGGTCATTTTCGTGTTAATTTTTGGATTTTGATCACTTCTTGATCAATTTTGGCGGTTTTTGAAGGTTTTTGGAAAATTTAAGAAATTTTAGTCAGTGTCTTGCTCATTGGAGCCAAGACATTTTAGTACATGACTTATTTCTGACCACCAAAAATCTTGCGAACGACTAGCCGCTCCACCAATGTAGTTGACGATTCAGGAAAGTATAAGGTGAGGCAGTCTCCCATACAAAAATATCCGCAGGGTTTGGGTTTCGGTCAGGATTCATGAACAGGAACGATGGGCTTTTGGCTCGCCACTGTCATCCTGGTGGGGGGGGGGGGGGGCTACTCAGTAAAGTTTGTACGGGGAGGCTCCGCCCGGAGGTTCAAACCCTTACCCTTTTATATACTAATTTTTACAGAAAATGGTACCCCTTTCATATACCTAGAGCAAAATTGCACCCTTTCTTATACCTCAAGGAAAACAATAGAATTTCCTGTAATAGCACGTTTTTCCCGGGTATTCGGTCGTTCTGATTCAGTTGCGTAGTCATTTCTGCCAAATGTGGCACCCTTTGATATACTTCGCCTTAGCCACCATTTCTTCCACTTTGCAGCTGATTTTGTGAGCCTTTCGTATACTAAAATGGCAATTTTCCCTACGCTTTTATATACTGCGAGCTTAAAAAAGGCACCCCTTTCGGGCGGAGCCTCCCCGTAGAGCTCACTATAGGGAGTGCCCTCCGGGACTGTCATAGACAGAATACATGGGTACAGGAAGGGGGGGGGGAGGAAGTACTCCAATGTATAGGATACACAGGGTATAGGCTTTCGATCTTGATAAACAGGATGTAAATTAGAAAAGATGGAATAATCAACATGTCGCGAGCGTGGGACAAAGAAAAAATCGGAGTCCCCGACGGGAATCGAACCCATGACCTTCCGTGCTCCAGTCGGACGCTCTAACCACTGAGCTACTGGGAGACTCGTGGTGAGCGTAGGTCGTATTTACTGAGTTCGTGGTGACACGCGCCCTGTATACTGCTAGGATCAGCAATGTCGAAGTGCCCTAAGGTGTTAAATAAAGAAAGATGGTGAATTTTAAGCTCGGTGAAGGCGACTCGTCACTGTCATATACACGGCACATGAGAAGGGGGAAGGACGTACGGGGGGAGGAACTGAGTGCCCTTCAGTTTCCAGGAAATATTATCCTCCCTACATCGTCTGCGCGCCTTTTTTTAGTTCATGCCATGGACAGAATAGAGGAAAGACTGGTCAGGGTTTGACAGGCTGGGCGGCACACTCCTACTCAAACTTGGGTTGGGTACTTACACTCCATCCTCTCCCGCATCCATTCATCTCTTTCTCAGGGGGAAAGAATTAACTCATCTCCAGTGGTTGAAATCGTTTGTTGAAATATTGTTTGTTACATGAAAGATTGTGTTGACTGCTATTAAAGGGTAACTTCGACTTCGAAATAGAAGAATTACGGTAAGTTACTATTCGCACGTTTCAAACTATAGGACAAGATCCTACCCGCAGAAGCTACGTGGTACTTCAACCAACTCTTCAGCTGTTCAACTTGTAACTTCGTTGGGCTTTTCTCGATTCTCTTGAAAAGAAGCGCAAAAAACGCGCAGCACCTATTCGTAAGCTATTTATTACCGGCATGAATTACACAAAAGTGGGCAAAGAATATGTGCCTTTTTATTTCTCTTTTTTTTCGCTTCTAATGATATGCGCAAGTTATCTTAAGATGCACAATTGACTGCGCTGCAATACAACTGAAACAGTGGGTACACGACAGACAATCTACCGAGGGTAACCTACGCCTTTCAAGAACAATATTCATAGTTAACCCTGTGTCACTATTTTTTGGCTGCCAGCGTTTGTCGTGTGTATTACCAGAGATTTCTGTCCACGATGTTTGTCCTCGCTTGTGATGTGGTTTGTGCACGCTCTGCATCTGGCAAATACTATGGTCAACCCATTGGTGAGCACCCTTAGGATGCCAATGTTCAAAGGTGCTTTGAAGCAAATCTCATGGAAACGACGGGGGAAACATTCAACTTGCACCTACTCAGGCACGCAGCGTGGGGTTCTGCTCCTCCATAAACGGAGCATTCACTCACTGTAGACATCAACTTGGCTTGACTCCGAGAACCAGATAGCGAGTACAATCGGTTAAAACTTCAGTTTATTGGGGTCCTCAGCCCAAGCGTTTTACAGGAAATGAAGGCAATGGTCACAGCAATCCACATCACTGACAGGTTTTATCAGTGTATCGATGAAAGTTGATGTGGAATACCACGAAGAAGAAGAAGAAGAAGAAGAAGAAAAAGAAGAAGACAGCAAAAAGAATTAAAAAAAGGAACAATAACATGGAAAAGTGAAAAAACGGGTGTCAGTTTTGAAACGGGATTGAGTAGGGTTGCAATCCTTTATGATGTGGTTCTGAAACCCGATGTTTAATTTGCTATTAGTCCCCTCAACAGAACGTGACTATAGTGAGCTGCATGTTCTTTTAAATTTATTTCTGCCGTTTTCAGTAGACAGTTTGTAAATGTCTGTATCGTTGTGCTTATCATCTTGTGGTTCAGAGAACATAATGTTCTTTTTAGCCTCCGCCTTGAGTACAATAAATAACGTAAATGAAAAGCTATTGAATATGAGCGGGAATTAATTTTAAACGCTGCGGAGTTAAGGGCCACTTTTTATTTTATTTAGCATTTTGTCAGTACGCCACGAACAATTGTGTTAAATCAAACAAGAAACCCTGTGACTCTTGAGCCGTGGCTAAACGTTTCAACATGCATAGCTGTGCATCATTTGTTGGTTCAACAATATTAAAACATTTAGCACCCCACATTAGATAATGTCTTACCAAACTGTTTTGTTGGATGAATGTAGGAGTGATGTTTTAACTGCGGTATAACTGCGACTTTACCGCCCCTCCTTCATCATCATCATCTTTCCAGCACGGGAAGACATCTCTTCTCATCCTTGAATAATTTCACGAGTATTTGTTATGTACAGTATTCATTTATTATTTCTTTTGTTTCATGTGAGCAAATTTCTAATCCTGTTCTAATCAGAAATTTCACAACGACAGTATAGTATCGCTGGTGAAAGTTATTTTAATGTTAGTAAGATGGGATCTTCTTTTTCAGAAGGTATGAGGATAACACGATAGCTAAAAACTTGAAAAATCGGGACAATGGGATAAGAAAACAAAGCATAAATTCAACAGCGAGCTGCTTTCGATGTTTTACCTTAAACAACTGGGGAATGATTAAGCAGTCAGAATACCTGAAAAACTTTGGGTTAAGATTATCATTTAATTTCCTTCAATTATTAATTCACACATTTCGCATCACTAAATTTAAGCTCATGGGATTGTGCCTTCAGGTCGTTACGACTTGTCGGCCTCACATGCAGTGTCGGATCACGAATCGTTCGTGTATTTTGACGCCTGATTCACGGCCGATTCCGGGAAAGGAAGCCGATTCAGAATACGATTTGATTTCGTTCAAATGAGAAGTGGCTGTTTTTGGCCGACAAGTTGTGATTTTTTTTTTCATGGAAAACCATGCATTTTATTACGAATGGCTTGACTACCTACTACTTATGTGGTCATATCTCGTAGCCATGGCGACCGATTCTCGCCAAACATGTGTAAAAATGAGTGTAAGGAATATGCGCCAGCTACTGACGGAAAACGGCAGGTGCTGATGACAAATCTTCTTGAAAAAAAAAACAAGCAAACCCTTATGGGTATTGCATCCACGCCCCCCCCCCCCCCCCCCACCCCGTACCTTGTGCCTTGTGCTGCTGAGTGTAAGCCGAACAGGAGCTAATTTTTCGCTAGGCCAAATAGGCTTAGAAACCGCCTTTTTTTTCTGTCTGGTTGAACAGAACCCGTTGGGCTTGTGAATTCGTCATGATTTCATTAAATAAATAAACAGTAAATAAATAAATAAATTGGCAGTGGCAGTGGCTTCTCCACAAAGTGGCTATTCCTCCACTTATTCCACATCGAAATAAGAAATTGTATAGTTTTCCGCCACAGCTTAAATTACTGATCCCTTATAACTGAAATTCATTAAATGATGTCAGTAGTTATTCTTAGCTCCTAACCAAAGGGAAATCTCAACAGGAATTTACCAAGTTATAGGACCCTTGAATTAATGGGAAATGAGCGAATCCTAAGTCGTGGCTCTCAGTGACTAAACTCTATTTGAACTTGATGAATTATTCTTTAACCCTCGGACGCAGAAGGCGTTTCTTGAATTTTTGCAAACGCCGCCCATGCAAACAGCGAGCGTGCAGGACGCATCAAGCACCACACAGGGTTTCACCTGTTGGTAGCCCTTTTTGACTCTCTTCTCCGCAGAGGCTCCTGTTAGTAATTCCCCGCGCGCTTTAATTTTCCCTCTTCCCAGCCTCCGCGCATTTTTTCCCAATCGTGCTTTCAAGGCGCGACTGTAGGAGGCCTCTGCAGAGGAGAGAGCTTTTTTTGATATTTATCGAGCTGTAAAGCGAGGACGTAGAAATCCACCAGCGTGCTTGTGTAATAGACCGGTATATGACACATTTTGGTTTTCTAATAATGGGCAAAACCTCAAGCTAGGGAACACTGTTTTTTTTTTAATTAGTAGTAGTGCTGGCAATATAGGAATGATCACTTACAATTCACGACACTGACCTAAAACCAAGTGTCTTCTTACTTATTTACTCAGTCTGTTTTGTAACTTGTAGGCTGTGACACATAAGATCAATTGCATCCAAACGTCAAACCAATAAACGAAGTATCAAACAAACACACACACTCAAACTGTCCGCTGAGCCTTTATAATTACGTCTTACAAAACAAATGGAAAATTCACAGCCAAGAAGATGAATTAATGGAACCAATAGCTCATTGCATAACCAAAAAGTACTAAAATCGAATGTGCTTGATTAAACGAGGTATGTGTGTATGTGTGTGAAATCAAATGACATACTTTAAGCAACAGGAACCGCGCGAGGGGTGGGCTGAACGGGCTTTAGCCTCCCTCACCCCCCCTACTTTTTGATGCCATTAACAAAAGAAATAAAAGAAAAAGTTTAAAAATTCATTAGTAAGTGGTTAGTTTCAGGGAGAATATTACTGACTAACAAGTAATCACATGATTTTTCTCGTGCAATTTGAAAGAAGCACTTATGAATTTTTTTTAAAGACCACAAATTGCACTCGCTTAAGTCGTTTACTCGTGCTTATTTTTTTCCAAATTGCACTCGAAATCGTGTGATTACTTATACTAATCGGTACTTGGTTTTCTCAGTTAGATCTAATTATCATATTCACCAAACGGATACGGAAAAGAAAAGGTATACTCTACAAAGGTTGAAATCGCCTTGCTCCCATTTGGCTTGATTAGTTGAAACTCACGTGCGCCACTCTAGGGAACTCTATCATGAAGAGTTTGAACCTGCTCAGATTTTAATTACAATCGACGAAAGTTGACACTCTCAGTATCGTTTGGCCTCTAACTCGATCTCGTGAACTCTCATTGACTCTTTTCTGCTCTTAAAGAGTTTGAACTTTTGTCGACTCTTGTTTTTGTGTGACCCGGACATTGCAATCTGTACGGTCTGTGTCCAGATAGGATTATCGGCAACATCGTTCTTTGGTGTTTGCTGAAAATCAACGTTACTTCTTCCAGCTTCTCTGGATGCATGTGAACTTTGCAAATAGGATAGCTGCTGAAATATCTCTATCCCTCCTAACGATGACAAATAACGGAGGCATTCAGCAGTCAGGACACACCAACAGACTGACATTGGTGAAATGTTCATGATACTCAGCTCAGATTTCTCACTATTTTGGGACTGTCCTGGCTGTTCCTATTCCGGTTCGGAATAACAGAATATCAAGAACACTTACTCCCTAAAAGAATGCAATGTTTCCTATTCTGAGTAAACGTAAACATTCCGACCGCATTCCGTTCATTTTAGTACCGTGGATACATTACTGAGGGAAGGGAATAATGTCCAAACTGAGAAAACACTAACTGTATATTGTCTTCTATTCCGGATTAGAGCACCAAAACGTGCCCAAAGTATCGACATTATTAATCACCGGGTAGTTTGGAGAACTGATACCCTTAGTATATATATACTCTTAAACTGGGTATAAACTGACAACTTTTAGCACACTTTGCCGCCGGCGCCGTAGATGCATTGTTAGTCACTAAGAAGACACAAATTTCGCGTGAGGCTGTCAAAGCCCCCCCCCCCCCCCCCCCCACCCCGATCGAGTCAGCCCCACACTTAAAACAGCCGAGGCAGCGCAAGCAAGAGCTGAGCAAGTGAAATTTGTCACGTTCACTAGGAGGCGAATGTAAATATTAATGGCCATAAGGCATTTATTGACTCAGATGTTTTTACAGAATGTAAAGCGACGATAACATGTCAGATCTACTTTACATACACCACAAACAAAACCGAGCAATACGAGCTGGAGCGTACACACGAGTAAGGGGTAAAGTATAGATATATATTGAATCCAAAGTCCTTCCTCTGTAACTTGATCTTGCGACCCTTAAGACAGTATTTAATAAATGATGAAATATTTATGATATTAATGGACCATTTCCTTTTTCAATTGTGTTTTCCAAGTAAATACATGCCAGTTCTACTTTGCATACACCCAAAATATGTTGAATGAAAACCAAATCATGAGGCTGTTGCTCAGTGCCTTCAACTACATTACGTTCCTATAAGTCAGAGGTAAAGAATAGATGTTTTCAGTGAAATGAAACGTCCTTCCCCTAAAATTTGCTGGTCTTAAACGCCTACGGCATTTTATTTAAATTACCCAATTTAAAGGCAAATAGATTAGAATGTGCTGTGAGGTTGCGCTCTGTTTTGTCATACAGTTGCAGAGATATAAGAATAATTTCTACCTTTTCCCCTCTCCATTTTTCCCCTGCCACGCAGGCTTTAACCGAGCTTGCAGTTCAACCTCATCTCGAAAGTCTTTTCAGTACTAAAAAAAGGAGACTTACAGTATGTTGTTGTTGCTATGTGACTGGATATCCACCGTTGGGCAATATCAAATATGCATCGATCTTGAAGCTGTAGGACTAAATACGCATTCAAAAAAAAAACAACAATTTAAATATCTTAACGAGGTTATTTATCACCCATTATCCTTCCTGTCATGATAAGAATGAAGCCGTAAAAAAAGGTACACGGTCTGCTTTAGTCGCTTCAAATCTTTCTACCTAATGAAACGTACTGAAAGTTAACCTAGTCGACGAGAATGGTCTCCAAACGTGACTGATTCGAAGTAATAATTCATGACAGAATTTTTACTACCTTCATTTACACATAAACGACACGTACTTGTGACATATTGGTCAAAGTAAGATATTTTCTTAATCACAACTCTCTTTCTAATTTAAACCGTACGTGTGGTGACATCAGTTTGGCATTCAGAGCTTGAGTCATTTTCACTTTATTACATTACTGATTTACCTGGATATCTCGGAACAAAACGAGATCGCTTTTCGGCGATCTTCACAACTAAAGAGCCCGGGGAATAGGGGATAGACCTACAGTAGTCGACAAAGACATGCTAAGCTCAGCGGCCATAGCATTTGTCGTTATCTACGTTCTGGAATCAGTCTTAATCATCTTTGGAAACGCGTTTACAATTCTTGTATTTTGGACACAGAAACTCCATCATAAACGAACTTGTTTTCTCCTGATCAACCTTGCAGTTGCTGATTTACTTGTGGGAATAACCATACCAATAGTCCTAGGGACCTAGATGATTCCTAACATGAAAACAATTAGAAGACAAGAAAAAGATAGAAAGAATCCTTTGACAGAACTTCAACTTTTTGCTTCGAGTACGTCGGTGCTTTTCCTAGCTCTTATTTCGCTGGAACGCGTTTTCTCCGTGTTGTGGCCTATTCGGCACCGTGTACTGAACACCAGAGCTTACATTTACAGCATTGCTATCGTCTGGGCAGTTGGGATATGCATGGGTGGTCTGTCTGTATTATCGATGTACTACACAAAAGTGGACAGGGCATATGTTTTTGTCGCCATTCATACGTGCCTTTTTACTTCTTTCTTGATGATATGTGCAAGTTATCTTAAGATCCGCAATCGACTGCACTGCACTACAGATGAAACAGAAGTGCACAACAGGCAATCTACTGAGCATAACCTTCGACTTTCAAGAACGATATTCATAGTTATCGCTGTGTCACTGTTGTTTTGGCTGCCAGCTTTTGTCGTGTACATTACCAAAAGCTTCTGTCCACGATGTTTCGCCCCGCCCGTGGTGTCGTTTGTGAATGTTCTTCATCTGGCTAATTCTATGGTCAACCCATTTGTGTACACCTTTAGGATGCCAATATTCAAAGATGCTATGAAGAAAATCTCACAGAAACGACGGCGAAACATTCAAATTGCGCCTGCTCAAGCACGCAGGCTGGTTTTGAGCTGGGAAGGTTCCGCTTCTCCACAAATGGAGCATTCACACGCTTTAGACATTAATTTGGCATCTCTCCGAGATATCAACGAAGGAGGGCAATCGGAGAAAGTTTCAGTGCACGCGAATTCTCAGTTGGATCTTTATAAGGGAAATGAGGCCGATGGTCGTAGGAATCCACACCCCTGACAGGACGACCAAAGTTGATGTCAAAAACAAGAAGGAAGAAGCCACCCTCCTTCCTCACCCTTGGTCTGCCAAGCTGTCGCGCGTACTACTGCTTCTCGTACATTTGTAGAGGTGGCCGAGATCGTAGCAATTTCCACGAAGAAAAAAAAGGAAGAAGTAGTAGAAGAAGAAGAAGAAGAAGAAGAAGAAGAAGAAGAAGAAGAAGATGACGATGACGATGACGATGACGATGATCAATGATGATGATGATTGATAATGAAGAAGATTTAAAAAGCTGATTAAAAAACCTGAAAGAAGAGTGCATCTGGGTCGTTTCAAGTCTCTCTATATAAAATCAACAACAGCCTCCACAGCATAAACAGCTACAAAAACAAACAAAACAGGAAGAAGGAAAAATGAGGGAACAGATGCCAGTTTTAAAATAGGATTACCTCAGGGTTGAAATCCTCAGTTGCCACAATTGGAGATGTGGTGCTCAAACCTGATGTTTCAAACATTTATCGTGAAATTTTATTTTCACCGTTTTATTGCGCGCCACTATTCCTCTGATTACGTCGCTTTTATTAAAAAAAATTTTAAAAAACATTGGTAGATATCTAGCAACCTATGTGGCATTGTTAGGTGTTGAAATATGGGATCCCTTTAGGGGGGTTCCCAATTGGACATTGATTTGCATCAATGTAGGGGTAAAATGGGGTGTGTGTATTGGGGTGGTTGTTGTGAGTAGTAAAATAAACATATAAATTTATTAAGGTTATATGTTAATTGAGGGAGCGACCTCTGCAAAGCAAAACACTGCCAGCTCAATACAAAAGAAATATAAAAAATTCAAAAGTTAAATTAAATTAAATTTAAGGGGAGTTAGGAGTTAGGCGAGCTATATAAGTGTAATGGACCAGTCATAATATTTAGAGGTAATGGTAAAGGATCTGTGCGTTTAGTTTGTGTGGACGAGATCTGGTAGACATGTGATAGTTGTGTGAAATTTGGTTTATTGTGTAGTGTATGTAGTATTGTTTGTGTATGTAGAGTAAATATTGATTAGGTGGATAATTTTCTTACAGTGAATGATCTATAAAAATGTGTAATTATGTGGTCTTTTCTTGCGATTTCAGCATGCTTTCCTGAGGAACCAGTATAATATATAGAGTATCAGCATAAAAGATTTTCGTTCTTAAGTTTGTCGTAATTTTAATTTTCATCCACATGAATAAGTAACAGTTTTTTACAAAAATGAACAAGTTTTGTACATTTATTTAATTATTTGCTGAATCGCTAATCAAAAAAGACGGCTAAAAAGGAGAAAATAACGTTCCTCGCCGATCGCGACCTCCTCGTTATAACCGTAACAATGATTACAGAAAATGGAAAAAAATATATTGAATATATTTAAGCGGAAATAAATTTTAATTAATCGCTTTGAAGTTCGTCTTTCGATTTTCTAGGGTGGGCTTCTACTTCATGTGCTCTCCTGCGCAATCGCTTTCGTGTTATAATATAGCATGCACAAATTATTAAAAGTTACAGAAAACCGCACGAAAGTTCACCGACACCTACTTTTCCCCTATTCACGTTCACAAAGTGCAATAAAAAGAAGCATATCCCAGTAAACTACTTGTTTACTATGTGATTATTTGTTTTAACTCATCATATCTTTTGTTTTAATTAGCAATAGTACTGACAGCAATGAATGATCGCTTGGCATTACGAACTGTACGGTCTTTGTCCAGAAAGAATTATCGGCAACAGCGTGCTTTGATATTTGCTAAAAAACTACGCTACTTTTTCCAACTACTGTATATGCATGTGAACTTTGCAACTAGGATAGCTCCTGAATGGATGCTAAAATATCTATAACCCCCCCAACGATGACAAATAACTGAGGCATTCAGCAGTCAGGACACACCAACAGACTAACATTGGTGAAATACTTAGTTCATGATACTCATCTCAGAATTTTCACTTGACCTTATTCTGTACTGATAACAGGTTTGCTTGTGCAAGTTTTAAGAAAAATGCTTTTGAGTTTGAGATCTTAAATACGACGTCAAGGTTTGCACCTTGCCGGATTAGACTTAAAATGTGCATTGTGGAGATGAAAGAACAGGCTCAGGCGCATTATTTTGGGACTGTCCTGGCTATTCCTATTCCGGTTCAGAATAACAGAATATCAAGAATACTGACTCCCTAAAAGAATGTAATTTTTCCTATTCTGAGTAAACCAAAACATTCCGACCGCATTCCGTTTATTTTGGTACCGTGGCTACATTACTGAGGGAAGGGAATAATGTCCAAACTGAGAAAACACTAACTGTATATTGTCCTCTTTTCCGGATTAGAGCACCAAAACGTGCTCTCAATATCGGCATTAATAATCACTGCTAGGTCGAAGAGTTTGATACCCTTAGTATATCTGAGCAAATTTTGCAAAACCTACCGCCGGCCTTTTCGGGTTTAAGGCGGACGTGTCCGCCCTTAACCCCCCTTCGGCCAGCCAAACTTAGAAAAGGGGGGGGGGGTTGCGTCACCCAATATGAGAGCACACTGCCCAGGGACTGCTCTTTCTGACAGTAGGCATTGTAGGGATCAAGAGGCCAAAGTGGAGGGGGTAGGGTGGGAAGAAAATGGCCTGTTTTGCTGAGCACACTTGATTTTCAAGACAAGTGCTCTGATAGTACTTGAAAGACATGAAGGGTTTTCTTTTGTACGTGTCTCTCGGTCAAAGGGCAATCTCAGGTGTACTGCCACAATAGACTGCATGCTGAGGAACCACTAAAAGCAGCAGAGCTAGCCTCGGGGGGTCAAAGTTCCACAGGGGAGGGGAGGCAAGTGGATCGCCCTAGAGGGCTATTGCTGGTTAGCTGCAGGTATCTGTTGGCAAATTCAGTCAGATGTATATAATCCTTAAACTGAGTATAAACTGACAACTTAGTGAAAATAATCCCCGCGGTCCCCGAGCAAGTGTTCTTTGTCACGTTCACTAGGAGGCGAATGTAAATACTAATGGCCATGAGGCATTTATTGACTCAGATGTTTTTACAGAATGTAAAGCGACCAAAACATATCAGTTCTACTTTACATACACCACAGACAAAACCGATCGAGCTGTACGAGCTGGAGCGTACACATAAGTAAGGGGTAAAGTATATAGATATATACTAAATACTAAGTCCTTCCTCTGTAACTTGATTTTACGACGCTTAAGACAGTATTTAATAAATAATGCAAATATTTATGACATTCATGGACCATTTGCTTTTTCAACTGTCTTTGCCAAGTATAAAGCAAGAAAACACATGAAAGTTCTACTTTGCATATACCCAAAATATGTCGAATGAAAACCAAATCATGAAGGCTGTTGCTCAGTGCCTTCAACTACATTACGTTCCTATAAGTCAGAGGTAAAGAATAGATGCTTTCAGTCAAATGAAACGTCTTTCCTCTAAATTTAATGGTCTTAAACGCTTACGGCATTTTATTTAAATTACCCAATTTAAAGGCAAATAGATTAGAATGTGCTGTGAGGATGCGTTCTCTTTTATCATACAGTTGCAGAGATATAAGAATAATTTCTACCTTTTCCCCTCTCCATTTCGTGCCTGCCACGCAGGCTATAACCGAGCTTGCAGTTCAACCTCATCTCGAAAGTCTTTTCAGCGCCAAAAAAAGGATTTTTGTTGTTGTTGTTGCTATGTGACCGGATATCCACCGTTGGGCAATATCAAACATGCATCGATCTTGACACTGTAGGACTAAATACGCATTCAAAAAAGAACCAATTTAAATATCTTAACGAGGTTGTTTATCACCCATTATCTTTCCTGTCATGATAAAAACGAAGCTGTAAAAAAAGGTCCGTGGTCTGCTTTAGTCGCTTCAAATCTTTGTACCTATATAATGAAACGTACTGAAAGTTAGCCTAGTCGACGAGAATGGTCTCCAAATGTGATTGAGTCGAAGTAATAATTCATAACGGAATTTTTACTACCTTCATTTCCATGTAAACGACACGTACTTGTGACATATTGATCAAAGTAAGATATTTTCTTAATCACAACTCTCTTTCGAATTTAAACCGTACGTGTGGTGACATTTTGGCATTCAGAGCTTGAGTCATTTTAACTTTATTACATTACTGATTTACCTGGATATCTCAGAACAAAACGAGATCACTTTTCGCCGATCTTCACAAGTAAAGAGCCCGCGGAATAGGGGATAGACCTAGTCGACAAAGACATGCTAAGCTCAGCAGTTATCTACGTTCTGGAATCACTCTTAATCATCTTTGGAAACGCGTTTACAATTTTTGTATTTTGAGCTTGTTTTCTCCTGATCAACCTTGCAGTTGCTGATTTACTTGTGGGAGTTTGAACTTTTGTCGACTCTCGTTTTTGTCTGGCCCGAGAATTACAAACTGTACGGTCTGTGTCCAGATAGGATTATCGGCAACAGCGTGCTTTGATATTTGCAAAAAAACTACGTTACTTTTTCAAGCTTCTATATATACATGTGAACTTTGCAGCTAGGATAGCTGCTGAAATCTCTCTTCTTCTCCTAACCTGACAAATAAGGCTAATTCAACAGTCAGGACATACCAACAGACTGACATTGGTGAAATATATAGTTTATGATACTCAGTTCAGATTTTTCACTTGGCCTTATTCTGTAATGATAACAGGTTTGCTTGTACAAGTTTTAAGAAAAATGCTTTTGAGTTTGAGATCTTAAATGTGAATACGTCAAGGTTTGCACCTTGCCGGATTTGACTTAAAACGTGCATGTGTGAAGATGAAAGAACAGGCTCAGGCGCATTATCTTGGGGCTATCCTGGCTGTTCCTATTCCGGTTCAGAATAACAGAATATCCAGAATACTGACTCCCTAGAAGAATGCAATTTTTCCTATTCTGAGTAAACCAAAACATTCCGACTGCATGCCGTTTATTTTTGTACCGTGGCTACATAACTGAGAGAAGGGAATAATGTCCAAACTGAGAAAACACTAACTGTATATTGTCTTCCATTTCGGAGTACTAGGGCACCAAAACCTGCTCTAAATATCGGCATTAATGATCACTGGTAGCTCGAAGAGTTTGATACCCTTAGTATATCTGAGCAAATTTTGCAAAACATACCCCCAAACTTTTCGGGTTTAAGGAGGACGTGTCCCCCTTTAACCCCCCTGCGGCCGGCCAAACTTAAAGAGGGGGGGGGGGGTTTGCGTCACCCGATATGAAAGCAGGCATTGTAGGGATAAAGAGGCCAAAGTGGCGGGGTAGGGTGGGGAGAAAATGACCTCTTTTGCTGAGCAAACTTGATTTTCAGGACAAGACAAGTGCTCTGATAGTGCTTGAAAGACATGAAGGGTTTTTTTTGTGTGTCTCTGGGTCAAAGGGCAATCTCAGGTGTACTGCCACAATAGACTGCATGCTGGGGAACCACTAAAAGCAGCAGAGCTAGCCTTGGGGGATCAGAGTTCCACAGGGGAGGGGAGGCAAATGGATGGGCCTAGAGGGCTTTTGCTGGTTAGCTGCAGGTATCTTTTGGCGAATTCAGTCAGATGTATAGATCCTTAAACTGAGTATAAACTGACAACATTTTTAAAACACACTTTGCCTCGTACCCTAGATGCCTTGTTAGTCATTAAAACGAGAAAAAATTTGCGTGAGGCCGTTACCGACCCCCCTCCCCCGACACACACACACACACACACACACACACACACACACACACACACACACACACCACCCCCGATGGAGTTAGCCCCCCTTTCACTTAAAATAGGCCGCGCAGTCCTCGAGCAAGTGATCTTTGTCACGTTCACTAGGAGGCGAATATAAATACTAATGGCCATGAGGCATTTATTGACTCAGATGTTTTTACAGAATGTAAAGCGACGATAACATGTCAGATCTACTTTACATACACCACAGACAAAACCGAGCTGTACGAGCTGGAGCGTACACATAAGTAAGGGGTAAAGTATAGATATATATTGAATACTAAGTCCTTCCTCTGTAACTAGATTTTACGACGCTTTTAATAAGACAGTATTTAATAAATGATGCAAATATTTATGACACTCATGGACCATTGCTTTTTCAACTGTTTGCCAAGTATAAAGCGAGAAAACACATGCCAGTTCAGCTTTACATACACCCAAAATGTGTCGAACGAAAAACAAATATAAATGCTGTTGCTCAGTGCCTTAAACTACATTACGTTCCTATAAGTCAGAAGTAAAGAATACATCTTTTCAGTAAAATGAAACGTCTTTCCTCTTAAATTTTCTGGTCTTAAACGCCTACGGCATTTTATTTAAATTACCCAATTTAAAGGCAAATAGATTAGAATGTGCTGTGAAGACGTGTTTTGTTTGATCAAAAAGTTTTAGAGAAAAAAGAACAATTTCTGCCACGCAGGCTATAACTGAGCTTGCAGTTGAATCTTACCTCGAAGGTCTTTTTACCGCAAAAAAATGATTTTTTTTGCTGTTGTTATTGTTGTAGTACAAGCTATGGATGTGACTGGTGACCGGATATCCACCGTTGGCCAACATCAAACATGCATCGATCTTGACACTGTATGACTTACGTACAAAGGCAAAATTTTTAAAATAATAGTAATAAAAACTAATTTAAATATATTAACGTGGTTGTTTATCACTTATTATCTTAGCTGTAATGATAAAAAAAGGCTAAAAAAAAGGTCCATCTGGTTCTGTCCCTTCAAATCTTTATAGCTAGTGTTTTATTTCGAGACACTTTTCCACGAAATTAAGGGAAACGTCTAAATGCAATGAGAATGGTCTCCAAACGTGACTGAGTCGAAGTGATAATTCATAACAGAATTTTAACTACCTTAATTTAATATAAACGACACGTACTTGTGACATATTGATCAAAGTAAGATATTTTCTTAATCACAACTCTCTTTTGAATTTAAACCGTACGTGTGGCGACATTTTGGCACTCAGAGCTTGAGTCATTTTCACTATACTACATTACTGATTTGTCTGAATATCTCGGGACCTGTCACTTTTCGCCGATCGTCACAAGTAGAGAACCCGGGGAAAAGGGGATAGACTTAATCGCCAAAGATATGCTAGGCTCAACGGCCACAGCATTCGCCCTAATCATTTTTGAATCAGTCTACTATTTTTGTATTTTTGAATTTTGGACACAAAAACTCCATCATAAACGAACTTGTTTTCTCCTGATTAACCGTGCAGTCGCTCATTTACTTGTGGGAATAACAGTACCCATAGTCCTCAGCGACCGAGATGATTCCTAACATGAAAGCAATTAAAAAACAAGAAAAAGATAGAAAGAATCCTTTGACAGAACTTCAACTCTTTGCTTCTAGTACGTCCGTGATTTTCTCTGGAACGCGTTTTCGCCGTGCTGTGGCCCATTCGGCATCGTGTACTAAGCACCAGAGCTTACATTTACAGCATTGCTATCGTTTGGGCAGTTGGAATTTGCATGGGTGGTTTGTCTGTATTATCGATGTACTACACAAAAGTGGACAGGGCATATGTTTTTGTCGCCATTCAATCGTGCCTTTTAATTTCTCTCTTGGTGATATGTGCAAGTTATGCCGTGCAAGTTTTTAGCTCTGACCGAAATTTAGTCGCAGTTGAAAATCATCTACGTTTAAGTGAAACGAAGCAATCTAATTTTTGCGGGGTTTATACACGATTTTAAACGCAAACACGAAATTGGAAAAAAAATAAAGGTTTCCGCCTTCATTTTATAGTTTTATAAATTTCAACAGGGACTGATATTCGCCATCTAATCGAACCCTGAAATTGCTGGAACGGAGCCAACCGTTAGCATGGCTGTGTAAACTTCACTTGACCTGAGTTGTTGAACTCTTTAAGAGTTTGAAAAGAGAAACTGTGAAAATCTTTCACGATGTCCGTTGATGTAGTTAAGCAACCCAACATACAAACACCCGCAACCATCAGTAGAGAAGGAAATGATCGCAATTCAACAAATTTTGTGTGAGAGTTGCAATTTTATTAAATTAAATAGTAGACAAACGCTAATAATTATTTACAGCGAACTTGACTTCTTTTTTGTGTAAGCGTGCACATGAAAATGTTCTTCATTTGTGACAAGCACTCATTTCACATTTTCCTACCACATTTTCCTCCTTCAATAAAGCGCTCTGTTAAAACTGTAGAGAGGGGACTGGTTGATTGGTAATTCCCGAAGGCTTGGGCGAAAACCTCTCGTCCAGTGAGATTTGAACTGTATGAAATTCATTCATGTTATCCATACTTTTGTAACAAGTCATTGTAATACCTGAAGAACAAACTGCTTGGTCTTAATGCAGAGTAAACGAACCCCGCCAGCCTAATGCCTGCTTAAACCCTTGAACAGGTCTAATTTCAATTCTTCGTCGTTTCCAACACAATTTCTTCAGAGCATCTTTAAATATTGGCATCCTAAATGTGTACACGAAAGGATTAACCATGGAATTTGCCAAATGCAGAATATTCACAATCGCAATTGCGTATGGGGGAAAGCATGGTTTACAGAAGAAATGAATAGTGTACACCACAAAAGCTGGCATCCAAAAAATTAGCGACAGAGCAACCACTAAGAAGAATATCCTTGAAAGTCTAACGTTATGTTCCATTGATTTTCTGCGGTGGACTTCCAAATCATGTGCTTTACTGCGTAATCGCTTCCGTATTATCATATAGCTTGCGCAGATTATCAAAACAGAGAAAAAACGGCACGAAAGGTCGCTGACACCGACAATGTCCTTTTCTACCTTCACAAAGTGCAAGATAAAGATGCATATCCCAGCAGCCCAAGTGATAACGATGCTACAAATGTACAGCTTTGTGCTCGCCACACGATGACGTAGTGGCCATAACACGGCGAAAACGCGTTCCAGGGAAATAAGAGCGAGGAAAAACACAGACGCGCTTGAGCCAAGAATTTGAAAAAATTGCGAAGGGCTTGTTATTAGTTCTTCTTCTCCTGGACGCTGAACGTTGCTCCTTGGGATTTTCTCCGTCACAAGTGTTATGGGTTCTGTTATACCCACAATGAGATCAGCGATTGCCAGGTTGATCAGAAGAAAACAAGTTCTTTTCAAGTGATGCCTGCGAGTCCAGAAAACAAAGATCGTAAACGAGTTGCCAAAGATGATTATTAGTGCCTCCAGTTCAGTAATAACGAAGAAAACAATCTGATCTGCCTTTGGCATGACGCCCGTGTTGTTTTGATTTTAAAGAACGCTGGTAACTGAAGTCTCCTTTCTATTGAATACATTTCGTGGGTGACCTATTTAAATTTCTATGTCGTATTAATGACGCTGTTCTCTAGATCTTTCAACCACTCATTTTTTTGGCATAATTTAAAGGTTTGCAAAAATGACATGAATGAAATGGAAAGATATTAATCGTTATGTGCACTTTTCAATATTGTTTCAAACAAACCAGAGTGTTTGGTAAAATCATGGAAAACAGTTTTCAGGAGGCCATTTATGTTTGACTTTGATGTACGTTCAGTTACAGATGTGGGTGTTGCGATCAAAAAGTCACGTACACAAAATCTTCTCATGCATGCATGGAAAAAACATGCATGCATCAAACATACAGTGTAACATAACAGGTTAACTGATTAAAATCTTTTAACCTGAGCGAGCCTGTGGAGAATAAAGTCTAGCTTAAAGATATACTTTCCTTGCATTTTACAGCCGATTTGACTGATGTTTGCGAGCGCAGGTTTTTGAAGTATGATTCGCCCGCTACGATTCGCCCCCCCTGTCCTGCTCATAATGGCACAAAAGGTTGATTTCCACTGTCGCGTAAGTTTTACGTGCGTACGGACGTAAATTTAACTGGCTTTCCGTGCGTAAATAAAATTAGAAACGATGTATGAACGGCTTACGTAAACGTAAAAAGTTGAACGTAAAATTTACGCAACAGTAGTGGAAATCAACCTAAAGTGATAAAGGAAACATTTGTAAGGAAGTTCACACATTGTCTGCATCAGTGGACGTTGTCGTAACATGATTGCAGGTAGGCTGAGTAATAATAAAATTTGTTGTCAATTAACCGCGTTTTTTCTTTCTTTGATTGAAATTATATCGTTTATAGTTTGACATATTGTTTTGGTCTAGTCTGCATTTTGTACCTAGTTTGTACTGACCGACTTTCCCAAATATAAACAATCGTTGTATGGGAAATTATCCCGGCGCTGGTCAGAAAACACAAAAGGACTGCATCTTTCAGGTTTTATTTCTTTTCCGACTCTCATGCACGATCTCTAACAGTTCAACAATCTATCTCAATTCTCTACGTGATCCCCTGGTACGCTTATTTCGTAAGTAACTCAAGTTCAATGCGAAAATGTAACCAAATGTATGGTTTAAACAAAAGAGAATTGTGATTAAGAAAATATCTAAGTTTTCTCTGGACGCCACAAGTACGTGTTGTTTATATGAATTATCACTCTGACTCAGTCACGTTTAGAGACTATTCTCATGGACTAGGTTAACTTGTAGTAAGTTCCATTTAATTTCTTGGAAAAGTATCTCAAAAAAGAACATTAGGTACACGGATTTTGAAGCGACTGACCCTGATGGACCTCTTTTTCAACCCTAAGTTATCATGACGTGCAAGATAATCGATGATAAATATCCATGTTCAGATATTTAATTAGTTTTTTTCTTTTGCCTGTGTAATAAATCTTACTTTGTCAAGATGAATCCTAGCTTGATATTGCCCATTTTCGCCGGATTCCCGTTCACATCCATCGGTTTCCTTGGATGTAAACGGAAATCCATCCATCCACATTGTGCAAATGCTCGATTGTATGTACTCATTAAACGAGAATATTATAATTTCAAATAGAGGGTCCCTTCCTGAAAATAGGAAAAATTAATAACAGTTTTTCCAATCGCAAAAATTAGTTTCCGCAAAACACACACACAAAAATTGCCCATTCGCAAAATTTAACTCCCGCAAAAGTTTAGTGCTACACGGTATACCATTTTCACTAGTTGACAGTGTTTTCCCCTTGCTCTGATTGGCTGCTCAAGTCTAGGATAGTAACTGTTGTTCACCTCCCAGCATTGTTCTGGATTTTGGGCGCAATTTGTTTTGTTTTGTTTTGTTTTTGTTTTTCAGTTCTCAGATAAAAGGAACTATTTGGTGCTGGCTATCCAGCCACTGGTTTGGTGTATATAAAACAATAATTGTTTTAGTATGCACCAAACCAGTGGCAAATATCTATTGCTCTTCACTGACTCTGAGGTGAATAATTATTATTCACCTCAGAGTCAGTGGAGAGCGGTGGATATTTGCCTCACCGTGATCCACCTCTATTCACCTTCACTTGATGAATAATTGTTGTTAATTAATTGATACGTGTAGTTCTTTAGTTTGAAGTGATGACCAAAAGAAAAATTAATATAACTTTACATCAGTGAGTCTATTATTAATATACCGAGATAAACAATATCTTGACATAACTCTAACGAAATAAAAAAAAAGTCTAATAGGGTCAATTATTTAATTTCAAACAGCTATAAGTTGCCATCAAAAGAGAATGATGGAAGTGTAAAGTCTCAGTTGACCCCAAGTCATTCACACCCTTGTCAAAAGAACTCACACAATTTGTTTTCTTTATCAAAAATTCCCATCAAAACTTGGCAGTCAGAAACGGCTCGCCACTGACTCATATTCTGAACATTCTATGACATCATAACTTATTTACCCCAGTCTAGGCTGTGTTGCAAAGTTTTTTTTTTTTGTGACTGGCTTATGTTCTAGTGAAAATTCCACATTGCTTATGAATTACCCAGAGATGGCCCATTATAACAATTACAACTACAAATTATCTAATTAGCTCTTATAGAGCAGTTTTCAATTGAGTGTCGAAAGTAATGTTGTGTTTGCTTTGGTTTTGCTTTACTTCGCTTTCTGATTGGTTAAAAAAGCTCGCGCCACTTTCTCAGCCAATCAGACGAAAAACAAAAACCAATCGTCACTTGCCTGCACGCGTTTTCCCGCGCTAAACGCTAATCACTTGTACTTGCTTCGATTTCTGATTGGTTTATTTTGTGTTTTGTTCCTGTTGCTATTGGTTAGAGTAATTACTTTGGTTTGGTTTTACGACACTCATTTGAAAACCGCTCTAAGCCCTGATATAAATATGCATAATTATTCTCCTTTAACCGTTCTCAATACATTTCGTATGAAACTAGCAGGGAGAATTTGTCTAAATATCAAGATATCCTTGGTGATCACTTTCTTTATTCTCATCACTTGATTGTTTGAACAAGTAGTGATAACATAAAGAGAAATTTCATTTTTGTCACTGTTAGGGCCTAAGTTAACGTTATTTTTCAGTGTCAAGGTCAAGACGACGATATTGACTCTTGTAGAGAAGCAGCAAAGGAACACACACAGTGATGCCAACGACACAAACCCAGTTCATCCACCGGACATCAGATGTTGGAAACATGAAAGTGACGTCAAACAAGAATATCACAACATTACCCAGGACCAGCCCCATACCCACAGATGACCCCTCACCCACAGGGAATACACACTCCATAATCAGCTCAAACGCTAGCGGGATAGTGCAATTGAACAGCAGGCCACTTAAAATGATGGATGTAAACAAGAGTCCTTTGGAGAATGGTAAGATCCTTGAACACGTCAAAGCAAAAATTAGTAGCATCACTATGGTGCCACTGAAGAGGCTGACAAGAATCGCTTTGGTCCAGCGCTTTACAACATCTGCAGATCTGTGAACAGAAGATTTAAAGTTTAACATTATATTTAGAATAGAAGGAACTTCACAGTAATAATAATAATAATAATAATAATAATAATAATAATAATAATAATAATAATAAAAACAATCTTTAAAGAGGAAGCGCCCGTCACGTAAATACGTGGTTTTCAGGGAGGTCCTCCAGTGTTTTCTATATGTGAAGGAACAAGTCTCTTGATCACAAGAAGACTTGGGGTGCATTCTTTTGGGACTATTCTGGCTATTCTTATTCCGGTTTAGGAATAACAGAATGCACGGAATTTCAATTTTAAAGAGAACGCTCCCTCTGAAATTGGAATACCCATGGTGGAGGTGACCTACTACTACATCTACGGCCACATAGGATTTCCCAAAAGAATGCATATTCTGTCTATTCCGAGTAAACCGTATTCCTTTCCTTCTGTTCATTCTGCTATCAGGAGCACAGCACAATGAATGGAATGGTGAACGGAATAATAATTCCGTTCATTCAGAAAACGGATTAGCTCCCAAAAGAACACAAATTCTGTCTATTCTGAGTATTCCCATTCCGGAAATTGTAGTTTCAAAAGAATGTGCCCTTAGTGTACTCTGAGGTCAAGTGAGTGATATAATTATTCAGTGACTGCAACTGGATTAGTTTTTCATCTGGGGACTAATATCCTGGTCCAAGTGTACACAAGGTGGGGCAAGCAAAGTTTGAGGAAACTGGTCCTGGGACTTGCATTATTCACAATAAACCAGTTTGAAATGAGGGGTTGCAGGGACCAGGCTGTGGTCCACGCAACAATACTTTGTCATGAAAATGTGTTGTTCACATTTAGGGATTTGTCCATTGAATTAATTGCAGGAAAAAGCCCCTCATGTGTGCCAACCTTAAAACGAAAATACAGTGAAGCCTGTATTAAGTGGACCTCATATTAAGAGGACACCCTGTATTAAGTGGACACAAGAGTCAGTGAGTTCCAAACGTTTCTTCCCATAATTTCTGTAAAACGAACCTGAATTTAGCAGACACCTCTATTACTGGTAAGCAGACCTAGCAAGAGTCCTGTGGGAGTCAGGGTGCTTAATACAGGTTTCACTCTAGAGCTGAGCCTTACATACATGCAACTCAATTAAGTTTTGATTGCAAGAAATAGGGAGGTATTGGCTAGAGTTATAAACTGTTATAATATGTTGTTCCAGAAAATAACCATACTCTCCCCCATGGAGGGTTTTTGGTTTGAACCTAATCCACCCCTCTGGCAATTCCAGTTTAGGCTCATAAATTCCTTTACAGATTTTGGCATTTAAGACCCCCTCCCCCTCAGAATTTTCAATGACCCTCTGTGGTGGGGGTATGGATATTTTCTGGAACCACACAATTAATTCCCGCTAAGAGTCGTATTTTTGGGTCGTTTTTGACCCAGAGACATTGAACCACTTGTGACGTCATCAGTTTTGACATCACCAGATTGTTTTGATAAGCAGCTAACACAGCAAGGACAGATCCATCCATACATGTGTTCATTTTGAATATCAACCAAATTCTGGCAGAGCCGAAAAAAGGTGTCCAATTTTGGGTCCAAAGATGGTGGTAAAATAGGCCAAGTCACCCAGTTGATCAATGTTCGATTTCCAGGTTTTTAGAAGGGCTGAGGCCAAAACTTTTCCAGTGGATAGAAAGGTGATAAAGGGTACAAGATAAAGAGGAAAGAAAGGGAGAGAAAAAGGAAAGCAAAAGAAGCGAGAAAAATAATTGGAAATGAATCCACCAAAAAAAAAAAAAGTCCAAATTTTTGGTTTATGCGCACGCGTGAAAGCAAAATATTGTACAATTTACAACAGAAGCTGACTCAAAGTCTAGCTAAAGTGTAAGAAAACGCTTTTGTAGCAAAGTTTAGTGGCATTTGGCAACACAGCACTTAAAAGAACGCTTTAACAGTAAAGAATGCATTTTTTTTTGGTAAAAAAGGCGGGCGGGAAAGTGTTAATAGGTACACATAGCTGGTTCTAAATCCCGTAACTAAAGCAACTCTTGTGGGTTACCTTGCAATAACTATTCCAGATATTATCCCAGCCAAACTACCACCAGTTCCAAGCCAGCCTGAAGTTCTCTCATCTATATCAAATGGCTGAACAGCAAGATCCAGGACTGACGTCCAACCAAAGTAAATTCCAAATGATGTAGCAAAAACTAAGACAAGTAACCAGTAAGAACGATTATGTAAAAGCATCCGAAGTCCATCCTTGTAGCTGATTTCTGTAGTTTTTCTTGTCAAGGCAGCAATGCTTGGAGGTAGAGGTGGTTTTGAAGGAAAGTAAATGATGATGCATAGAAAGAGGAAGGCAGCGAGTCCAATCTGCACATAAAAATAATCCACAATTCTGGTCTCAATCAAATGAACATTTTTGTCTGTCAAATTTACTTCGCTGTTTCCAGAACTCCCATTTATTTTAGGTATCATTGATGGTCCAATAAAAAATGCTAGAGCAGCCCCAAAGTTAGCGGCCAACGCACCAATAGCTGTTGCAGTTGTTCGTTCATTAGGAGGAAACCAGGTGTTTGACACCAGAGGGGGCGCACCGTTTGCAATAAAGCTTGGCAACATTGCAATGAGGTGGCCCAAATAGATTACGACAGTTCTCAGTGTTACATTACGAAATGGAATTACTTGAAACACTTTTCCAGCCAATAACATGGAAGATGTCACCAGGACAGAAATTCTTAGTCCTGAAATTGGGAGAAAAAAATATTATTTTTGCTGCCCATATAATATAAATTATACATATAATTTGCATCTTAATATTAGGAAGTGTACATATGTACATGTAGCATTGCAGGTATTTTTGCAAGTCACGCCATATTTTTGGCCAGCCCATAGGGTGGATCTGAATACAAGAAAAAAAGTGAAAAATATAATAACCTGCATTAGTATAATTGCTCAGGTGATTATAGAGAAGCACGTCCACTGATTGGTCGAGGATTACATCATATCTGAGTCGACCAGCACCTCATTGAACATCTCTATCCCTGAAGACAATGAGCAATATTGTTTTAGAATGCCTCTGAAATTAGAGGTTCACAAGAGGTACTGGACTACTCTCATATCTTGCTATAATCACCCCACGCGAGGTGATTATAATACTGAAGCACTAATTTTCAAAATGGCCACCGCACGATTTTTGATGTTTCTGGAGAAAAGAAAAAAGAAAATGCATGTGCTCTGATAATCAGCTGAGCAATAATACTAAAACAATTATTCTCCTCAGGCTCAGCGAATATTGTGGAATAATCCGCTAGACTTCGTCTTGGGGATTATTCCACAATATTCACTTCGCCTTCGTCGAATAATTGTTAAATATTACACTCTAATTTTGTTTTCCTCTGGCTGGGGAATGCACAGCTGGCATCCTCAACTCAGTGGCAAATTATAACACAGACAAGCTTTACAGTTTTCAATAAATGTTTACATAAAAAAACTGAAGTGAAATTACACCAGATCTGACATTTAAAATTTGACGAGATGAAACATATTAAAAAGATGCTTACAATAATCCATTACGGGCCCCGTCTGTACAACATGATAAGCCAAAATTTGTCGCTAAAGTTTTATTTGCAAAAAGATCAGACAATAATTCCCGATCCTATATAAGCTTTGGTTTGCACAGGCTTGGCTTTATAACACCGGCATCTAAGCAGAAGTAAGCTCACCTTTCATGTCCATGAGCCATGTCGAGGGAACAGCCCCCAAAATGGGACCAATTGCCCCTAAAGAGGACAGCAGAAGAATTGTCCATCTTTCCCATCCAAATACAAGTCTGCAAGGCCGCTGAATGGGACCCCATGTATTCCACATCAAGTTAGACACGATCGAAGTCAGAGTGAAAATAAACAGAACGTACCATCGCCTTTTGTAAACTTTGCATTGCATAAAACTCGAACAGGCATTTTCTTCGTTACCTTGGGAGCTACTAGCAGAAGTTTCTTCGTCTTGCAAAAGGGTCGTCTTTTCCCCTCCCTCCATTTCCCTCAGAAAAGAACAGAAAGAACGAACAATGACACAATTTCGTGACTTCGTTCGAGGTAGGAGGGCGCCGAGATCGCCCAGACAGCGACTTGTTGTCCCCAGGGTGTTCTCGGCATTCGAAATGGCGCCAACGGGAGATGGTCCTGGAGTCGAGACCAGTCACAGGCATACCGCAGCCGAAGGGCCAGTGTTGTTTTATTTTATCGAACTGCAGGCAAACTGCAGGTTTGTTGTGACGTTTGAGATTTAATCGACTATTTCAGATTATCAATAGACATATCGATATCTTCGATATCTTACAATTAAGTTAGCGATTTCGCCAAAGGCGCTTTACACCAGAGCACAATCCGCAATGACTAAAAATGACCACAAATGACTCAGGAATGCGCGAGAAGGAAGTCACCTTCGGTAAACGATACAGGTGGCATGCGTTTTGAAAAGAGCCGTCTACGACCATGGACGGCGGTTCAATCAAAGCGAGTTTCGACCCAGGGCAGAGGTGTCCGCTTCCTCCTGCCCGTCAGCTCAGCGAATACAAAGGAAAAGGGGCCTCTGGTCGCGAGGAACGTCATCCTGTAACGTGCAATAGATGTTGAACAGAAAGTTCCTGCATGTTGATCAACAAATGCTGCACTGCGTGAAGGTTGGTCGGTCGGTCGGTAGGTAGGTAGGTAGGTAGGCAGGTAGGTAGGTAGGTAGGTAGGAAGGTAGGTAGGTAGGTAGGTAGGTAGGTAGGAAGGTAGGTAGGTAGGTAGGTAGGTAGGTAGGTAGGTAGGTAGGTAGGTAGGTAGGTAGGTAGGTAGGTAGGTAGGAAGGTAGGTAGGTAGGTAGGTAGGTAGGTAGGTAGGTAGGTAGGAAGGTAGGTAGGTAGGTAGGTAGGTAGGTAGGTAGGTAGGTAGGTAGGTAGGTACAACTATTACAAATAATTACAGAGGAACAAGAGATAAAAATATGACTGCATGGTCTATCTAACAATATATAACCTGCCTTATTGTATTGCATTACAAGTGTCGTGTAGGTTTAATAGGAAACGGCTCTGAAATTGATAGCTCTTCCGTTTTGTTTTAACCGTGATGAGGGACTTTACCAGGCTCAAGTCTTGAAGTAAACTATTTCGCAGCATAGCTTCCCGTTACTAACATTCAAACATGCTAAAAGTGTCTAACTGCGAAAAGAGACAGGTGTTAATCTCTTTTAATAGTGGGGATTTGACTACGTTATTTTGAATTTACAGGACTCAGGACTATTAATAATACAACCTGTACAATTCTTTTTTCACCGACCATCTCATGACGATTTTAAAAAAATCCTATTGAAGCTGTTTATTTTTTACAAAAGTTATTACTGTAAGTGCGAGCATCTGCATCTTTATCACTGGGCGAGCAAACCATACAATGTTTGTATTAAAGTCTTTTCTTGTAGAAAGCTTTTCCCATCGCGTTAAGTTCCTTCTCGTATTGCATATTCTCCTCTGATAGTAGTTTTTGCAACTGAGCACGGCGAACCTGCAAAAAATAGAATAAAGTGAATGAATGAACGAACGAACGAACGAATGAATCAATGACGAGAGGCCATCAAGGACGTCGGCTTTCTCGTTGATAAAGATCATTATTATTTTAGTGCCCCCTTGTTTCATGAGTAAGCAGCGGAAGGGGATTTAGAACAAGATAGTTTATTGCAACAACTGTAGCATTTAGAAGCAACGGTAATTGATTAGAAAAAAGATAATTATATTATGCAAAAGCCTAATCTCACGAACGAAAAGCACAGCTTGATAGCGGCAACTCCTGAGGTCCCGTTAGTTCGAATAAGGAAATTCTTTGAAATACATTTAGTGATAAAAAAAATACACTAAAAACGAACGACGTTTCCAGTGATCGCCAGTCATTTTCAAGTTCGAGTCCTTAAGTAAAAACTTAACATAAATAATATACAATCATAAAAGATGGGAATTTAAAAGATTTGAAACAACGTTGGAAGGCGTTAAAATTTGACATTAAAAAGTGTAAAGGAAGTTATAATACTTACTTATGGACTGAATAAAAATTGTTAAAAAGAAAACAGTGAATAAACTTATCCTTGTAACTAGTAGTAATGGAGGATCACGTGGGAAGATGAGCCTCGTTTTGATGTAAGGATGACGTCATAACCGGAACCGGAAGTCACGTGTTTTTAATAGGGGGAAACCGCTGACCAGTTGGAAAAAGGGATCGCAGGCTCATGCAACCGGAAGTCACGTGATTTGGAAGGGGAAACCGCTGACGAGTAGGAAAAAGGGATCGTGGGCTCATGGAACCGGAAGTCACGTGATTTGGAAAGGGAAACCGCTGACGAGTAGGAAAAAGGGATCGTGGGCTCAAGGGGAAGTAAAACCGCTGAGAAAACGTGGGCTCAAAGTCCAAAGTCCAATTTTGGGAACGGGGGTAACCCAGATATGGATTTGATATGGGTTGGATATGGCACATCAAGCAAAAGGCATTTGGGAAAGAAAATATTTTAATGTGGCTTGCAGATGATGAGAGTTCCATGTCACAAGGGGAAGCATGGCGAAACAACATAAAAAAAAATAATAAATACTTTATTGTCAAACTTTTTCACAACAAGTGAGAAAAAAAAATGAGTCCAAAGTCTAAACTGGATGTGGTGGCTTGCGACGATGTCTGGAGGCATGATTCCATGAAGAGAGGCACCTGGTAGAGGACGAGGGCACAATGACGAACTATGCAAGCCAGGCAGCGGCACGGAGTCCAAAGTTCAATGTCCTGGGAAGGAACACGCGCCCTGGGAAAGAGTATAAGTTGATCAGAAAAGTAATAATTTGCGAACAAATAATTCTGACCTAAAGCATGACCTTTGTATTTTAAAACGAATGAAGCGTATCCGGTTGCCAAACAGAATTAGAAGAACATAGCTTTCCAATTGACAGTTGTAAAACAGAATTAAATTTATTCACAGTAAACAGATTGAATTTACGACAAAATGTGTCAAATGTGTGCAACACTGTGCAATAATCTGTAAACAAAACCAAAAGAGAATTTCTAGTAGTTTCGAAGCGAACACGCGTCTCCAATTACAAAATATAAAGCGACAAATAAAATAACAGCAATCAAAACAAATGAAAAATGCCGATCAACGATTAAATGAATTTGCCTAGCGAACTTAAAACGAATGAAGCGTATCCGGTCGCCAAACAGAATTAGAAGAACATAGCTTTCCAATTGACAGTTGTAAAACAGAATTAAATTTATTCACAGTAAACAGATTGAATTTACGACAAAATGTGTCAAATGTGTGCAACACTGTGCAATAATCTGTAAACAAAACCAAAAGAGAATTTCTAGTAGTTTCGAAGCGAACACGCGTCTCCAATTACAAAATATAAAGTGACAAATAAAATAACAGCAATCAAAACAAACGAAAAATGCCGATAAACGATTAAATGAATTTGCCTAGCGAACTTAAAGTGAAAGCACAAATAGATAAACTAGATTTGCTTGAATCACGAAACAGAATTATAACTCTAAGTTTATACTAAAATGATACGCTTAATAAAACTATACAGTAATTAACGAGGTCAAGTACCTAATTTATAGGCGACCGATGGTAACCGGTAGATATGGAGTTCCGCTTTTAGGCTTGGCTAAATCTATATATTTTTTTTTTTAGCTGACAGTCAGAAAAAAATGATGCTTACTTTGCGTGGAGGTTTGCTTGTTGTTTTCAACAAGCCGCTCGCTTTCTTCTCGGCGAAAATACGAGTTGTCATCTCGTTTGTCTCACCGCGTTACAGTCAGCACATCGTTGGACTGTGGAAAAAAGAAATACAGAGAGTGAGTAAAAATAAATCAAATAGTCTTTCGGGTAGAAAAGGATTTTTTCACAACAACGCGGGGAATGGGAAAACATTGCGAGCTAAACAGAACCGCTTCGGTTTTCAATTTTTTTTCGAGGCGACAAAAAATTAGTTTCATTTCGAAAAACAAAACTAGTAAACGAGTATTATAAGACACACTGTTTTTTAATCGAAAAGTTCGTCGTTGTGGGAAAAACAGGCTAAACACTTCAATATTTTTAGCCGGCAGCAAAACACAACACTTACCTCGTGTTAAGCTTTCGCTGTTTTCAAAACATCCATTCGGCGGCTTCTACAGATAAAAATCTCCCACATTTTTCGCTGAAATCTTAGCTGTCATCGTTTTGTTTGTAAAGCCGAGGGTTGCTGGGGTAAAGCGATGAATAAATCTGTGAAAAAACTGTCGTAAGTCTCCCTGACCTTCCTCCATCTTGAAAAAAAGAAAGTTCGGGGGTAATTTTGCTGCTTATATAGCTAAACAGTGTGACGTCATTTGGTTGTGATTGGTCAGTCCCAGTCAGGCCATGGTCAAGGTCCAAGGCCATGGTCAAAGTATCAGCCGATCAGAAGCAGAGTTTCACAACAACGCGGGGAATGGGAAAACATTGCGAGCTAAACAGAACCGCTTCGGTTTTCAAATTTTTTTTTTTTTTTTTTTTTTTTTTTGAGGCGACAAAAAAAAAAATAGTTTCATCTCAACTCTCCAGAAAAAGTCAACGGACATGACGTGGTTGTTTTTTTATAGAGGAAAGCGAATCATTAATTAAATCCTGGAGCACGTGGGCTCAGAGGAAAGAAAAGAGAGGACATTTCGTGACGCTTACATGACGTATCAGAATAGGCCTCTGGCTAGGGTGGGAAACCGCTGACCAGTGGGAAAAAAAAGGATCGCGGGCTCAGGATGGAGCAAAACTGCTGAGGAACGCGGGCTCAAAGTCCACAGTCCAATTTGAGCATCGGGGGCAGGTATAAAAAGGTAACCAGAGGGGTTAGGTGGTGATTGTGACCATGAGTTTTTACATCACCCTTATCAGTGATCAAGCACAAGGCACGAATCAAAAATTTACTGTCAGACTTCCTCATTCACATTATTTGGTGGAAGATGATTGGGAAGCGGCCTTGGTTCATATCTCACACCCGGCTTTTTATCAACAATTGGGAGATCAAACCAAGCAGAATTGGACGCAAGAAGATAGTCAAAAACATTGGATGAAAACAGATATCAGATACATACCAAAACGTGCTGATGGAACGGCTCCCATTCAAGTGACCAAACAAATCCATTTACCGCCAGGGTATTACCACAATTTGAAAGAGGCATGGATTGCCATCGCTTACGAAATAGAAAAACAACACATGGAAGTCATGATGGATATAGCCAAAATGGACGTGGACGATGTAGGGAAACGACAACAACTAGCCGCTCTTAACCTGGCTCAACCCTACGTGAAAATCACCAATGCCGGCATCGCCTCCGAATTAGATTCGTTGTATGTACTCATACCAGCCAACATGCAATTTGAAATGGAATGGAAATTGGCCAGCCTGATGGGACTTGTCAAAGATGGAACGCCAACGCAGAGAATTGTCCAAGAAAAAAATTATCTGGTGAAACATATCGTGGATTACGACGATCGCCACAAATGGACACCCACCATAGGGCCTGTCAACAAATATCCACCGCATGGCATCGTCTCTGTCAGCTTTACCCACCCCGATTTCGAGTATGAGTTGTTCTTGGGTCCTAATCTCAGTCGACAACCATTTCCCACCACCCAAACCGTCAAACCGCAACAAGGACGACAACAACTCATGATTTACACGGATCTCGTCATTGACAGCGTGGTTGGAAATCAAGAAAAAGGTTTTTTACGTGCCATTGATGTTGGCAATACCGATCATCAGTTTGATACCACGCAACGGATGTATTTTCCTCTTGGCAAAACCATCTTTGACAGCATTGCCATTGACATTCAAACAGCGAATGGACAGCCGGCTCCTTTCAAACAAGGCAGTACCATCATTACCCTTCAACTCTCCAGAAAAAGTCAACGGACATGACGTCAGGGTTGTGAACTTTTTTATTTTAATTAAAAAAAGAGTTGATGTTTTTTACAAAGGGTTGTCTGTGTTCTTTGCAACGCGGGGTGGGGCGCTCCTATGTACAATTGAAAAAAGCTATCTACAATTTGAAAAACTAAAAGAAAAGCTATGTACAATTGGAAAAAAATAAAAACTAAAAGAAAAGCTATGTACAGATTGAAAAATAAAAACTAAGAAATTACAAATGAAAGTCTTCCAGTTCCATGCGTAATTGATCAATGTTCTCGGGTAGACAGAAGGTGCGGTTGAATAAGGCTTGAATTTCGGCTCGGGTTTTCTCGTCCACATCCCGGGATCCCACGATAGCACTGCTTTGATGAAGGGTGGGCTTTTTAGGTCCCCAAGGGACAAATTGACTGCCAGTGACCAGGGTGGCGGCATTCTCATTGACTTGGTAGTAATGGTCCGAGCGGTACCATGATTGACTGGGGATGTCAAACAGGTAGACGGGTTTGCCTTGATCCATAGCCAATTGCACAGTCCAACCAGTGCCTCCTTTCACGCGTTTATGATCCGGTTCCAAGATGCCAAAGGCATAGATGGTATGGGCTTTTTTGGCCAATTGATAATTGCGTTGCAGCAATTGCAGGGTGTAAAAATGACTGGGCATGTGTTTGCCTAGTTTCTCAGCCGCCTGGTGAAGATGGGGGTTGGCCAGCATCAGGACTTCCACGGTAGAAGGGGTGATGAAAGTGGCTCGAGGATGGTTCGGGGGGACCAGGACTTCTAGTTGCATCCCAAAGTGTTTGGCATGTTCTTCCACGAGGGCATCCGTACCTTTGGCTCCCCCGGTGTAGACCACATGGCCATGACCCACTTGCAGTTCCAAGGCACCGAGATCTTGTTCTCCGATCATGTCAATGTCTGGGGGCATGGCTTTTGAGAATGAAGATCTAGTGACCAAGGGACCGTCTTAAATAGGGACAACGGACCAATGGGAAGACAAGAGGTCCTTATTTGGATTGAACAAGCTGACCAATGGGAAGATAACAAGCCCTTATATGGGTAGGATAAGCTGACCAATGACAGTCAAGGGTCTAAGGTATAAAAAGGCATGGTCGGTAGGGGTGACATCAACCTTTGAGTACGATGTCTGTCGATCGGAAGAGAAAATCAACCCATCCCCCAGAGGGGAAGAAGAAGAAGAAGAGCATTCAACATATGACGCCCGTGGACTGTGATCCTGTGGTCTGCGAGGTCGTGGAAGACACCCGAGCTGCCGTGGAAGATATGATGAAAGAATTGAATGACATGGTGGAGCAATCACCCCCATCACCTCAATTCACCTTGACGACCGTGTATGATCCTCCCAGTTCAGTGGACACTATGGTATGTCCTTACCATGAGGTGCGTTTGGAGGCCCGAGAATCTCAAAAAGGATGGAAGTATGTGAAATGTCCCATGCAACCGTGTTTGCTGTTTTGTGGTCAAGATAAAGTTCTGGAGTATATGAAAGCCGTGTATAGTCAACCTCATGTAGAAGTGTTGGACATGTGGGGTGGTTTACAATGCTTTTGCCGTGAACCCGCTACGCTTCAACAGAGTCATTCGACCCAGAACCCCGATCGGTTGTTTCTGACTTGTTCCAAGAAAACGTGTGGCTTCTTCCGATGGGCCGATCAACCGTTGGGTTCCAAGTACTGGAGTTGGTTTCATGACAACCCTCCCAAAAAAGCCGACCAACAAGCTGAACCACCCACCCGTGATGCTCAAGGATATCCCAAGAGGGGCTATGACATCCCTGGCCCTCCAGTCAGAAGGAAAGAGGACGTGGAACGAGAACGACCCCTGACAGACTATGAGAAACAATTGTTACGAGAAATTCAAGATCTCAAGAACCGTCAAGAAATGATGGTAGCCCCGGCACCACCACCCCCCAAGTACAGTGACAGTGTGGAGAACTGGCAGAAAGGTCTAGAGACCGTCAGTTACGGCCGTCTAGGTCTCTTTTAAAATGAGAGAACGAATAAAATTTTTTATCAATGTCACCATGGAGTCTGTGTGTGATGCGTGGGAGTCTGTCTTGTCCCTGGGGCAATGGCAATGTCATCAAACCCTTTGTCAAGTCTTATATGATCACCAACCCGGCACCCAAATCCCCATACCCCCTTGTCCCGAGGACACGCATCCTCTCCACCTCTTTGAAGAAACCCATGTGGACCGCAACCTATATCGATGGGTGGTGTTTGTCTTATGGTTAAAAGCTCACCCAGAGGCATGGCGATGGTATCGAATCATTCAAAAGGCGCATCCCCACACGGTCCCTACCATATCGACCTTATGGGGCGAATGCCAAAACGTATGGCCCCTCGAAAGAAAAAGGTCTCCCCATCATGGTTGAATCGGTACCACGATCCTCGAGCCCCCGGCAGTTTAGGAGGGGTGCAACGATTTGCTAAAGCCCATCGTCTCCCTTTGAAAAAAGCTCAACGGGTCTTGGAACGGGATTTGGCCTATACGTTACATAAACCCCGACGTCGTCGTTTTCCCACCGTCCCCGTCATCGTAGGAGGATTAGATGATCAATGGGTCGCGGATTTAGTGGAAGTGCAACCCTTGGCCAAGTATAATCGGGGTATACGATACTTGTTGACGGTCTTGGATGTGTTGTCCAAGTACGCGTGGGTACAACCGTTGAAAGACAAAACCGGGGTGGCGTTGGTCCATGCCTTTGACAAGATTTTGAAAGGACGTCACCCGAATCGATTGCAAACGGATCGAGGGAAAGAATTTTATAACCGGACCTTTCAACGATGGCTTGACAAGCAAGACATCAATCATTTTTCGACGGAAGGGGATGCGAAAGCCAGTGTGGTGGAACGATTTAACCGCACCTTGAAAGAACGGTTGTACCGTTATTTCACCGCGGCCAACACGTTGAAATTTGACGATGTCTTACCCGAGTTGGTGCAGGGGTATAATGCCACCCGGCATCGAAGTATTGGTATGGCCCCTCAAGACGTGACATGGGACAACGAAGAAGCGGTGTGGAAACGATTGTATGCCCAACGGTTGAAAGACCAGAAAAAACCTAAATTCAAAGTCGGAGATCGTGTACGTCTCAATAAGATTCATCGTACCTTTGAAAAAGGCTATTTACCCGGTTGGACCGAAGAAGTGTTTGTGGTGCATCGTGTGATCCCGGGATCTGTGCCCACGTATAAGATTCACGAATGGGATGATACCCCTGTCCAAGGCACGTTTTATGAAGAGGATTTACAAAAAGTCCATGTATCCGAGGTGTTTCGCATTGAAAAGGTACTTAAGCGACAAAAAGATCGTTGGTTGGTCAAGTGGAAAGGGTGGCCCGACAAGTACAATAGTTGGATTCGTAGTCAAGACGTCACGTCTCTCCAACCACCCCAGAGGAAAAGCCCACCCAAACGACAACTGAAGACTAAAGAGACAAGCCCACCCAAAAGACGACGTGACTAAACAATGACGTTGGTGCCCAACTCTTCGTTTTACGTGACGTTGATGAGTCATGCGAGTACCAAAGAGTTTCCTGGGAACAAGAGTCATCATTTCAGAAACCGATTGCCTAAACCCATCCGATTTATGGGACGAGGATGGATGGTGGGTATGGTGAGTTTATCCTTACCCACCATTCCAGTGATAGCGGAAGAAGGAGGCGTGGGTGATTCCCATCCTCTGTTGTACGTACGATGGCACGAACGGGTGTATGCCCAAGACGATCAAGGCAACGATCGATGGTGGCATCAACGTCGCGAACTCACTGTCTACGGTCGAGATATGAGAAAGGAATTGGCCTCCTCGACGGGATTGCACTTTTTTCATCAACTGGTGTACCGTTACGAGCAAAGCCGTGCCAAACAAACCGAACCCAAAAACAAATGGACCGAGGACAATGGCGTTAAATTATATCCGACGTTTGAATGGACCTCCGAAGGGGATTTGTTATTGAATACCACCAATGTGGATTACAAACGACAAGTAGCGCACGTGTCATGGGGCAGATCCTTGGCCCTGAGAATGGGATGGATTGAACAAGCGTCCCCCGGCCAGTATCGATTGGGTCCGAATCTCCTGCAAGAATTTCAAGGCATTTCCACCATTCCCACCCCGACGGATATCCGCGATGCCGCCAACAAGCCCATCTTTTGGAAAGTGGAGGGGGATTATCTGAAATTGAGTCTATCGTGTCCTTGGCGGTTTGTGAATTTGAACCAGACCTTTCGTCCCTCGTTGGAATTTCCCTCGGCGCGTCCTTTGCACGTGTATTGTGATGTAGGCACCAGCAGCATGGTAGGGGGTCGTATCACCGATCTCTTACGAGAAATCAAGTACCAGCCACAAAACACCACCCACTTTGAACCTCGACATATTCAATATGTCCCAGTACGCAATGAAGTGGTGGAAATCGTGGAAACCCAGATGGCCGAAACCAATGGGGATCTGGTGAAATTTGGCGAAGGCCATGCCCTCCTGACCCTCCACTTTAAAAGGGAAGTGGTAGTGTGAAGAAGAAGAGAACGTGTCGTTCTACGTGACGTTACCGAGTCATGCCAACCGACGTGAATTTCCCAACAACCAAGCCAATTCCTTCAAGATTCGTTTACCTCAACCGTTACGGTTACAAGGAGGTGGATGGCAAGTGGGGTTGAGTGCCATTTCCTTACCGGATACGCACGTCAATTTGTACGAGTTGGTGCAAAAAGATGGGTACATCCTGTCGACGACCTGGGACCAAACCTATCCCAAACCGGGTGGAAAAGACGGGGAAACGGTCGGGCGAAGAGATAGCGCACAAACCCTCATCAATGACATTCAACATTTGGATTGGGTGGTGGATGGGGTGAGTTTCATGAAAGCCGCCATTGCTCACTTGGAACAACGACGCAAGGAAACGGCCATTCAAGGTGGCCGGTTTACCAATGATCAAGGCAAACACAGATACGTCAAGTTTCGTTGGGAAGGCGAGGATCTCATCATCGACAACACCAATGTCTGTCATTGCAAAACCGACACGCCCGCCCTGTACATCTACACCAAGTTGGCTGTCAAGATGGGGATGGTTACGTAAAATTAGCAGTGGGTTGATTTTGGGACCCAACTTACAACAAGACTTCATGGGGGATCAAATCCCCAACATGACAAAACCCGTTGACAACGATTGGAACGATGTGGACGACGATCAACACAACCCGGTCTTTTGGACGGTGCGTTCGTTTATACCGGATCATTTACGATTGAGTATGAGTTGTGGGTGGCGCTTCACCAACTTGAATGTGGCGTTTCGTTCCGTGGTGGGAGATCCCTCGCGATCGTTGCACGTGTACTCGGACGTGGCAGGCAGTATGATGGTCGGCAATCGCGTGACCGATTTGTTGCGAGAAATCCATTACAAGCGGGAAGGCAGAGGTACCATGTACTTTGAACCGTTGCACATTCATTACCTACCGCTTCGTAATGAAGTGGTGGAAATCATTCAAATGCAAGTCACCGAAACGTTTGGCACCGAGGATAAGTTGGTCAGGTTTGGCCAAGGCAACACCCTGGTCACGTTGCACTTCAAAAAGGCATAAAAAGGAAAAAAAAAGGGATGGTCAGTCAAAGATGCCCAAGACAAGAGCACGTCGAAGAAGAAGGCAACGAGGCGGTCTCTTGCCTCTGGCCGCTCTCGTGCCAGCCTTGATGGCTGTGGGGAAAGCCGCCGCGTTGGGAGCAGTGGGTGGTGCGGCGGGTTACGGTGGTAAAAAAGCCATCGAAGCAGCGACCACTCGGAAGAAAAAGAAAGGCCGATGACGGTATAAAAAGACAAACGGGGTGACGTGAAGCATAGACCTTGGTGAAAGAGCAAAGAAGACAACCATGCGAGGGGGAAGTTTGACACGATTTCGAACCGACGAGTGGTATGATCAACATGGCAGTGGGTTGATGAGGGAGGTCATGCGTGGTGGGTTCCAAGGCCTTAAAAGCACGCGAAATCCTTTAAAACTGCCTAGTAATATCAAGAGAGGATTGAATGCAGGGTTAACACGCGGTGTTAAACGCAAAGCCGAACAAGTCATTAAAAAGGAAATCACCAAACAAGCCAAGAAAGCCTTGAATCAGAAGAACGTGAAAGACGCCGTGCGTGTAGCCACTGCCTTATTTCCCAAACAAACCAAACGTGCACGTGATATTTTGGGAGTGTGATGGAACCCGTGCATTCACGACCTCGACGAATTCGTAGTAATCGAGGGTTGTCTCAATGGGGTGGACTGTATCCGTTTTGGAAACTCATGCCACGACGACGACAACGTGGTGGCTGGTTAAGTGCCGAGGTGATGAGAGTCCCCGGGTTTGATTTGAGACAACGTTTAGCACGACGACGCTATAAAAACCCCTCACGACGACGACGGGGTACCACTCGACGACGACGCCGCTAAAATGACCGAAGCTGCCCCTGCTCACGCGCGTTCCGAAGGGACCGTCAACCCTGCCTTACGGATTTTCAAGGTGCCACCGACCGACATTAGCATCAATGCCTATCGCATGGTCACCATTCAACCCACCACCACGGGTATCAATCCTATGGAATTCATCATTCCGGGATTGGACGATTTTGTGGATTTGGGACGCAGTTACTTTACCATGGAATTGAGTTTGAAAAAGGACGATGCTGGGAACTTGGTGGCCAATCAGAAATTGTGGCCCGTCAATAATTTGGCCCATTCCATCATCAAACAAATTGACTTGCAGTTGAATGGCACGTTGATCAGTCCTCAATCCGACACGTATCATTACAAAGCTTACCTGGAAACCTTGCTGAATTATGACCGAGAAGATGGCAAGACCGTGTTAGGACCCCAAGGATGGTTCAATCAAGTGGATTTCCCACCCCAATGGACCAACAACAATACCAACAGTGCCACACCGCATCAAAATTGGCGTGATCTCAGTGCCAATCACAAAGGGGCGTTGGCTGCCATGGTAGCTGAAGTGGAAAAGTATGCTGGAGGTGTCACCCACAGTCTAGTGTTTACCCCCCACTTGGAAGTGTTTCACACTGGCAAACTGTTGGTGCCTGGTATCGAAATCAAGATGAAATTTCATTTCAATGGCCCCAGCCTGTTTTTGAATGGAGTGGCTCTAGCTGGCCGATTGATGGAAGGGGATGTGAAACTACGGTTTCATCTCTGTCAACTGCGTTTGAATGACGCCATCTACCAGAGCATATCTGAAAAAAGACACAATGAAGGCCAAGTGGCGGCTTACCCGACCGTCCGCAGTGAAATCCGGACTTTCAGCATGCAAAACAACCTGGTCCGCTTTGATATCCCTAACCTGTTTCAAAACAGAATACCTGACCGATTGATTGTGGGGTTACTGGACAGCCGCGCCTTCAATGGAGATGTGACCCGAGATCCGTTCTGTTTCCAGAAATTTGGTCTGACGTCCATTAAACAGATTGTCAGAGGAGAAGAATACCCTTATGAAACCCTCCAGTTAGTGCATGACAATGGCACCCGAGATAATCTAGGCTACTTCCGTTTTCTGCAAGCCAGTGGTGCTTGGTGTAAAAAGAAAGGCAATATGGTAGAACTGCTGGATTGGGGCCAAGCTAAAAATTGTACCTTGTACATGTTTGACAATGTGGCCAATGGATGTGCTGACAGTCAAAACCTCAACCCCAAGCAAACGGGTGATTTACAATTGGTCTTGGAATTTGGAGCCGCCCCCGGTGTCAATATAACCGTACTCGTGTATGGAGAATTTGAGAATTTGCTGGAGATTGACAGGAACGGAGCCGTGTTGTATAACATTTACCAGCACTGAAGATGGAACATGTGGCCTTGAATAATGTACAGTTGGATTATTTAGCCCGAGACGACCCCCAATTGAACCCTGTCTTTTACGGGACGGTGGCCTGTGATCGTTTACCCAAGAGTCCTGTCAAGACCCAACCCCAAGGGTACATTGTGAATACGGACCCACACGATCAACCGGGACAACATTGGTTAGCGTTGTGGACGGATGGAAAGGTGTGTGAAGTCCTGGACAGTTATGCTTTGCCCATGGATACGTACGTGCAAGCTACCCCGTTACGAGATTGGATTGTCCAACATTGGAAGTATGTAGTGACCAATGGCAAGTCCCTCCAAACCATTTCAAGCAAGAGTTGTGGTGATTACGCCTTGTTGTATTTGAAAGCCAAAGCCCGTGGACGGACCTTGCAAGAGTTTTTAAATGAGTTTTCGGATCATGATTATGTTAGTAATGACCATCAAGCCGGTCAACGCCTTCAACAATTGATTGTAGGCCAAGAAGCCAGATGGTATCAACTGTGTTGTCATCCGTATCATCAATGTAATGCTTAAATAAAATTTGTTGGAAAAAAGTGGTGTCGGAGTCGTAGCTCAGTTGGTTAGAGCCTTAGACCTTTGATTCAGATAGGGATTGGGTCGTACGTGGGTTCGAGTCCCACCGACTCCAATAAAAAGGTGCCTTTTTTTTTCTAAGGGTAGTTCGTCATCATGCAAACGGGGAAACCGTTTCGTTTTCATACTCCCTCCTCTATCTTGGTGGTGGGTCCTTCGGGATGTGGTAAAACCGCGTTTACGGAAAAACTCTTGGTAGACAACCCCGAGTTGTTTGAAACCCCACCGACCCAAAGGCATTATTGTTATGGGGCCTGGCAAGATCGATTTCAAGGCATGCAAGATCAAGGGGTGGTGTTTCACGAAGGGATTCCCGATCATGAGGCGTTAGTGCAATGGTTTCCTGAAGGACAGGGGGTCCTGGTCTTGGATGATTTAATGGATGAAGGCAGCCATGATAAACGCGTGTTGGATTTATTCACCAAACATTCGCATCATCAAGGGGTGACCGTCCTATACTTGTGCCAAGACATGTTTCCCGTG